>JAZDUA010000149.1:0-642500 GCA_038098605.1 Gryllus longicercus
CTGCTTCAAAGAAATTCTTGTGCAAAAAGGTTCCTGGCAAATCAATTCAGCGAGTAAAAAGTCGTCATGGTAGGATTTCTCTCGTGAAAAGGAGGAGTGTGCGAGAGTGCGGATGATTCATAAGCTGCTAATTTGCTGGCCAATAGACGTAAACGCTTTGTGTGAATTAGCGTCCTTCTGCGGCACGCGAGCTTGGATCTTGTATTTATAGTACTCATAGCTTATTTAATCATTAAAAATATATTCCACGTTAAACAATTATCTCCTTTCAAAACCTGCTCAGGTAAGGGCTGATGTTTGATTTTGATACGTATTACACACAAAACATAATCATTGGCTTTCATTATTCCCAGAACAAATATTTAATAATGGGTTATTGTTCTACTAATTGTTATTCTTTTCTAGTAATTGTCAAACACTTTGCTGTTTTTTTTAAATATACTTCTTATTAGGAACCAAGTGATGTGGTGATGGGATTCAACCTGAGAACACGCCCCCGATTTTGTCATTCAAAACATAAGAAAATGTATTTACTTCTAAATCAGATTAACCTCTATAAGTTATTTCTGATCCTTAGAGAGATGAATTCTCTCTACGCATTGAGGAAAGGGTATATTATTATAAATAAAGGGCCCTTGTTGATCTGCTGCTGCACCTGGTATATATTTTTTTTTCATGTTTTCTTGTAATACAAGCCACATGAAGATGTAATCGATCTGATTTGAGAAGTCGTGAATGCATGTTTGTTAACTTAAAAATGAGAGGAGTTTAAGGTTTTGTTGTTTTTTTGTCTATTGTTTCGACTGAAAACTGAAGAATACCTCCTATCTGAGCGCTGTTGCCATTGGCTCACGTAGACAAACACAGACTTGTACTGTCTGAAACGTTCTTGCAACTCTTCTTAAAAAGCTGAAATAGAATCCCAGGAACTATCCATAAGTCACGTAACAGGTGGATGAATTTTGCGAATGCTGATGAAGCATTATAAAAAGATAGGTGGTAAGTTTTTGTCACTATATAAAATTATGACTTCAAAATGATCAATACTGCCGTACACCCTAAACTATTGTCACTGCCAGTTAAGTAGACTAGTTAAATAAGAATATTGTTGGAATAAAAGTGCCTCCAAAGTAAAATGTTCAATACTTTGACTCATTTTCTAGTTGCAATATCGTCTTTTGAACCAATGCCTATCGTGAATCTCTCACTCCATACTAAATGCTAATATTTTCTTATAAAATACACTCTCAACAGAACACTTTATTTTGATGGCATCATTGATGTCTTACGATCCGACTCGCCGCAAGGCCACGGGGGGAAGGAAGAATTTCTTTCAATAGATCAGATTTTGCAACTCCCTATTCACATCTTCGTACGCAAAGTTTGAATTCCGCTACGTTCTCTTGAGACTACATGCAGGAAACCATGAAGAACATGTTCCCAAACACAACACACGTCATTGGTATACCATTTTTCCTCATCCTTGGAATAAAACTTGAATATCAGCATTCTAATGATGGAGCGTATTCGTCTGCGTTTTGACACGGGCGTGTCGCCATGCGTTTTCTTTTCAATGACGTCCCTGGGCATAGCAGTGGAAGCTATGCAATTGTTTTCAATCCGACGGCTCTTCTCTCGAGGGCAGGTTGCGCCGGCGGCTGTTGCCTTCTCGGCGCGGGGCCGGCTATCGCGGGGGGGACGGGAGGCGGGAGGCGCATGACGCGTGCCAGCGCGGGAATCCCTCCGCGGCGCCGTGGCGTGGCGTGGCGTGCGCGCGCCCAGAATCTGCTGTGTAAGTGCAACCGAGGAAGATGTGACTAAGGCGTCCCCTTCGGCAACTCGCCCACGCTACCTCCCAGCCGGCGAAGCGTCTGTATCTCACTACATCCCTAGACCTCTCTCTCTCTCCCTCTCTCTCCCTCTCTCTCTCCCTCTCTCTCCTTCTCTCTCCCTCTCTCTCCCTCTCTCTCCCCTCTCTCTCCCTCTCTCTCCCTCTCTCTCCCTCTCTCTCCCTCTCTCTCCCTCTCTCTCCCTCTCTCCCCCTCTCTCCCCCTCTCCCCCCCTCTCTCTCCCTCTCTCTCCCTCTCTCTCTCCCTCTCTCTCTCCCTCTCTCTCCCTCTCTCTCCCTCTCCCTCCCCTCTCTCTCCCTCCCCCTCTCTCCCTCTCTTTCCCTCTCTCCCCCTCCCCCTCTCCCTCTCTTTCCCTCTCTCTCCCTCTCTCTCCCTCTCTCCCCCCTCTCTCTCCCTCTCTCCCCCCCTCTCTCCCTCTCTCTCCCCCTCTCTCTCCCTCTCTCTCTCCCTCTCTCTCCCCCTCTCTCTCCCTCTCCCCCTCTCTCCCCCCTCTCTCTCCCTCTCTCTCCCTCTCTCCCTGGACCTCTCTCTTACTTGGGTCCAGAAATGCGGTTTTGCCCTCAAAACACCGATGTTGAAAATTAGAACAGTGATGTTTAATATTGCATCCTCTTAAAACATTTCATGCTTTGTAAAATGGATGTTTTTAAAACTAACTTCTAATTTTTGTTCGCGTGAACAAAGGGGTAAAGTTAATTTGAGAGGGCGTACAATTAATTTTGATAGTTAAGATTTAACTGGGAAAACAGTGAAAAATAAAAATAATTTACCAACCTTTTAATATCGTATTGAATAATACCTCACGAGAGAATGCAGATGTTATTTTTATACAAATATCGATGATTCTATATACTGATAAAATATTCACTGTTCTTGTCCTTAAAATTAACTGTCTTGACTTTTATCTTTGGTAACCAACGGTTCAGAATCTTCTCCAGCGGTTGAGAGAGAAAATGTGTCCACACATGTGTTACTATTGTGGCATTCGTCACGGCCGACGGACGCGTGAACCGATTGTACGGTTGGATCATACAATCTCCCGAAATCCACAAATTTCGGCAAATCGCGAAACTCTTCATGCTGAAGTTTGCTCGCCTGCGATTGTAACATGGAACCAAATAAGTACATTACGGTCTACTTCGTCACATTTTATGACTGGTTGAAATGGGAACTGTGATGCCACACACTCGCATTCGGAAGGAAATTCTGCTGTAATGCCACTACACACTCGCAAGCTGCGACATTTTTTTTTGTTTTCCCTGTGAAATAATTGTCACAGGCGCAGTCACAAGCTCGATTGTGCCGTTTCATTGAAGTTGTTGTACAACTGAATTTATGAAAAGTATACAGAACGATTTCAAAGCGAATAATTTATACCTTTCATTAAAATGCCGACTCACCCAGTGCAGCACAGGCAGCGCAAGAACGAAGCTGCCCGTTTCCACGAATTTGCATACGTCATTTTCATTCTTCTTAGCCTGCAGAATAGCTTTGATATTGTTTTAATTTCCCGTTATTTTCTTGTATTTGTTGACACAGAACACTAATACCGGAGAAAAATTTATTTCTACGAAACTATCTTGAAAACGTTATTCAAAATTCATTGATAAATACTCGGGGATTTACATCCCTCTATGAAGCGCAGTTGTGCGCATTTTGTCGAGAAGAATGAACACGGACTTTTCACCAAAAAAGCAGTCAGTAGAATTTGAAGGATATTTACCAATAAGATACGTAATATGTCATTCTCAAGAAATTATTTCCAGTTCTTAGATAAGCTATGATTTTAACTCTCATAGGAATTAAGTCAGTTTTTATATTGAATAAAGAAAAAAAATAGGTTTAAAAAGCTTATTGAAAGCTCATAAATTTTCATATTCTGATTTGTTACATTGCATTTTATGAGTTATTTTTATCAGAGGCAGCTAATGCTTGTGTGAGTAAAAACTGCTGTTCAAATATTCTAAGTACTAAAAACATAATGAATCAAAAACTAATAAGTCATCTCCTTCTACCCCAATCTTCGTTTTTAGAATTATATTCTTCATTACCACATAGTACTATATTTTCAGGGAATACTTTAAAAGCAATTAAAGTTAGATTTGATAAGTTTATCAAAATCAGATATCTACAAAATGCAAAGGGAGTTGGTTCGTTGTATTGCCAGGGCATTACGCCCTGAGGAAGGTCGCAGAATGGCGACCGAAACGTCGGCACCTTAGCCACGGACGCGGCGTCACCTGGACAGCCTAGTAAATACTGACTCCGGCAGCGGAAGCCCACGCTCTCACTGGTTCGTTGTATGTTTCAAAATAATTGAAAACAAAAACTGATATTTTCTCTTATTTTGTCGAACTCCATATTCAATAGTGGACCTTCAACAAGACATGAATTTCACATTTTCCTTTTCCTTCTTTCTCAGTACGCAGTAGAGAGAAAATTATTTAATGCTGCGCGAAAAAACAGCGAATTTTTGGAAGAAAAGCTCTTATTGCCGGGCCCTGATACCGAAAAACGATATTAAACGTATAGCGATTACATCCAGCTGCTAAATTTAGAAAAAAATCCTCTAACGTGTAGTTTAGCCAGACTCCATGTTTTGTGTGTCCTTGATACCGAAAAATCTATTGACGGCAAAAAGTCTGTCCGTCTGTGAACAATACTAGAGGCTAAACTATTCGCTGATTCTCCGAAATTGATATTTCCCAATCTATCGGGCTGATGACACGGCCCCTTGAATTTGAAACCGATATTTTAATTCCGAGGAGTACTATACGTAAAACGCCTGGGATCTTTCAAAATTTTCAAAAAACGATCTCCAACATTTTTAATTAAATTTTGTTCTTGAAAAGTTAAGGACGCTTAAGATAAATGTGCATGTTTTTTTCTCTTAATTAAATCTCTTTTTAATAGTTAGATTTTGAAAAAAGTCATGCAGCATTTTTCAAAAATTGAGTACATATCGCGTAATTTTGCATGAAATATAGGCAATTTTTAATTTTGTTTAAACATTTTTTTCCAAAAAGGCACCAAATTTTTTATTGATTTAATTTGGACCTCGGATACCGTATAGAACGCTTAAAAGAATGGTGCAGACTTCATGGTCGTTGTATATTCTGATTTTTGAAAATTTCAACTTTTTTCGGCGTCTTCCTATAACTAAAATTATGAAGTTAACAAATTTTTCCCTAATGAAATGTGTTAATCAGAAAACGATTCTCAAATAATGTCATATTCAATTTTTCGTAAGCATGAGTATTTTTTGCGAAGTTTTGCGTCAAACATAGGCAATTTTTATTTTCTTTAAACCATTTGTTTGTCTTAAAAATTTAAAAAAGGCGCAAAGTTGTTTCATTAAATTTTGACTCGGCGCCTCGGTCTGAATGATCACCAGCCTATAGTGGTCATGGTTGTGTGTTCTTTGGCTTTCGTGCATGTGTCGTCGCGGAAGGCTATGTGTGTCACCTGACCACAGACCGAGGAGCCCGCACTCAATGTTCTACAATTTTTAATGAGTTTTACAAAAAATGATGACTCAAATGTGTTAATTCGGAGATAAATTGAGATAAAATTTCTTTTAAGAATTTTTCAAATGGTAGTTCGAAGTATCAGACAGAAATTTTCACTTTATAATATTACATGACCATTAACAATATCGCAGTGTGTTACGTACTTACAATGTTGTAGGTGCGTAATCTGTAGTGTACATTTTTGTTCATGTTTCATGGCGATCTGGAAAAAGCTTGACTACGCTGTGTAATAGTTTCTTAATTAAACGATATGTCCCCTTTTCTGAATTCTGATTGGTAAGTGTGGAGTTTTAATTGCACGATGGACGTTTAATTGCACGTGTGCTGTTAACAGAGATAATAGACGATTTTTCATGCATTTAATGAACATATTTAATTAGCTAAACAAAAAATAATTAATTCTGTACTCTTTTGTTTGACGCTGAAAAAATCTCTGTAAAAGCGCCTCGATAACTGTTACTCCTACATTTCATACGTTAATTATCTGCGTATTAAAATGTTGAACACTTTCTGAAAACTATGCTGAATTTCAATGCTTTCGTCTTAGATTATTCAGCACTTAGAAACTTCAACTTCTTATCCACCAGAAGAAGTTAAAAAATGTTTTACTCCCATCCTTTCTGGCATATATATAGACGATCATTTTATTGCTTAAGACAAAAGAAACTAAATATTGAAATTCAAACTAAACATAATGATCAAAAAGGAACCATAGCAACCATTGTTGTCCCCTACGTACAAGACCAAGTTGAAATTCCTGTTACTATGTACAGGATTGCAAATTTCAGAACTCGCAAAACGTATTTTAATTTTTTCCGACCTATTTCAATACTTCTACTCATTCCATTTACAACTATCGTCAACTGGTAATGAAAAATAAGCAAATTATTTCTTAAAAGGGCTACTTAAGTGACATTAAAATTGACTGGGTAATATTCACGATAGGATTTAAGGGAAAGGGGGATAAAAATAGGTCTAATTAGAGAAAAGCGCCCCAAACAGTCACGATTAGGAGACGCGATGGATTTCCGCCTGTGGACATTGGAGTGCAGCATCTGGTCGCTTCACGGACGATTTGTGGAAAAACTAGGTGTGCTGGCGAAGTTTCCCTTGAAGCTCTTTGGATAACCCATACTTCCATATTGGTTTAACATCATTCCCATCATTACCTATTCACCATTGAAAACATTATTCAAATTGACTAAAAATGAAAATTCAGTAATGCATGCATTATTTCCTCCCTGAATGATCGTGATTACTGACTGTACTACTCATATTCATCCACAGAATATGTAGGTTCATAAAATAATTAGTACATCTCGTAGACTTAGGGATGTGTTAATCGATACACACACACACACACACACACACACACACACACACACACACACACACACACACATATATATATATATATATATATATATATACACACACACCTCTGCCCACACATGCACGATCGGAGTTGTTTCCTCTCCGATGTATTTTGAATGTAGTCTTCAGACTATTTTATTTCCAATCTGCCAATCATGCACTAGGATTACTAGAACTCTACATCTAAAAGGAAAAGCATATGTGGAAGAGTAACTGCCATTTAAGATACTTCTTAGAAGCTGAAGTGAAGAACAATCACTTCGGAACAGTTTGGATAATGCCGCGAATTGTTTCTAGGAAAAAAGTATTGACGATATTTTCCCCAAATAACTACAACATAACACACTCTAATGGTCATTGGAATTAGAGTGCCTGGTACGTCTACCCACGTTTGCTTGCATACTGAATAGAGAAGTCAAAGACAAACAAAACTGTTTCGTAACAGTAATTACGTTATTATTAGTTTAACGAGGAACTAAGCTAGTTGGTGTTTACAGCGTTCACCTATGACAGGCATTAATGAATGTCTGTTCCAGACTTGTTGGTCAAGACGTGCTTTCCTACTCAAATTCATTCACTTCATCCGTAAATTAGGCGTTGACTTCCCAGCACAATAATGATAAATTAACCCATAACGTTTTTACTTTTACTCACCGTATGTTTCAATAAAACTGTCCGTTTCAAGATTATTCGAAAGAAATCACTTTTTGATTTTCCCATTTGTTCAGTCTGCATTGTGCAATGATTCTAAATAAATCACAGATAATGCTAATCATTTAACACATGCTATCGTTGTGTGGTAAATATGCCAAAGGTAATATGCCATGTGGTTGTTAATAAAAGTGGGTATTTATGTCTTTATTTGTTGTTAACTGTAAGACTTGATGATGGAAATAAATTTTCTGCAATTTTCTACGAATATATATATAATGTGGCGATATGGGATTATACAACCCCATAACACCACCGTTTCATCGGCATGAACGCTCACGGGCAGCGAGAAGAGCAGCCGAAAACCAGAGTAGCAAAACGCGCAGCCTGGTATCCGTTGCTCGTACTAGTCACCACGAACTATCAAGCCACGTTTTTACTCGTGAAGGGTTGAAGGAGGAGAAGTTACCCCCGCCACGGTGAATTTCCCCAGGCAACGCCAATAAATGGGCGGACGCGCAAGCGGAAGAGCTCTTTTCCGAACCATCACGCCTGGAGTCAACAGCTCTTTTCCTAGCCATCACGCATCGGGTCAACATCTCTCTTCTGCCAGCACGCGTCGGGTCAGCAGTTCTTCTAGTAAGTCACCGCTCGGCAAGTAAGCAGATTTTCGTCAGCGCTCGTCAGATTAGGTAGTAATTGCCGCCGCAACGACTGTTTAGATAGGAGTTTACGGCGTTGCAAAGACGTCTAGCTAGTCGTCCGCGCAGTAGTGAGGAATTAGTGAAGTATTCTCCTATTAACTAATGCGAGAAGTAAAAAGTTGCCCGTTGTGAGGAAAGCTCTGAAAGTTCTTGATTAACAGAGTAAAAGTTAGGAACGAGCGAGGTACTTGCACTAGCAGTTAGGGAAGTGCAAGGGACATTTTTCTACAAATTGAGCGTAATCGAAGGCGGTTGCAGCCGTGGGAGGAGAAGAAACCGATTAGCGAGACGGAAGAATACGCGAGTCGACCGGGGAGAAGACGCCGTTCAGGAAGAAAGAAAAAGACGCAAGAGGACAGCGCAGGCAACGCAGAGGTCGGAATCGAGCAACGCGGTGCGCAACCCAGCACGCGACTTGAAGGTTGGAAAGTGGACAGTTTCGAGGTAACCTGTAGAACTGTGAAATTAGGTCAAGTTCACGTCGGCAGGGAAAAGAATAGTTCCAGAAGTGTTAGAAAACTGAGGACACGGGTGGTAATAATTTGCAGCTTGGTAGTGGGAGATTTAATGCGTTATTGCTTGCCTTAAACCATTCTATTGGAGCAGTCATTATTCTGTTATTAGCAGTTATAATTAAAAGATAAATTGAGAGTAGTGCGCTTGCCCACATATTATTTATTGTATGTAATATTTTAAAGAAAGGCAAGAGATTGTAAATTAAGTTTAATTTCACGTGCAATTGTAACTAGAATAACTTAAATTTAGACGTATTGAATTTTCAAAGGGAATCCCCAGTACTGGTTAAAGAAATTGCTTCAGAAAGTTAGTTCTGAACAAAATTAAGTGTTCATTCATTAAATAGGCTGTAAAGGTTGCTTATTTGTATTTATTTGATCATTTTTGAAAGTGTAATTCTATTTTTGATTTGTTTTTCGTTGTCATCAACTCATGCCAGAATTTTGGGTGAATTATATGCTCGTTTATGTGTGATTTGTGTGACTTTTATTGTGTCAAGGGTTCAGACCTTTCTCGTACCCCAAAGATCCTGCTTCCTGAGATTCTAAGCTCGCTTCACGAGCATAATATCTTAACAACCCGCTTACAGTGCATGCGGCTGTGTGGGCAGAAGGTATAGTTTGTGTGTGGTAAATGGGGTGTTAGAATATATATATATATATATACACATATATATATATGTATATATATTGTGACGTACCTGATTGTCGGTACTTTCCACTGCAAATAAAAGTTGTAACGGACGGGTGTCTTACTCGTGAATGGGTCCCTTGAAGGAATCGACATTACATTGGTAAATCAAAGTAAAAAATTCACCAAAACACAAATACAATTTATTCATGAACCAACATGTTATATACATGATCCAACATATGATTACTCTCCGTCTTGGTACCAAGGTTCGGTATACAATGTGATTTCATCATACCTGGGGCCCCAATGAATACCTCGTTTGACGCGGCTGGTCGCCCACGGCAGCAGCGGCCGATGACCTTCACCGCAGCCCGGCGTCCCGGGCAGTGGATGATGCAAACACGCGCCTAGGCGGCCCGCGGCGGCGGCGACGCGAATTCCTCGGCGTCGACGCTGGTCGTTTTGACGTGCAGTTCCGCTTACGCACTCACAGCCTCTCGATGATGTCCACTTCGCCCCAGCGGTGTGCTTCTAATTATGTCGCCACGCCTTTCAACAGTTCTTTTCCACTTCTCTATTGTAACTACGGAGCACGTGGTCACTGCTCGCGCCGGCGTCAATTACACTATGCACAGTTTTAATACTATTTCCACTGCGTTTGATGTCACGGACACAATCTATAGTTTCTGCATGTCGACCTCTACCGACATTCCATTTACCGGCTTCTAATCTGCATTTCTATGAATATTACTCTGCACTTAATTTCCTTCGTCACTGACATCGTCTTACACCGTCCGCAGCCAACGGTCAACTCTCAGCTGCCGCGCTCGACTCGTAACGGCCGAATTCTCGCTCCTTCTCGCTGCTCACGGCAGCAGACTCGTTCACAGTCCCCCCATCGCCGGTCGTCGCACCTGCCGCTTATGCCGCGCAGTTCAAAATTAGCTGTAATTATATTATTGTACTCACTGTTTCTAATTACACATAGAAACGCTTCGCGTTTCAATATATATATATATATATATATATATATATATATATATATATATATATAATTAAAATCATTTGAGCAAGCTCATTTTTCGGCACATACTCTATTAAGTGTCTGTTTAAAATGAAAAGAATGTATAAATAGTTAATGAGGACAGTTATGTGCGCTGGGGGCAACACACATTTTTATTATCTCAAACATTTTCAGAAACTTTTCAGATGTCAGAAATTGTAGATCACTATTGTAGAAGAAATTGTAGATTTCTCAATCGTTAATCAACAGTATTAGTTGAAGATCGAATATCTGCCGCGGTCATGGCCACCCACGGTGTGTACACCGACGGTGTGTACACTGCACGGCACGGTTCTACAAGTGGGTCTCAGGGGAGTGAGCGTTAGATTAAAAATAAGAAACTTAGAACGATTAGAAAATACAGGAGATACTTGTTCATTCCGCAGCAAAAATATTTACACTAGCAACCTTTACCTCTCCCACACCCTAGAAAAATAACAGCACAAGAAACTGCTAATCCCCAAAGAAACCTATTTAATACCTTGGATTAAACTTAGACACTAAACTGAATTGAAAACAGCACATACACGTAAAACTAATACAAGCTAAAATAAAATTACTGCAATTAAAACCTACAGAAAGACTTATATCATTCAATCGAAACATATAAAACCATCCAAAGACCGTTCCTGCTGTATGCATGAGCCATCTGCATAAATGTCGCAAAAACCAGTCTAAAAAATTACAAATCATCCAGAGCCAATTTCTCAGAACAATATCCAAAGCACCGTGGTTTGTCACCAGTAATCAGCTTTATAAGGAATACAACCTAGAACCTATTTGAACATGACTATGGCAACTAACTTTTACTATTATTTATCCAAAATCCCTTCCCTTGCTACCTTCATATTGCAAAAATCCTTAACCACACCGGAATAAAAAGCAGATATCCCTAAAATATATTGCTTAAAACCTTCCCCCAATTTGAAGCTGAAGAGAGGACCCTACAGGGCACCCTCAACCTTATATTAGATTTAAGTTTTAGAATTAAGTTAAAATATAAGTTAGCACGTAAGACTTTCACATACATGAAAAAGTTGAAACTTAACCTGACCTATATACAACCAATATAAATCAATAAACTTTAAAAAATCTTGTTCATTAAAAACTTAGGCTGGTCGGACCATCGACTTGGTGTCTGGTGTATTGCTAATAAGAGTTTCTGATGTCTTACCAGTTCTATTTCGATCATTATAAGGTGTAGTTCAAGTAGGAATTAGACTTTTAGTTATCCTTTCACGCCGCAGGAACACATGCGAATACAATAGTAAATCCTGATAAATGATACATGTAGGAGAATTGTGATGCTTTGTTTGAGCTGGAACAAATTTGATATAAATGAACGCAATTCATGCGAAAATTCTTGAATTTCGTGATAATAAAAGGAAGGGCTCGAGAGAAAAAATGGTAAATCTCAAAGTTATAGTTTTTGTTATATTAACATTTTCCAACGCTTCCACCTGCTTTTCATGTGCTGTTGTCCAAATTATGTCGCCTATTTGTCCTCTGACTCTTGTCATCTTCATGTACCCTATTTGAGCAAAATTTTCTCTTTATTTTATATCTCTCTTTCATTCCACGTGGGTTACCATATTTACACCCACACCATTCAAATGTAGTTGTGGCATCTAAATACTCCTGTGCTGACGAAATTCTTTTGTCCATAGGTCAATTCGGCCGTGGAATCCAGACGAATTTATTGTCTTAAAGTTATTTAGCGCCATTGTATAAATATTCCTAATAGTAATATGTTAATTGCAGTGGTCTTCCACCAGGTTGTATAAACCTACCTGCTGAAATAATAAATATATTTAATCTATCTACCTAAAACCACATCGAAGGAAAATCAATGGTACTCGTAGTACCCAAGAAGTATCAGAGAAACAGAGGAATGGATATTGTAGCGTTCGATGTAGTCTATCGACTAGTTCATTTAGGCTACGTATGTAGGCTACTGCATTAGGGCCCCACAAGCGCGGCGTTGATGCATGTCACCTAGCGCTGATGACGTCAGCTGCATCGACACCTGCCCACACGAGTCACGTTACGCACGTCGTAGATTAACACTGTATCATGTGCGGATCGACACACGAGCGCTTTTGGCGACGTGCGCTGTGCCCAAAGCTCAAGCAAAACGATAAACCTACAACACAAGTGAAGATAACGCGCGTTTTCTAGCTTTCAACACGCGAGGTGAAGCGCGTTGGCAACAATGCTTGTCGCCAAGAACGCTCGTGTACAGTTTCGCGTAAGATACCGTGTTAATCTACGACGCGCGTTAAGTGACTGGTGTGCTCAGGCATTGACGCGCGTCGAGACAGCTGGCGTTATTAGCGTTAGGTGACGTGTGTCAACACAACGTTCGTGTGTCCCATTCCTTACTTGTGGGTAATACGCTGCTATATGGTTCTTCTTAATATTACTGATACATCTTTTCTTGACCGATGGCCTACCTTCTCCTTTTTGATGAAGAAACATTTGAAGGTAATAGCTCGCTAAAAGAACCGATGTCATCGCAAACACAATATTTTGTATGGCGCGAGACAGAATCTATTTACGGCTGCAGTCGAGAACTGTCCGTAGTGTTTTTCGACAAAATCTTCTCTAATGGGAGATCCAGATTCTTCACAGGACACACCACGAACTCCTCAGAAATTTAAGAGAATGAATAATAACGGCGAACTAAAATTGCGAGAAAGTTGCGAAGGCATGTGAGTTAGGAAAAGGAAACACGGTTCTAATGTATCCTCTCATTAGTGCTTTGAATCTCCGCGATGTCCATGCTGCGGCTCACCTAGAGCGTCGGTCTGGCCGCGACAGCAGCAGGTTTGACATTGCTTCAAAAACTCGAGTGGCTGATGTGAGCCTCTTTGTCTGGCGTTGACGTGCCTGAGGGCAGGTCAACGTTTGAGGCATCTTGATTCGTACTAATCACATTTTTTGCGAACTGACGTATCTCTCTATGCTATAATATCCCGCATCGGTACTACTCCAGACCCATTGTGCTAAACGGGGTAACTAAACGTCTATGGGTCTAGCTAAACGTCTATGGGTAAATACAATTAACACTCATATGACGACGGCAATGGTTCTACTACGTCCACGTGAACATGTGCGCAAATTTAAATTTCGAAAATGGGAAAAACTTTTAATGGGTAATGCACATGTTTTACTTCTTGACAATGTATGCACGAAAGATCTGGTGAACCACAGTATTCTTTCGTAGAAGACCAAACAAACCAAACTGATATCAGTTTAAAATACAAATTAAGCAATTAAAAAAACAATAAATCATTGAACTTTTATAATTTTGGAATTATCAAAAGGTTAAATGAAGACAGGATCTACGAGCATGTCATATTATTAAAGAAAATTAATATATTCGAGCAAACAATTTAAAGAAAAATTTGGAGCAGTTTGGAAGAAAATATTGTCCAAGTACTATTAAAAAAGTATCAGTAAATCATTTGATAATTCGAAAGGTGCTAAATGTTTTTAAAAAATCGACTATATCTTACAACTAAATCGTGGAAAATAGAAAATTTTTCTGGCCCTTACTTCGTACGAAGGGAAGGTATTGTAAGCGAGCGCGTCGGGTAACTCTGAAAAATTCTTATTGTCCGGCTCTGGTAACATAAAACTGGTTAAGTCCAGTTCCTATACATAGTAAATTTCTTCCCTAAAATTGATGTATTCAGAATCCATAATTATGAGTCCTTGGTACCAAAATATCGATTGGCGGCAAAACGTCTGTCCGTCTGCAATTTTCCGGGGGAGGACATCCAGCTTCAAGTATAATATTGAAGTTAATGATTTTTTATGTAGTAAAATCTGTTCCTTCATGACGATAATTTGTCGTAATTTGTTTGAGATTTTTACAATTTCTAAAAAAATTGTTTTCCAAATTCTTTTCTCGTATGTAACAAAGGACGGTAAAATATCATGCTGATCTCATTTTTGGAGAACTCTCCGTATTTTCGACAAATGCAAAAGTTAACATTTGAAAACTATAAAATTGAAGATAGAGAATTTTGCCTTATGACAAAATCTGTTCTCAACAATCAGCTCTCTAGAAAAGGTCAAATTCAGTACTTTGAAGAAAGGTGTAGTTTTCACGTAATTTCTGATAAAAATGCTACGAGAAAGAATTTTAGTCTTGTACTATTTTCCCATAGTTACATTCTAAAATAATGTTATACAGATACAAAAATTACATTTTCTACATCTCCTCCTTGTTTTAATCAAATACAAAACATACATTATCATACCAATACTACAAAAGCCAGAACAATTTCATATTATTGAAACGTCTCCAAAATATATTATTCTTCAATATTTTGTTTTTTTCGTGTTTTTAGAAAACTGCTTTTACTCTATATGATGGGTCTTATGATGGGTCATAAGTAGTTTACCCTGTAGCTGCTATGAATCTTTGCGAGAAAGAGTAATAATATATTTCTGAAATATTCGCAGTAAATTCGAATTGTTTACATTTATAAGAGAAAATGCCTTTTGTAACTTGTAAAATAATGCTACTGTAAATGAACTCATAATTCTTTATTACTGTACATTTAACTGAATACTTTAAAAAAATATTATATTATAGCAGAATCATGGAACAGATAAAAGTTTTGAAACACAGGACCACTCGTTAATTGAAAAATGTTTAAGAGGAAATATCTTGTAACGAAGCTACAAGCTTTCTCCGAAGTATCAGTATTTTTTTTCATACTTCTGAACGCATTGATCCAGTCTTCTTAACTCAGCAATTTTCTTTAAACATTAGGAAATGCATAAAACAATGTTACATTATCGGTGAAAATATATCATCATCGTCTCTCTTTTTCGTTGCCTGTTGTTTTTCACCGCTCGTTATTAAGACAACATTTGTGACAACATACCTTCGTCTTCCTCTCTTCTTTCTCTTACTTTTATTGACCTATACATATTGCGGTACCCATTTCAACCGCTATATTAGGCGCGATTGTCGAGCATATTTTGCTGCTAACGTCACGGTTTGAGTAGATTTGACCAACGATCGTCTCACAATGTCAGGGGTGTATTTCATTAAGTCCAATAACACATTTCCTCTGAAGTGTTGTGGTTTTTAATATCTTCAGCTATTGATTATTCTCTTTTACTTGTCATTATCAACATTGTTTGGAAAGTATAATTACTTAGCATGTTTTTGGACAACGCCATAGATTTCGTTGTCTTCGTTATTGTCGCTTTCGTACTCATAATCCTCCAGCTCCTCCACCTCAATATCCACCATCATCCTCCATCCTCCTCACCTCCACCATCCTCCTCAACCTCCACCCAGTCGTCAATATTTTCAAATGTGTTTGAGTCTATCCTACAACTCTCAGAAAAATACTGTAAGAATGATAATTGACTTTCAGATAAGTTTCAAGATTTTTTTATAATTTTTGCTCTACTTTACAAAACTTGTTGACGTATGATTTTTTATGTCATTACTTTTAGATCGTTCAACAATTTTGTGATAACGAAATTGTCCAAACAATGTACACACACCACCACTTTAGTTTATTATGTCAACAAGGAATTCCGAAAAGAGGGAAATTTGAGATAGGATTTCTCTTTACATAGTGATGTATTAGAGATAATTTGATATTTGCGTGTACCTGTGCGCACGCGGGCGACGTGCAGGGCAGCCAGCGCGGCTCCGAAGATCTCGCAAGAGAGGAGCAGCGTGCTCTACCTTTCAGCGACCGTCCTTCAGCGATCGGTCTCTGAGGTTACCACTGCGACAAGTAACGGCGCTGCACGACAATGTGCGTTGTAACGAATGGGGGAACTACTTTTCCTTTGCTTCCTTATGTCGTAAGAAGAGAAAGCATTGTAATTCTGCGCCTGGAAACAGCGATTTTTCTACGGTAAAATTGTTATTGTAGGGCCTTGGTAACGAATAATTGGATAAATCTTGTTCCTATAAGTAGAAAGTTACTTCCTCTGTCATGTTATATAGTCAGACGCCATTTTTGTGAATTATTGATACCGAAAAATCGATTGACGGCAAATTTGTGTGTGTGTCCGTCCGTCCGTCCGTCCTTCTATCTGCCTGTCTATGGACAACGCTAGCACCTACGCAGTTCAGCCGATTTTCTCTAAAAATTTATATTCCTCGGCCGATTAAAATGTACTTGGGGCCCTCTGTGTTTCAATGGGAGATATTGATTTTTGGGAGTACCTAACATGAAGCCTCAAATATTTTTTCGTATTTTTTTCAAAATTAGCTCCGCATTTGTTTTTGTCGAATAAGGAACGCTTATGAGAAACATGCAGATCGCGTTCATTGAAATCCGTAATTTTTCAGAACTTGCAAGTTCAATTTTTTTTCTGCGTCTTTCTACAACTACTATGTTGAAAATATAGATTATTTTCCTGAATGAAATCTGTTCTTTAAAGACAGATCTTGAAATAATATCATGTACATTCTGTTCGAAACTATGAGTATTTGTTTTGCATTCGGAATTTTTCGTGAAATATAATCAAGTTATTTAAACTTTTTTCAAAAACGACTGAGAATTGTTTATTTTAATTTCTCCTCGTGTGTATCAAAGGACGGTGAAACTTGGTGCTAAGGTAATTTCCCAAAATTCTCTGTATTTTCAAATATTGCAAAATTTTGAATTTTCAGAACTACAACATTGAACATTTTGATTTTTGCTTGAAACAAAATATGTTATGAAAACATGCTCTTAAAAAAGTCAAGGAACAATTTTTTGTAAAAAGTTTTTTTGCGTAATTTTTACTCTAAATTAATTCAACTCTCTATCTACTTCTACTTCTGTTCGTGGTTAAAAATAAATGTTTGGATCATTTGAAGGTTTACTTATTCAAATGGTTGTCCAGTGGTAATGAACTTCTATTTTCTTGTGAAATCTGAAGATGCCATTTCAAGTTTGCATGTCACGTTCTGTAACTCCGAAACTCCAAAGTTCGCCTTTTTCACACACAAAATAGCAAGTGACTGGTCTTGTGCAAGTGTAAGACCCAGATTCTCGACGCCACCAAACAACTCGCAACTCGAAACAAATCAACTACCCTGACTTCTGACATTGCTACCTTATCATGTGAGATACTCTTCCATGAAGGTAAGGTAATGATCTGTTAATTCAAAGATTGAAATATTAGGCCATTTTCAATATTTCCATGCGATCTAAGATTTGTTAATCTGAATTAATTTTTACAACGCATCATGTTGTACTTCACAGGTCAGCTGGCGGTAATTGTACCTGCTACCTGTTTCCCTATTCTCAGCTTTCTAGGAGGTTGTGCGCTAGTCATGACGTCTGACTCGTATCCTCCGCCGCAGTGCGGCTTCCTCCCGCCGGCTGCAACTGCCCACTGTCCAGGCGTGGCCATCAAGGAAGTGCCAGGCTGCCCCAAACGCCGAAGTAGCCCGTGAGCCCGTATTTTTATTAGACTTACTATTCCGTACTAGCATAGCCCGTGAGCCCGCATTTTTATTAGACTTACTATTCCGTACTAGCATAGCCCGTGAGCCCGCATTTTTTATTAGACTTACTATTCCGTACTATAATAGCCCATGAGCTCGCATTTTTATTAGACTTACTAGCATTGTCCGTGAGACTCAACATATTAACCGGTATTTAATCGGTGTCACTGCGGTAGATTAGTAAATTAATGAAATTCCGTTTCCAAATTTTCAGTTCTTAAAAAATGAGAAATCGTTTCTAATTTTATTGACTTTATCCTTCGAAAGTGGTAATAATTCACACAATATATTAAACTATTGGCCTGCAGCAGCAAAATAGCTGATGTCGAGTGTGTGGAGAATGGGTTTCTGGAAGCCGAAATGGTCCACGTGAATGCTGAAGCTTCATATCTTTCTCGTCACATCGTCAACTGGGTCATGAGCAATGACGCACTGTGTAGGAAAATATAGTCGTAGCAACATTTATGAGATTTTGCGAATGAGCATAATCAAATGTTTGCATTTTGTTAGAAACTGTTTCAACTGTCAAAACTGACAGTTTATTTTTTGCGTATTTTCCCATTATTCATGGGTATCTAAAAAAACTATCGACATTTCTCACTTGTCAGGAGACTGCTCAGGTTTTCGTGAATCTATGCGTATATGATAATACCATATATGTTATTTTATGCAACTGAAGTAACTTGTCAATCATCGCGTCTCCTCTTGTCTCGCGTCGCTGATGTGGGAGTGGCCGTGTAGTGGCCCGTCGCTTTGTCCTGTGCGAAAATCAGAAAATCCGAAATTTGCGTTCGTGCCACCCCGTTGTTTACTCCCTTCTCGAGTTTTGCTTTTCTCTCATGTTCATATTCTTAATTGATAACTTTTCTCTCCTTTTAAAAATATATTAGTAAAGCTTTATCCAACACTCGGAAAATATGTTAAACATATATCTTCTCATTCATCTTATAAATGTACTATAAAATTTAATCACTATTACTAGCATTGAATAAAGAAAGGTCCATATGAAGACTATAGCTATTTGTGTAACGTGTGATCTTCCAGTTATTTATAATGTATACTCGAATATCATACAACCTCTGAAGACAAAAGTTTGTCTCTTTGCCGTGTGGAATTTCTTGGTATATGTCAGGGCTCAACTATCATGTCATACAAACCTGTAACGCACCCAAAACAAAACAAAATATTATCTCCCACACATACGGTACTAGAAACAGTCCAAAGTGCTCCAGATTTTATTTGAGAGTAGCGCCGATGAAATAATTAAATCGTCCACTCCTCTCGCATTTGGAACACACGGCTCAAGTAAACGTTCGCAAATTTGAGTTATTATCCATGAGAGCATTATTTTCGTAAACGTAATATATTATATATAATCAACACGATCATATCACACATTGACATTTTTCCGAAATCTAAATATGTATAATTAAGTTATTTCATCTGCTTAGGCTTGAGGCGTCCTGTGAGAGAGGATTCTACCCACAAGGGTATGGAACTGAGATAAATTGAGTTTTACATTTGGTTTGTTTCATCGATTATTTGTATAATAAAGAGGATGCTTTCTCCTTGTTGTCTTCGAGATAAACTTGTTTCATTGGGAAAATAGTATTTAGCAGTTCTAGAAGTATTTTACAGATGATACACAGCCCCTAAATGTAAGGTTTTTCATCACTATCGATTCCTTACTTTTTTGATATTCCAACATTCTGTAAGTTTCACTGTTAATTTCTTGTAATGACACACGCTTCTAATACATCTGTTGTATATGTTGCAAAGTCCTTGACTTTGCTAAATTCAAAAAATAGTGCACAAATAGTGCTTCATAAATAGTGTTATTTATCGTCCGTTAGCGGGTGGAGTTCGCATTTGAAGTTAGACGTATCGAAATGTAATGCGCATTCACAGGCAGGGAATTGTTTATTCTTGGGTACCGTTTTCCCAGTCGTGTCACAGCCGGCCGCTAGAATTCTCCTCCAGATAACGGCTGAGCTCGACTTAGCTGACAAGCAGCGCAGGGTGGGCCGGGTCGGGCCGGCAGGGGCATGAGACGAGACGGGGCCAACCGCGATGGGGGAGGGTCGTGGAGGATGGGGTGCAAATAATATTATCACGTTTTGCACCTTTTATAGAATTCATTTTTATCCTATAGAAAAATATTATCTTGATAAATACTCAGGAAACGCCTATTTACTTCAGCTAGATCTTCCATTGAAAAAGAAATCGTTGTCAGTAAATTAAGCTAAATATTCATTATCTTACATATGAATCTAGTATTGTAAAAAATAGATCTAAAAGAATTAAACGAATCCAATATCTTCTTTCATCATCGTTTCTTGGGAGAGGAAGCCTGAATACCATTTACAAAACGTGCGTATTACGTAAAACGTGCGTAAGCAACAGAAAGTTACTTGCTGAAATGATGAGTACGGCAAAACATGAAAACGGATGGGGGAGATAAATATAAATCAATTTTCCACTCTGAAAAAGAAACATAAACTATGCAAACATCGTTAATACAGTCAAATCGAAATTATGAAGTTTGAATTTTATTTAATTTTTTTTTTTCGCTTTTCCAAACTCAGGAGTATGGTTTTTTCATACCAAGAGAGCTTGTAGTGAAACTGCTAAGTTGACCACTTAAGGAAGTAGGTCATAATCGTCACAGTAGTTTCTTCCTTAGTGGGTTACTGCAAGAGTCGCATGTCGCACATTACGCTGTCTTGTACAATACCGTCATAAGTCAAAAATATCATTTTTCATTGTTGCAGTGTATTCTGGGTGCATACTCTGGAAACCAAACTTCAAGTCAAGGTAGGAATGATATTTATAATATTATATTAAAATAATATTGTAATTTTTTAATGTATGTCTATATTTCAAATGATTTGTTTCCATTCTCTTTAGTGTCATCATTATAGTATACTTATTACTTTTATAATATTAATTTTAAGAGAGTTAAATAAGAGTGTTGCTAAATACTTTATTCCTTTCCTTTAAGTTCCTAATGAAACTATTTTTGCTGAAAATCACTTAATCATGTGTTACGTATTTCAAAACATTGTCTGGTTTCACATCTGATGTGAAAGTGACGGGCTCAGTAGAACAAGGTTCTATCCCACATTGACCCCGTTCTGATATAAT
Organism: Gryllus longicercus; assembly: GCA_038098605.1. NCBI lineage: Eukaryota > Metazoa > Arthropoda > Insecta > Orthoptera > Gryllidae > Gryllus > Gryllus longicercus. The sequence continues at coordinate 20,949 of JAZDUA010000149.1, forward strand.
GATGGTTTTACTAGAACTTTCTTAACATAACTTAGTACATTTTAAAACTTTTGAAGACAATACATTTCCACATAAGTCCATATTGAATTTAAATAACTCTTTACACTAAAAGATTTATATTTAATGCTAATAACTCAATTTCACCAAAAATGTTCAACGAACTCTTGTTCTACTGAGCCCTTCAATTGTTCATTCTGATTACTGTATTCTTAGAAATTTTATTTAAACTATAAATGTAAGTTCTAAAAGTCATACATTTCATGACGCGTGAAACTGATATGAAAAATAAATAGTATGTGATATTGATTTGATTTTGGCACGTGGAAACTATTTACTATTTGCTATAGTCCACTCTAAACTTTATCTTCTCAGAATACAACTACGAGAATTCTGTGATGAGATAACTATCTACATGCTTTTATAAACAGTTGCCAAAGCCTTCTGTCCAATAGGCACTGTCATGGTAAATCTTTTGAGGGCTTTTTAATGTAACTAAATTATTGTTTTTTCAATTGGACTTCTAAACCCGGCATGTGTGAAATGTATCGAAATATAAAGAGAAAAATTACTAAATATGTTTCTTTACATGTTTAATGTCCTCTTATAAGTAATGTTAAATCATATTTTCCTTATTCAGGGAATCTTAAACTAGAAACATGGAATTTTTGTACACATTAAAACATTTTGATTAAAATGTACACTTGATTCAAGCAGATTGCTTCAATTGAACACTTCATTGAAGCAGATTCTTGCAGAATAATTACATCTTAAATGATTTAGAATTCAAAATCTTTTCTTGACTTGACAGTGCCGAACCGAAATAAAAATGTTCACAATTTTGTTTGGAGTCCTGATTCCGACATTATTTTTTCCTCGTGAGTTTTTATGTTGGCGGGGAAAATCATGGAAACTAGGAATGTTTACAAAAGTGCGTTCGGATGAAATCAAATTGAAAAAAAAATATTATAACGACATTTTGAGATTCTATTATTTCTTTGCTGTAAATTTAGTTTTTCAAAAAGGGTTGATTTGTGCTTTAAATGACTCATGCCAAAGATTTCTAACTTAGCCCGTTCCAGTTTATTTAGTGTACCTTGGGTTAATCGAATACAGAAGGGAAACTACACACTCAGAATTCGTTCTAATTCGATTTTTTTCATTTGTGATTAATTTTGGAGTTTCTAGAACCTGAATATTTACGAACTCTATAATATTTATTAAAAATGTGAAAATTATACCAACATATTTAAAAAGTGTTACCTATTCAAATAATAATAACTTGTTTGCGTGTTTTCATTACGTAATTCACTTATATTGCAATAAACAGAAAACCGGATGCAATTCGCCCTTTTAATTGTATTAATATAAATATAGTTCGATAATTTTATTGGTAAATATTTAACTCAATTTACATTATTTTTTACTTTTCACAATTACGTTCAAGCCCACCTGGATGGCCAAAGTGGCTAAAAGCGTACCGACTCTACGCATGTGTCCGATGGGTTGCGGGTTCGAATCCCGCCTTGGGCATGATTGTTTCTTCCTTGCCTTCATGTATCTACATGTTGTCGCTGTGGGTGCGAGTGCTTCCGTTGACCCCAGATCAGAGGAGTTGGTGTCTACACCTCCCATCGTAAAGGGCAGGCAGCTGTCGGCTGGATAAAGTCCTAAAAAACCAATTGTTCAAAAAACACTATTAGTTACACAGTGTTTGGAATTTGAACACTCTTTGTAACCTGTATTCAAATTATCTTCCAACTGAACAGTATCTTGAATCCATCACAAAACGGAATTGAGGAATTTAGAAAATACTCATTTCACTTACCTGTACATATCTTATGGGCATACATGTTTCATTAGGTTCCACTTTTATCTTCAGAGACACACTTTTGAGTACCCTTGTATGGGCAATCCCAACGGGAAAACAAACAAATCTCGAGCCTAGATGGGTCCCTGAAACCTCTAGAACAGTTAGTAATTTCATCTCTTGTGCACTTCTTTTGTAAGATCGAAAGCAGTAACTACAACTCTCTTTAAGATGCTTTTCATTATCAGTAACTACAATACTGTAGTATTTTTCGAGTGTTATTTATTCATGGTTTCATGATATTCAAGACTTCTGTTGCCCCTTCGTCGAAAAACGTTTATTAACGTTTAAAAACGTTAAATAGTTCAATTAAATAGTTCACGGCAACAATAACTCGAATAGGTCGTGGAATTAAGCAGGGAAAACATTATATTTCGGCATTGTATTATTAAATACAAAATCTCCGCAAATATTGAGTCATAAATTAAATAGAGATTTCAAAATTAAAATCGTAAAGAGTTCGTAAGTGAATCCGCCAATAGTGATAAAAACTTGTATGACTATTTGAAAAAACCCAACTTCAAATGTTCGAAATGTTAATGAATCACATTGTTTATTTATGTATTACTTATGACTTATAAAGTACTACTTTAATTCTTACTATAAATATTTTCAATAGCATAATCAACAATTTGAGCATGCAGAAACAATGCATATTTTTATAAACCGCATAAAATCATTTCAACAGAAGTCCCTACGTATGACAAGAGAGTAAAACAGGGTTTGCTTCTCGAATGAAAAACATTTATCCGCAGAAGGTAGGTTAGGAAAAGAGGGTGATAATTTTCCAGTGCGAATTATATTTATTTTCCGTTGTCATTTTTTGTCCATTATCAGTTCGCAAACCGAGAGCATGAAAGTTTGAATGAAGCCTAATATTGTACTACACCTAAACGGAAGAAATGTTTTGGTTTTGTGAGGTCGTTATCAAAACGATTTAAAAAAAAGAGCGCGTCATTTCATAGCTCTGAATTGATATGATAAAATTCAGTATACAATAAAACATTTATTTATTGCCTAGAAAAACGAAATACAAAAGCTTACATTACTATAAAGAATGAACTGTATTCAATAAATTCTGAAATAAAATGTTATCCTTTAATTTGGTAGACGAAATTTGTTTTTCCGCTTCTTAGAGGAAATTTACCCGACCACCAAAAATTTGCCGTTCCAATCTGAATATGCATACCCCCGAACTAACACAAGTACTTCCCGATTTTCCACAAGAGTAACGACGCCAATTGTGAAAAGGCTCTCGGAATCTTCGGAGGTGGTTGCTGCGCGCGCCGTCATTGACCAACGGCGCTTTCCGTCGCGCGCCGCGCCCACGTGCGGCGCCAGGTCCTTTCCACTGGCCGCCGGCGTCAATGGCGCTTTCTTCACCTGCCGCAACAGGCCCCCCGGCCCCCGGCCCACCAGCGCCATTAAACGCATTATTTACTAGGCTGTCCGCGGCGGGTGACGCCGCGTCCATGGCGAAGGTGCCGACGCTTAATGCTCATTAAGCCCTGAGGAAGGTCGCAGAATGGCGACCGAAACGTCGGCATCTTCGCCATTGACGCGGCGTCACCCGGACAGCCTAGTAAATACTGACTCCGGCCGCAGAAGCCTACGCTCTCGCCATTAAACGCGCCTAGAACGCAGACCGGGATAGCCCAGGTCACTAAGGTTGAAGGGCCGGCGGTTCGATTCCCGCCCCGGGCATGAATGTTCGTTGATTGATTGAGTTATTGTTTTGTGATGCCGCGCACGGCAACTAACAGGATGATTGGTCCCGGAAGTGTAGTGCATGTTTTGCTCGGGAGGTGACGGTGATCTATCCCGTTGTATGGCAAGATTCGGCGCCGACCTACCGTCGACTAGCGGGGTTTTTCCTTACCAGGTATCTATCACCAGCGGCACAGCTCCAGCCGGGACAAGCTCTAAGCTCCCGATCGGTCTCCAGGCATGTATGGTAGTGTAGTGCATGTTAGTGTGTGTGTGTGTGTGATTGTAAGGGGTGAGGATAGAACAATGAGGGGGAAGTAAGGTTCCGCGCGGTTCGTGACCTATTTGTTATGATACTACTCCGGCATTTGCCTGGTATTGATTGGACAAACCACAGAAAACTACCGATCAGAGTCGCCGACCGCTAGAATTCTCTTCTAGACAGCGACTGAATGAATGTTCGTGTGTGTCCGTATGCGTGTTTTGCTGCTGTTACCCCCAACTAATAAAACCAACGATAAATTACAGTGGTCGCTGTATGATCATTACAGTTGAAAAGCGATCTTAAATAAGTTTATAGAAATTCTCCCAGAGACACTCGCGATGCCCCTGTGCATTTTGTCAACAGCCTTTTCGTGAAGCAATCAAGTGGGGAGAATATTCGCCATAAAAAAAGTAGCTTGTGGGCTTTAAAATTACTTGAGAACTCTAATTTGCGGCGGTTGATTGTAAATACAGTGAGACATGTCGCAAACCAATGGAGGAAGCACGTGAGTGATGGAGCGAAGTTTTTTCCTCCAACTTTGTTTAGGTAAGGTGTTCCTGTTCATGTGGATGAAAGAATTGAAGTCATCTTTGTCAACTTAGATTTATTGAGAGACTTTCTGGGGCTTTGCTGTAATCATCAGTCTCTCTACATGTGGCAAAAGTCGACAGTGCCACAAAAAGACTGATGATGACGTCAAAGACATAAAGCCGGCTCTTTTAAGAAATATTAAGTTGACACAAATGACTTCAAATATTTCATCCTTCTATAAACTTAAACTATTTCCACGCAAATGTGCAGAAAATGTTTTACTAAATACACGTAAATATTATCTCCTAAATTAGATTACAAAATTTCCTTTAGTTACGGCTGCATTTATTCTCAGGTCCATTACCCATCCTTCCCTTCTCTTCGTGATCTTCAGATAAAGATTTTTTTTTTCAATTTGTTGCGTCTTCAATTGACGCAACGCGTCTCCTAGCCCCGGGCGGCGTTGAGCGCTTGCACCTTCGGAGTAATCCTCCAGTAATATTTCGATATGTCATATCTGTCACGGCTCGTCTCAGTCAGTTGTCAAGAAGACCGTCAAGGAGCATCTCCGCGTACGCGCCTCCTACTACGCGCCCCTGCGTCACTACTCAGCGGCCAGAATTGGGAAGGAATTAGGATTGGGGTAGGGTTTAAGACACTTCACAGGGTTTGGACTAGCTGTGAAGCATTGAAACTCATTTTGTCGTAACAAATTTCTCATGAGGTTCTACGAGGATTCTGCAGGAACCGAACCCGAAACTTCAGTGGGGAAAGGCAAGGGACGTGGCAATTGCATTGGCATGCGCCTGTTAAGCGGTTATTTATGGTTCAGGAGAACAATGCTCAATCGCACAAGTTACCACTGAATAGAGGTTATATGAATTTGGGAAGAGAAAGTTTCTCTTAATTTTGCTATTTGAATGAAGTGCTTATTAAACGCTTATTAGCATACTTTAATTGCACTTAAACTATCAAACACCAAACTTTTTTACGTGTACGCTTAAACGGCTCATACTAATGCGTTTAATCTCCACTCTTTGCTCTCTGCATTTTCACCCCACTGCATTTTTCTTCCGTCTGAAACAGAAATGAAATCGTCACAAGACAACCCACTCTACATATCACTATTCTGCGCAATCTGTTTTTTCGCTCGTATAGGAAGATTCTGAATCAACAGTATTGTCTATCAAAGCTCCGCTTCTTATGGTTTTACGGATGAAAATTGCAATTTGATTACGAAGTTGTAGCTGTCTAATACGGTTAATGTACGAAACGTGGCTGTACACTGATCGCCAGGCCAGATGACCGCATAAAAGAGCACACTGTCGTAAGGACAAATCAATTTGTTCCACAAAAAAGCCGTGGAACAAAGGAGGTGGAATGGAGGTGATAGGTAAATTGAGTAGGTTGTTTCGGCGAAATTCATTGCAATAGTGAATGACAGTGTGGAAGAATTCGATATTATGTACTTTCATAAAGGTAAACGTCACTCTACTCCAAATGGATTCGAGAAGACTGCAAATTTCTGCGATAATCAATCGTACGAGTTACGGCAAGCTCGTTTCGCGTAAATTGGGGAAGCACATTACATTTTCCTACATAACATGAAATATTACTTATCAATATTGGCAATGAAAATCCTCAATCAAACGTTTTCTAAACATTTCGTGCTTCAGTATTGTTTTTCAATTTCTTTTCTTATATCTATGTCACGTTTAAGCAGCCTCTGTAATATTTAACCTGAATATTCAGCACCCGGACTAATACAATTAGTAATGTATAACACGAATTACGATTTTCATTTCTCAGAATAAATGTTTACAATATAATTTACCTTTTTGTACATGAAGCTTACCACATCAAGAGCTCGTGGAATGTCTGAAGAAGTGATTCCAATGCTCAAGACATTTCTGGCAATATTGATTATTTTTCTCGTATAAGTGAAAGTAGACTAGCTTCTAATAATTTCGAAACTGTGAAACTTTTTTTCCATCAGTGGAATAACAAACTCAATATTATAAATAACAAAATTAATCGAAATTTGCTTCAACTCTGAGCCACTAGCACACCTGCTTCACAACAGGAACTGAAAATATTCGAAGTTCTGTGCAGGAGAGACTGAACAGTGAGAAAATTCCAAGTAAATCATGAAATATTACTTGTGTTTTACCCTGAACTTTATAAAAAAATTAAATTTTCAACATTCAATTTTTCCTACATTACGGAACGTAAAACCCACATTTTTAATATTTCAAATCTTCCAGTAATTTCTAACTTTTAAAAACAGTTTTTAGCATCATTATATTAGGCACAATTAGTTGTATGTATTTGAAGTAAAAAAGTCGTTTGTAAAAATTTGTTTTTCATACATGAATTAACTTTCACTTAGAAGGAGGTCAAATGTATCTTAACATGAACAATTTCTGACAATTAAAGTTATTAAAAGAACTTTGTTAAAATGAAGACCGATTGAATAATACATTAAGAAATTTCTCAATACATTATTCAATTTGTATGGGCAAAATGAATACATCGTTGACTATTTTACTTACATACTGACTGTCAAATGAAGAGAACAAATTGACTCAAACTTCAACCAATTCCAGCTGTCTGTTAGCAAGAATTTATCATAATTTACCATTATTGTAATTCACGCTATTTTGAAATCTATTACTACGTCAAATTTATTACACATCTTTTCATAATCGTTTGCAAAAATTCACTTAATTTAAAAAACTTTTTACTTAATTTTTACAGTAATAGTGAGTGCTAAGTCGAAATTATTCATCAAAAACAAAGTTAGATTGAGATAATGTCTCAATATAATATTTTTATGAGCTAAATTACTATTTTCTTATTCAAAAATTGAGTAAACTCCAATATTCAATTCGGGGACTTTTATTGAACTTTAAGTTTTTTGTCAATGTTTTACCACGATTTGCACATTGTACGACTCTGAATGATCAAATTAACTAGACGCTTTAAAAACTGCTCCTTGTAATGATACATATTTGAATTCATTTTTGGAAGTACAGCATTTCTGTAAAATAAGGTTGAAATAGCTTATTTCGGTATGTTCATCAGAATCAAATTTAAACTCAATTTGTGAAGAAATAATGAGAGCTAGAAGGATGAAAGTAATCATCCAGTTAAATTATGAGCCAAATTTCGTATTTCTTACTTGAATATTATGACACCTTTGTTAATTGAAACATTGAAATAATGTCTGTATTTTTAACACTAAGTGTTTCTGAGATTTTGCTGTAATTTGTCTGGGTGTTTTAATAAACGAAATATTGTTATTAGTTTCATTTAATTGAGCGAAAAAGTTGTACAAGCAATCTCTGTTTCATTTGTTTAGAAATAACGAAGATGAACGTATTGTTTCGGAAAGAAGTGTGAAGCTGCAACTTTACAAAACTTCTTTTGAGACATATGTAACCGGGCATGTAAAGTTTCATGTAAATCTACGATGATCAAGCAGAGCACTTGTTTCGAAATTGGTTTGGAATGACCTTCCATACGTCCTCAAGAAATTTTTACTTCACATATTCAAAAAATTAACTAAATACTGTATGATATATCGTGTAAGAACGTTTAAGAACGTTTCTTAAATAATACTTTATTACCTTCCATTTAATGAAGAAATTAAAAGATCGGATCAGGAGTCAACAATAAGGTGTATTATTCGCCATCTTTAATGACGTATCATGATAAGCCCGACTACAATTGGTAGCACTCTGGTTTTTTACATATTATAAAGTGTAATAATTAAAAATGAAAATATTAATTTTCGTTCGAAAGATTTCTGCACATCCGTGCGCAACTATGCCGGCTCTAGATGTTTTGTTTTGAATCGTTGGACTCAAGTGTTCACAGTAGTTCACGAATGATATTCTGTTTAACTCTAGACGAAATGTCTTTGAAGACACGGAAGATTTGTGGATAAGATAGAAGTGAGTCACCTCAGAATTTGAGCAAAAGTAAAAGATATATGCACATGTGATCAAAGTTTTGTGAGGAGGGGTAGTCACTTATGGCGTATTTGCAAAAACAAAATAAATTATTCCAGATACATAGGCATCCAAGGTAACGGATATGTGAATGCTTATTTTTTGCAATGTCTATACAATTTCTTTTTTGTTAAGTCGTAAGAGAGGTAATATTACGGTGATATTTCCTGTGAATAGCCTGAGTGCAAACCATTTCTTTTACGTGTCCCCTCTACTCAGCTTGAGCCGGAATCTGTTCTTCATTCTCATTAGTTTGAAGTTAAATGGGTTTCGAAAGTGACGTATAATAAGAACTTGAAGTCAATAATATCAACCCGTTGAAGATAATAAATTAAGTCGTCTTTATTAAAATGTTTCCTGAAATGTTTATAATTATGTAAAACAAAAGGATAGCGGAATGCGATTATCATAGGTGCAAATACCACGAGTGCTTTGGAAATTGTCGATAAATTCCCGACGCGCAAAGCGAGGAAGGGATTTACCTGAGCACGAGTGGTATTTAATAGGGCTATTCCACGAGTGAAATTATTTCCAACAGAGTTCTTAAATGCACCAAATATTGAAAATAACTGCAAGCGTATGTTAAAATCAGAGGTTATGTTATAGTACATACGCTGTTTATTGGACATCAACGTAGCGATTGATGTACGATTCCTAAGATAGATGAGTCACAGTTTATGATTGGCCAGTAGGTAGAAGTGGTAAGAAAATTGATAAACGTTTTGGGATACAGCGTCCTGACTGGGGCATTTTGTATGTATAGTAAAAAACACTAACGATTTTAACGAGTGGTGTAGTCACACTAAACTCAGGATTGGAGATTTAACTTAAAACCAGGAGTCTCCGGGTCAAATACCAAGAGGGGGTAACTATACGAAACACAAATTTGGTAAATCTATTATATTTATACTATCGTTAACTATACTATAATGTCAGTGTACAATGAAATGGCACATCTAAAAATTTGTCATTTGCAGGAGAAGGGTTTTATTCTAACGTGACTCAAATACAATGGGTTTTACATTCTATTACAGCCTGTATTGCGAACTGTCTTAAAATATTTCATTAAAATGAACTTTTATTAGCACACCTTTTTTTAAAAAAAACATTACGAGTTTTGATATGTGAATCTTTTTTTGTGTACCAAGGTGGGTCGTTTGGAGGGCTTCATTGTAACTGTTTTGGCACAAACAGCAAACTGACACGAGAGGGGAAAATAATAAAGACAGATTAAAATTTTCCTCGATGTCCGAATATTTTTAAAAGAAAAATCTTTACTCACCCTGTCGACGTAGTAAGTCATGAAATCTCTTCTCACTTCTTTATTCCAGCCGAATCTAATAACAACAAGACGCGTTGCTACCAACTTCACATCTCTCGCTATTTGACGATTCTCAAATAAGAGCCGAAAATTATGGGGATTTGAGAAAGCTAGAATTGAGAACAAAGTGTAAACATAAAATGTCTTCAAATCTTTCTGTTTTTTTAAATCCGCGGGTACTCTGTTATTTGTTCACAAGTGCACAATTACATTTTTAGTACAAGAAGATCTTATCAAAAGAAACATAAAAATGGAATAAAAAGAAATGTGAAAGAAGTAAAAATACACAGAAAGTAAAAAACGTTTTGAAACGAAAAAAAAAAAAAAAAACTGAGAAAGAAAAGTATGAAAATTATTACGTATGAATCTGAAGAAAAGAAAGATATGTGCTGACTGACGGGAGGAAGGAGAAAGAGAAGGAGGGAGAGAGAGGAGGCGAGCAAGAAAATAAATTGAGAAAAGGAAAAGCAAATTGATCTCTGAAAGCAGGGGGCAGAGGAGAGTGAAAGGCGGAACGGGGGCCTCCGGAGCGCGTCCGCCGGGCGAGTATACATGGCGCGTCTTCGCGCTGGCTCTCCTCCCGTGGCGTTGCGGCGCGGCGCGGTGCTAATCTGCGGCCGCCAGCGACGGGCGACGCGTGGGGGGCATTCAACACCTAGAGTTGGGCGCCTTCCGCTGAATCATTCCCGGCGGCGGCGGTGGCGTCTCGGGCAGCGGGGAAGGCGGCGGCGCGGGCGGACCGGGGCGGTGCGGGGGCGCGGGCGGCCGCAGTAGCAGTGGCGGAGGCAGAGGCGGCGCGGGCGGCGCGGGCGGCGCGGGCGGCGCGGGCGGCGCGGGCCGGGGCGATGCGAGGGCGCGGGAGGTCGCAGTGGCGGAGGCGGCGGCTAGCGACCCATGCGGCGCGCGCCAAGTTCCAGTACACGTGTTTGCGCTGCGGGATCTTTCCTACTCACGTGCGACCCGAGAAACCGAAGCGGCTGCCGCGGGGCGTTTCCAGCTGGGGCGGCGCGGAGGTCGGGGTGGGCCGCGTGGCCCCCGCGCCTGCGGTGCCGTGCACCCGCGACGGAACGCGTCCGGGGAACGTCTGGAAAATTCCTGCGGCTCGTTTCGGAAGTTTAGGAATGCCGGTCAGGTCCGCGCACAAGTGGAGGAAGAGTTGCGGCGTCACGTAATACATAGGCAATTCGTTTGGTGTGGGGATGCGACGTCGTGTCGACAACAAAACGTCCACTTTTCAAAACATCACGGTTCACAATGAAAACATCGATGTTAATAATCCATCGCCCAATTGTTGCGCGTGTGGGATTTATTTTGATGGCGGTTGTGTTTATTACTATATTAAATTGAGATTTAACGGCCGAAATTGATTAAAACAATTAAAAAAATATTGTCAGAGTCAATTAAAAAGTGTACATTTATGTGGTAAAACTCATTAGTTTTCACCCGTGGTCACATTGAAGAATTTGAGTTTATGGATATCTGTAAATTATTCGTTTTTTTTTTTTGTTTTTTTGTTATCATGGTACATTTTTCGTTCAAAAAAAATATATCGACCACATAAAACATCAAGTACAACTCATTGATGATAAAAAAAACCATCAGCTTCAATTCATCGGTGTTGAATACAGTTATTCTTAATCAAATAATTGATATTTTGAAAACATAAACTGCATTCATGTCACATCCCTTTTTATGGTCGTCGCGCAATAAAGGTGTTTCGGTCTTAGGGAGAAATACATATTCTTCATCAACCCATTGTGATATGAAAGGGTAGAATCATTTGTGTATTATTTAATTTAATTGACGTGTCAATAATTTTTTGAAGAATTTAAGTTGGGGAATTTGAGTTTGGATTGTACCGGATTATTTACTTTTTGTTGATTTATTAAATAGATGGTACACAATATGGAATATTTCTTTCTATAACTTATTTGTGTTTGCAGTTTTTGAAGATTCTTTGAGGTTATTCGTAAAAAAAGTTGTGAAATAATACTGCCCTCTCGAGTAGGATTTTTCAAAATAGATGTTTTCGTTCTTGTGTGATTATTCTTGACAAAAACAATTTTCTTCTAATGTAATTTCTTTCGTTCTTTTGGAGTACTTTGCATATGGTGATACAAATGCCATCCATCTAGATATAAATCTTAGATGTAGTGGGGTGAAATTCTTTGGCATTAGTAATGGAAAGCTGAAGTAACTTCAAGAAAAGCTCGTATCACAGGAAATGCTGTATCGATGCGCCACACCCTTACTCTCTGGGAATTTCAATCGACTGAAATGGCTTAGTTCCGTTGTAACCGCAGTATCGTTGGCATAGAGGTCTCAATTCGCAATATTGACACTAGCTGTAATCGAAATAGCGATTCTCTGGAGGAAAATCCTAGCGGCTGGCTTTACTGATCGGCAGTTTTTCGTGATTTCTCCGATCAGTGCCATGGGATTTCCGGAGCAGCCTAACCATCCTTCCTTCTTCATCCTTCATTCCTTGATTCTCCCCTCTCATTATATATATATATATATATATATATATATATATATATATATATATATATATATATATTGTAACACCCCTGGTCGTCTCGTGAGAGAAGGCCCGGTTAGCGGCCCGGTTATAGCTCAGTCGGTGATGGAAGGAATCGTTAAACAGATACAATGGCAGTGCGAAACAAACACTTTGATCACTGGTAAAAATTACTTTTATTCCTGGGCAATCAAATCTAATGCCCCAGGGAAGTTACATTAGCAAATTGAGTAAAAAAATGAGAAAATTGGGTGAAAAGAAAAGAAGATGAAAGGTTAGAATAAAGCTTAAAACTAGCAAGAATTAATAACTAGCATTACAATGGTAAAAACAAAAGTTACAGGTTAATGTGCCATAGCGCGGCACCGCATTACAAGTTTTACACAGGGACGAATGCCCTTGAATAATACTGCCTGGGGAAAGGTCTTTGCGCGCCCGGGGAGGGCGGGCGCGGTCGAGGAGGCGGCTGGGCGCCCTTCAAAAGAATTCAGCGGAGGTCGACGGCCTCCCGTGCCAACAGCTGAGCGGTCGGGTCGCTGACGTCACCAAGGGGTGGTGGCGCGTGGCTGCGGTGGTTGAACTCGGAGCGGCCGGGATTCTCTCGATCTCACGAGCGTAGCAGTCAACTATGCGTACCTCTGCTAGGGGGCGACGGCGTCTGGTAGTATCTGGCAGAACTGGCAGAACTCGGAGTGGCCGGGCGATCTCAGGAGCGTAGTAATTAACCATGTGTCTCTCTGATTCTCATGGTAATTGTCGAACACAACTTCGGAAAGTCAAGAACTCCTTCAGATAAACATTCGCCTCTCTTCACAACTAATTCCCACTTCAGAGCAGTTTTCTCTGCCTACTGCCGTCGGCTCAATGCTCAGGCTCGCAGTAAAATTGTATAAGTACTTCATAGGCGCACTCGCCTAAATAGCTCCCCCCAGAGAAGTTTCTCTGCCAACTGCCCTCAGCCTAATGCTCTGGCACCGTCTGATGCTCTGGCCCTTCTGATGCTCTGGCCCTTCTGATAAATTTTACAAGTCTTTCAGAGACACACTGGTCTCTCCCCGACGAAAAGTTACCCCTCCAGAGAAGTTTCTCTCCCGACTGCCCTCAGCGTATTCTCCACACCTTCTGACATTCTATCAGTCGAAATCGTATCAAGTCAACTTTTGCCCCCACCCGCTTTCTCGTGTGCTCCAGCTCCTTATAATAGTCGCGTCGCTATTGGCCAAAGGTGATGGCGCATTGCACTATTTCCAACCAATCGCGACGGGGAAGCCACGGAAATTTCCGCTCTCTGCGCCAGCTGCGAGTGCACAGTGTTATTCTTATTCCTTCTAGAACATCGGCCATGCCTGCGCAAGGGGGCGCGTTGTTCAGTGACAGAATTTATCACTCTGGGTTTCCCCGGATGTAAGCGGGCGTTCTAGAAATTTCGCAGCTGGTCTTGCGACCACGTGCCTCTCTCAGTGAATGTGTCGACGCCAGCTCTCATAACGACTTCGTTAATGGGCCGGGGGCGCAAATGGCTGTCACGATAAGCGGGGTTGCGCGTGTATCGCCATCTGTTTACTCTCCCAGTAGAACTCAGGGTGGCCGAGTTTGTTTTATTTAATTTTCCTGGTATGAGGAAATCGGTATCGCTACAATATATATATATATATATATATATATATATATATATATATATATATATAAAACACACTGTCGGCTCCGTGGCGCAGGCGGTTGCGGCAGCCGTCGTCTGTGCCGAGGAGGCTGCAGGTTCGAGTCCTGCGTAGACATGGTCATATTTGTGATTGTCCCTTCACCTATCATCATCATCATCATCATCATCATCCTATCATCTCATAATTCACACTACAAGGCGTAACAACCTTGTTGTAATCCAAGGATACAGCTGAAAAGCTGATCCTGGAAGAATTACACACGTTAATCGTGTAGTGTGGTCAGTAATGGCCTATACGCCAATAATAATAATAATAATAATAATAATAATAATAATAATAATAATAATAATAATAATAATAATAATAATAATAATATATAAACACACATATTACCTCATTGCTGGAGAAATGCCGTATGCTTAATGGTTGCTCCGATTGGGAAGGTGCTCTTCTGCGAGGACGTCCCTGGAGGGGGAAAACACCGTAAGCCGACGTGTTGGTCTTTGCCAGATCTCTCCTTCTAGCTGGTAAGGAACTCCGTCATCTCCCAAGACAGCATTCACTTACGCTACTAAGGACTTCGGTAGTTAACGCTATCGGAATTACTAATACTCCATTGCTTACTAGGAGTTATTTTACCTACACCTTCGTAAGCGATATCGAAATGAAAGATGAAAAATTCTTCGACTTACTTGAAAATACAATGTACGTGATTGACCGGAATATACAGTGGCCTATGACGTGAACTCTTTTATTTTAAGATCACCCGTTTGGGTAAAGACACGCATGGTCTGATTGAAGCAAAAGTATTTCTCATAAGATCCAAAATATCGAGCGCCTCTTGCTTCTGATAAGGCTCTGAGAAATCAGTTTGGGATAGTAAATTTTAAGAGCTAAAAATAAATTATATTTTGTTCCTACTTCAATGCTCAGTTACTTCCACAATGCTTATATGAAACGTTTGGGGTTCAAGAGTGATATCAAACAAACCGACGATTATATTTCCTTTCGAATAATGATGTACCCGCAGGTGTACGTAGAATCTGGTAAGATAAAGAAACAACAGATGCCACTTGTTGTAAGGAAAATTAAAACATGCCAAAAGACGTCAAGAGAAAACTCGCAGAATGTTATTTTTTCAGAGAAGCAGAATACTTGAGCCAATACTTGAAGTGTCTCTTTGCGCACTTTGTAGCTGTTGAAGGAAGCGCCGCGAATATTAGTCTTGAGTACACTTTCGCATCATTGTAGGAGAAACAGCTATACGAACTTGTGCCGAAAATAAACACGAGAAAACGGAAAGTACAGTGCCCCTCACCCGTGTTTTGTTTCGTGTGCAAGGTACTGAAACGGTCGCCGTCATGAATGGATCAGACGTAAAAATGCTCGCTAGGAAATCCCCGCTCCAGAGTACTGTAACTCGCCTCGTGTTCACCTCGAGCTATTAAAAGACGAGAGGCGGGGAGCCCTCAATGCACAAGAGGGCCCTCTGTTCCTGGTGGGAATTTCTCCAGGACATCGAGCGGCCGCGGCGGCGGAGGCGGCGGCCTCTACGGCGCGCGGCGTAGCCCTCCGCATGTCATGGCGCGTGGCCAATGACGTAGGAGGGCCCACAAAAATCCCCAGACCCTCTGGTCAGTGCCCGGCGCCGCGCGACGCACGGTGGCACGGAAATACACTGGTAACGAAAAAGTGGATACATAGCTGCTAAATTTATAAAAAAGTCCTCTAACACGTGGTGTAGCCAGAATCCATGTTTCGTGGGCCCTTGACGCCGAAAATCGAATGACGGCAAAAACTTTGTCTCGTCCGCCCGTCCGCCCGTCCGCCCGCCCGCTCGTCCGCCCGCCCGTCCGCCCGCCCGTCCGCCCGCCCGCCCGCCCGTCCGCCCGTCCGCCCGTCCGCCCGTCCGCCCGTCCGCCCGCCCGTCCGTCCGTCCGCCCGCCCGCCCGCCCGCCCGCCCGCCCGCCCGCTCGTCCGCCCGCCCGCCCGCTCGTCCGCCCGCCCGCTCGTCCGCCCGTCCGTCCGTCCGTCCGTCCGTCCGTCCGTCCGCCCGCCCGCCCGCCCGCCCGCCCGCCCGCCCGCCCGCCCGCCCGCTCGTCCGCCCGCCCGCTCGTCCGCCCGCCCGTCCGTCCGTCCGTCCGTCCGTCCGCCCGCCCGTTCGCCCGCCCGCCGTTCCGTCCTCTCCAATATAAGAGTATATGAAATTCATGTTATACCGTTATACCGCCCGTTCAGCCGATTTTCTCCATTGATATTTCCTGGTCGATTTGTATGATGATGCGGCCTTTCGAATTTGAAACCCATATTTTAGTTTTGGAGGGTATTTTAAATGAAGCCCCTAGGACTTTTTCAGAATTTAAAAAAATCAACTATATTTTATAATTCAATCTTACGGTCCACAGAAATCTCTGATATACACTTGTATATCAGATTTTGGTGCATGATATTTTCTTAAACGTCTTTCACACTTTCAAAATTTAATCCAAATCATTGGTGCCATTTTTTGGAAATTATGCGTATGCGCGAAGAACTCGTTCTTAGGAACTCTGGAAAAATGCAAAACACGTTTGTTACTATTTATTTTACTTTGTATTCATGAGTAATTGAGAGAAAACTGAGCAGCGAAGGGCGAAATGAGAGATGTCAATGGCTTCATGACATATCCATAAACTGGAGGAAAATTCAAAAAGATATTAGAACAGATTCAATTTTCATTTAAATACCAATATTTGATTAAGTTATTTTGTGTATTCTCATACTACGCGTTCCGACTGAATTCTCATACTCAGTGGGTGTCTGCTTTCTACATAGCTGACGTCATGCGACTGCAAGTCTCTGAAAAAGAGCTCACCCGCATTAATTATTTGCTATTAACTTGTTGCGTCATGGAACTGCAGATTTTTTTGTAAATAATTGCGTACATAATTCTACTGTGTAAATACTATTCTATGTTATTGCAATATTTGTTAAAATATTTAATTTATTGCAGTGTTATATGAAAGTATTTTATTTGTTGTTCTTGAGCAGTGTGCGGGCTACTTTCTGGAAGGGCATTTTGTGCGTTTATATTCAGCAGATTTTTTGTAAATGCAGGTCACTAGTATAACATGAATTTCATATATTCATATATTGGAGAGACTTGGCAAGGAGATTGGAATTTTATAATTAAATGTTTATTAATGACGTTGTCACTAGTTTTAGTATGCCATTTATAGATTGATAAAATATTTAATTTGCTTTGGGCATTAATCCGGGTGGCTAATTATTCTCACTTATCTAATAGAATAATATAATACAATAAAGAACACTAAAATACATTCAATATAATATATAGTACAATATTATTTCATTTAAGAATACTAGGGCCCTTCTGAATACAGAGGCCCTTCACAGACAACTGATCTTATCGCTTACACTATATCTAGAATTTAATCTTAACCTAAAAGTCTCGATGTTTGTGGGAAAAGCCTCCATCAGTATTGCAGGCAATCTATTCCATGACTCGATAGGCCTATTTACGAAAGAGTATTTTCCAACATCAGTTCTCTGTTTCCTTGGACGTATTTTTCTAATATGGTCGTGACGTGAAATAAAAGGGTTCAGGCATTCGTTTCTGAATTTCCCTCACAGCCGGACTTTTCTCTAATGCTTCGTTAAATATACACAATCTTGCTTTTTACCTACGGCTCGCCAAGGACTTCCATGTCGATACTTTGTTGGAATTATTTTCTAAAGAAGTTTTCTAAAAAAAATTCTATTTCCTTTTAACAAATTTTGCTGCTACTTTCTGAACTCTTTTGATGAAGTTTATTTGGCCCTTTCTGTACGGATCCCAACACGTTGCTCCGTAATGTAATACCGAACGCAGAATGGCTATATATGCTAGTTCTCTTGATTTACTTCTTCCCTTCCTTAACACTCTCATTACAACGTGTAAAGATTTCCACGCCTTCCCCACAGTAAAGATGATTATGCTCCCCATCCAAGTTAATCATTAATTATCACCCCCAAATATTTGCAACTAGTTACCTGCGGAATTACCTTGCCCCTAAGCAAATACGTAACCGTTTCTACTACGCTTAAAAGTATTTTGCACTTATCTGGTACCTCCCTTCTATTGATTTCCGTCGATTCTTCCAAGCATCGCAAGTCGCGCTGTAATTTATCCTGATCCGATACGTTCTCGATCTTTCGGTAAATTGGGCACTCGTTCGCAAAAAGTTTAATTTTTGAGCCTGTTCCTTCTGCTATTTTATTTACATACCAAATATAGGAAATGTCCAAGTACACTCCCCTGCGGAACCACAGACGTTACACTAACTCTTTCCAACAGGCTGTTTCCAATCCTTACTCGCTGGTGCCGGTTATTTAGAAAATCCTTAATTCATTGTATCACTCTCTAGTCTATCCCTATTCTGTTTAGCCTTTCAAGTAGTCTTATCATGGGTACAATATCAAAAGCCTTCATAAAGTGTATTACCGCCCGCATCGATTCTATAACCCGCATTTAGTGCATCCGCGATATCCCGGCAAAATAGCTATTGTTTGACTGTCGCACGATTAACCCTTTCTGAAACCATGCTGCCCCACAAAGAGCCGATTTTCTCTACTCCACACGTTTTTAGTGTGTTCAGCGGATAGATGCTCCATCTGCTTACAGACAACTGATGTTAAGCTAACAGGCAGATAGCTTTTAACTTCTGATCGAGATCCACCTTAATAAATGGGAACTACAAGTGCTTCTTTCCAATCCTGAGGAATACTTGAATTATTTACGTAATGACAAAAAGTCGTAACATGCGGAATCATGGCGTCACCTCCTGCTTTTAATAAGTCTCCCGAAATGCCGTCCGCGCTCACTGATTTCTTTCAAATTCTCGCAGTTCTTTTTCGAAGATCGCGTGGTCTAGTAATCATTTTCTCTCGACCCGTTCAAAGCAGTCACGTCATTTTTTGCTGCGAATACCGAACCAAAAAAATAATTAAGGAGTTCCGCTTTGTCTTTGCTCGCTGAAATTTTGTTTTTATTTGAAAGACTCAATTCAGGAAAATCCTCCCTATTTCCCTTTCGTCTTTTTACGTACTTGAAAAACTGTTTTGCCCCTTGCTTAGAGTCGGATAATATGCATTGTAAACAAAATTCCTGTACGGGCAGTTTCTTTTGGAGAAGCACCCTAGGGAGAATCTTGAACTTTTCCCTATTTTCTGCACTTCTCTCGCGCTTTCCGTAAGCTCTTCTAACTTCTTATTTCAGTTTCCTTATATTATCATTATAGTACTCGGGATCTGGGTTCTTTTCAAGATATTTCTGTGGTACGAAACGCTCTCTTCCCTCATTCACAATTTTTTTTAAAGTTCCTCCAGAGTACCTCTATACGCTGCTTCCTGTAAAACACCAGTCCGAGTAATTTGCTCTCATTCACATAACTCTCATTTACCTTCTGATAGTTAGGGCCCCTTCCCACGGCGCGGCCGCGGCGCGCTTCGCAGCAGCGCGGCGCGTAGCAGAGCATTGGTTTGAATGGAGGCCTTCCCACGTGCAGCGGGTGGCGGCTGCTGCGGCAGCCGACGCCGAACTCCAGCTACGCGAAGCGGAGGAGGGGCCACGCGCCACCTCTAGCAGAACACAGCTTTAAATGGGAGCGTTCCCACTGCGCCACGGCCGCAGCGTTCTACCTGCTCCGGTCCCTTTGTTCGTCGTCGCCGGAGGGTCGGCGAAACCTACCCCTCCAGACCCCACCCCCTTCCAGAGCGGGCGGTGGTGCGGCCGTGGCTCCGGCAGTGGCTGCGTCGGAAGGGCTCTGCTCCTTGAAGGAAGCGCGCCGCGGTCGCGCCGTGGGAAGGCGCCCTTATAGACCTTTGTAGGTTTAGAATCTCTGAGATGAGAAATATTTCCCATTATTTCTAAAAGCACCGCTGAATGGTTACTAATCCCCCGTGCCACTTCACAGTTACGAGCAAGCCCTCTGGTCGGATTAGAAAGGCGTCCAACCCCTCTTCCTTTGAAGGCTCCTTTACAACCTGAGAGAATCCCTTTTCCCGAACCAACTCATTTACACTGGCTTGCGCCCCTTCCCCATGAGTCACCTCGTCCGCCCAGTTTACGTGAGGAATATTTAAGTCTCCCCCGATTATGCAATGTTTGTTCTTATCGCTCTCTATACGCGCTAACTCAGTACGTCTATAAAGCATTTCTCAATTTTCATTTGGGGACCTATATGCGCTATTTATTTCCAATGTTATATTAGAGCTTTGGTATTTGATTTAGACGCTTAACATCTCGAATTACGCATCTTCCCAGACCTCTTCTGCATTCCAACTAGATTTAGCACATATAAACGACCCCCGCGTTCATCTGCCTCTCCTAAAAACGGCATAATCATCATGAAATATTTCTGCATTAGAAATTTCAGGTTTAAGCCATGACTCTGTACCTATTACAACATCAGGGCAATACTGATCTATCAAATTACAAAATTGTTCATATTTATTTACTAATTTGTAGAATTTACCTGCAACACTAATAGAGACTTACCCTTCTCGTCCACCACTACACATTGTCAGGCACCGCTGTCTGGAGATAATCTCCAGCCATCCTTCGCACCGATTCTTAAGAACAGCCGTCCAAGACTTGTTGCTCCTCTCTGATTTAAATGCAATCCGTTTCGTCCAAACCCACTTCCGGATCCAAATCATCCCTCGTGCCATCTCAGATCCACGAGTTCGCGTCCGCAAACATTACATTGTTTTGTTCTGCCACCCAATTCATAGGCCTCATTCACTTTGCTAATGTATCTCCACGCAATATCCCTCCCCCGTAGCACACCACTTAGCACGATCGTAGATTCTGGGGATTTCTTTTGCGTCGCCATGACCAATTCGTATATTCCTCTAGTTAATACTTCCACATCTCCGCTCTTCAGATCGTTTGTAGCGAGCGTTTGCAGAATCACTGCACCAGCTGTCCTTAAACTGCTTCTCTCTACATCTTTTCATTTGATCAATCCTTATTCCTGGCAAGCATTCTACTTGAACTCGAACTCTTTAGTAGCATTATTAAAATTCCTGTAAATAAGTATTAACGTTTTCCATAGAGAGAGCTCTCGAAATATAAAAGTACGAGTAGGGGGGCTATAGTTAAAATCACACGCGTAGTTTACTCAAAATTCTTGGTTTCCATAATAAGTTCATGTGAAACACTATTAATGATTAACATATCTCTTCTTGAATAGATCTTTTGCATGAACATAGCCGATCCATCCATTATTTCCAAACCCAGATATTATTCCAGAAGTGACCACTTGAAAATTATGGTAGTGGTCCTATTTTTTATTCAATTATGACCAAGCAGTATTCTTATTCCCTGAACGTGTTTGAGGCCAATTAAGTCCAAAAACCACCGTCTCTTTTCCTTTACTACAATGCTAATAGTATTAAGATAATTTCTGCTTATTTTTTAAATATTAAATACGAAAAAAGAATTAATTTATATTCAAGCCTATCTTCACCACTAGAAGCCATATGCCACACATTCTGCAATGGTGAAGCAAGTTGGAAACCTCCAATTCTTCTGTATCAAATTTTGTACTTCAAGTAGTCACAACTGAGGCATTAGCCACCAACGATAGTACCACTAATTTCCAGTAGTCACTAGTGTCGTAGTAGCCACTAATGTCGCTGTGGCTACTACTGATTCAGTGGTCAACACTGGTGTCGTAACGCTATTTGTGGATTTATTTCTTTTTTTACAATATATATTTTTATTATAATGACGTACGTACGAAAAAACTTTGATTTTGCAGATTTACGTATCGATACATTATCGCTCTCTCGTGTATTTTTTATCGCTTATATATTATTTAGTGCTTTCTTGATTGAACTCTTACATCAGTTGTAAATGGCCTTGTTTGGCCAAATAAATGGCCAAATAAAATCCTATTTGCAAATACTCACAAAAATTATAACGAACAAATTCACTCACCAAAAATATTTGAAATTAAGGCTTCATTTTACATTCCCGGACATTTTTTATGTCGAACAAGTGAGATAAGGGAAAGCAAATTTTGAAGTAGGTTCACCGACTGATTTCTTTCGCACGCCTTGGGGCCAATGCGGGACGCGATCGCTGTACCTTCCGCGTTTTCAAGTGGACTCTCATCACCTGCTGCCTTTAAATTGTGGTTTTTCCTCGTATGGTTGAAGCACTTCTTGTTTGGAGTTTACTTCATTAATTCTCGCAGTCAAAAGATAAACGAGATATGTGAATTCATGTATTTACTTTCACTTGCAAAATTATATGAGATTTCATCGCCCTGACACTCAGTACTATATAGTTAACGAGCAAGTTTCGTTAATGAAAAGCTATGAATTCAATCTCGGCCTAAACCTACCAATGCTAATGAACAAGGAGTATTTTGGAAACAATTTTCAAAGGAGAAAAAGAAAAGCAAACTTTCCTATGTGATCGAGAGAAACCTATATTGACATAATTCATCGGCACATAGCTAATAAACCCGATGACTAGGTTTCAAATTTCACTGATATATATTTCGCTTTCATGTTTAATATTAACCTTGGGGAAAAATATATAGGAGGATGTATTAGAAATGCAGCCGCATTATAATACGAGAACGTTCTAGCGCGTGCTGCAGTAGGCATGGGGGCACTAGGGCACAGAAATGACTTAACATTTATTCACGCATTACTTAACAAGTTTTGATAATCATGTAATTAGTAAAGTTCATATGTTTATTAATTCACAGCGGTCCCTACTCGTAGGAGGCCTGTGTGTTTTGCACGCTCGCTTAGGTAATACTCCTCGCTTTGGAAATAGTGGGCTGGGTAGCGACGAGTCGGACGGACTGCGGCAACTCGGTATGTGAAGTGACACTGAGGTTGACACTCAGTCTGCCGTGATTTGATTATTTGATGTTTGATTTTTATCTTTAGATATTTATCTTTGATGTTTTCTGGCGCGTCAATTGCCGTTAGATCCGCTTGTGTGTTTTGCATGCGTTTGGTCCGGGGAGGTATACCCCGCTGGATGGCGAGATTTTGTGCCACTTGATTGATTGACTGACTGACTCTTTCTCTGACTGACATTTTGATTGATTGAGGGGCATATGAAATGCTATGGTCATTAGTTTCAATCAGTAGTGGAACGAAATGAATGCGAGCCCGCCCGCGAAACTTGTATTCGGGCCTCCTTTGCAAAGGTCTACCGCAAACACAAGGAGTGTTGCTACCTTCATAATAATAAAAATATCCCCTAAAAACGAGCCCTCTTTTACCCGGGCCCAACCGCATTGGGGACCTTGCGGGCCTGAACGTTACGCCACTGGTTTCGATAGTGTAATGAATGTTTCATCTCAAGAGGTGACGGAGTTCGTCCTCTGCTGAATGGTGAGATCCAGCGCCAACGTACCTCAGCTTGCGAGCGATTCCTTCTCTAGGTATATCCAACCAGCGGCAGCGACAACCGCTAAGCCTCCCCTGGTCCCCCGACACCGGTAATATAATTATGTGTTTGTAAGGAGAGAGGATAGGAAAAAGGAGTGGAAGGAAAATCGCGCTTGGCCTTGATAGAGTTTTGTTCCGGCATTCGTCTGGTATTGTTCGGAGAAAATCAATACTACCTATCAGAGCAGCCGATCGCTAAAATTCTCCCCCAGACAGTGGATGAATTTTACCTAGCTATGTAGGAAGTGTCGAAAACCCGTCACCGTAGGGATTATGTCCCTAATACCGTCGGATGAGACGCTACAGAGACTAAGGCAATGCAATGAGTTAACACAGTCGGTGAATTTTCTGCAATTCCTAAGAAGAGGCACATTTTCCGCTGAGACCAAAAAAAATGGGCCAGGATTAATATAATTTTGTCTTGCTGACGTGTGTCTTTAGTTATTTTTGGACCCTAGATATCGAACGCGTAAGCGTCATAGCCAAGTGACCGCAATTTTTTGGCCACAATTTACACTCTTGGAAGCTGTTTTCTGAAGTGCATGTTTCAGTTCAATGAATTATATCTAAAATGGCTAACACATCTCTCAAACACGACCACTTTCAGTCGGATCGACAATAACACAACCGAGCATCGCTTCTGCGAATGCGGCGCACGACGCTAAATGTAGCTCCGAATTCGTTTTACATTAAACGACAACGGCACACATGTGCTAGAAATCATGATTTGTTTCCTCTATTAAACGATTCTAAAGGAGGGTGCGCGGGTTGTATGGCTACAAAGATTTAAACGACAATAGTGTTATATTTCTGTTACGAGTAACGTTTAAGGTTTTACCTTTTCACCCCCAACTGTCTTAACTTAAAGATACTTCCAGTGAAAATAAAATTGAATAAAAGATTAGGTTTTTGAATTATGGGCATTCTTTAGGTAAAATAATCGTGTGGGGTATTTTAATACGTATATTTGAAACACATTTAAACTGTAACGGTATTGTAATTGCATTGTTTTCGACTGACTATTAGTTTTCATTTCACATCACTTTCCCCCTGCATATAGCGCAGTGAATTGTAAAAAGCTCTATAAGCTATTTTTGTTTCTTTTATTTTCTCTTCAACAAATTTACAATCAGTTCATATTGGAACTTCGAGAAAATGATGAATACAAAAAATAAATACAATCCCACTTAGTAAAGGATTGGTAAGTCAAAAATGTTTTCTGTTTCAGGCTTCAATTCTCCAAGGTTATTAATTGTTCCTTTGTCACACAAGCATCTCAAATAAACATAAATTTCAAACCAAGTTGCGCAGAAGATACAATAGAAGCATGATAGCCGTATTGAATTCGCCTTGTTACTTCGACTTTAAATTCGTAATCCGCGATACCAAACACCACGAAACGCTTTTCTAACCTTTAGCATACGTTGTCATATACTTTTTCATTGATGATGACGCGTGCGACATAATACTAGCCATTTACAATAAACATTTAAATACTAAGTCATCATTTAAAATTAAGTGTTTTCCGGCAAAAAAACTTGAAAAGTATCCACAAAAAATATATGAGCAGTATGCTCATTGATAAATCCAAGATACATCTTGTGAATGTACCGTACATCTCACATCGTTTGAGGGTGTCATTTGTGGAAGAACAGTACTAATTACAGCTGCAACTTATTTTGAAATGTTACAACTGTATTCCGAAAGCATAGGGAGAAAACTCAAAGTACAATCTAGCGCATCCTTGCAGCTTAAAATGAAACTAATTCATTTTAAGGAAACAGTTGTGATAACATAAACCACGTTGATAAGAGATGGCGCAGTCTTACAATGCCTGTGGCATGCCCTGAACTTTGGGAAGTTTTGACGTACAAAGCTGTACCCTTCCATTTAAGATAATCAAATCACATGGATTTCTGTAAAAACCTGTCTGAAAATTTTAAAAACTTTTATACAGATTATAATTATATTTTTCTTGTTCCAAGGTATGATTTTCCGCTTGAATCTTTTGCTTGCTAGATGGTAGTTTTAAAATCTTTTTGAAAATTATTTTGGATAATGATTGTGTATTACCAATTTTTCATTGCTTCCATTTTATTTACAGTGCACTTGATGAGACGTGTTTATTAAAATACGAAACTTTGTTTGTCAACTATTGAATGAATAAACAGTTTTCTGAAGAACTGTGTTTTAAGTGTTTGAAATAGATGAATACCGCTTCAAGGTCAAGACTATGATTACTATCAGAGAAGCAACAATTTTCAAAAATTTTGCATGTGAAAGATTCTGAAATATTATAACTTTTATACCTACATTCTATTTTTAAATAATAATTTAAATTTTTAAATGAAGTATTTTGAGGAAACATAATCAGCTTTAGCACAATAATTGATATTATTGTAGCT
Organism: Gryllus longicercus; assembly: GCA_038098605.1. Taxonomy (NCBI): domain Eukaryota; kingdom Metazoa; phylum Arthropoda; class Insecta; order Orthoptera; family Gryllidae; genus Gryllus; species Gryllus longicercus. The sequence goes on from JAZDUA010000149.1 coordinate 46,702, forward strand.
AGCACATTATTTTCAATTGACATGAGTGGTACACTAATAGTGGGATCATTGTACTTCTCTCCCATCTCTCATAGCTGAGGAATGCAACGGAAACGGGTCTCGTGACTCCAACCGCAAACAGAGCGAAGTCCACCGTCTCAAGTGGGCATTTGTTTTTGTGTACGTTATGTTAAGAGACAAAATGACGAAAATAGAGTTTAGTTTCTACAACGCGTCTCCCAGTTATGTACAACAGTAGTGTGCTTCGGATTGCATTCTCACGCTATATTGCAGTAATTAATTACTAAACCGGCTAATTAATTACTAGACCGAGAAATATTGTTTGTAAAAATTCTAATCATTGTATAACCGCTAGTGTTGTTCACAAACCACACACGGACGGACGGTCGTTTTAAAAATAAAACACATTTTTAGTAACAAGGGACCTCAAAACGAGTATTTCCATTGAAATATTTATTAGGCCTTATATACCGGAATTATTTCCTTTTTTGTCGTAAAGACACATCAAAAATTCAATAAAATTGTGGTCACGAAACACACTAAACATACTAATACATCTACGAACGACCATACATCACATTAGCAACCTCATAATACCGGATATTTCGTGGTTCTGTATTCACAATGTTGAATAACGGTGAAAACTGTCTTATGATGAAAGTGTTTGGCCCGAATACCTTGTTGTCACTGCTAGAAATTCCCTGGATGGTAGGAAGCTCGTATATGTACATGTATACTAGTAAAATTCGTTGTATAGAGAAGGTAATTATGAGCTGCGGATAATCGAATTTGAGATTTCAACAGTAATACAAGTTTTGCGATACCTTGATGCCGAAAATGTGTTTCTTATTCAAAACGTCAGTCCGATCTTGTGTCCGTCCGTGTGTGAATACCATTAGCGCTTGGGTTTCTTCAAAAATGAATAGTTCCCGATTGATCTGCCCCATCTCGAAGTTCTGCGATTTTGAAAAAGAAATCTTTCAGTTTTGTTTGTACTTCTAATGTAATGGAACATGTCCAATTATTATTTATATTTCAAACGTTTTTATACGTTTTTGTATTTGTGGGTTTAAGTGCTTCGAATGATTTCTGAAAATGTTTCTCGAAGTTTTCGGTGAAAATTCGCTTAAAAATATGCATTTTTAGAAACGCTCAAACGACATCTTGTCAATATTGCCTCTAAATTTTTCAGGCTCTTTAATATTCTATAACTTCGATTATATTCTTTATGTGTATTTCAGTTTTACTATTAGATATTCGAGAAAAATTGAGACAAATATGAAAAATTTATTTCAGGAGGTACCAGCCAGACTGAAGGTGGGGGCAAAGTCAAAAAGCTTGACCAGAAGAAAGAGATTGGGAAATTAACTAGTACCAGAAAGTGTGTGACATTATGCAGCACCATCTGTTATTTCGCGGCCGGGGTGGGGTCCTTCGTACTTGACATTTAATTTTACTCAAAATTACATAAAAATATTGCTACCATGATATATTTTTCTTGTACTTACCATTCTTAGCGACAGAATAACCTTCCTTTACACAAGGATTATTTTGGAAATTCGGCAAAATATACATGCGAAATGTGTGTTTATTTCCCGAGAAGTATTCTGTTGGAAGTTTGCCGTGTCAACTGGACGCATAAGCTGGTTTATTCGAATCGTACGTCGGACAAGGCATCGAGGTTCCTCCACATCCTCCAGCTGTCGGAAGTTCGTTTCATTATCTAGAGCATTGACATGACTTACGATATTAAAATTTGGTAATTACTCGCAGTCTAAAATAAAGAAAGAATAAACAAAAATTGTTGTGATTCGTATTCAGATTTAACAAGAATGGATATTTATAAAACACTAGCAAAATACCCGCCGTTGGCCGGTTTAGTTATTTAATATTCAATTCGCGTGATAAAGGAAACATATCCGTGTCTCTCTCTGTATCTTTCTCTACCTGTCTCTCTCCATTTCTGTCTCTTTCTGACACTCTCTGTCCCTCTGTGTGTCTCTCTATATCTGTCTGTCTGTCTGTCCGTCTCTCTCTCTCTCTCTCTCTCTCTCTGTATCTGTCTCTCGCTCTCTCCCTGTATCTGTCTCTTGGCTCTCTGTCTATCCCTCTCTCTCTCTCTGTTTCTCTCTCTGCATCTCTGTCTATTTCTGTCTGCCTCTGTCTACCTCTGCCTCTATCTGGCCCCTTTTCCGCCTTTGTGCATGTCTGTCTATCTGTGTGTGTGTGTGTGACCGTCTCTGTGTGTGTCTCTCTCTCTCTCTCTCTCTCTCTCTCTCTCTCTCTCTCTCTCTCTCTCTCTCACTCTGTCTCTTTTTTTGTCTCTGTCTCTCTCGCTCGTGTCCGGTACTCCTGTGCATTGCCCTGCGTCACGTGGCAATGGTAAGCAACAATGAAGCCCGCCGGTCAAGCGCAGTTTGAATAGAAATTGAATTAAAATTAAGCGCAATTTTGTTTCTTAGCGCCATTTCTCAGAGTTACAACAGAGTTAACAGCACATAAATCTTCTCAGTGAAAGAACACGTAGATGTGTCAACTTTCTTGGAGATCGGTCACACGATGTCGGAGGTTAACGCTTTTAAATATACCAATACCCATTTATTTATATATACAGAGTGGGAAGGAAACTGCATCTGAGGTTTCGAAAATAAGCTCTTACAGAGACAAGAAACGCTCCAGAAATATGCAAATTGTTTATTATTTACAAAAGAAGTTGATGTATTTGCTCAAAAAGAAAAAATTAACCCAAAAATAAAAAATCAGTCGAACTGTGAAAAATTAGGTGACCGAGCTGGAGTCGCGACTCGGCAGCCTGTTTGTATTTCACGCCCGCAAGTAACATTTCAACTCGATTTTCTTGAAGACAATTTTTCGTCGTAAAAACTGGATCTGCATTCTTCATGAAGTCAACATAGAATCAGGGGTACTTTTTGTAACGAGAACTTCCGGACATCTGTATTTTGATGAGAAATACAATTAATGCGTGTTATATTGGAAATTTAGATATAAATTTGATATTAAGGTTGCCTCTGGGGTTTACATAGAGAATCCAGAAGTTAAGGTGACCGTTCGTCCTGCTTTAGAGAGAAGAATTCTTTTATAAGTTCTGTTCTTCCTCGATAAGTGACCTCCTACCTGTTCTCTTTTTCGATATTTTAAAACTAATGTGTTAATCAAATGAGAAACAAGATTTTTTAAGTTTTATTTAATTATTTTAAACTTTTGGTCATCTTTTAACTAAAATGATAGGAAGAGATTCTGGAACTCAAGAAAACGCGCGGGGATGATCTCCTCCCCCGTACGTCACATACGGTTTTTACTGTTGTTGTTGTTGTTTTGTTTGTTTGTTTTTTCCTCTTTTTTTCTTTTTTCTTTTTTTTCTTTTCTTTTTTTTTTACAATATAAATGTAAACCTAAACCACGATTGAATGTTGATACTCTTATCTGCAGCACTGACCGTAAAATTCAATATGAGGATATTTCTTACCTCAAAATTTCCAATATGTTGTTAGAAATTATATATTGACAAAAATATTAGGCCAATGGAAATATACTCGTTTAATTAAATAATTAAAAGGGATAATAATACTACTACTACTACTACTACTACTACTACTACTACTACTACTACTACTACTACTACTACTACTACTACTACTACTACTACTACTACTACTACTACTACTACTACTAATAATAATAATAATAATAATAATAATAATAATAATAATGCCTTTATTAATGGTGAGGCTCAGCCATAGGGCCTGCTCTTCCGCCTAACCACAGGGATGTAATCATAATTAGTGTAGTTTTGTTTGACTTAATAACATGCTTCATTTATGTTGTACTTTTCTTTAACATTTTTCGTCCTCCTTTTCATTGTAAAAACATTGGTCACCTTACATAACTTTACATCTAATCAATACTTGTCGCGGAGTTCCCGGTGAGGAATTGGAACACATATTCTATGGACATGTATTATATGAGGAGTGTTCTTGCAAATAACATGACCATAAATTCTTATTTTTAGAAACAGCGAAAAACTTATTGTTGACAAGTTATCGCTTTTTCAAACAATGTAATATGCTTTACTGCTTACCAGAATTCTTACGTATACGTATAGTCTACGTATACTGCTATCAAATCAGTTATTTATAATTATGACGATATTCCAGGTTAAAAGTTGGACATGTTTTATTTTGCTTGGAAAATTTGGACATGTTTGCTTTTGTTTGAAGCACCTGCGGGCATGTTTACTTTTGAATAAAATAGGGCTACTATTATCATCATATTTAATTGGAATAAATTATTTTACGGCAGTTTGGGAGCAAATATTTTATTTTTCCAAACAGACAAAACTACTATAACAACTTCTGTAGCTAACGTAGCCGTTTTTAGGCCTCTAAAGTAATTACAAAAAACTAAGAAGAAATTAAGATCTACATGTACCTACCATGATCATCTTCTGAACAATTAGAATTATCTGTCAATTATTGGCTATACATTACAGTTTGATTTTCGGCTATTGGTTCGTCAAGAATAAAGGAATACCATCCCAGGCAAGGAGTATCCGAATAATCCTCTCCATTTATCTCTTAAAAGTTCAGTCAATAGATCAGCTACATTGTCTCTTTGACAATGTTTCAAGTGTCACTTGCTGAAGGCAAAATTGTACCATACTTGTTAATGAAAAACCACGTTTCCAAAGGCTCAAAGCAGGAACTTCATCAAATCTACAATATTGTTGTGGGATAACTTTGAACGCATGAATCGTCTTCCCTTTCATTGTTTTCTGAATAATGATTCGCTTCACATTTTCGATGTTCTGTACGTTCTTGCACATACTTCTCAAAGGTTTTGAATCGTTGAGATTTTACTCTTCTAATAAATAAGATAGAATGCTGTTGTGAAGACAGACGGAATGAACCTCACCGCATGAGCAGTCACGTGATCGTGAATCTTAAAATATTATTGGTTACATGGACATATTCTTTATCGTTTGCTTATTCTTCATTTATTGCATAATCTAGAAATTTCAAGTAGCTCCAGTTGAAGACACAAAGATAACTGGAAATTCACGCGATCTGACAATGTATTTTACTAATTAAACATTTATCACGTAAATAAATGTCATAACTAAATGTAACTGTAGTGTTATGTTTCTTTAAGATATTGAAGTTAGTATTTACTCCAGAACGTGCTACAGAAGCATCTCATTTCTTTCACTCGTACCACTTGATTATTTGATTCAAATCCTTTTATTAATAAGAAAACTTATTTGATTTTCGTTTCTTGACCTCGATAACATCTTAAAGTATTCCCCACATATAATCATAATTCAGAGTATTTAGATTGAAACATGATGCAGTTTTGCATTCATCAAAGGAACAAGATATTATAATTAATTTTTGTAAATCTATCAACATATTTTCTAAAATTTTACCCTCTTTTTAAATGTTAACTGATCCTCAAATATTGATTTAATATTGGATAAAGAATGAAGGACAGAATAAAGGAATTAAGGATTATATTTATTATTGATTTTCTAAAATATAATTTCTTTAAACAAACACAAATGTAGTACAATACTCGTATTAGTCGCTAATAATCATATCATTTTAATAAAATTCGCATAAATATAAATAAAATGTGTATAAAAAATTTTAACAAAAACAACTCGAAATTTATTCTTCGTATTGTTGTGCTCGAAAAGAGTATAGCTTCGCTTAATAATTTTCATTAAGAGCTCTAGAGGTGCTTTAGCTTGAAAATTGCTAAAGTTCAGTTTTTCTACATCCTCCTTCATTACATTATTTAATAATGGGGTTTCTTCCGCAATGCAATCTATTCCTCAATATTAGATTTTTTAATCATTTCATTATTTTTTTCCCACGCTAGTAGGAATTTTGAGTTACATCGTGAACATTTTGAGTCTTGGGTATTAAAATTCGCTAATCATTAAAATTTCATTTTAGCAACTGAGACACAAATGACATGCCTACTTCAGAGGTAATATTTTTGCTTTGTAAACCAAGGCGCCCGAGTTTAAATCCAAGGCCGATCAAATTAATTTTCCTTTTAACATTTTTTATGAATGAAGCGTAATACCGTGAATTCAATTGCAGAAAGAAATTTCCATTTGCTCTTTTTTAATTTTTACAACTGATTCACAGAAATCATTATTTTCTGATACATAATTTTTAACAATTTGTCCATGTGTATATTTAATACATTCGAGGTGTGTGTTTAAATTTTTAGTTTCCGATACCAACTGCATTATCGCAATTACAATTTTGAATGAAATATTAAATTTTTCAGAAATATCGACGTAGATTAGATTAGACTTATTAATAGGGTTGTTGATCTTGCTGACAGCAAAGTTACAATACATATTAAGCATGTTGAACTTATTTTTAAGTACTCGTGCAGGCACATCTCTGTACTCTATTGCCAATGTTCAAAGCATCTAACTCATTCACTTTCGTTTCGTTTTACACACCAGCAAAAAAACTTATTACAGGGCCATGAAAAACGAAAAAATTAATAAATCCAGTATCTATTTTTTTTTATAAATCCTTTTAACACGTGGTGTAGACAAAATCTCTGTTTTGTGTGTCCTTGATACCGAAAAATCGATTAAAGGCAAATCGTCTGTCCGTCTGTGAACAACGCTAGCGGCTAAACCGTTTAGCCGATTTTCTCCAAAATTGATATTCCCCAATCGATCTGGCTGATGTCGCGGCGTCTTGAATTTGAAATCGATATTTTAATTTTGGGGGTACTTTTAAGGAACTCCTGGGACATTTTCAAAATTTTCAAATATGGTGCCATCGATTTTGAGTAAATTCTGTTATTGGATAATCTGAAGAGAATGGCGTAGGTATCATGTTGGTTAAAAACACTGATTTTTCGAAAATTGAAAAAACTCCCAATTTTTTTCATCTTCCTACAACCACAATTATGAAGATACATTTTTTTATTAATGAAGTGTGTTTATCAAACACAGATTTTCAAATAAGGTTATGTTCAATTTTCCGAATTTTTCCCGCTCTGAAAATCCTGCGCTTCTTAATCGTAATATAGAGGCAGTTGGATGCTACGTAAGTTAGAATGTGTATATTATTTCAAATTTCTTTGTTCGTTTCTTACATTGGAGCTTTTGTAATACGTTTACAAATTAATCTTTTAAAAATGATTTAAAACTGATTTGAAATAAAAATGAAATAAAGATTGCTAGCCTTCACTCGCCCACTCCAATTTTAGCAGTTGCATGCTACCTAAGTTAGAATTTGTATATTCATATTTCATTTTATCATAATTGATTATGTTTATGATAATTCATTTTAAATTGCGTCCTTTAATTGTGTTAAATGTGAAAATGAATTGATGAACGGTCATTTTTGCTTGTGGTAACCCATTGTTGTAACGCCGCACAGATAACACGATAATGACGCCTACTTTTCGTTCGCGGTAATAGAAACGAATAATTTTATATATTTGTAGAATATTACAAATCCGTATTGTGTACTAATTACTATTATATATATTTATATTTACTTGCATTTGCCAACTCTATCAGTCTCGTATTATTTATTAACTTTTAATTATTTTACTTTCTCGCATTCTGCTAATTTTTCGCACATGTTCCACGATTTCAAATGAGTTTTACAAAAAATAATTCGGAGAGAAATTGTGGTATAAATAGTATTACAATACATAACCATTACTAATGTCGAGAAAGTACGTGCTGTGTTAGCACCACTAGTTTTTACCTACTTCCGATCTTTTCATAGAAAATCTTTGAGTATTTCATAATAATTTTATATGAAGAAACCTTAAATGACAAATATTATTGAATTTATTTCATGTTATTTGCCCACTATCAAGGAAAATGCATGAGTAGGTAGATGTTATGTAGTATCTTCCTTGAGAGGAAGTTCATTTTCCATATAGGGTTCACTTGAGATAGCTGATATCATGATCTGTAAATAATCTATTTTATCAACATGAAGGAATTCCGAAGCTCACGATAACTTGCTCGGATTGAACTTCTCCATACGTCAAACGCAGTTTTTTACCTGATTTTGAAGTTAAATTAAAAATATATAGAAAGATTGGAAAGTGTGAATTAAATATAAATAATATAAACTAGATTTTTGATTGTAGAAGCTGTGATTTCCAGCCGACATTGTTTTCTTTTAGATAATTTTTCATTTGCGCTGAATTTAAAATTTAATTTTATTTGTTGATTAGTTGACTCGGAAGAGGAAACACATTTTGTTAAACTAGTGACACGCCTAAAATCTAAGATCTGTGAACCTGAATTTAGAATCTCGACCCCACGAAGTCAAATGAAAATATACCTTGATCTTCAAGGAAAAAGGAATATCAGATGTTTTAATATATGAGTGTAAAGTAATGTAAAATATCTTAACGGAAAAAAATTCTCAATCTTTCTAATTATATTTGATGTATTTTAATTCACTGATTATCCTTTACATCAATATACAAAATGCAAGTATCCTGACCCCTTTTATCATGTCTTAATGATGGGTCTTTTGACAAACTGATCGGACTGCGAATTAAAGTTCGTGTGAGTAAGATAAAACATCTCATACTTTATCAAGTAAAGTAGGGGAAATGGAAGTCTAGAAATGTGTAAATTAAATTTGACAGGATTTTTTGAAAATAAATTTTAACCATTCCTGAAACATGCAAATATAACAATTACAGACACCACCAAAACCTAGTATAAAATGTGTGTTGTTAAGTGTTGTTGCATTTGATTATTGTATAATTGTTCTGGAATATAATATACTATTAATTAATGAATATTTGAGTGGGAAAGGAGATTCAAAAAGCATATTCTAGAATAAATATTTTATGTCAGTAAATAAATTTACAAACCATAAGGATCATAAAAATCCACACATTCACATTCAAATAGATAAATTACATTTTCTCATCGTCTGATCGTCACAGTTTCACAATTATATAATTCAAAATAAATAATACAATAAATAAATAATACAATAAATAAATACCAGAACGTTATGTAGGAAATTGCTTAATGTGACACGATTACTAGAAACATTTATTGCTGTTTTCAAAAAAGCATTGGTTACTAAAGTTTTAGAATTGTTTGTATCATGCCAACAATTGTGAATAAAATAAATAATATAACTTAAAACCGTGCCCATAACACCATTATTACTTGCCCTTGTCGTCATATTTAAATGCACCAGCTAGAAGTAATCTTTCATCAGCTGGTAGTAACATTAGTGCCTGCCGCGGTTTGAGGGTATATTGTTGGCTACCCTGGTGTAGGTCGCCTGCAAGCCGCCCCTGTTGCAAGGGTCTTCTGCCTCCTCCCTGCCATAAGTCACGCACAAGTACATCCAGCCGGAGCACAAAGTGTCGTTCTCCGCGCTGTTTTGCCGGACGCTGTAGAGCACCGTGGTGTAGTTGATGGCCAGCTCGCTGATGCGGTCGGCCACGCGCCGCTCCACGCCTTTCCACGTCATGGCGTGCGGGCGGCGCTGGCACAGGCTGCCCCCGGGAGCTGCTTCGCAGGGCAGCAGCAGCGCCGCCACCGCCACCACCACCACCGCCACCGCCAAAGAGGCAACACGCGTTGACGGAGCCATGCTCAAGGTGCTACGACCACAGAAACGCGAGCAGACGACGAGTAGTAGTTGCTGCGGCAAGCAACTTCTGGTGTGTGAGTACTGGCATTCGGTAAACGGGCCTAAATATATGGGTGTTTTTACCCCTTCCATTGCCTCCATTCACCAAGTTCCCAGTCCCCAGCGATTGGTGATGCCGCGGTCGTGACCCTCCCACACACACACACACACGCACTTCTTGGTACGCGCCTCGCGCTTCCTTTGATCGGTTCCGGCGCGCGTTAATTCCGGCGCAGTTTAATATGTCAGACGCAATGCTGTACTTCCCTTTGCCCCCGTTGCTGCGCACGTGAACCTGCCCTGCAGAGTATCAGGAGCTTAAACAATTCGCATTTACTATTAATTCCCAAAATTCCCATTGATAACACAACCTACATTTACAAAAATGTACGTGGGTTTATCCATTGATAAATTTCCCGTTATCTTCATCCAAGGGGACCGCCCAATTCAGTTACACGTGTCTGTGATAGTGTGGGACGTTGATCACACTGTATCGCTTATCCAAAGCAAGAGGATCGAATTTGCAATATTTGCGTATTCTAAGTTAAGTATCTTAAATCAATAACGTTTGGAATGAAATAACAACGTTAATCCCCGAAAGTAGTAGTTCACTTGGGAGGAACTCAGTGATTAGATTTAGAAGCATCGGAACATTGCATCCGAACATTCCAGTATCAGACTCATATCGATTAACTTTTCAGCCACAAGAGATTCTAGATAATTATACAGATTAATCAGAATATTTTCTGTGTAAGGAAACTATCTCCCTGAACTGTCAATTTGATTGATCAGTGTTAGAATCTGCAGTATGAGTTGATTTTAAATTATGTACCATAAAAGATTGTAACTACAAATTTCATGCCAATGCAATTTGACATTATCGGGAAGTAAGGTTTCCACACAACTATGAAACAGACAAACATCAAAGAAAACGCATTGGTTAATAACATTTAACTGGTAAAATATTAATAATTAACCGAATTAAAATTAGAAAATATAAAAAACAAGCTTATCTGAATTAGAATTTGTTTACTAATAACTTGCTTCTTTTCTCACATGCGCGTAGTATCTCACACACGTAATATACAGAACGTTATGTTATGCTACGGCGAAAAACTGCGATTTTTCGTCACAAAAAATAATATTGTAGATACTTGATAGCAAACACGTAGATAATTTTTGTTCCTATGTGTAGTAAATAAATTCAACGTTGAACGGTCAGAATCCACAATTTGTAGGACCTTACAATCAAAACCGTGATATACGGAAAAGCGTCTGCCTGTCCGTTAATAACACTTGCGGCTAACTGTATGTAGAATGTTTACCAAAATTAATACTACACAATCGATGTTGAGAGCCCTGGCTGATGTTGAGGACCCTGGAAAATATTGAGGACCCTTGAATTTGAAACGGAAATTTCCGTTTTTGTGGTTACTTTACATGAAGCCCTAACGATATGTTCAAAATTTTCTCTAAAATGGTTCCATTTTATTCAGTATTGTTTTCATCATTCGAACAAAGTACGCACAAAACGTTTTCAGGTCAGATTTTCATTACATTCTCTGATTTTTCAAAAATTTCAAAAGTTCATAATTTTTTCGGCGTTTTTGTACAGCTTCAATATTGAATATTAGAACTTTCTCAAGTGAAACCTCTTCTTCAAAATTGTATGCTTGATAAGGTCATAAATAATATTTTCAAAATATGAGTCACCTTCCCGAAATTATACGTGGTATAGTGGCAATTTTGAAAAGAAGACTTTCTCGGAAACGGCTCCATATATTTTCTTTACACTTGAATGGATAGATCTAAATGCACTGGATAAAACGATCTAAGATTATTTTGATGGTTTGTTTCCAAAGAATACACAAATATAAGTTCAAGTAAGTTTGTAGTATTTCGTAACTGTTACAAATATTGCGAGAAAGAACGTGTTGTTAGTGCACCACTTGTTTTAATTCTGACGTCTCGCTGCCGTCCACTAAACATCACTGGCGACTCGTGAGTTCAGAAATTGGTGATTCACAAAAATTCGTTTTTAGTCAATTTTTAACTACTAGGTCACATAGCGACCACTATAATTGTTTACAATGCGGTAACTGTAGGGGGAATACGACACGTAAGGACAAGACGAGCACACACAAACGTACACGCCCAAGGCGAATTCGAGCCGAGGCAGCTGCAACCGGCCTTGCGATGCTACGAACCCTTGCGATCTCGGCCATCCAGGCCGGCTAACTCGTTTTTTGTTTTTTTTTTCACAAAATATTTGTCGAATGCTCAATGCACGAGTGGTACTCGTACAGCGCGCCAGGAAATTCTCTCCTCACCGAGCCGAATCAGGACCTCCGATTACAAATTACGTTTATGTTGTTAACAACCAGAGAGTACTTATAACAAGTGAAAGGGATAATACTTGAAGCCTGTGCTACGATTGTGGTAAGAACGCAATTTATGTTTTCTTTTGTTACAAACTGCAGCTCGAGCTATTAACATAATTTCTGTGGCAAGCTGTCTCACCGGCCAGGTGCCACTGCGCAGAGACTTTCCTGGCGCTCTATATTGAGCATCTTCCACGAATGAAGTCGCCTCCAAAAGAAATTCAGAATGTGTGAAATATTAATTGTAGTAGAGTTCGTTAAACAATTATCTACTAATTATCCATTTTGAATTTCCTTTGAAAATCTCAAACAATACACTGTGCGTATACTTTTTCAATAGGAAACACCAGATGATCTAGTTTCCAATCACCAATTTATTGTAGTTTCAAATGAAGATTTCCTAATCAGGTCATCAATTTCGAGGAACAAACGTATTATTCTATCAAATGTTTTTCCACTTCAAGTGAATGAATAAAAGTTATTGACATGATGTTGAATTGGTAGTACCATTAACCTTTCGTCGTGCGGGATTTAATAATCCATACTCGAGTCTTCCTAATTTTCGTCACCAAACATTTGTTTCATTGGATGATGAACAGACTCATTTTACGTATTTATAGACAGTGTCCTCCATTGGATATATGCAATTCCGAACTTTCTCGTTTGTTTCTTGAGTAAAACAGTGTCATATTGCGAAAAAAACTGTCCTAGTTCATGTAATTTCTAATTATCTAATGACCCTTCTCTTCCCACGGAGGTAGAAATCACACAGTCAACTAATGATCTATTATTAACTGTAAGAACGCCTCCTCTCTAAATAGTTCATACTCCACCTCCTGAAAGTGAAAAGGTGAGTATAAATCCTAGTCTTAATCGACTCATCTTCAATCAATTCTCCTGTACTCCAATTGGCCGTCACAGATCATTACCTCAAATGAAAATATAATAAATTTTGATCTAGCAGGCAACCCTATGAAACTTATCTTCTATCAGCTAGTATTCATAACCCACTAGCAACCAGTCGGATAAAGAATATCAACCTCCTGACTGTACTATGGGAACCACTGACACGGACGATGAAATTACTGAAGGAAAAATTAAAAAAAAACTCCTTATAAAATTAAAGATGCTACTGAAATGCACCGACTTGCTCAATCTAGTTACTTTTCTAATATCTTTAGTCCAGGCTACATTTGTGGTTCGTTTTGTGTTTTTAAGAAACTTCATAAAAAATTAATTTGAAGCACAAGTACTCTAAAATATAACAATGTATGCAAATATTAACGACGTGAGTGATACATAAACTAGTGGTACTAAAACAGCCCGTACTTTCTCAGCGGCAAAATTACGTGAAAAGTACTCAAATTTTCGAAAAATTGTTACTGACCTTAAATCAAAATCTACCTTTAAGGAACAGATTTTATTAAGCGAAAAAATCAAAATCTATACTATTTTAGATGTGGAGTGACAAGAAAATTTAAACTTTTTCGAAGAATCAGGATTAGAACATTAGACCTGCACCATTTTCTTAAATGCCCTTCACACTATCCAACAACAAAATGTAATCAAAAACGATGAAGACTTTTTTTCAAAATTTGGAAAATATTCCAAGGGCTTTGTAAGTAAAATATTCCAAGGGACATGTAAAGTATACCCCAAAATTAAAATATCGGTTTCAAATTTAAAGGGCCGCGACATCAGTGAGATCGGTGGGGCTATATCAATTTTGGAGAAAATAAGCTAAAAGTTTTAGCCACTTGCGTTGTTCACAGACGGACATACAGACATTTTGCTGTCGTTGGACTTCGGTATCAATGACCCACAAAACATGGTTTTGGGGTACACCAGGTCATAGAGGATATTTTTTTTCTGAAGTCAGCAACTTAATTTATCCACTTTTTCGTTAGCATTGTCCTATAATAAGAATTTTCCTGTCGAAAATTCTCCTTTTGTTCGCGCACCATTACTTAACTTTCTACTCCGCAGGGAAAAAGTAAAAAATACATTGGTCCAATATTTGAAAAAAGTCTAAAGAATACGACAAAATGGCGTTGATATCATGTTATTCAGTGCATCCGTAGAAAAGTTTGAAGAAAAAATCTGGAGCCGTTTTTGAGAAAATCTTGTTTTTACAACTCACTTATATAAGCAACGACGAACTTGGAAAACTACAAAACAATTTTACGCGAATAGATGCTTCTGAAGCCAAAATTCTAAAGAGATTACAGTGGAACGTGGATTATCCGAAAGTCAATCATCCGTAACGTCAAATATTCGAACTCATATTGTCTCTCAATTATTAGTTATTTAATGAGGTACCGTATAGTACACGTATTCATTTTCTTTTGTAATACTGAATATTGTGAATGATCCCCGATATGATTGTCAGTGGTAAAATATTGACGAGATTCAGTACTATGGTCAATCATCTTACTTCAATGAACTTTGACAAATTCTTCAACAAATGCTTAACTACTCGGAATAGTTATTATCAGCAGAAAAACGCGTTTTCCCAGCTTCAAGTGCAAGAGAATTAACGTTACATTGTAAAATAACCGATCGTAAATGCTTGACAGCTGACTCTCGCAATGTTCATTGTTTATACACTATACATAGTGTTTTATGTACATTTGCCATTGTTATGTTCGGTTGTCCGATTTATCGAATATCCGAACTATACCTGGGCCCAATTAGTTCGGATAATCCACGTCCTACTGTTCTACAATTATGATAAACATGAGCTTTTTCCCCTTCAAACACGTCATATACGAATACACAAGGTGGACTACCTAAGTTGTCACCAACAAATATCTTCAAAACTGAGATATTGGAATACGGTTTACGCCAGATTGTTTTAGATGATGGAAGAAAAATATATTTCCTTTTCTTGTGTGTAACATGTATCATTTTTTGAGATATTGACACAATGTTTATTTTTTAAATGGAAGAATATTTTTTCTACCACAACTCTAAAGTAATCGGAGACAAATACAATGATTGTTAATATTTGGAAAGACTCTGTAGAAAAACTGCGATCAACATTTCCTCGGAAGTTTGATTTTTTCACGTCTTTCCGCAATAGTTATCTGGAAGGCGAAAATTGTGTGTTCCTTATTGACGTCACAGTGTCCGTTGTCTTTATAGAAATCGAAATTAAACTATTTTTATTTGCTTTGCTTTCTTGCACTGATCATCATACTTACTTATGTTCTTTGTGTCTGTATTGCAATGAAGAATTCCAAAGTAGTTATTCGGGTAGCAAAAGAATAAAATTTGAGATCCTCTTCCACAATGGAATGCGTTGTTTAATCAGTTTATATACTAAGAAAGCAAATAAATTGGACTTCCTAATAGGTATTAAAATGTAAATTTTGTTTGGGATTATTAAAATTATTTCTTTGCCTCGTTCTTAGATTCTCAAACTTTTTCATGGAAAGTGCGTCTGACATCGTGTGCTTGCCGACATTGTGCAAAATTGTGTTAAAATAATGACTAATTATATTTATTTAAGAGCCTAAAATTAATTTAATATGTTACAGTTTTATCAAGATTCTTGTATACTATGGTAAGGAACAAGTGTACAAAATTACCCTTTTCTAACTTTAATGGCATACTAGAGATGGGTACAAAAGTAGCGAATTCTCATACTAGGTATCAATAGATGTATTTCACTAGAAAATAAATGATGAATAACCAAATAATAAAAATCTAAGAATGCGGCAACGTAATAATTCAACGAAGTGAAGATAAAATTTACGTTCTAATTAGTATATGAGAACGTAAATTCGATTGTTTTCTCAATATCTTAATTTATTGGCAAGTAAATGCTTTCCACTGTGAAGTAGGGACACTAATGTTCTCAATACCTGAATAATGTATGCACTAATTATTGTATTTAATGAAGTCGCTAATGACGTTGATGCGACTTAAAATAAACGAAAAAAGAAAGCAAAAGAATTAAGAATTGTTATTTCCTGCATTGAAAACACAGAGTTTCAATTTCTTTTTCTATTAAGACAACAGATGCAAAGACGTCAATGAGGGACACATTATTTTCGCCTTCCAGAGAACCATTCCGGAAAGACGTGAAAAGACGGAACTTCCGAGGAAACGTAAAACGCTGTTTTTCTACAGAAAATAAATATAGATTTTAATTTAAAAAATGAAAGTTGTGTCAATATCTCAAAAATTATATTTTTCATACAAGAAAATTAAATATGCTGTTTCCCGTCTTCTACAACAATTCGGCGTAAACTGAATCCCGATACCTCAAACCTTTTTGAATACATTCGCCACGCCCAGTATATTCGCTGTTCTTGGAATTTTCTTTATTAAGTCTACTTAAAATAAATTTTATTGCAAATTATAACTACGATATGCAGGCGTCCGTAACAATGAACGTTGAACAACCACCAAACTTTATGGAAATTAACAAAATTCCTGGAATACTGGAATTATGTTCAGCATATGTTCAGCATATGTTCAGTGAACATTAATTTCTTGCTTTAGAGTTCCCAATTTGTTAAATAGTATTCTATCCTTAATATCATGACATACGCTAATTTTGCTTAGTAGCTAATATTAAAATTCATTAAAACATTGCGTTTATCAATTAGTTCCGGTGCGCATTTCGAATTGGAGCTTCCGCAAGATCAATATTGGGATGATTGACTGATTTATTAACTGTTAGTAATTCCGGGCGCGTCCACTGCTAAGACACTTAGTTCCGTAAGTATAGTGCAGTTTTTCTCTGGAGGTGGCTGTGATTTTTCTCCTTGCTGGATTGCGAGATCGATGCTGACCTACCGTCGTCTAGCAGGGATTTCCTCAACCAAGTATCTCCCACCAGTGGACCACTGCCCTAGCCGGGACAAGATCTAATTTCCCTACTGGTCTCTCAACAACTATGATTGTGTAAATGTATGCGAGTGATGGATGAGTATATGATAAGGAAGAGCGAGGAAAGATCGCGCGCGGACCTTTTTGTTTCTGCAAGCAATGCATTTCGACTTGGCTCTCTTAAAAATGTATTTCTTCTCGTTCGACCCTTGTATCTTACGAAGATTTGAAGGTACATTATAATACAGGGCATTAAAGCCATCCTTAAGGTAGTTAGAGCGATATAAGCGTTATGTTTAACATGCCTTTTTTATTGTATTAATCGAAAGATGGGAGGATCTTCTATGTTCTGTTAAAGTTCGAATCGAGTTTGAATCGATCGTTTGAACCGTCTAGTTTTCGTGTAAGGAGACTGTAAAGTTTGCTGTTTTAACATGGGCTCTTACGGTGACCCGACAGATCTGACCTGAAATTTTAAAATTGTGAGAAAAATAACGGTTATACATGTTTTTAAAAACTCTTCTTTTGGTAGCTAGCATCTTGAAGAATCAATATGCGCAATTTGAAAGAAATCTACCGTTTCAAATAGGAGAATTTTGCAAAATTATAAGCCTAAATCAGTCCAAAGGGAGACGTTCGCGCGCTTTCTAGGGGTCGGGACTGTGACGCGCATCTCGGCAACACCGCACGCGCAACGCGCTTCATTCAAATCGAGTGACAGTTCGTACATTCCTCTTGATCTTCTGGGAGCAATTAAAATACCCTCACTCCTGGAGAACATTGCGTTTAATGGTAACCAGGTATTCAGAAAAGCTGGAATAAGATGGATATAATGGTTAGTGCGATCTGAATGAAAATCTTAATTCAATTAATATTCCCAAAGACTCACTTTGTTACTACTCCCTACGAGAAAATATGTCATCTTGAACATTTATAGAATTTTTGTGAACATCCAGTACAGTATTATTTTGTATTGTGAGTATGTCAGTTTTTACTCCTGAACAATGATTATTTATTAAATTATTCGAAAATTATTCATAATCTCTTTTTTATTATGGAGATACACAGTGGATAGTTATAGTCTTTTGCACCACAGTTGCTTACACAGGACTCAAAGTAGCAAACTTTAGCATAGATCAGCACCTCAATCTGCAGAGCTACTGAGTGGGAATTCAATTTAGAACGAAATATACTTCTTAGTGATTGTAAATGAGTTGCAATGATAAAATATTGTTTTGCTGTTGTTAATATCAACCATGCATAGGTGCATGCAGAGCTGGATTTCCTCCTAGCAAAATTAGGCTTGGGGCTCCCATTCTCGTGCCCAGATTTTTTAAAATAAATATTAAAAACTTCATAATTTTTTTATCTGAATAATCATTTATCAAATAGTTAACTGAACAACATTTTATTTTAAAAATAAATTGAATGGAACAATAAGAAACCAAATATGTATTTGTAAATGAGAACTTTAAAAAGCAATGTCTACTTTGTATGCACTTTGTTAATTTATATCTGTTTTGGAACAATGATTTATTCTATCATAATTACTGTTTTTTTGATTTATTCATAATTAGTTTTTTAGTTTTAAAGATTTTTCTGAAGGAGTGCCGCTTTGGAAATGAACCCTCCGTCAATTCGTTCAGATTGTGATATTTACCGCGTGTCGACCAAGCAACGAACAGTATTCAAAGTGATTCAAAACAACGAAACTTTGAAGAAGCATGAGCCCTGAGCAGTCATGCCAATGGACATTACGGCGTTGCCCAATTTACTAGACTTTATCCTCCACACAAACATGGAAATTTTTGTCATTATTAGCGATCACTGTACAAAAACATATAAATATGTGTCGCCCTCTCTCGCTCTATCTTGCTCTCTCTCTCGCTCTATCTCGCTCGATCTCGCTCTATCTCGCGCTCTCTCGCTCTCTCGTCGCTCTCATCACATACAGTGAATGGAAAAATGAACGAACGAACGAACGAACGAACGAACGAAAGTCTTAATTGATGGCGGGGCTCAGGCCATTTAGCCTGCTCTTCCGCCCCGACCATTTTCAAAAAAAAAAAAAATACAATATTTAATGAAAATAAGGTAATTTAAAGAGAAATACGTACGTAATTTGGATGAAGGTGTTTTTCACATTGAAGACAGGAATGTAAGTGAGGGAGGAAGGAATAAATAAATAAAAAAGGAAACTCTCACAGCATTGATGAAATGAAATTTATGAGTGACATGAAATTTATTCATTTAAGTTAGGGATGTTTTAAAGTTAATGATAAATATATTAGAAAGCTATGAGTATTTGTTCAAATTTAGATGGTAATGATGTAATGGTAATCAGCAAACATTTTTGCTTTTTCTTAATTTTTTCTCCCCCATGTGAGATTGGATTTGCGTCTCTTCATTTTTCTTGTTGCTTTCCATAAGGAATAGTCTGATGTTTTATTAGTAGTAAGTTGTTCTACGTATTTGCTGACAGAATCCTATTTGTTTCCTTATTACCGCTGTTAATTCATGAGTAAGACGAGTCAAAACATTTTTATTAATTGAATGACGTGTCTTTTGCTATACTTTTCGTTTCTTCTTCTTTTCAGCAACTTTTTCCTTAATTTCTCTTGTGTAATTATTACCCATGGATAGGGTGAAGCCTAGAGTGATGGGCACTTTAGGGGCAACCAGTATGTTTTGTTCATTGTATAATTGTTTATTTTATGAGTAGAAAATTTATAGTTGCCAAATGAATTACTACATCTGTGTACATTTATGAAGCTAGTAAGTTTAATTGTTGAACGTTATACTTCACATTTTATAAAATGTGAAACTGAAATAAGGCAGAAAATATAGTGATGGATTGTAAAAAGCCCAACAAAGTCAAACAGGATTGTTCAACGCAATTGTCTTGTTACTGCTGCTTTATTACGCTTCAGTCATTTAGTATGTCTGAACATTTTACATAGAAAAAAATGTTTCGTCGTCTGAATCACTTTCCTCCGCAGAATCTTCTGAAGAAAGTCATGGTTTGCGAAACAATATTTGACACAATTGACAGAACACATCGTAGTTCTTGAAACTCAATGTATTTTTACAATGGAAGGTGACTTGAAGAAAATACTTCTGGAGGAAAGAGGTTTACTGCTGCTTCTTTCCATCTTGTAAGTGCCTATAAAAGGGTTCAGCTGACAAATGTCCTTTTTTTCACCTCCTATAAGTGAATGGATGAATATGTCATTCTTTGTGCAGAATTGACGTTTGGTTTTCGTGAGGTTAGCCTGATTACTGCTACTTTTTGCTTATGGAGGGTTTTCCATAGTCTGGACGTTCTCACATTCGGCATTTGCTGAACATTGCGTTTGTTTGTTTTTTCTTTTTGTTTTTTTTTTTTTTGGCCAAAGCAAACAATCTAGTAATAATGGAACATTCCAACGTTTTAGCACACTGCTTCCAACGTCAGTTGGAGACGGTGTTCTCGGCTGTGGCGGTTCACAGTCTCTCGCTATATTAAGAGGGGCCGATAACTGTTCCACCATCTTCTGCTGGCACTTGATCCAACTGTTACAATGTAGAAGGTATTGGAATGCATGTCCAAACCATCCATCTCTGAATACACTTCTGGTTCCTCTGACAGTTCTTCATACAACTTGTACAAATCGAAGAATTCCTAGCTACGTTCTTCCACTAATTTCTCTATGTTATTGAACTTTGATACTCTTTCTTCTCCAACAATATCGCAGAATTTTTCAGATGTCAATGATTTGTTCTGTGTGCTGTGGTTATAATGTTTGCATTATCCACATTTGATGTGATGTCATTGAACATCCGCACTAGACATTTAGTGAACACAATGCTTTCAAGTCTCCAGGGAACAAGGCTGCAAGCTATGAAACCAGTTTGAAAAGTTTCTGGCTTTACTGTACGCACTACCTTCTCCAAAACCGGAGCGAAGAGAGACCCTCAAAAGGATGTTCTCGATGCCCTGTTAGCACTGCATTCTTCCACGCACTCTTGATTCGTTGAAGTACAGCGACATTGCTGGTTGGAGAATTCTTGTGGCGTTCGGATACAGTGCTATTAAAATTATTTGTAATTCAGAACAGAGTTAACTCGTCTAAAAAGTACAGTGACTTTTGTGACCATGCACGCAAAGACGAGAGAGATTTTCTGGTAAAAAACTGCCCAAACCAAAAGTTTGCAAACTGAGTTCACTTGAACGAAGGGAGGAAGCTTCAATTATATCAGTAACGTATATAACATATTTATTTGTTCACTGTGAGAACTTCTTGTCTTCAGAGCCTCTTCATATTTCAAAATCAGTGCATTTTAATAACCCGAAATGGTGTTAATCAATTCTTAACGTTTTTCTTTGCTTTTAGGGATTTTTAAAAAAATTAAGAGCATTGTATTGATCATTTTATGTCGAGGTTTTAGATTATCGAAATCCGTCCTCTAGTGATTACACTTAACCCCAGAACTTGTATCGAGACAGGACACGTTTGAATTTCGATGATGGGCACGGTGCCTATCACTGTTCAAAATAGTTCAAATGTATAGTTTCACTTAACAAGGCAAAAAGGTTCGAAAATTCAATATTAATATTACAGCAGTGGATAAAAAAAATAAGTTTCCTCAAATTGCAGTGATCGGCACTCCATGCCCCATCATGCCCACACCGTGCCCTCCATGCACACGTCCGCTAACAAATCGACAACGTTTCGATGCACAGACGACATGTGGAGCACACCACTAACTATTAAAGTGTACCTACGCCCCCTGGGGCCACATTAAATTCATATTCCGGGCTTGCAAACTTAAAAGACACACTCGACACTGAGATTACATGCATAGGGCCTTTATTTCTCTGTTCAATACATCCATTATTTTAAAGCCGTCATCTTGAAGGGTTGAATTGACGTCCTCTGTATCTGCTTCCCTACCGAGTTCTCGCATCATGACTTTAATTGGTCTATTCTGGTTTGTTTGTTTGTTTGTTTGTTTGTTATTAAACCATTCTATACCATCTTCTATAAAATATTAGTCATTATCTTAAAATCTTCATCACTATGCACAATTGTTTTATATGGCCCTTTTTTACTCTTTGTTGTAACTGGAGGTGGGTCTTTCTTTAATTCATTACTTATTTCCAACACCCTATCATCACTGTGGACAATAATTAGTTTAAATGGAGGAATTTTGCTTTTCTCTTTTACAATAATCTCTAACTTTACCGTATTTGAAGTGGGAGGATTGCAGACACTGTCCTTCAGGGAGGACTCCTTCAGGGAATGCGAGGCATTCTCTATTGATGAGCTTTCCTTTATCACAATTTCCCTTGGAGGAGTTGAAGCCTTCCTCTTCCTGAACACTTTTCGCCTCTTATTCGCCTGTTTTTACATGTCAGACTCTGGAGTCAGCGTGATATTTTCCGTCACTGGTACTCGCACTGTTTTCAGTGCTTTCCACTACCCTTACTTGCCCCTTCTTAATTTCTTCAATTTCCTATCGCTACTGATCTATTACTTAATAAGCTTCAATGCACTCATCTTGTAGTTCTTCTAGAGTCCAGCTGCTCACTTCTTGTAATCAAGATGCCTCTGTTTTTGAATTTTCCGAACGGTCATTCTGAGTTGAAGATCCTCTTTTGTACTTTTTACTTTCCCGTATACATACGTATATACGGAGTAATACTCGTATACGTAGTATAAGGAAAGTTAGGTAACGCTGTGAAAAAGCGATTTTGAGATTTCAACGGATATACACGTTTTGTGGTCCTCCGATACCGAAAAAGTGTTGTTTTTATCAAACATCCGTCCGTCCGTCCGTCCGTCTATCCGTCCATCCGTCCATCCGTCCATCCGTCCATTCGTCTGGTGTATGAAACCCACACTAACACTTCAACGATGCATAGGATATTCTCCAAATTGAAGAAACCCCTGTCCACTTGGCCTGCGTTGAAGCTCTGCGATTTCGAAAATCATTCTTTAGTTTTTGGGGGTACTTTACATGAAATCCCTGGGATAGTTTCAAAATTTCTCAAAAATGGCGCTATTTTTTTTTCTTTAAATTTCTTGAGAGAATAGAGTAAATACACTTATAAAAGTGGGATAGGTTCGATTTTCACGGACAACTCTGAATTTTCGAAAATTCGGGGTCTTCCTGCAACTACAAAATAGATATTATTCCTTAAAATGAAATTTGTTCTTTCATTAAGGTCAAGTACAGGTTTTTGAAAATTTTAGAAGTATTCTGGCAATATTGCGAGGAATGAGCAATTTTTAAAAAAACTACTTTATTCTTTTAATTTTTCAAAAATTACAAAAATGTATTCTTTGACTTGTGACTCACGTTCTTAATATTGACATTAGCGACAATTTGTTCACATTATTGTATTTATGATTATATATGTTTTAAATAATGTCAGATAAAGCTTCTCGATAACTCAACCGTTTTCTGTCAAAACTAGCTCAAAAGTTCGCATGTTCGGAAACGCTCAAACACCATTTTCTCAGAAATTGCTCCAATTTTTTTTCTCCAAACTTTTTGAAAGGATAATGTTAATTGCACTCTTGGACATGACGTAAAGTTTGTTTCGGAGTATTTTTTTCATTTTTTCAAAAATTACACAAAGGTGTTTTTTGAATGATCTCTCACGCCGTTTATATGCACCTTTTTAGCAACTTGTAAACTTTGTTTGTGAGTTATTTGCTTCAAATGACCTTAAATGAAGTTTTTCGAAAACTCGAAAATTTTCTGTGAAATCTTTCTTCAAATCTCGAATTTACTACAGCGCTTAAGCGTCAATTTCTTAAGAACGTCTCCAAATTTTTCAAAGAACGTTGCCATTTAAGACGAGGTTTTACCGTTCCTTAATATTCTTAAAATAATATTACCGTTCTGCTACTAGGAAACTGAAAAATTAAGAAAATTTGAAAACGTACTTTGGGGCGGCGATAGATGGCAGTAGGCAAGTGTATGTGGCAAGTTCAAATAGCTAGCCAAGCCAAAGGAAATAGAAAACTAATATGGGAAAGTCTGTGCCATTCTGTAAAACCACTAGTTTCTGTTGTTTTCACAGTCAGTTGTATGTTCATAATACATTTCGTTCTCACAAGTCGCTAGGGATAATTGTCCACCCATTCAGAGTCCCGCATGAATATGTAAGGCTAACCACTACAGGAGTCTACAACCTGGTACGCTGTAGACTCCATTCGACAAGCAGATACCCCCTGCGCCACTATTAGCCTTCGGCAGGCATTACACCTTGGCTTAGAGGGAACTCTCGATATCAAGAAAACAAGAGGATAACGGGTCTCTGAGAGTAGAGGAGTAAGAACGGACAAATAAAATTATGTAAAAAGATAGAGAAGAAGAGAAAGCAAATGATTCGCTAGCCCTCGAAACCTAATAGCGTCGGGGTCGAAATACCGAAGGGGTCAAGAGAGACCCGAAGAAAAGATAAAATAAGTATGGCACAACGTAAGAAGGGAGTTGTCACACTAGAGGGAGAACCACAAAAACGATCAGTACCGCAGGTCGAGACAGTGAAAGGATATTGGTGATGAATTTGAAAGAAATTGGAAATTGGTTAAGAAGAAGGGCAGATAGGTTGTTGCGAGGCAGCCCTTCGTCCGGCTCCTCCACCGAGACCTGTGCAACATGGGTGACCCTACCTGCAGCAGAGCTAATCAATTCACCAACTGAATATCAGTGCTACCCGTGCAATACCCTCGATTTAATTGGATTTCGAAAAATCTCCTCGCCCACATGGTCAATGTTGCAGTAAGGTGGTGTGGCCTGAAGGAGGTCGATGAATTCTGATACAGCTAATTATCTTTGGATTCGTTGATTGGGAATGAAATATACTGCATTAGTGTCGATCTGGGATTTATTCTGAAGTGCGCTCACCTTCCTGATAGAGCAACTGACACCTTGCTGATTGAGCATTCTTTATCATTGATGATATTATGACTGATTTAATGATTAATAATCTACACTGTATTCTCAACGGCGAACGACGTATGTTCGGTGCTAGATTGAAGATTTAAATTTTTGCTTTGTCTATGATTTCATTTACATGCGGCTTCCAGACAAGCATTTTGTCGAAGAGTGCTCCTAGGTACTTAACCAAAGCGGTGACCACGGAATTTTACTTCCTCGGATTATTATTTCTTTGCGATTTTGGGGATGGGAAAGAGTAAATTTTTTGGATTAGCTCTTGTGTGGATTGATTCTAACTCTCCAATTTTGCGTCGATTCATCATACTTGTTTATACTGTTTTGGAGATAATATTTTGCTCCTAGTATGTCGGAGCTTTTCTAGCATATGTTGCCATTATCGTCAGCATATTGTGCTATGGCTGCATCTTCGTTCGATGGAATGTCATAGCAGAAAATATTAAATATATAAGCGATAAAAGTAACCTTGGAAAACACCTGCGTTGATGGGATATGTTCTGGATGATGTGTTGTTGATTTTAACTATAAATTCTGTTGGATATGAACCTTGGTATGATTTTAATTAGGTAATCGGTGGAGAGAGGGGAGAGAGCGCGCCGGAATGATTCAGTCCACATTTCTCATACAGGACCTGGTGATAGAGAATACGAAGTTATTCATAAATACAAAAGAAAATAGTGTAAACCCTATTCAAAATTCAAATTCAAATTCATTTTCTGAAAACACGGCAGTTTAAATATTACATTAAATATTGTTCCCTGCTATTATTACCTTTCTATCTAACGAATATGAAGGCGGTGAGAAAAAAAAACTATAAGTGTTATTTAGAAGAGTTTATCATATTTGCATATACAGTTACAACAGTATACAAACAATAGAAAATTCATAGTTGTCAAATGAATTACTACGTGTGTGTACATTTATGAGTCTGGTATGTTAAACAGTAGAACATTATACTTAACATTTTATAAAATATGTATGAAATAAATATTAATTGTTTTATTTTCGGGCTTGAATTAATTGTAATTTATTATTTGCTTTAATTATTTAGTAAAACAATCTACTAATATTCTATATATCTGCAGAAAAAAATATTTGATGGATTTCTCGAAGGCCCTATTACAGATATCCCTATGCACCCTACGCACCCTATACACGTGTTTAGTTTGTTTATGAATAATTCCAGCACTGCGTGCAAAATATATAAACATATTCAATTTGCTACAATAAATATGTTATAAAGCTTAATTGTAATTTTCACGAAGATGTATGGTAAATTTTTTTAAACGAAATGGAATAATCATTTTTTCTGTGAATTATTAATGTGAACATTTTTTTTTGGGGTCAGTGAAGGCATCTCTGATATTACACGTAATGATTATACATGTCATTACGTGATATGTCTTTCTGTTACATGCTTCAAATTCGATTTCCTTATTTTTTCATATCAAAATTATTAGTTTTTGCATTAGTGAGTTATCTTTTTAGCTTCCAGCCTTTCGGTTCACTTGAGGCCACCACTAAACACCGAAGGGCAACTAAAATACAGAATATTAAAACATGCGGCGGTGGCGGCGATGGTGTAACGGTTAGCGTTTCGGACTATTGTACCTAAGTTGGCGGGTTCAAACCTGATCGAAGCCGTGGATTTTTCAGGGCAAAAAAATCCTTCGTACGCCTTCCTTCGGAGGGGAAGTAAAGCCGGCTGTCCCATGTTAGTAGATTTACTTGCATTAAAAGATCCTCAAGCCAAAATGACGCCTCTGAGCTAAATTCAAATCGCCTGTTTCTCGCCCAAGAAATACCTCCGTTCTCTGCTAGTTGGTGAAAGGAGCGTAGCGAAATTTACGTGGTCAGACGGAAGAGCAGGCCTAATGGCCTGAGTCTCGCCACGTAAAATAAGGCATTAATTCAATTCAATTCAATAAAACAAGGTTCCCTGTCTTTCCAATGGCGCTTCGGTGCAGTACGCGTTATAGACTAACATACGCGAATTCTTAGGACTGCCGGAGTCTTGCGCACTATATTTCCACACATACTAGTCCTTGTTAACATTTCATAGACGAACGCAGGAGGGCATGATCCTCCTTGAAATTTTTGAATGGGCCTCTTTATCCGTAAGTAATAAAACTTTTTATTTCCAAATATGTTAAGTTATTTCCATAAATATGTTTAATTATTGAATTTTCTCTTTTACTCTAAGAATTTGGGGAAGTGTTATCGGGAATATGGGCTTTCAATGACATCTGGTTACCCTTAATTGTTATTGTAATTAATTTATTAATTTTTTTCTACAAAGTCAAATACCAATTTTTTGATACTTGATCGCCAATTTCCCAACACGAATGTAGTATTAAATACAAATACACTATAATATATTGAGCGTTTAAATACGCGTTCTTCTTGTAGATGGATGTGAATTTCGTGCGTACTGTTCTCCGAGTAATTAGAGTTGATTCAAATTTTTGTTTCAACGTGTACTAAGTGATGCTTCAGTCTAATGTCTAGAAGAGTATAATGAAGAATATTCTAAAGATACAATATTTTCTTTAAGGAACCAAATTGCGAGTTCATTTAATCATTTTTAATAGTTTACCACTGAATTAATTTCATGTTGATGTTTCTTACTTCCTTGGACACGTTTCACATTGTTAACTGGTCTCAAGAAAGGTTTTGACAGGATATTAGACCGTTTCAACCAACATTACCCAGGCGCGTCTTAACCGTGTCAAACAAAATTGCATTTTTTTAAAAATTTAATTATTTCTTCATTAATTGAAGTTGCTGTAAGTTTTATCTGCTCATATCGATAACATGTTGATCTCATATGTTGTTGAAAATGCGTATAGAATCAGAAATGCGTGAAATGATGATTCTACCTGCAGGTGTCAAAACATCTATATTTTTAAGAAATATAACACTATGTATGCTGCAAAATAAAATTTTATATATTGTAAATAGTTGGTATTTATCAAAGAACTTGTAGAATATAACCAAAACTTATGTTTCATAAATTTTGGTGTTGGTGGTGTATTTTGTTTTAGTTTTATGACATAAATCACACATTATTTGGAGTTAAGGCCATTGTCCGTTCGAGTATGCAATTGTGTTACTCATCTTCTGATTGTATTATGTCGGTGCATCTACAAGTGGCATTTAATTTATAAATCAAATGTTTAAATAATTAGGTCCACTCAAGCTGCGTACCTGCACGTAGGCATGTTGTAACAAATTATGTTTTGCTGATTATTTTCCTTTTGTTATGTAGTACATCGACCATTAGTGGGCGCATATGTCAAAAACAAATACTTATTATCATACATTTCTTTTAAAAACATGAACGTTTTTGGATTAAACTTTTTTAATTTATGAAATACTATATTATTCTTCTTAATTCATGAGTGGTTGTTTCTATATTTCCATTCCCTCACGATTCAAGGGAGTGTTTTTACAATTCAGTAATAACTTTTCCGCCCTGCTTTTTTTCACGATAAACACTTTTATTCATGTTTTTATTAACTGTTTTTATTTAAATGCATGATCATGTTGTTGTTATCCCCCTGCGGTATGTTGACAAGCGACGAAGGGGATTCTCTAAACCCAGCCCAACGGTCCCTCCGAGGCATTTTCCTTCTGTGATGTACAGCATTAGTTTCGATTATAAGTATGTCTAAGATTACTTATAATCAGGCACTTTCTAAAATACATAAACATTTTTAGATTAGTCGTTTTATTTAAAAATCTGAATACTTTGTTCATAATTCATGTCACTGCTCCTTATTATATTTCGATTCCCTCACAATTCAAGTATTTTTATAAATCTGTAATAACTTCACCGAGCTCTTTTACTTTCCCGCTACCACTTACGCAGTAAAGAGAAAGTTATGTAATGTTGCGCGAAAAAACGGTGAATTTCGGTTACAAAACTCTCATTTCAAGGCCCTGGTAAAATCCAGTTACTAAATTTAGAAAAAAAATCCTCTAACACGCGGCGAAGCCAGAATCAATGTTTTGTATGTCCGTCTGTCCAGCTGTCCGTCTGTCCAGCTGTCCGTCTATCCAGCTGCCCATCTGCCCGTCTGCCCGTCTGCCCAACTGCCCGAAAGTCCGTCTGTCGGCGTGCCCGACTGTCTATCGGCGTGCCCTTATGTCTGTCGGTCTGCCCGTCTGTCTGTCGGTCTGCCCGTCTGTCTGTCGGTCTGCCCTTCTGTCTGTCGGTCTGCCCGTCTGTCTATCTGCCCGTCTGTCTGTCTATCTGCCCGTCTGTCTGTCGGTCTGCCCATCTGTGAAAAGCGCTAGCTGGTAAACCGGGAAGTCGATTTCCTTCAAGATTGACTTTCGCCAATCGATCTGGCTGATATCCCGACTCCGTAAATTGAAACCGATATTTTAAGTTTGCTATTGGGTAATGTGAAAGACGTTTAAGAGAATGGTACAAGTCTCATTTTCCTTGAAAACTGCTTTTTTGTATTTTTTCAAAAATTCATTATTTATTCGGCGCCTTCCTACAGCTAGAATTATGAAGATGAAGATTTTCCCCTAATGAAATCTGGTCCTTAAAGATAGATTTTGAAATAAGGTCGTGTTCTTTTTTTCGAGAATTTGATTACATTTCGCGTAATATTGCGTGAAAGTACAGGCGAGAAAGTAGTGCGTTTTAGCATCATTACTTTTCACGAGAAATACCGTATTTCACAGCATTTAGATTAACCGTTTTAACTTTCACGCATGCTCATGTGTTTGTTATCCCCCAGCGGTATGATGTCAAGCGACGAAAGGGATTCTTTAAACCCAGCCCAACGGTCCCTCCTCGGCGTACGATCACCGAGTACAAGATAATTTCCAAGCGAAAACTTGTAGTAACACGGGATGGCCCTTTTTCCTTCCTTCTCGACTCCCGGGCCTCCCTGACTTTTCAGCGAAGAGGCAGCCAGAGCGAGCAGCGCTGACAGTGCCGCAGTGAGTCACTCTGCAGGCACACTCATGGAGCGAGCGCAGGCCGGCGTGGTCACGTGCGGGGCTACCAACGGGATACGGTGGGATCACACATTTTTGAAACGAAAACCCGAGACACCACATAAAATTATGAAACCTGTTAATTATTTTTAAAACTTTTTTAATTAAAAAAATAAATACCGCATTGTAGATATAACACTCCACTTTCTCTTTGGAATTGTCAGTACTTTCATTTACAAATGGGAACTGGACGTCTAAAGTTTCACTGAAAACACACCCCTTTGTTAGGCATTTTGTTTTGATTTAACTTCACTACCAGTTTGAACATTAAACTGCCCGCAATTATTTCGAATACCAACACTCACCACGAAACATGCGAAGGAAAAGCAATGGGCAAACGAACAAACAATTCTAGCGAGTCGTAATCACATTGAAAAACAATTCGAGAAAATCAAAGTCGCGTGTTTAAAATAACCGTGCATCCTATCAGAAAATATCCAACTTCATTATATTTGTAAAAACCCGGTTCATTTTAGCGCCCCGAAATGATTGCACCGGGACAAAGGTTAAAAGTCCGGGACTGTCCCGCGAAAACTAGGACATATGTGATCCTTTTGAGGATACCGGGGGTAGGGTAGCGCGGGGACGAATCGGGTCGAAACCGCTCCCCTGGCGGGGCAACCCCGCAACTGTTGCCGCGGCGAAGTGATAAGCGTGCGGGCGGCAGGAATTCAAGGCCGTCTGCTCGTGGGCGCCTGCGCCAACGCGCGGGACACTGCGTGGAAGCGCGCGCGGCCAACCATCTGCATTTTCCTACATTCGAAGCCTCTGTACGCACAAAATCGCTGGCGTGGATTTAAACAAAAGGTCGGCACCGCATTTTATAGATTGGTTTCTTTGTACTTGTGGTACGTTCATATACACGTTCGTACGTTCAATAACAGAGGCCTCATACTCGCAAAAATACGTACGAAATGCGAATGCGCTTCTGGGATTTATTTGCAATAGTATTCGGAGCAATATTAACGTTAATTAAATTTAATTAAAAAATGTGTGCCAGAAAGGCTCCAAGGAAGAAGCCTCTCTCCACTAAAAATATGCCACTCGCATGGCGCAATATGACAGCTACATTTTTATATCCTTGGTATGTAACGATCTGTCGAACTGTGTTATAACTATAATGCTGTAGGCCACTCGTAATAATCTGTTTTCGTATTAACTTTACAGTAATTTTAAAGGTAATACAGTAATATTTGCATGCTACTCATTTCTTGGGTTATATCACATATACTTAGAAAATAATTATGTTCCTTTTCAATAGCGCTTCAGCCCAATTCCGGAGATTTAATTAGTTTTAAAATTCGACACTTATTCTGCAATATTGATCATATAATATCTATCATTATTATATTAATGAATAGCTCTTTATATTTCAGAATTTTCTTACTACGTCAGTCATGTGTGTGCGAGACAAACATTGCTTCAATCAGAGAATTGAATTACATTGCACTAATTCACAAAATATTACGTTCTGAATAAGAAACAATGCGTTGCATACAATACAGACCTTCACAAAGAAAAATATTTATTTTATCAGTGCTAATTAATGAATTAGTTCACACTTGTACTGAATAATTAAAAAAAATAAATATGTCTATGACAAGTAGTGCATTTTAATATCTGAGTCAATGACCCTGATGCATCTCGATCAGACTTGTCCAGTTTCCCTGGTCCATTGCGTAGATGCTGATACGGCCTGCATTTGCTTTGGGACATAATTGTGACTTAACAGTCCACACGTTTTGTAAGATCTCTCCTAGATAAATTAAAAGAAAAGACGGAAATGTGGGTTGTTCTTTTGTTAGAAATACTATAAAATCAAATCTGTTGTTCGTTTTCCGAGGCCTATAAGTTTCTTATAACTCCAAAGGCCAAAATGTCTCCTGTTTTCAAGGGGTATACTCGTAACTTCGCTTTTTTTGGTATTTTTATTCATCATTTAATTATGTGTAGTAAAAGTGTGGGGAAGGAATTTTGGGGTTGAAGAGAACGTGAAGATTATACTTCACCCCATACGTTACACACGTCACAGTTTTTACTGTTTTTTGTGAGGAAAATAAATCCCAAATTATCCCAATATTCATATTTGGATAAAAGTAAAGCTTTCATAGAATTTCCTAGTCTACCTCAATATTGAGTTAATGACGAATCGATTGACCAGCCTTTTACGTGCCATGGTTCTCTCACAAATGTAATCCCTTACCGGAATTATGAATATAGTAACGAATTATATGTAATTATTAATTCAAATGTCACTTTCCCTTTACGCTAGAATTAGCTTTCTTTATAGAAAAATGTTTACGAGAAAGATCGGATCTTCAAGGTATAGGCATCTGTTTCTAAGACGCGACGTCTCCCGGTCAGCCAAGTAGCTAATATTATTTAAAATTTTTTGTACATTTTTTATGTTAATAAAACACCAATTTAATGTATTATACGTGTTCTTTTTATTGATTTTATTTTGGCATGAGCGTTGGTTATATCATAGTTTTAATTCCTGTATGCCCTATGCTTGATGTGGATAATTGCAAGTTTCGAGAATCGTTCAAGGTTTATTGAATTCTCAAGGTGTTTCTATCTTTAACATATGCATGTATGTAAATATATAATATTATATGCTTTTGAATTTTCTGAGAGTTCTCCAAATTGCTATGCCTTGGGTGCGCACCACTGTGTTCCTAGCCCGAATCCGCTAATGGCTACATTTGCCACTGTATATACGAACTGTAAAAATTTGACTATTGATACAAACGTTCCACACAAATTTATCTCCTCTGTAATCCGTAACTTTCATATCTGAAGTCAAATATCTCTTTGAAATTTACTTAATCTCATTAATTCTGAATATTAATATATTCTTATATTGTTATTCGGAGCATACTTGTTTTAGGAATAATTTTATCTAACTTAAATAAATTCAACATATTTTTCTCGCACAGACGTTTCAATAAATTACAGAATTCAAAGCTGTAAAACTCCCCTTTCAGATACATTTCTATTATTAAGAGCGTATAACATATAAATATAAAAGTTATTTTAAAATGGCTGTATCTCATGCCGCCGGAAGTACGTTTCAAAGCTTTCCCAAGTAAAATCGTTTATGGAACAATAACTTATCATCTAGATAAAATAAAAGTATCAATTTTAAAGTTTGATTTAGATATACAAATGTTTGTTGATAATTACGAAATGTATTGTAGGATACAATGGTCAATGTACTACTCCATCCTTGATTGTTTTAAAAATAAACCAAATTGTTGCTCCGTAAAATACAGAAAAAATGAACATTTATTACACTGACAAAGTCATTCCTATAATACTTAAGTCAAGATTTTTTAATTGTTTCCCCTTGTACAGCGGAAACACCTGCTTCGAGTTTATAGGAGGTTAGGACTCCTATCTCTAGCCTTTTCGGCATTATTTGCATGGGAGTCAAGAATTTGCTTAGGTTTCTTCACTCTCAAAAAAACAATTTCAAATTACAAATTTTTGTCACGTTTCAGTTCCACGCATGTCCTTGACAAACGTTGCCGAGCCACCAATCAGATCGTTGAACAGTAGTGCCTCAACGGACGCCATTGCGAGCGTGTGAGTTTAGTACTGCCTCCCGCCCCCGCCCCCTGCCTGCCACCTACCCCAGGCTCCGAGACAGGAAAAACGCGTTTGAGATAAGTGCGTGAAGCTACCGCGATAAGCTGCCGATAAGCTACCGTTCGAAAGATAATAAGAAGAAATAATGACCAGTTGTGAGGAATTAAAGTTAAAAATTCTTGTAAAATTTTACGAAATGAGTGACGAACTAACTACGATAGGAACGGCGTGTAATTCATATTGCGAGATATTTTACTCTTTGTATGTGGTTACCTCTATTTCTGTTGCCTGCTGCCGTCATTCTTTGCAGCTCTCTTGTAATATTGGTCGTGTGAGTATGTTGACGCGCATTAATTAGAACGGTATTTTCCCGATCTACACTACAATCTGCATGATCGAGTACTCAGTGAACACATTACAAGTGAACATTTGGCGACGGAGGTTTTTGAATACATATTTTGTTGTAATTAATCGCTCATTTCTTTTTTATCAAACCTTTCAGATACCATGCCTGGACAATACCCGTTGGGAAAGAAATTTTTCCCCAAGAATCTCAAAGGGACTCAATCCCACGCTACGATTCCCTAACTTTTATTCAAACGTCACAACAACGGAGTTATAACTATTTTCCAATTTTATGTTTTCGGGAAAGAAGTATATTAATATAATTTTTGGAATGTCGAATGTATATTATTATAGAAAATTTTTCAGTTTTGGAAATTTTGCCAAAAATTACAGAAAAACGTTTGTGTAGATTAAATTAGAAAAGTTTTGAAGGTGTTGAAAAAATAGATTTTTTAAGTGACCTTTCGGTTCAACTAAAAAAATATTACAACATTTTGATCAATCAGATCAATTAAAACATTTGCGTTTACGAATTCAGTGAATAGAAAAATGTAGTAAGTGTGAAAGAAGAAATTCAAAAAATAAATCCTAGAAATAAAGTGCCCCATGAATTATTAACAATTGCAGAATGTGTGACAAAGGACCGTTTCAATCGGGTTTGAAGGATCTGCTCACTGAATATTTTCGCATCTCTCATAGATCATTTCTCCTTTACAACAGGAATAATTTCTCTGAATTTTCTGTAATTGTTGTCAAAACTGACTTACTTAACGGTGGGAATACAATACTGGTAGTTATAATTACAACACACGTCGTAGAAATCACATTTGTCAGTATCAACTTCTCACTACATGAAATCCACATTCAAGACACGTCGGTTACTTCACAACGCATTTGTGGCTGACATAAAACAATTAAAGTCGGTACACAAATTTAAGTTAAAAGTAAAATATTTTTTGCTGCACAACGGTTTTTTTACAATTAGAGTCTATACAGATAATCAAAAAGAAAATAATGTTTATTTTAACACAGCAATGATATATAATGCATTAGTTCACATTTGTATTGTATAATTTTAAAGAACATCTAATATACTTGTAACAAGTTATGTACTTCAGCTTCTGAGTCAATGACTCCCATCTCGACGAGCATTTTGTCCAGTTTCCCTAATCCATTGAGATAGTCCCTTGTTTTGCTTCTAGCCATAAATGAACCTTCACTATGCGCACGTTTTGTTGAACTCTCTTTGCTTGTAGAGGCGCGCGCACACACACACACACACACACACACACACACACACACACATTTATTATAATGCGCGGTAAGTACCAACGGACAATAATGCCAAATTTGGGGATTTGTTTACTCAATTTGTCTTATTTGTCTGGACTAATACGTTTTATATTTATTTGAAAGCAAAATGCTTTCACGCCTTGATATAGCTGTGAGATTATTGTAAAATAAGAAAACTGAAAGTCATAATAATAATAATAATAATAATAATAATAATAACAATAACAATAATAATAACAATAATAATAACAATTATACTGGTAGTAGTAGAGTAGTAATAGTGGTAGTGGTGGGACGTGAAAGGGAAGTGCCATTGCGGTAAAAGTGGAAGCTGCTGACCGCCAGTGGCCACATGACGCGAGCGGCGGCGACGCGTCTGCCAATCCCCTTCAACCAATCGCGCTGCGGCCGGATCTAGGAAACGAGGCACGCGTGCGTACGTACAGAAGACGCGCGTGGGCGGCCTGATGGCGGGGCCCGATTCCTCGATGGGAAGCGCACTGGCCCCTCGACCGCTCAGCTGGCGGTGGGGGGAACGTATAAAAGTTCCTGCAGCGCTGCACGCCCGCCACAGATCTCGAGGTGAGAGTAGCCGCTAACGACTCAGCTCGCCACTCTGCTAGTATTTCGCCGTACCAGCTCGCACAATGACAATGACCGCGGCTGTTGTCTCGGTGGCGGTGGCGGTGGCGGTTGTCGTCCTGTTGGCGCTCCAGCCCTGCCGCGCAGCCGCCCTGGGCAGAGGCTCGCCGTGCAAGGAGCTGCCCGACGTAATGGCCTGGAAGCAAATGGAGAGGCGCATAGCCGAGAGCGTGAAGGGGCTCTCCATCAACTACTCCACCGTCGTCTACAGCGGCAGGGAGAACACGCCGGAGGCGGAGAACGACGTGCTGTGCTCCGGCTGGGTCTATCTGTGTGTGTCGTATGGTGAGGGGGCAGTGATGAATCCTTGCGACCCGCGAGGTTTGGTGTCTCCCAGTTTGAGGGTGGCCACTATACCGCCATCGGTTGGAGCCAAGGAGTGACTCTTCTACTAGCCTAGGAACGACGTCCAGCTGTGAGAAACGGCGATTGGAACACGGAAACGACTTTGTGTATTAATCTAGTATTATGATGACAATGGTGCTATAATGTTTATATATTTAAAAATACGGCACAAATGTGCTTTGTTTATTTTGTTTTTCAAATGACTGAAATATAAAGGTTCCTGATTTCTTGTGCCAAAGTCTACATACCCCACCACAATTTCATTTGTACTTGACATTTGTATTAATTATGTCAGCCATATATTATAGCAGCCACAAAACGTAAAATAGCGAATTATATGCGTTTTTCTATGGTATTTTGTTTATATTCACAAGCATGAAACGCATTGCAATTGCTTAATGCCGTGTAAACGCTAGTTGCATTCATAACTGTCAGTCAATGAAAACCGTGCTTTGGGGTATGACACTTAACTATTAAGTTCCTGCAAATGTACTTGAAGTACTTGTTCGTATTTATGCTTATTTTGTATATTTATGACATGTTGATGTGAAAAAGAGAGAATGTAATTTATCTACTGGAATGTGAATGTGTGAATACTCACTGTTTTGTTATATATTTAGTAGTTTATATAAATTTTTATTCTATATTTCGTTTGCCTTTTTAATTTATTATCCCTCATATCCTTTAAATTATTCCTAAAATACTTCACGCAATAAAATAATGCCACAAATTTACTAATCAGTGCAAAATTATTCATATTTTACTAGATGCTCTTTTAGACGTCAGTTAATTTGTCACTGGTTTTCAGAGAAACCTTTGTTCAGTACTTCACAATTCCCACTATTTTCTGGCAGTTGGAGTGTGGTTTTTGGGAAATCGTATCTTCTCTACAACTATTAGATGATGGAAGAAGTCTGAATGAGAATTATGATTAATACTGGTTAAATGGATTCTGATAGAAATAAAATGCGTACTCATAAAAACAGCGAAAATTGTGTGGAATATTTTCAGAAATGTTTTCAAGTTCGAAAATGTATTTAAAGAGTCAAGGCTGGGAACAATTTCTTGTTTTATAAAATAAGTATACAAATAGTTCTAATGATATTATTAAAAATTCCCCGGCTTCTATGTTGTATTCTGCGAGGCCTGTAGTCTTGATAAGCTTTGAGATTGCAGAGTATGATCTCATCGATATTACGACTCCCACAAACCTTATACGGAAAGGGAACTTCCGTGCAGAATAAAGTACACTGCCGCTACATTTATTCTCACTAATAAATGTTACTCTGGTAATACATTACATTAAGTTTTTACATTATGTTTGCTGTAGTAACATTATTGTAAAAAATACTGATCGTGCGAACTGTTGGTAATGTTGTTACTTAGGCGAAACGAAAGTCGACTTCAGGAAGGTGGCATGTGTTTGTAACGTTTGTCGAGTATAATTTCGCCGCATAATGTGGATATCCGTACTTTTCAACCTCTACGATTATTAACTGTTGATTAAATTATCAACATTTATAGAAATACAGCGGTATTAGATAGCACAAACTGTTAACGCTGTTGATAAGCGCTACGTTTGTGCATCCGGCAGCTGAGGGATGTGGCTGGACATCCTACGGAGAATGATAAGAATATGGCTGATGATCTTCTACTTAAATACATAGTTCCTTACTAGACGCCTGAAGCAGCAAAAATGCTGCTGAACAAAACCACACAAAAAGGTTTTCCAAAAAGTAGCACACAGCTCAAGAACGGCAAATGAAGTACTCTCGTATTAAAACTGCAATAAATTAAATATTTTAGCAAAACCCCTTTTCACACAAACGTAGAGGTATACAGTTCTTTACATACCAAGAATATGAAAAGAGTTCTGTACCTATCACGTTTAAATATTTAATAGTGAGCGGACTCTTCCTTGGAAACTTTCTATCGCTGGACGTCAGCTGTGTCAGAATCGGTGATTTAATGAGTATGAGAATTCAGGTGATACGCGAAGTGTGAGAAACGGTGGTTTAATAAAGTTAATTATTTCCATTTTACAGTAAAAATCTGTTTTTGAATTTTTTTTTAAGTTTCTGGGTATCTAACGAAACCATAAATACTTTTTGGATGGTCAAAGTCTGCATAGTTTTCTTTCAATTTCTGCGCACTTTGGAAGTTGGTAATATAAATGGATAAATTGCAGTTCCTGTGCAGCTGCATTACTCTTCCAGAAATATATTTTTAAAACAAGTTTGTCATTCCCAAAAGAGACTTTTGGAGGTTTTCATGCTATGTTATTTCTTTTATGCACGTCGGTCTCTCTTTTAATCTATCAGCCTTTTTTTTTAAAGTTCGATTGTCATCATCCATCTTTTGATTACTATTTCTATAAGTCAGTTAGTTTATCATTCTTTCAATATGATTCTTTGGAACGCATTCTTTCATGAATAGTATCAACATATTTTCTATTTTGGCGTCACTTTCTCTCTTGACCTCTGCATAATAGCATAATAAATAACCATAATACCATTTACAAAATAGTGTTATGCTAGATTAAATACTTCCCTGCGTCGCTGCAAGGTGTGACCACGAAAGTAAAACTTTAAAAAACATTTTGTGAATGTCGGTAATGTAAGAGTAATGTCAGTTATGTACGTTATTATAGTAATTGCCCATACGAGTGGATACAGGTATAATTGTGGTATAATTGTGCGAGAGAGAATCGAGTGACTATAGCAAGTAGTGATAGTGACTTAGAGAATAAAGAAACGTTTCAAAATGGAAGAAATTGAACAATTGCGGATG
Source organism: Gryllus longicercus (assembly GCA_038098605.1). Taxonomy (NCBI): domain Eukaryota; kingdom Metazoa; phylum Arthropoda; class Insecta; order Orthoptera; family Gryllidae; genus Gryllus; species Gryllus longicercus. Next base: position 85,583 of record JAZDUA010000149.1, read on the forward strand.
AAATCTTGGAAGACGCCGACAAGTCCATTGAAACATTACTTCACACGAAAATTAATTACAAATATGAGAGAGAATACAAGTATACATTTTGGAAAGTAGAAAAACGTGTCACTTCTGACTTAAAAATTCTGCTGGCGTACTTTTCAACAAGTGAGATAGTTTTCATCAGGTAGATCCAAATGACGTTTATGTTTGTTTTTTTTACATTTGTATCATTACATATTGCTCATTCATCTCGCCGTTCGCATTTTTCTTATTTGATTTGTTATTAATTTGTGTTTTCGTGATCAATGGCTTTCCCGCTCGCACGTGAGGTCTGGCACCGGCATCGGGTTGGGGAGTTGCATCTTCAGATCTCGCCGCCAGCTGGGCACCGCTCCAGAAGGGACGAGCTTCATGCTCCCGGCATGTTGGCAGAGCAGTGTATGTAAATGGGAGGGGGTGTAAGTGAAGCAGAAGGGCAAGGATGAGGAAGGGAAGATCTCGCGCTGTTCATGGTTTGTTTTTGTCTTCGGTATTCACCTAGTATTAATCGGAGAAACCATCGATCAGAGCAGCCGGCCGCTAGAATTCTCCTCCAGACAGTGGATGATTTCGACCTAGGCATTTAGCTGCAGTGCAATAGTTGTTGTCCTAAGCTTTCTCATTCTGTTTTTCATCATTCGTTTTTTGCAGCAATGTCAGTTCTTCATACTCATACTGGCTCTTAAGCACGTGAACTGGATAGTATGTCGTCACAGCGCTTCAAACAATTATAAAATTATTACAGTGCTATGCCCACCGTGAAGGCTACCACGATGAGAGTAGAAGAGCAGCTTGAATGAAGCAACCTGTTCGTTGTAAAGCCACAAACGACAAAAAACAACAAAAATACACAGGGCTTACACCACGAAAACCTGTTTCACAACATTGCACTCTCAGTATTCTGAAGGACATCAGCTATATTGCTTGTACGGAAGTGTTAAATGAGTGAAATGCTTCACTTCCCAATAGCAGCTACGTAAAGGACACGAGATCTGTCAACTTAGTAGTGCCCAGGCATCTGCAGTACAATGCCCGATGACTGAAAAAAAGAGTACAGAGTTAGAGTGCCATTGGAATAGCGAGACTCCTAATAAAAATGTTGACCTAGTCTCAAAGTTACGAGAAGAAAACGTTAACGAGAAGGAAATGAACCCCTTAGTGCGTGGCGTCTGTTCAATAGGACGTCACTCATTTTTATTCAATAATTTTATGAACATTAAGCATTTGCATTGATTGTTATAAGCTAATTTGACTCAATTGTTCGTAGGACTAAGATCTGAAAAATATTCGTGATATCAGATTATGGCGATAAAAGAATAAACGCGATAGAACGTTTCTTTCAGAATGAGAGGGTGGAGTATGTTATAGAGTTATTACGTCTAAGTTATTATAATAATATGTGATTTTCACTCAATAGTATCTTAGGTACGTACTGATTACGAAAATTCTTAGCTTCGTTTTGTTTTGCTTTTTTATACTTTCAAAATTATTGAAATATTTAGCCATTCGATTTGGCGGACGCAATTCAATGAGGTCTCGCGAAACTAGTTCTCATGAAAACGCAATCGCTTCCTTTTAACTTTTTCGTGGAGGAAATTTTAGAGATGCTGAAAATAAATAATGTTGGAATGAAAGAAGTGTATATTTTCAATGTGGCTGTTTCACAATCCACATTATTGAAGTCAGCTTTAAGAGGTGAGAACAGAATGGGCCAGTTTGTAGCGACATATAATTAAGAATTAGAGAAAATGGTGCTGATAATTTTTTGTTTGTTTTCCGGATATTTCTGTCGTACGTATAAATAACGAGTTCATGTAAAGAAAGCGTAATACTGAAAACAATTCAACAAATTTTTCCTGCAACTCCTGCACGGTTGCGAAAACATGGACGAAAATGATAAGGAAAGTGTTACTCGAAACTAGGGAATGGTGTTATTTTTTAGATGACTAATCTCTGGACAGAACAAAAAGCAAGAGGTGATCTGCATTGACCTGCCAGAGGAAATGAAAATGAATTTGTAGAAAAATCAATACGGGTCATCTTGAATGTTTCACGGAATTTCACTGTGCCTGTTAGGGGACAATTAGGATGCGTATTTTAATTTCTTCTTAGATCGTCGGGTTTGTTATCTAGTATATCTATGTTTCTTTTGAATTATATATTCGTCTGATCCCTATCTACTGGTAACAGTGACGCTTCTTGCCTTTGCTGCCGGGAACTCAAAGCATTCCTTCAAGTCCAACTTGTGCCAACCCTAGCGTAGGGAATCCCCTAGTATCCCCTATATAAATAGTATCCCCTAGCGTAGCGTTAGCTGAAACGGACGGCAGATAATGCTAAATTTTCTCGACAAACATTGATCGAAAAAATATCTGAGGGTTGATTCACGATAATCTAAAATAATTAACATAATTACTAACAAATTTATAGTGAATGTATATAGATTTTTATAGAATATTTCACAAAACAACCTGGGCTACCATTGATATACCCATACTGCAATCCATTGAAAATGTTGATTCAGTCACCATTGTTTTTCGGTCGAAAATTCGCCGTTTTTTCGCATAACATTTCATAACTCTCTTTCTACTCTGCAGTGAGGATGTAAAAATTGTGATCAATGATATTTATAAAGAAAAACAACCACACTCAAGTTAATTGTATTGTATAGGAAGTTTCCTTTCACGTAAAGAAGTTTGTTATGAAGAGGTTATGCAATTTATATCAACATTACAACTATTTACATCAATAATTCCAGAAAGAGATGTTGCTAAATCAATGTCTGAAACATTCTGCGCAAAAGGAAACTTTCGATAATCTTATACTACTTCAATGTAATATATATTGCACAATGGCTAGTGAGCAATACTAACAAATTTCGTAAAGTGACCTGAAGATAAATGGCAATTTATTAATCTCGTACTCTGCATTTTATTGTGCCGATGTAAAAAGTATGTGTCACTCTCGTAGTTGTTTCGTAGTAGCTTTCCGTGAATGGACCGGTCCTGCAAAGGCAGCTAAGTTCCTCAAAATCCCGGAGTCGCGAGAATGATGGGAGTTATCCGCGTCACACAGTGAACCGCAGCCAAATTGCACTAGACACATTTTCCCCTAGATTTTCAAGATCTCATTTCAACAAACGAAATATAAAAAAGTTAGTAATATGGATTAACAAAATAACATCCGATTTTTCTTTACTTTCTTCAAGATTTCTTTTTATTTTCAATCTTCATATTCCTACTATGAAATGTAGGATGCTACTTGCATCTATATTCCCGAGTTTGCTTATATTCGTATGCACAGGTAGAAATAAAATGCGAAAAGTCATATCCTTTTTCAACGCTTCATTTTATAAACAAATATTGTAGATTAACGCAGGAAAAATGTTTGCGTATGAATTAGTGTCTTTTATCCCCAGCTTAACAGCAACGTGGACAATTCGTAAAAAGTAGTTATTTTTTCTTAGAACTTACACATGGTGGTGGTTTCTCTTTGTGAACAGTCAAACATCGTGCCGTCATTGTCACAACTCACGGGAATTGCAAGTGACAAAGATTGTTGCCTAAAATAATTTCCAAACTTAATCCTTCGGCTATGACCATACACGCTTAAAAGTCACTTCACGCTTCAATAACCTCTAGTCTTTGACCGGAAGGACCTGAAGTTCGACTTCGAGTTGGCGGATTTTTGGCACTATCTGTTTCGCTAGGACAAATTAAGATACTGTTTGGAGGGAATTCTACGGTCGGTAGTTACCCGGAGTTTCTCTGATCAATACAATGCGAATGCCGGACGTGTATCATAATTAATGGGTCACGAACTGCGCGCGATCTTTCCTTCCTAATCCTTGCCTCCCCTCCCTTTATACACGTAGATTCACTACACCACCACACATGTCGTGAGGCCAGGCCAGACGAGAGTTTAGACTTGTCTGAGTCGTTGCCACGCTGGGGAGGTGCCTACAGGGGCGAAACCAGAAATCCTCGTTTTTGTTGGTACCGGATCTCACGATCCAGGGGGAACACCGGTAAATTCTGGCTTTAACATGCACTCCATTCACGGGACAAATGACCAAAGTATTTGAAGTGACCCGAAGCACCCTTTCACTGCCTAAAAAGCCTCGACCTATTAGGATGTCTTTACTTCGTTTGTTTTTATTTTTAGTTTTTAATTCGGGCCCATTTCGGAACGCGTCGCGTTCATTGAAAACGGGCGTTCTCGACTCGGAATAGCATAACGTGGCCGCAATGTTTCCGCCTGGCGCGGTGACGCCTTTGATGGCGGCATGGATCTGCTGTCGTCATGGCTTTCGTCCGCAGTATTTCCCGCAAGTTCGCAAGAGCCAATGCCGCGTGTCTGGCCTGTTTGCGCTCCCCCTCCCGCGTCCTGCGCCTAGTAGACTCGCGGTTACTGCTACGGCACCCCCACCTCCACACGCCCGCCCACCGGCGGAAAGGTCACCGAAAGACATGCAGCGGTGGAGACTCCCTTGGCGAAGGCTGGTGACTCCCCTCACAGTCTTCGTGTAGTTGTTTTTACCGATTTATTCCCGGGTCATACTTGTTTAAGGGACGTTTGTGTTCCATATATAGAACGCATGACTGTTAAACATGTTCCAGTGCATATCTTTTCAAGAAATTACAAATAAATGCGGGATTTTTGGAAAGAAATGTTATCTTCGTGATTACTTCATGAGTTAGACGTAAACCAGTAATTCCTAAAATTGTCTCCTGTTTATATCTTCTTCTTTCAGTATAAAATGAATGACTGACGGTGATATTGAAATAACTCCCTTTTTTAATAGTCTCTTATGCTTATTTAGATGAGATAAAAGCTAATTCAAATGTTTGCACAGTTTTTGTCTGCCTGTTTGGGGATAATCTTAATAATGGTAATGCTTGAAACTTTTTTAAACAGGGTATTCACTGAAACGTACAGTATTTTTGCGGTAATAACGTGAATTACGTTTTTCACATTTTTTATTTTTCTATTATCAAAACAACAATGTTCATTGTTTTTATGTAAGATTATAGTTTTGTTACGATCTTAATGAAATTCTGTACAAATTACTTTCAAAAGGTTAGAAAAGATTCTATCGAGATGAGCTATCGTAAAACTATCTCTATTTTACTATTTCTTTCCCACCTCAAAAAGCAAAATTTAATTGTGCACTCTTTCCGTTTTTGCAAGTATTTCAAAAACCGAGGCTAGCTCAAGTGCTTAACTTCGCTCACTGAAGTAAAGAGCTTAAGCAGAACAAGACACCGCGGGTTTCTGGATGGACAGCTGCACAGCTTGGGGACCCCTGGGATATAACATTGCCAAACCCCTGGCCGAAGGGATAATATGCTATGGCTGACTACGATAAACAATGACTAGAATAATGTAGGATTACCCCTCATTCGACGTCTATGGGTGGTTCTAGATGTTGTTTCGAAAACAATTAACAATATTTAGAAGTAATATCAGAAGAAAATAGTGAGTAAATCTATCAAATGTAATTAAACATTTTTGAAGCATCATAATATTCTACACAAAAAAATATTTTAAATCATTCCACAACGACACAATAATGCTTTGAGTAATCAAAATTATTACTGAGAGTTTGCCGATAATATGCAACAAAGCACATGTTTACAGCTGCCTGTAAACTGCAAAGGTGGTAAGAACAACGATTGTAGTAAATGTAGTAGGGCGATTGGGTATTAACGGTATTAATGGATTGATTAGTGATTCCGGCCGCGTCCACTCCCATTACTCCCGTAAGATTAGTGCATGCAATCAACTGAGCTGGTAGAAAACTTTCCCGTTGAATGTCGAGATCCGGCGCCGACCCACCCGTCAGCTTGGGTTTTTTCCAGCCAAGGGGTATCAATAGGGGTACGTCCCAGCTGGAACAAGCTCTAAGCCCCTGACTAGTTTTAGGCATGTGTGGTAGATTGTAGTAAGTGTGTGTGCAGGTGGCGGGGAGCGATGGTGTAGCGGTTAGCGTATCGGACTGTTACACTTAAGTTGACGGGTTCAAACCCGATCAAAGCAGTGGATTTTTAAGGGCGAAAAAATCCTTCGTACGCCTTCCTTCGGAGGGGAAGTAAAGCTGGCTGTCCCATGTTAGCAGATTTACTTGCATGTAAAAGATCCTCAAGCATAAATGACGCCTCTGAGCTAAATTCAAAATGCCTGTTCTCGCCCAAAATGCCTGTTCGCCTGTTTCTCGCCCAAGAAATACCTCCTTAGTTCTCTTACACCTCTGCTAGTTGATGAAAGGAGCGTAGCTAAATTTGCGTGGTCAGACGGAAGAGCGGGCCTGAAGGCCCGAGTCTCGCCACGTAAAATAAGGCATCAAGTCAATTCAAATGAAAGTGTGAGTGTGTGCAAATAGGAGGTGAGGATAAGACAAGGAAGAGGAAGGAATGATTACGCGCTGTCCATGGCCATTTTCTTAGAGTTCTTCTCCAGTATTGGCCTGTTGTTGATTGGAGAAACCATTGAATACTATCGAACAGAGCAGTTGGTCAGTAGAATTCTCCTGTAGACAGTGACTAAATATGACCAGGTATGCAGTTAGTGTCGAAAATATTCCGCCACGGTCGCGTCTTGAATGCAAGGTCCTCCCGATCAAAGGCATTCAGTGGCGGGGAGAGGAGGGGCAGGGACGGCTGGGCGGGCGGCACGTGGCAGAGGGTAGGATAGGTCGGTGGTACACCATCCATAGAATTTATGCAAGTTTATACATACGTATTTGCGTAGTCAATCCCTTTAATAAAGCTCTCGTACCTCCCATTTTGTAGAGAGAAAGTATTGTAATGCTATGAAAAATTCTGTGAGTTTTCGACGGAAAAACCTGTTTTGAGGGGCCCTGATAAAAGTAGATAAATGTTCTTCCAACATTCAGTAAATTACTCCCTCGTACACACACTAGACGGAATTCACGTTTTATGGGTTCTCGATACCGAAAAATTGGCTTACGGCAAAATGGTCGTCTGTGAAAAACGCTTGCGTAGAAATAGTAAGTAGGATTTTTATCATAATGTATATTGTACGATTGATCTGTCATATCTCGTAGAACCTTGAATTCGAAATAGATATTTTGATTTTAAGGGTACTTTACATGAAACTTTCTAACTTTTCTTAAAAATGCCGTCGTTAAACTTTGTTGTTTTGTAGAACGCTTATTTTTCACACATTCTGAAAAATACAAATTTAAGGAAATTTGAATTCAAATATTAATTACATTTTTGGGACCATTTAAATAATATTCAATTAACAAAAGTGAAAATCCGAAAATGCTGATTTGGTGAATCGCTTAGTTTGAAATTGTCCTATTATTTTCTTACTTACTTTGTATTTAGTAAATCCGAGTAAAATATATGATAATGGGTTCAAAAATCGATAAAGAAATAAAAACGATGTGTTGAGTTTAGAAAATTAAGATTATGTCATGTATTTTAATTTCTTCCCATTTCGTTATTCATTATCATGTGGTATGGCTTTAGGGAAACAACATTGAACATTTTTTTAAATTGTACATCGATCGTGAGTTACTTTTTTCTCTATTTCGGTGGTGTATTAGGAAAGTAACGGCATATTTCCTTCACACATTAGGTATTCCCTCGTAAATGATTCAGTGATAAAAAAACAAGTTTTAGAAAACACTGCATTTCAAAAGGCACTTTTCCGGGTAACACATTCAGTAACACCATGAAGCTGACCGCAGTGCTAACCGCAGTTTATCACATTCATTGAGTGTTCTTAGAGCACCATTTTCCCAAGCATTTCTTGTGAAGGCCATACATGTTTCGTTGCGTGATATATTTTTATAGGGGCCCCAATTTCATTTTTTTAATTTAAATTACAGAGAATTACTATATGATTTACTTACTAAAAGAGAGATTCTTCTGCAAGTAGATCATTGAAACTATCAAAGCAACATCACAAACACATAAATCGGATGCAAAGAAATGAATTACCTGAAATTGGTGTTAATGTTAAATATCATTTCTGTCAAGGGATATGATGACTAGCTGACTTTGTTGTGTGCTTTTGGTACTTTAATCAAAATTTAGAAGCTGATTAATTGCGCCTGTTGACGCATCATCAACAAACAATACATCCAGAAAAAATATAAAAAACACTTGTTTTGAAGATCGTCTTTGTCTAGTAAATCTGAAAAAGTATCATAGTTCATACATTAACAGTCTAACTTAAACAATTCGAAGTGAATAGGTTCAGAAAAAATAGTTTCTTCAAAATTTGAATTATATATGATTACTTGAAGTGAAGGCGTGGATTGATCGATACCACGATCAAAGACAGAAATTTATTTTACGGAATTACGGAATTATTGTATATGATGTGCAATTCAAAGTCCGTGTAAGTGTTCAAGGAGAGAGGATAGTACAAGGAAGAAGAAGGAAAAATAGCCCCCGGTCCATAGCCCGTTTGTTAGGGTACTGTTCCAGCATTTGCCTGGTGTTGATCGACGAAAACAAACAAAATTACCAAGCAGCCAGCCCCTAAAATTCTCCTCCAGACAACGGTAGTCTCTTTGTGTTTGTCGTTGAAAAGAATTGGACATTCATCGAGCATTTGAAGTAGGTTGCGGCGTTGTTCATACAGCTGAACAACTGATGTGGTCATTAGTTTCGAAAGTGTAGTATGTGTTGTATCCCTGAAGGTGGCGGAGTTCTTTGCCAGCTAATGCCTGGGATTCGGCGCAGACCTAAACGTCAGCGTGCGAGGTTCCTTCTCTAAGTATCTCCGCCGCCCCAATCGGGACAAGCTCCAATCTCCCGACTGATCTTCCTGCGTGGTAGAGTAGTGCATGCAAAGTGTGAGTAAGGTACAAGGATGGGGAAGAAATGATCGGGGGCCCGTTTGTGAAAGTACTACTCCGGCATTCGTCTGGTACTGGTCCGAAAAACTACACAAAAATACCGATCAGATCAGAAAGACTAGAATTCTTCTCTAGTCTCTAGCTGCCTAGTCATTATCGGAATTCCGTCGCTGTCGGGACTCGAACCCCAACTACCTCCCACTCAGAATAACTTCACAGAAAAACTGAAGGCTGCCTCTCTTGCATTGAGCGTTCTTGCATTGAGATGATTTTTTTAACAGTAACCTAACAAATCTTGGAGTATAGTCAGTATACCCATATGTGAACTTATTAATACAGTCTAACGTTAATTCGAATCTGAATTGTAAAAAAACATTTCCTTCCCATCCGTGAGTTTCTCGAGACACGGTGTTAATGCTGCCTCTGAGCCAACGCTGCCGGCCAAGAGAGAGACGCGAATCGGCGGAGCTGGCACCCTGCCCGCCTCGAATTGTCATGTCGGGGAGCGTATTACCGCGCCGACGTGTTGGCGCCGCCACCGGGTTCCCCGTCAATCGTCGAGGATCGGTCCTTGATGTAACCGGCCGCTTCTCTCGAGATTCTCGGGGGTATACCTGCGGGTGCCGCTAATTTAAATGTCGGCGTATACAACGAGTACACAGGAGCATTTTCGTTGTTATAAATTTGCTTTGTCTCGTAAACCACATACAATTATTCATCTCGTAAATTATATTTTAATGCGAAGGGATTTTTTACTACGTCGAAGAAAACAAAATGTGTCTCTAATAAATCAAAGAATAATTTCCGCAATAAAAATACGTTTTTAAAAAACCAACATATTTCAGTCAGGGATTTCTTACTCTTCCACCTTTGAACAGCAATAATACCCAGAAAGTTTCCACGGAGGGAAAACAATAGTGACACTGGTATTCCTTAATATGGGGGAATTAGACCTGCAAAGTACTCGTATTTCCTTGATTATTTTTTTTTCAAAATGTGCTCACTGTCTAAGAGAGACAAAGATCCTTCACATTTATACATTGTATAATGAATTATAACTAATTTTCTTGCTTAAAGTATTGTATTTTATTTAGAATATATTTATGGAAAACCGTCTCTATTTGTATGCAAATACAAATGAAGTTTCGAAACGACGTTTGTTGTTCACTGAAGTTCAGGGAACTCAAATGCATCTATTTTTAAATCTAGGAAATCTCTGCACGTAAATATCGTGGGTGACGCTTTGGAGATCGGCAGAAGATCCAGAATTAGATCTGCAAAGTACTCGTATTTTCTTGATTATCTTTTTTTTTAATGTGCTCACTGTCTAAGAGAGACAAATATCCTTCACATTTATACATTTTCTAATGAATTATTACTAATTTTCTTGCTTAAAATATTGTATTTTATTTAGAATATATTTATGGAAAACCGTCTCTGTTTGTATGCAAATACAAATGAAGTTTCGAAACGACGTTTGTTGTTCACTGAAGTTCAGGGAACTCAAATGCATCTATTTTTAAAACTAGGAAATCTCTGCACGTAAATATCGTGGGTGACGTTTTGAAGGTCGGCAGAAGATCCGTCAGACTGATCTGAGGCACTACGCACATTTCGACGCCAACGGAAGTACTTCCACTGTCACAGTGCGCGTCCACCCCGGATGACGGACCGGAAGCTTCAGAAGACGCTCCAAGAACGGAAGCAACCCACTCTAACTCCGGTTACTGCGCATTTAGCTGATAAAAACCCACATTACTCGCGACGGGGCAGATTTTTGGCACTAGCTATGTAGCTGCTTCAAATTCAGCCTTTATCAGGAGGAGAAATCTAGCGTCAGAGGTTTCTATTCAACGGTTTTCCGGGATTATTTCGATCACTACAAAGCGAAATCCAGATTACCCTATCAAAAAGGCCACGAATCATACGCAGTTTCCCGTTTCTTACACTTTTCCCTGCGTCTCTGGCACAGAGACACACTGCGCAACAGCACATCTTGGAAAGCCAGTCGATAGCCTAGAGCTAGTCCTGGATAGGGCGCTGTTCTGGGCTACTAGATTAGTCCTGGAAGGTACTGCCAAAAGGGAGAACCCTGCAAGCCAACGTGGAGTTGGGCACCGGTGATCACGACCCCGAGAGGGAAGGAATACAGCTACCTCCAGGATATAACATAATTCAAACCGCGGTTGTTTGAGAGATCAAATCTGGCAAACATATTTTCGTGTGAAAACACTATACCCCGCTGCGTGTTGTTTTAGCTTGACCGTGTACAGGAGATATCTCGTTTGTATTATAGTATTATTGTTCGTCTCTCTTATAGTATTGCATATAATTAATTAAACGGAACAATTGTTCGTCGAGAGTTATGACGAGAACTCAGAGCTCAAATGTGCATAATGTGCTACATACATGTATATTTTACGGTTGCTCGGTTCTGCCGCCTCCCCCTCCTTATGTCGATTCTAATCGCCCAGAAACGGCGTGATTGGTCCCGTAAGAGGAGTCAGAGCGATGCCAACACTCGATCATCCCCTTTCAGGTCAAACGTATTCCATTGCGGTGAGTATGAAATTTCTTATTGAAACAGCGTGTTTTAACAAATCCATACAAACTTAATATCAGTTATATTTTTGCAACATTATTAGCTGCCCGGCTTACTTCTAAGCCGTTTTGTAAAGTAAAATGTGAAACCACATTAGACCGCATGCCGCGAGGGCATACACGGAACCACCCGATAACTTTAGCCTTGCATATGGGAAGTGAGTTGCTGAATTCTAACAGAGGTGACCTCATAGGAGGGACTTAACCCTGCCATATAACTAGTCCAAATTTCACAAATGTACATCAAGAGTTATAATGTTGGAAAGTATGTAATTTTGAGATTTATATCATATTACGAATCTAGAAAACTTGCATTTCTGTCAAAATTTCAATTTAGATTTTTGCATATCTATTCAACGTATATGAGAAAGTACAAATGTATTTGCCCCACTTTTCAATAACCATCTGATCGGTATATCACAAACAAGGAACGATTACTGCCTAACGATTAAGACCATCATTAACTGTAATCAATATTCAGAATGTCTGTATTCAGAAGATCTGTATTACGGTAGAATATGTTTTTGTTTGCCTTTATTTTAATACCTTATTTCTCTTTCCCCCTGTAGCCCCCACAAAACGTTTTTAGGTTCTCTACTGTGGCTGCGTCAAAGATACAGCCTCCTCAATTTCAAATTATTATATAACTAGTGGCATGAAGTAACAATTCGGTGGAACAAAATCATAGAAAATGGTCTTCAAAAAAGTAGCTCCCACACTGCTCAAGAACAACAGATAAAATGCTTACATAGTATAGCGCAGTAAATTAAATATTTTAACAAAAACAGTTTCACTAATACGTAATGTAATGTTTATGTAGTATCGCAATCCCTTACGCACTAAAAATATCATAAAGGCTGCAGTTCCATTACGCGTGGTTCAATAAGATGTGAACAGCAAAATTTTCGCGGTCTCTTCTTCAGAGCCGTGCTGTCGCATGACACCAGATGTGCCGTTATCAGAGATGCGCTGAGTGTAAGAATTCAGCCGGTACGCGCATTATGATAATAGGCGGAATAATATAATCAAATATTTGTATTATTAGAAAAAATTGAAACTATTTCATTGTTGTTTTTATTTCACGGGTTTCTGGGTATGTAACGAAACCATTGCCGCCTCTTATATTACCATTGCTTAGTTTCTCTCTCAATTTCTGCACGCGTATGGAATTATTAAAGTAGATTGGAATCGGTCCAATGAGCTGCAACCCGCCAGTCACAGCAGCCTCACCGAGCGCCGCATAGTATCCCGAACATTTCGTTTCTTTGAATTTTTCAGAGAAAAACTAATCCGTTTATTTTATTTTTATTTGTCTCTAGATCTAACGAAACCATCGACGTCTGCCGTTTGGCCATAGTCTGCTTAGGTTTCTGTAAAGTTCTGTGCGCATTCGAAATTAGTAATCCACAGTATATAATAATATGATGTACTCACAGTTACAAGTAAATAATGCTCCTATATTTGCATACTGACAAAAAAGCATTCTAAACCCTTCGCTGATTATAAATAAATAGTATAAATAGTTTCAAAACTGTGAGAAAATGTTCTTATTCAACTTATAAAATCAATGATCGCAATTATTCTCATTATATATTTTGATAATTTGAATAGATATGAATATGTGCTCGCGACCTATGTTCACTTACGTCATTACAAAATTAGTCGATTATCGAAATTAGTCGATCGACTCACAAACATTTGAACGAATGTTTACAGTACGCAATTACGTCTCGGAAAATAACTGACTTCCTCATGGAAGAAAAAACAGGAAGAAATTTGTCTTAATTTTTCGTTTCATTTACAATTATGGTTTACGTTTTGGTGCGACGGAAATTTCCCAAATAGTGGACCGTGAGTTCTCAAACGAATTTAATTGTTAAGAAAATAAACTATTATGACAGATGATAAATGCTTTTTTTCTCTTAAGTTCGACATTTAAATTGACCGGAATGAAAAAGTTTCAGATATTTTTGAACGCGCGAAATGAGATGACTGGTATACAAATATTTAATATTTTAAAATACTTGACCCAGGAAAGCATTAATACATTCACACGTTATTGATATGTTCAAATTAATATCAGGCTTGAAAAAATCAGAAATTAATTAAACAATTAAATAAGAAATTAATTATTTCAAGCACAACTAATAGAGAATTATTATTATTTAGTCACAAAATTCCAACTTAATTTGTAGAAACGTAAGTTCCCCACAGTTTTTTAATGCATGTATACGTACAAACTGTTTTTTTCCTTGATGAAAAATATGCTAGAAACCTAATTAACATAGTAATGAATGTGTGTATTACACATACCACGATATTTCTGTTTCCACTTCTAAATTGTTTACGTAATTCAGGTTTTTTTTCTAAAAATAGTGTGAAAGAATGCTTAATGCTTTGTTCGAAGTGTTGTTTCACTTTGTTATTTATTTATTTCAACAGAACGACCAATGTGTTTCCAATGTGTTGTAATTTTTTTTGACACGTATTACAGAGAATGGGGTCTTGTAATAATTTGATCTCACATTTTTCACATTAGTACATCATTCGGGTGTACTAAGATTATTCAAAAATTAATTGTTTACTTTTCAGTATGCTCCGTATAGGAAGAATTGTGTAATTTTGCAGAAATATCGCCTAACAGGTTTTCTGAGTACTTGATATAGGATTTTTTTTCCTATACAGTGTCTCTTACTTTCTCGTATTCGTGGTAGTCAGAACACATGTTTGGAGGTCCGTGTTGCCGAAAGAGCAATTTTCTTCAAAACCGTCCGTGTGTCTGTCTCTATTGTCGGCTCCTTGAGGTAGGCAAGGTAGGCAGTGTTAACATATTTCACATATAATCGCATTTAAATAATTCGTAGTTTCGGTATTACGTAAGCAAAGTAAAAATTCATTATCACGTACTCGTGTAATACAAATTGTATTAAGGAAGTACATGCAAAATATTTTTACAAAATTTGGGTTACTGAAAGAAAACAAAAATACTGACGAGGGATGGAGCATCCGTCATGGCAACTATTATTTTTGGGAGAATACGAGCACTGGTGAAAATGTGATATTTGTATACACATGCAAGGGCAAAGCGTGAACTACGAACGTAAGTGCATGGACATTTAACAACACACCGAAATTAAGTTTCTCATATTTATTAAGATATTTTAAATGACAATACTGGTTTCATGTTCCAAAGAATTTTAGCATATACGAGTTCACAACATTCCAGAAACATTACGTACCCGTTCTACGAATAAAGATCCGATTAGGCAGATGCTCGATTATTTCACGTGCCACATCGGTCCGCCCACTCACAGGTCGTCACGTGCGTTGCTGTCAATGGCTGCTACGCTTCTTTGCAGTAACTCCCTTGCCCATCTCGCAATTCTCTGTTATGAAATTCATTCTCTGTTATTCCCACCAGCTTCCACCAAATCCCTGAGACATTCTTGGGCATTTCCTCCATGAACTCCTATCTTGAAATATAAGAACTGCTCGAAAAAGGTTACATTTATCTCGCACAGCGGTTGTCAGACACGTGAGTTCAGATTGCTCTCAGTGCAAATAGAGACAGATCCATAGCCATATGTTATTGTGATCAGATTTTGGAACTGCAAGTATTTCACGCGACAAATAAAATTGTAAAATCCTATAACATTTCTTGTAGAAAAAATATTTGCCATGATTTCTGCCCCTATTCGAATAGGGCAAATTTTTCTAACTCGAGCACCGATTATTTCGGACCCTCGGAATTCTTGATAACGAGGGTTTTCTGTACAAGCTAAACACATGCGATTATATTGCGCACAAACGAAAGAACTGTAGAAAATTTAGAATTGAATACCGATACGAACAAAAAAATGGAAAATCACAAAAATATTGTTTTTAAGTTCGATATTTATTCTCCAAGTGAAATGAGACGTCTTCAAATTCTAGAAAATATCAACACAAGTCATTGTTAATTCATATAAACATGTTTATCTAATTGTCAATAAACTCTCACTGACCTTCGCATTTAAAGACACTCATTTATCATTAAACATCAAAATCTCTCTAACTTCTCTTCGCCAACTGTAACTTCACATTCATAGTTGTTTTCGGCTCGCCAAGAAATGACGACTGCTTTCCAATGGTAGATTGCAATTCGCAACTTGAAATGAAGTAAAAGCAAATATCGTAATTGGTCTTGGACGAAGTAATGAATAATTGACGGCGGACATGCGTTCATTCTATTAATTTTATGATACTCATATTTAATGTTTGTACCGTGAACTGGTCAGAAAGGGCAAATGAAAACATATTCAGGATCGTCGTCACACTTTGAGCTCCTTTCACACACATTGAGCCTCAGAATTTGTTGAGTAGAAATTTCAAACTTCTTCCTAAACGAAAGTCCTTAGTCTCTCTCTCTCTCTCTCTCTCTCTCTCTATATATATATATATATATATATATATATATATATATATATATATATATATATATAAAGACTATGTAGAAATAAGAAACGAACTTACTTTCCATCGCCTTGATACAATCTATATTCTCAGATGAAGCGTTTCCTACCATAAGCCTGTTCAAGCCATGTCGTTTCTTCACTTCTTTCTACTAGGCACCCTCTGGGTAGGCACGTTGAGAGGTTGCCTCGCTTCGCGGCGCATTCTGAGAAGTGACACGGAATGAGCGCAGAGACGTAGCATGCTCTGTCCATACTCGGCGAATGCGTGTTCTGCTTGGGCAAATTATGACACTGAATGTCCCCCAGGAAAACTTCAATTTTTCAGACACGTTTGCACGAGGCACCTGTGTTCGTCAGTTAAGTTGGATAACACACGGAAGAAGTAAGCATTTTTATTTGCGAAATTTGCCATTTTATAATATTTGTAATTTAATATGAGGTTGATATTGTGTGTTTATTGTTCCCTTTTATTTTTTTACCCTTAAGACGCCTTCCCACGCTGCCACGGCAGCGCGCGTTCGTCAAGAGGCTCTTCGCCGACCCTCCGGCGACGACAAACAAAGGGACCGCAGCAGGTATATACAGCAGGTCTGTCCTGCGGCCGTGGCGCAGTGAGAAGGCTAACATTTAAAGCTGTTCTGCTAGCGGTGGCGCGTACGTCCTTCTCCACTTCGCATAGCGAGAGTCCTCCGCCGCTTGCCGCAGCAGCGCAAACCCGCCACACGTAAAGAGGTACGTCTTAGGAAGAAAAAGTTATGTAATGCTGCGGGGAAAAAAACGGGCGAATTTTCGACAGAAAAACTCTTATTGTCTGGCCCTGGTAACGAAAAATTAGATAAAGCCAGTTACTAAATGTATAACAAAAGTCATCTAACACATGGTGTAGCCAGAATCCATTTTTTGTGGGTCCTTGATACCAACAAATCGAATGATGACAAAACGTCTCATTGTCTGCATGTGAACGCGTTCAACCGGTTTTCTCAAAAATTCATATTTACCAACTGATCTGGGAGATGTCGCGACCCCTTGAATTTGAAACCGATATTTTAACTTCGGGGGGTACTTTGTATGAAGTCCCTGGAACATTTTCAATTTTTCAAAGAAATGGCTCCATCGTTTTTGATTAAATATTGTATTTGGATAGTACAGTGTGAAATATGTTTGAAAGGATGGTATAGGTATCATTTATGTTGAAAAACACTGAGTGACATAAATACCCTAATTACTAGTTCACGATCACTTCCCGTGAATTGGCTGAGATAGCTCAGGGCAACAACTGATGCCACTGCAGTGACTCTAATCGGGTGGCTTTGATTGATTGGTGTTTCCGGGCGCGTCAGCTGCTAAGGTTATTATTGTAAGTGTAGGATAATAACCTGCTAAGGTTCCCGTAAGTGTAGTGCAATTATTTTTCTCGGCAGCTGCGGTGATCTTGCCCCGCTGAATGGAGAGGTCCGGCGTCGATCTCCAGCCGGAGAGCGAGGTTTTCCTCGACCAGGTATCTCCCATCACCAGATCATAGCTAATCTCCCGAGCGGTCTTCAGACATGTGTAGTGCTTGTAAAGGTGTGTGAGTGTAAGCAAGGGGTGAGGAAAGGACAACGAAAGTCGCGTGCGGTCCATGACCCGTTTGTCAGGGTACTGCTCCGGCATTCGCCTGGTATTGATCGGAAAAAACACGGAAAACTACTGATCATAGCCGGCCGCTAGAATTCTCCTCCAGACAGCGACTGAATTCAACCTAGCTTACTAACTAATGTCGAAAATCTTGCTACCGTCGGAGTTGGCGGGAGTTCCAAAAATTGTCTTTTATTTCCTTCGTGAAGTCGAGAAAATAGTGTTCGTAGTAGCTCAGTCTCTTTATCAGTCGGAATATTGACGAAATATTAGATTTAAATCTGAACTAGAGGAGCTGCGAACAGCACATATTCTCGCGTAAACGAAAATAGCTTCGTAATATGAAAATATTGTAATTTCTGCCATACTAATAAATCAGTTATAACTTGGAAAAAGACTATACCAAACGAATCGTCTATCGTAGTTGTCTGAATTATTTCCATTGCCAAGAAGAATAGTCATTTCTTATTTTTAGAAATGGAATGAATACGAATAAATATAAACCTTACAGTATTTACAGACAATAATACAGAAAATAAGAATAATTTCACACAAGCCTGCCTTGATTTTATTGGAAGTGAGCTTTCAACTTTTTAATACGATAATAAGCAGTTAAAACTTCTTACAGTATAGAAGTGTGATTGTTGGTTCTTAGTTAAAATGCGTTACCTTCATTCAATCTATTTCATTTTATAAAAATATTTTCTTCATCATACAATCATCATAACCGACAACAGTGGAAAAGATTCGAAGAATTTTGAAAACTCTTAGTTGCTATTTTCCGAACTGACAACATTCATACATTAGGCGGGTTTTGAAACCCATATCCTTAGTCCCTAACACCCAGCATTTCCGTCAGTTCTAAAACTTTCAACTTTCCTTCACGTATTATATACTAGGTAGGCTGTGCAAACGTCCCTCATTTTGAAAATCATTCTTTTAAAAATGAATTCTAAATCACAACTTCGGACGACCAGCCTCTGAACTGTATGTTAAAGAAATAGGGCCTTTCGACGCTAAACTTTACCCAGATTGCGAGGTTCTTTTCAATGATCACCCATTCGTACTACCCAGAGAGCTAAATATCCAAAAATATAAAGGATTATTTAAAGAAGTCACATTATGTTGAAAAATGATTTAAGAAGCACTCAGGTTCTACTTGTCCTCGCGTGGTTACCGCCTGTTCCCCAGATATTCCCCCACGTTCTTCGCCGAATGGTACCATGCCTGTTCCCCTCATGTTTGCATCACGTTCCCAGCATGCTGCGCCGAATGGTACCATGCCTGTTTCCCATATATTCCTCACGTGTTCCCCGCAAGTGTCTATTTGCTGTGGCAGTAAATCTTGTTGAACGTCATTGAGATAAAGAGATTACGTGCTACGAAGCATTTTGTGCTATAAAGGTATTAAGCACAATTTTACTTATATTCTCAATATTTTTATTAAATGGTTATTATTAGCAGTATTATAGCAAGTATTATTATTTTACATTATCATAAAAAAATAGTACGGTTAAGTCATCTTACGTCGTGATACTCTCTTAGGGCAAGAGCTCCCAGTTTCCCCGCCACTAAGACATTGAGTCCTACGTAAGTCATGGACGTTTCAGTTATGTTTGGGGTAAGAGGTCATTAAAGTCCCTTTACTTTTACTTTATTTTTTTATTTCTTTTATTATTTTTACATTATATTTCCTTCATAGTCCTTGGCTCTGATCGGTTTACTGGTTGTGATCAGTGTACAGTTTCCATGTGTGTGCATGTGAAATTTATGAACTGGATCCCTATATACAGAATAATGAAACAAGAACCGTGATGCAGCCTCGGGGTACCATGTGGTCATATATAATGTAACATGACGAATATGGGTCTAAGGAGTATCCTGGCGTGATGTTTGGCGAGTGCCGTACCTTCTGAGTGATACCCTTAGAAGAGCTGCGCAGCTGGTGCCGCGAGAGGTCCTGGGAGGAGATCCATCAAGCCTGGTCCGTCCCCCATAGCAGAATCAAACCAAACTAGTACCAGAATTTTCAACTATTTTATTACTAATTTATTACCCAAAAACATTTTTACTCATCTTCACCTCAAAAAGAGGGTGGTGGACTAGTTAAATATCAAATAAAAAAATTATACGACCCTACGACTTGGCACATATTTCTCTATGTATGTTGAGTCGCTAAATTCAAATCTGAAGTCAGAATTCCGCTACAGTCCTTCAGGTTTTTTGTTTTCTTTTCTTTTTGCGAAAATACTTTGTGAAAATGTCAATTTCACTGTGGGTTTTTTGCGATTTAAAAATCTGGAAGGTGATGGAGCAATTGTAGCTTCGGATTCAGAGCGTCGATATACATACAGAAACATGTGTCAAGTCTTTGGTTTTGACAACTTGTTTTGGTGTGTGAGCCAGCTTGATATGAAGATTAGGGAGCTGAAGATAAACGTTAAAATAATGGGTTAGTGATAATATTTTAGTAATAAA
The DNA here is from genome assembly GCA_038098605.1 of Gryllus longicercus. NCBI lineage: Eukaryota > Metazoa > Arthropoda > Insecta > Orthoptera > Gryllidae > Gryllus > Gryllus longicercus. Next base: position 105,593 of record JAZDUA010000149.1, read on the forward strand.
TAGTTAAAAAATCTGGCACTAGTTTCGTTTGAATACGCTATGGTGGGTGGGGCCGTCACCCGTTTGTGTGTGTGTGTGTGTGTGTGTGTGTGTGTGTGTGTGTGTGCGGAGATGGGGTGAATATGAGTGGTAAAAAATTGTTTTCTGGTAATAAATTAGTAATAAAATAGTTTAAAAATCCTGGTACTGGTTTGGCTGGATTCTGATATGGTGTGCGGGCCAGCATGATGGATCTTATGTGAGTTCTTTTATGCACCAATAGATGACGCCTGAGAAGGGGGTGAAGCAAAATTTAAAATAAAAAAACCGTTATTGAACAGAAAACTGAACACGTAAAACAAAATCAGTGTCATTTTATTACACTAGTTATTTTCTCAGATAATTCATTTATACAAGGGCTTCCCATCGCTCCTCCCGGACCACCGATGATTCGCTGCTTATAATGTAAGATCGAGGGGACGGCGAGGGGAGAGGCGGGAAATAAACTCTGTCTGTCCGTCTGTCTGTCTGTCCGTCCGTCCGTCCGTCCGTCTGTCCGTCCGTCTGTCTATCCGTCTGTCTGTCTGTCCGTCTGTCTGTCCGTCTGTCTGTCCGTCTGTCTGTCTGTCCGTCTGTCTGTCCGTCTGTCTGTCTGTCCGTCTGTCTGTCCGTCTGTCTGTCCGTCTGTTTGTCTGTCTGTCTGTCCGTCTGTCTGTCCGTCTGTCGGTCCGTCTGTCGGTCCGTCTGTCGGTCCGTCTGTCGGTCCGTCTGTCTGTCCGTCTGTCTGTCCGTCTGTCTGTCCGTGTCTGTCTGTCTATCCGTCTGTCTGTCTATCCGTCTGTCCGTCTTCGGTTTTTTAAAGGACATGTTATTATTTTTTTTAATTGAGCGGGATTGGCCTTCATTCTGCTTTTAATTTGTTAAAAAAAACATTTTCTCAACAAAATAGCTTTAAATTTCTTCTTCTTTAATTTTTTCAATAAAAAATCTCGTCTCGTAAAATAATGGCGCCGGTGACATTTTCGTTGAATTCTGTGAATTTTTGGAAAGTGCTTGTTTATAATAATGGGTCACGTAATTAGATTGTTAAGCGTCGTCCCAAGTAAGAACATCAGAATAACTGTTTGTTGTAGCGGTAAAGCGCTCTGGAGTTGACACATTAGGCAGGAATCTCTTGCAGGTTCCTGTAGTAGTATAATATGGCGGAGTTGTTACAAGGAATGCGTGAAAGTGGGTTTTGTTCTAGCACCTCTAGTTAATCTGACTCTGGAGATGCAAAATCACTAGTCATACCGAGCATTCACGATGTAACACAGCACTCTACCTCATTCTCTCGTTGCATTAAAATGTTTGAAGACATCTGATGTTGAAATGCAAAATCTTTACTGAAAGTGTTTAATATATTGTACTTAAAGTCATAATGACGCGTTTCTTTTCAGGTGAGGAGAGCCTCAAGAATTCTTTATAATCTGCATGCCCGTTTTGCAGACATTTTCCCTCTTCATGTACGTGGGGACGAGGTATCCACCGGAACCAATTCGTTATTCAAATCTCGATGCTTGCGAATAATGAAGACAAGACATCGCTTTTAAAATGATTGAAATGCAATATTTATATGAACTGTTAGGGGTTAATATGATGCATGTGATGATGTTAAAATACAAACTTTTGCAAATAGGTTTTACAAACTTCGTGTGTGAACACTTACATTTTCTGTATTTAAGAACTTTGCTTTTCAACGACTGCACATTGATGAATAAATTTAATGCCTTCTATCAGGAAAAGTCTCCTATTTTCGGTATCTTGAAGGTGGACCAACATTGCAGAGGCAACACTGCATTTGACAAATAAATTAACTTCAACAAATGGATTGTCAGAAGAACTTCATTAGATCCATCAGGTGGAACAGTTCTAATGTTTTCACCAAACTCAGTGTCCAATTTAACTGGTATAACTAACGATTTTAAATTCACTGAATATAGTCAAGGAAGGTAGTACTTAAAAACTTCAATTTTAAAATATTCTCAAAAATGAAGTGTCGGTACTGCAAATTAATGTCAAACGTATTACAATCTTCTTGTTAATTCGTTGCTTCTTGATTCAAAGAATATGGCCACGCCCAGAATTTTTCTTCATTTCTTATGCATTTTCCGCTATCATCAAAGTTTTTCTCTCTATATTTCCCACAAAATACTTATCTCAAACACGTTATGTTTTATTTTCACCACTAATACAAAGTGGCACATTCTCTCCTCTCAAAGTTAGGCAATCTTTTTACTTACAACACACCAGTGATGGTGGCTGGTCAGGTAAAATGCGAATTCACCTGTTTTAGCGTGCTTCACCTTTCTTTTTTTCCATTCTTGTATATATTTAGATTTCTTCAGTTGCTCAAATTTATGTATTTGATTTCTTGCTTTTGCGTTGCATGAGTGCCTTTAGATTAATTTTTCCTTACTTTAACCGATTGTCTCGACCTCACGTCCAGCTCGTCCCGATGTGATTGATTATTTTGTGCCCATGCGCGTTCATTGCTTTGCTCATTGGTCCCGTAAATGTAACGCATGTTTTTATCACGGGATGAAGCGGTGTTCTTTCTCTGCTGGATGGCAAGATCCGACGTCGACCTGCACATCGGTTTGCTGGGTTTCCCAAGCTCTAAGCTCCCGTCATGTGTGGTAGTGTAGGGCATGCAAGTACAAGTGATCAAAAGTAAATGTTCAGGATTAGGCGAGAAAGAGGAAAGAAAGATCGCACGTGGTCCATGGCCCATTGGTTAGGATACTACTCCGGCATTCGTCAGGTGCTGATCACAGGAACCATGGAAAACTACCGATCAGAGTGGCCGGCCGCTAGAATTCTCCTCAAGGCGGCGGCTGAACTCGACCTACCTATTTAGCTAGTGTCAAAAATCCTTCCACCGTCGGGACTCAACCTAGGACCTCCTGATGAGAGCCACTGCAGTGGCAGTAATTCATGCCCTGAACAGCCTCACCCGATCCAACCGAACTAAAGCGCCGCATGATAATCTCGAACGTAAGCGTTGGTTGCCAAGAAACCGCCTGTACTTAGTGTATCAACTGTCTCTTTCGATGCTACGATGAATAACTTAATTTCCTCGGCTTACATTAAGGTTTTTCAAAATCGCTGCGACTGGTTTCAGGGTAAAAGAAACAGAGGTCTATATATATATATATATATATATATATATATATATATATATATATATATATGGTTTGTATTTATGCAATTTTGAGAAAAAAGTAAGTCGCGATTGTCATAAACATACGTTTTGATGAAAACAAAAAATCTGTGTTCACCTACCTTCACTGTGACAGTTAAAATATTACGTTGATCAAGAAAGAATGTATTCAAGTTTCGCAAACTTGCATAAATATTTTCTTGACTCTATAAATTTCAGTAAAATATTATATATTTGAAAAAAATGTAACTAAATAATTTGGAGTGGTGTAAAAGGTAAATATACATGATTAGATGCTTTCACGGAAAAGAATTCTGATCTATGATCACCAATTTTTCTGTGAATGCAAACCGGAATATTCAATAGTAACCGTTTTTGAGAGTCCTGTGGAGAATGAAGTTATGCACATTTATTGACTTATGTCGTTCTTATAAATTTATAAGGCTGTAGTTTCACCGAGAGGTTTTTCTATTTGGTGTAAAAAGGAAAATTGCGGTATATGTAAGAGGCTACATATATGTTAGTTATACACATATGAAGTTATACACGTCGAAAAAATATTTGGAAAACCCCAGGGGAAAACCTCATCCAATCTCACCAAATCATATACGGTACTGTTGGGTTAATTTGTATGTTCAGTGTTGTGTAAGGAGAGAGACCCAGGTTTAGGAAAGAAATTGCTAGAACAAGGATGTGACCGGCGTTTACCTGAAAGGGTTAGGAAAACCCAAAGGAAATACAGAAATATCTCTAATCTGACAATGGTGTGACCTTGAATTTATTGTAATTAAGGTCACATAACTTTTTGTAGTTAATGCTGTCGGGAGAGCTTATTCAAGTTGATTGATATTATTCAGTGTAGTGATCAAGCAGGGATAACATTTTCGCAACTCAATACTTGTCGAGCGTGTTCGCTGCAATACTCCAACAGCAACAATCCGAAAGAGGAATGGTCATTTTGATTAGGAATGGATGATGTAAAAATTGTTTGGAAAGGGGAAGAAATGGATTGGTGTAGGAAAACATAAGATTGCCAGAATGTAGAACTGTAACCCTTTTACTATAATTTGTTAATAGAAACACGAATTTGAATTTCGGTATTTAGAAAAAATAATGCATGTTTATCGCACCAAAGATAATATTAACTGTTAGTTACTTAAGTTTTTTTTTTTTATTAATCAGTTTCAAAAAAGTTTATTTTATTTTTCAGTTTCGATTATCAAAAGATCATTTATCCACAAGAAATGTTAAGAAAATATAAACCTAATTTCTCGTTGCCGTTACCAATTAGCATACGTAGCCAGAGCGACTGCGCCTGGAGCACCTCCAATTGGAAAGAGTATGAGCGCGACCTGGCGGAAAATAGTGATGCACGAAGTTTCTTGATTGGAGCTCGCCTGGACAGGAAGCCGCCGCCGCCCGTGTGTCTCAGTCGCCCATTCGCCCGACCGCCCGTGCGCTCACGGCTCTTCTCCGCGCCCGCCCCCGCCCCCGCCCCCGCCTCCGGCTCCGCCTAGCGCCGGGCGGGCGCGGGGGGGGAGGGGGGTAAGGGGCCCGCGTGCCCACAGTGGAGGGGCTCCGGACGGAGCTCTTCTGCAGCACCTATGCTCTCCCTGGCTTTTTCCCCCTATTTTGGAGCATATATATATACAGTGCGGAAAGTCAGTCGCTCCAAGTCAGTCGGCGCGACGGCACCCACGCGTTCCGCTGCCTGCTTCATCCCCCGCACCCGCACCCGCATCTGCGTCTGAGCCATGGCGCCGCCCGCCGCCCCCCGCGCGCTGCCGCTGCCGCTGCTGGCGCTGGCGCTGGCGCTGCTGCTCGCCGCCGGCGCCGCCGCCCGCCCCCACAACCTGGGCCGGCTGCACGCCCTCACGGCCGCGCACGTGGAGAACCTGCTGAGCCGGCAGCTGGAGCGGGGCGAGCTGCGCGACAGCGGCTTCCGGGCGCTCATTACCGCCGTCCGCGCCAAGGAGAACGCCGACGGCCAACTGCGCTGGGCGCTCTTCACCCTGTGCGTCTCCTCCGACCTGGACTTCGACTTCCGGTGCGGGAACCCCACGGGGTAGTGTCGCCCGCCCGCCCGCCCGCCCGCCCGCGCGCCCGCGCGCCCAAGGCCTCGAGGCCCCGAGCTGTGCATGTTGATCCACTCGTTCACACGAACTAATTTATTTATTTTATTTCTTATTTATTTTGTTATTTATTTAAATGATCAACATGACGAGTTTTGAAAGTTCGCGGCCACCGATTGGATACAGTGTACCTCTCGATCAGCTGAAGTGTGAATGAATCAGTTATGGATGGTGGACTACAGTATTATTTAGTCAAGCATTTTGTCTGGTTTTTCTTATCATAATACAGTTTCATTTCATCTCTTGCGTAAAGGTACACTACCTGATTGTATATATACGTATTGTCAGTCATTGTAAGTGTATGTGTTACTGGAATATAATGCCAAATCTGATAAGTAGAATTGTTGTTAGTAGCGAAAAATAAATATTTTTTTACGAGATAATATTTTTTTCAATATGCCTCTATCATTGCCCGTTTTCCTTTTTAATCCTCTAAACAGTGTAAGTTCGTTTTTATTGCAGTAAATTAAAAATGATTACCTAGATTTCGTACAATCATAGTTAATGTGATAGGGTAAAGCTTTTTTCAAAGTGGTGTTAGGTCCACATTCATCTCCAATTGCAAATTGGGCTGCAAATTACCTCATCACTTTCAAGATTATGAATACAATTGCAAAATATTTTCATGAAATGTAGCTAAATTGTCGAAAACATTGATATTTCTATGTTCACTACATTGCTTAGCCTTCGGAACTGCCACATGGAAGTCATATTGAGTGAATTTGTAGACAAAGTAACCTTTACTTAATAAGGTTTCTCGTATTTTGGATGAAATTCGAAAGTTTGTCCTGTTATCTCCCCATGTTTCGTTTGAAATATTTTCTTTGTCCCGAATGGATGGAAAACGAAAGACCACTGTCAGCAGTAATCATGGACAGTCTAGGAGATCCACCGAGTCGCTCAAAGTCAAAAGGCCCGAAAATGGATTAGACAAAAAAGGAAAATTAATAGTTTTCAAAACGTGTCATACGTTGTAGAAGTTACTACAAGTTGAACCGTTATTGCATAAAATATGTAAGAAATTTGAGATATAAAATAAATTATTTTGTCTTTACTTCATACCATTTTTATTCCAAAATATGACATATATTTTACTTCTCATATTTTAGATGTCCTTAAACTAAATTTATTCCAATACGGTGTAGATCCAGCACGATTTAGGTGGAATTCTAAATTCTAAAAATATTATTTCATCCTTTAGGCGTTCTGATACATTCTGTAAACAAATCCGTGCATGTTCAAATCAGTTCCATGTGTGATTAGAAAGAATAACATTCAAGCTACGTGCACGTTAAGAGTGATCATGTCTCGCATGAGTAGTCTTTAAATTTCCATTGTTTCTAAAACAAGTTGCTTGAACGTTCCTTAATAAATTTAGATGATTGTTAATAGGTTTCTTGTTTAAGCAGAACATTCACTAAAGACATTTTTTAAATAGGCCCACATAGAAATAACATCATTGGCAAAACTGTTTTGTATTGATGCAACCAAACTGGATCATTTTAACTTGCTTTTAAGGTCAAGTATCCAGAATTTGTTTACTAATGAAAATAAAACATTTGAAGTCAATTACTTAAAATTGAAAAATCTTCATCTGAGACTGGATTTGGTACACAGCAATGTTATGTATTAGGTCATTGTTCTATAAAGTCTGTATTAACGTGCAATAAAATTCAACGACATCATCTATGTTAAAATATCTGCATATTTATCCGGTTCTGATATAAAATAAAAATATATTTATGAATTAAATTTCACGATCGCTTTTTTCATTTCCCTATCATATATTTATTACTAATGAGATTTCTTCTTTAAAAATTATATCAAGTTTGTTATAGATACAAGGAGCGTTCCGAAAGTAATGCAATTGAATTTCCCGCGTCGCTCCTCTTGGTCGGAGTGGAATCGGACCACTTGCAGTAGGTGGGGGGGTCGCTTAGCTTTGCTATGAAACCGTCCTCAGTGCTCTGCAAGCTGTGCAAGCGGCAAGACGTCGGTTATTGTGAATCTCTGCGCGCCGACCGTGTCACGGATAGAAATGGAATCGACGACCGAGCAACGTTACGCGATTAAGTTTTGTGCTAAACTGAAAAAGTCTCTTGAAGAGACTTAGAAAATGATTCGTGAGGTTTATGAGGACTCTGCTCTGTCCGACTCTCAAGTTTCGAAGGGGTTAAAGGCCTTTAAGGAGGGCCGGGAAGAGGTTCACGATGAACAACGTTCTGGGCGTCCGTCAACCAGCAAAACCGACAACAATGTCTTTTTCGACAGCAAAGGAATGATCCATATGGAGTTCGTTCCTCAAGGACAAACAGTTAACGCTGTCTACTACGTGGATGTGCTGGAAAGACTCCGAAAAAGGGTCGTCAGGACGAGAAAAGACATCTCCACTACCTGGCAACTCCATCACGACAACGCGCCTTGCCATAACGCGCTACGAGTCCGCGAGTTCCTGGTCAAACATCGGGTGCCAACGCTTCCCCATCCTCCCTACAGTCCTGCCCTCGTCCCAGCAGACTTCTTTTTGGTTCCTCGGGTTAAGGCGGCCCTGAAAGGAACCCGTTTTTCGTCCATAGAAGAGATCCAATCAGCCGTGACGAAGACCTTGCGAGAGGTCCCCGAAAACGCCTTCCAGAGCGCCTATCGTTCATGGCAGAGTCGCTGGAAAAAATGTGTAGAGGCCCAAGGACAGTATTTTGAAGAATTTTAAGTGTTTGTGAAAATATGTTCAATAAATTAATTTAAAAAATAATAATTGCATTACTTTCGGAACGCTCCTTGTATAATCGTGAAAATTCGCATTCTCTCAATGATATTACATTAGAATAAAAGGAATTTGAGTGAAAATTGGCAGATCAAATGGAAACGCTAGTGAAGAAATATATATTTATTACGTTGCACAAACTATGTAAAGAATCTCAAGTAGGTGAAGAATCTTTACTTTAAATTTTGAAGAAACCAATTTTGCAGCAGAGCAGTTCATAACATGGTATTTTGCTCTGAAAATAGAAAGTGTCATTCCGTATAATTGTCAATTAAATTCTTTCTCTGTGTTCTGAAGGTTAAGTTGCGTTTGCTCGCACTTGACATATATTTCACAAGAGTGAATGAAGAACCGGTGGATGCACTCTAGTTACGGTAGAGATTCTTTCTCGAGTCATCTGGAGTTGCATTGGGTTGACATTTAATTCTCTTATTACTTGTGAGGGATGAAATGAGTAGAGACCTTTCCGGTATAATTTTAACCCACTTATTTATAGTTATTACTTAAGTATTTCCATGTTTTTAAAGAACTAATAATACTACTAATAACTTCATTCCATTTACTGCGCTTATTTCCTACATGCCTCCACGACGTTCTTAAGCAATCACTCATCATCCCCTATCGCATCTTTTATATAATAATGCAAGAGAATATTTTTTTTTTCTTTTCAACTGTGGGCTTTACGACTTTCTTCCCAGATTCATAACGTATGAATCAGTCAATGTACTTTCTTAATCGCAAAAAACCAACGATCAATTTTCAGCTGAATGGTGTAGGCTCTGCCAAGATACTTAAAAAATAAAAGCTGGGAAAATTTTGAAGGTAAAGTAGTAGTTCATTTAACAATAGATTTTTATTAAGGAAACTTCCTTTACATTAGTCGTTGTTAATTACCCAACTCAAAAATAATCTTGCTGATCGTTACAAGTTCTTAGGTATAATCTTGTTAGCAATGTTGAATGCAATCTAATGCGAAACTGAGGTTCTCATATTACGTCTTTGCTCATCTACCTGTATGATAAATAAACACTATGGAAGCGAGGTCTCGATTCTCGGAATGGTCTCGAGGCCAACGTCAGTGCCGACTGCCTGTCTTACGTCTGACTCTTGGAAACTCATTCATCCTGATGAAAGACAGATCACTGGTGTTGTGCGACTAACGGAGTTGTTCCTAAAAGTCTACGAGTACACTGATGATGAATGAATGGGGCTTCTCAGTACGTTTTTGTGCCTTTTTATTTACAATACTGCTGTAATTTTCTTAGCATTTTCTGCTTGCTCAAATCTCATTTCTTCACAAAAGACGTCGCTGAAGTTCTCGTTTCTTTTTAAATAAAAAGTGTACAAATGTATTGGTTTCATAATTTAGTATAACTATATTGATCTTTTTGTTCTGCCTTTTGTCCATACTTGATAATATTGAACATGGTTTGCTTTCATGGTTTGTATTTGAGTGTTGAATAAGCAAAATATCAAGCACCTTCTTCTCGAATTGTTTCGATTCACATTTCGTAACCTCTAGGTGCATCTACATATTTAGACGAACGATTAGAAGAGTTTCTACATACGTGGTTTATCCAGTCTCGCTAGATTCTGTTTATCTTAAAAAACTGAACTGCAAATGATTACCATCAACATCATCTTCATCATCCTTCCCTTTTGAATTGTGGTTAGCTTTACGCAATTAATTCTATGTTGGTAACTTCCGATGAAAAACCCTTCTTATCCGACATCTAAGTCCTTTATTGCCCTTCTTTATCCTGCAATAATTAAACTTTGTTGCCATTGTCCTTTGTCAATTTGGCACGTTTTCTGATAAATAAATAATAAAGGTATTGTAGCGAATCGTTGGTTTGTATGCCAAACATTTGAACATGTTTTTCATTTAGTTATCAAATGTACAATGAAGAAACGAATGTAAAAATATACTATGGACCATCAGGGTCATTGTAAATATTTGGGACTCTTTCTACAGTTGGACACAATGTGTCTGCCATGTTTATGAAAAAATTCTGAAGTACTGAAGGCGATATTATGATTTTCTCTTTTACTTACTTGATCATGAGACAGATAGATCTATTTAATACCGGCAGGTAGTGTTAGAATCTTTGGATCTGAACAGCCTAATGAGTTTAACTTCTATATCGCGGGTGGTCCTGAGGCTCATTATATCAGAATCAAATTGTCGTTAATAGTATCATTCAGCAATGAACCTAATCGTTCAGCAATTAATCTAATGTATTTAATGTGATATTATTCAAGGTGAAAACCAACAGTCAATATTAACGCATCACCTCTAAAAAAACACAGACAGCATTTTAACTTTTTAATACGTAATGGAACTGTTTCTGCACCATGAATACGCAATTCTATTTCTTGTTACTATTTATTATCAAATCCTGTATTGTTCTTAAATATGTCATTCAATAGCAATCTGTGACATCTGTCCGGAGCGTATTAGAATTTCATGAGAGATCTGACTGTATTGAGTATGAAAAACCCTTATTTAACTTTTATGAACACTCGTGAGAAACCGAGTTTTGTGAAAACTGGACGTAGTTTGGAAAAGAACATCATTCGCATTTCCTTCAAAGTAATCGAGAAAACATCAATTGATTCCCACAAATGAAGGGTAAGGAAGTGTTCTTTTTATGCACTCTTCACCTATTCAAAAGAACGTTAACTATTATCGTTCTTGGCTATTGCAGGCTCATTCTGTAATTTAATAGTATAACAATTTTTTAGAGTTAATCTCTTGATTTACTCTTTACTGAATTCATATTTTCATTTATCATTTTATATTTTTTCATCCCTAAATATTTGTTTAAAAATACAATGAAAGAGAACCTGTTAAATGTAGTTTCCATTCAAAACATCGCTGAACATTTTACCGTTCTGGCAGTCAAGGCAGAAAACTATATAAAATTCCATTTCTCATAATTCTTAAATTTCTGTATGAACATTCAATGGGATAACGTTTAAAAGAATGTATTTAAAGACTATTTCAATTCCATTTCAAAACTTTAGACAAGTTTCATACTTCACAGAAAAACGTTAAACAAAATTTCGTTCGTAAGGAGGCAATGAATAAAATCACTTCCACAAATAAAATCTGATAGGTCTATACGCCAATTTTATAAATATAATAATATTTATCCAAAATATTTTAATTTAAGAAGCAATACTAATTTATATTTCAAGAAAATTACAATAAATCTGCAAAATTGAACTCTGTGAAATTAAAATACTTTTGTTTTAATGTTGTAGTGGACGCAGATGGATGGGCAAGGTATTCTTTCGTTAGTGAATTATATCGCCACTAAACTGATCAGTGTAAAAGTACCTAAAGGTGAATAATGTAGATCTACTAGGGAAAGTCCATCACTGGCCCCGGACATTGGATGTGTAGAAGAATGACTAACGATGCTGTGTTTGCGTTTAGAAAATCTAAATATCACGAAAAGTTAGTATAAACGCTATGTTATTTTATTAATAAACACCACGTTATATCCAAAATTTTTTACTGCCAACGCAATTTTACGCAGACTTGTCCGTTATGCTCTGACGCACCTTGCAAATTGCTACACTCGCGTGACGTGGCTCAGGACTCGCGTGCCGTCTCCGCCGCTCTCGATCTTTTATAAATCCCCTGAGGACAACAGAATATAATTTACAGAGAATGGAAGTGTACTGAGGGCAACTGAAACCTCTATTCTTCCCTTTGACATACTATTACAAATCTGCACTGTACAGAAACATAATGTACGCAACTCGCACGAAAGTGTTTTTGGTACGCAACTCTTACTCGTTTCAAAATGCTCCTATCGTCGCCTCGACCGTCAACATTTCATTCGTTCGCCAAAGACTCATGATCTAAACTAATTACATAAATTCCTAATTCACGTATGTACATCCCTTTGGAAGCAAACTTCTCATTTAGGCCAGGTGGCCCTGTTCCTTACAGAGATGCAACATGGATGTGGAAGTTTTTATAAAATCATGGATGTATTTAACGTCGATTTTGGCAAGACTATACTTTTTTAACATCGATGTTTGTGTTCGATTTTTTATGTAGTTGATATTTTTTAGTGAAAAATAAGTACCATCGTTATAAAAACTTAATAACTAAGATATCGATAAATTCAATATCATTCCGACCAAAGTGAGCAAGGGCGAAGAGAACTAAAATTGAGGTTTCATTGATAAATGCAGTTTAAATTATTTTTGAATTATCCAATCATATAATAAAACTGTTGTTAATTATTCTGATCATTCTTTGAATTTATTTTATTAATTACATTTTATTAAAAATTAATAAACGCGGCCACCGTAAAATTACCTTCCTTCATGATTATTTATGGTAATTAAATGTTATGGTTATAGCTTTAAAAAACTTAAGGGCTGGTTCAGGGCATGAAGTAATTTTACTACAGTTCCTCTGACCAAGAGGTCCAAGGTTTGAGTCCCGACGTTGGCAGGATTTTCGACACTATCTATACAGATAGCTATAATAACTGGGTCGCATTCAGTCGCTGTCTGGAGGAGAATTCCAGTGGCCGGCTGCTCTGATCGGCAGTTTTCCGCGGTTTCTCCAATCAACACCAGGCGAATGCCGGAGGAATGCCCTAAAAAAGGGCCACGGACCTCGTGCGATCTTTCCTTCCTCTTCCCTGTCCCATCCTCACCCCTTACTTCCATACACTACATGCCCTTCACTACCACAGGCCAAACATGTACCTACTATAGGCCTACCATAGGTCATGCACTACACTACCATACATGTCAGGAGACCAGTCGGGAGCTCAGAGCTTGTCCCGGCTGGAGCGGCTCCCAACTGGTGAGATACCTGTTTGGGGAAACTCCGCTGGTCGTCGTTAGGTCGGGGCCGGATCTCACCATCTAGCGGGTCGAGATCACCGCCACCGGGCGACGAGAAAAAACATGCTATACACTTACGGGATTTGCGACTTGGTCAGATGACGTTCCCGGACTCACACTAATCAATGGACCCATTGTTGACTACGTCGCATTCCTAGTCACCCGCGCGGCCGGCGCAGCCTGTCGGGGTTGCGTAGTTCCGGGCGCGGACGCGGCCCCGGGGATCAGCTCGGCCGGTCGGCGCGCAGCGCGTCGCAGGTAGAGAGATTTATGAAAGTTTGCTTTGAGCTAATCCTCGGTGGTCAATATGATTACAACTAGAATTAGAACAGTTACAAAACTATTACAAACATTTACAATTAGAATTACAGGTTGATATCCTGGTTCTAATTAATTTCTAGTTCTCTCTAAATATAAGGTATGTGCCTATAATAATTTATAATATATAATAATGATCTATATGGAATTAAGCATATTTTTAAATTTGACTACATTAGAAGGAAGAGCCTCTAGTGCTTTTGCAGGTACTTTGTTCCAATCCACTATAGTGCGAATCACAGAAGACAACTTGCCTATATCAGGTCTTTGTTTTATACATCGTATTTTTCAAGGATAGTCTCTGCTTTTACAATCTGGTTTCTGCAATCTTCTACCGATTCTTGTCCATGCTGTGTCCCCTCTGTATGTTTTGTACATTACGCATTAACGCACCCGTTCCCTTTTTCTTAGATAAGGACTACCATTCTTCTCGTCCATCAACATCGTGCTTATGATTTACAAACTTTCCGGCCCTTTTTTTAAATTTTATCTAACCCCTCGATTGCCCTTTTCAGTACGTGTCCCAGCATGCCGCTCCGTATTCTAAAATAGGACGAACGAGTGTAGTATATGCTAGGTATCGGGCTTTTGGACTATTATTTTTTAGAATACGCATTACAAAGTGCAGCGCCCTCCGGGATTTTTTGACTGTATTGTTAATATGATCCGACCAACCCAAGTCGCTCCGCAGGCCCAAACCCAAACCCAGTTTTTTACACGTGGTATAACGTTAGTCCCTAACTCATAATTGGAGCGTGTACATTCGAGCAAGACTTTGTAAAACAAATGGGTGTACCATTTTCCGGTTTCAATACCATCTTATTATTTCTGCACGCCCAGTCATCCGGACAAGCGCTAGCGCAGCATGGCGTCTTTCGGCGCGCGCCGATGGCGCAACGCTGCGCTGCGGGGCGACCCGGCGTCCGTGACGTGTGGGCGCGGCGGCGGCGGTTGCGCGCGCGGGCGGGCGCTGCCCTCCGCCGCGCCCACGAGGAAAAGGCGACCGCGCGCTGGCGGACAGGGGTTCGACAAAGGGATGCTGTGCACGACGACGGCCGACGCGACGTCGGATGGGGTGTCATCTGATGTCACTTCAACTCGAACCGTCTTACCGTTCGAGTCTCGGCGGTGACAGGATTTTCCACCCCAGCTATCCTAGCCTCCCTAGCGGTGGTGCGCCCTTCAACGACAGCTTCTGAATTTGATGAAACGATAGAAAAATACCGATCAGATCAGCTAAGGCGGGAATTCTCCTCCAGACGGCGACAAAACTCGACTTCCAGTACCAGCAGCTATTAAGCGACTCTTGACAGTTCTCTCGCCACGTACTGTGGTGCGTCAGGTGACCTGCTCTGAAGCAATCGGCTTGCAAGGATTTGTTTCCTTTCTTACTGCCAGGGTTCAGTGTTTCTGCTCTTCTGACGGCATCTGACTGCACGGAATCGCGGAGGCGCAGAGGCTCATATATATATATATATATATATATATATATATATATATATATATATATATATATATGTGTGTGTGTGTCCCCCCTATATATATATATATATATATATATATATATATATATATATATGTGTGTGTGTGTCCCCCCTATATATATATATATACACACGTATATATATATATATATATATATATATATATATATATGTGTGTGTGTATACATACACACATATATATATATATATATATATATATATATATGTGTGTATGTATATAGTCTCGGCGGTGACAGGATTTTCCACCCCAGCTACCCTAGCCTCCCTCGCTCTGTGGTGCGCCCTTCAGCGACAGCTTCTGAATTTGAAGAAACGATGGAAAAATACGATGGAATATATATACATATATATATATATATATATATATATATATATATATAATATATGTGTGTGTGTGTGTGTGGCTAAGATGGATTAATGATTTGAGCTCGCGCGAGGTGCAGCTGTAGTGAGTTTACAGTATAATCATATGCAAAAATTATTACATGAGGTATGTTAAGTAAACATCAACCATTACTTATTCGGATGCGGTATCTCAAAGGAAAATCATTAATTAATGAGATGACATTCTTATAACTGTAATAAACCAAGGCATCAAACCGAAAACAATAAAAAAGACTTTTCATTTGAGAGAACGAAACCGATACTAAAACAGGTTGAGATGACTGATATGACAGTTCATGCCTCCTTGCCTTCCCACTCCTCTTACAGCAAACTTCACTTACAAACACCACCACATTTATCGGGAGACCAGACGGAAGCTTAATTCTTATCCCGGTAGGGGAGGTGCCCGACTGAGGGAGATAACTGGAGTGGGAAACCCCTGCAAGCAGACGTGCAGGTGGAATCGGATCAAACGTTACAGGAAAGAAATTGTGCCACCTCCCGGCTACAGCACGTCCTCACGTGGCGACTGGCTATGGGGAGACGATGGTGTTGGCAAGCGGATCGCTGTCTTGTCGATTGTCTTAGCGGTTTTGGATTGATGTCCCGGTTTGTGGGGGAAAGCATGTCTTCTCATAAATCAGTGCTCTTCGGGTATGATACTTCATACGAGAATAATAGAAGGCAAGTGCTTTCTTAGTATCAATCACTATAGTAATGGGACAATTATAGTGACCTGAGTAGTACGCGCGGCCGTGAACTATATCCTCACTCAAGAGACCAAACATGTTTTTCATTAAATACATTGCTGGAACCGTAAGCAAACAAAACTGTTTCGATTATGATTTTTGAATGATCTGTATCAGGGTTGTCCAACTGACGGTCTGTGGTGCCATTTATTGTGGCCTGCAGTAGGCTATTAGTCAATAATAAAGGCTCCTTTCATACCTGTAGGACGAGAATCGCCCAACGCACACGCCAGCGCCCGGCGTCAAACCTCCTTTAATGTAAAAATTGTTGAAATTTAGATCTAAGGACTTTTTCTAGTACATTCAAAAAATCAAAATACTAATGTATTTCGCTGCGTTATGCGTGGTACGACGTTATATGCATGGTTCCATCCCCCCGCCTAATTAATGAAAATATAGCCCTCACCCATATGAAATGTTTTAGTTGTGTCCCTTGAGGCCTTGAAAGTTGGTCACCCCTGATCTATATAAATCGGACAACGTGTTGCTCTAAGCTCTGGAAAAGTAAATTAGATAAAATGAGCTCGAGGTCACTGTGGAATATTTGCTCATGTTGAGTCGAAGGGTGTAAATAAAAAAAAAATTCTTTAATTTGCCTCTAGTTCTCAAACATCCGTTTCTCTGGTGTATACGTCTCATGTAATCTGATACAATGAACTCGAGTTACTTATGGTGGTCATACTGAATGATGTATGTTAGAACCAAGTTAGTTTTTAAATGGAAAACAAGTGATGATTAGAGATAAAATCTAAGAGAAATGTAATTACGAAATTATAATAATGGAACAATAAATAACAATTAAGTAGGCATTTAGTAGCGACAAAAAGGGAATAATACCTCATGGAACAGTTTGTAAGCGTATTCAGTACATACGAAGTTAGAAAATTAATTTTCTCCGGTATTCTTCTGCTGAAGCGTGCTCAAACATCTACAGTGACGTCACAAAAACAGATCCTTATGTATTTTATTAATACAGAAATGCTAATTTTTGTATTTTCTTATAATTTCAATTTGCTATCAAAACAAAACCTTTCATTGAGTTTATGTATGTATTTTTATTGTATTGACTCTACACTTATCTAAAATCATTCACGTCTCGAAAAATATAAAGCTTTGTAACATTTTCCTGCTAGTGCACAAGGTAGGGATGCCCAGTGACGCACGTTGTCGGAAAACGCGCGAGATCCAAAAAATACGAGGTCGCGAGAAACGCTATTCTACTGTATCAACAAAAGTTATTATTTATCCTTAAAGCACTACAAGCCCCATTGCTCATACCAAATAATAAAATACATCACGAACTAAAGTAAGAAAATATTTCATATTTGGTAAAATTACAGAACCAAGAATGTTTCAAATGACTTCACTATTTCCCACATTAAACTACTCTTAATCTCAGCCAATCATACTTATTTCCACTCAGAGTTAAATCTCAATTCCTCAAAGACCGATTCAGACCTCCATAGATTTATTTTTTTCCCTTACTCTTGCACACTACAAAACACAACCTACAAATTTCTTCCATCCTTTTCCTCACTTTCCTAATATTTAACACGAACCATTTCTGCCAAAAATTATAACTAATAATACTTTTTCTGTCCTAACAATTAGAGACAATTAACGTGCGAGTTAACTTTTACAAGCCAATTAATTTCAATTTTTAAAACTCGTGAAAGACTTGTACAGTCGAACAGCCAGACAATATTTTTTTAAAAAAACGTTTATTGTCCCTACTCTTCCGGAAGATTCATCTTAGCAATTCTTAATCGAATTTTTACCAGAAGCAAAGTGAAGTGAGAAGCCACACCACTCTTCGCCTCCCCGATTAAGTTTCAATTCCCGGTCGAATTCGTGGAAGACAAAGTGGGTTTGCCGAGTCTCTTGTCCCATCAGCGCTCCGTTATCATTCACACCGTACCGTGATAATCACTACAAGGCGGATTTTAGTGAAATGTGATTTTTTCTTTTCACTTCAAAAAGTGCCGTATAGTAAAGAAATTCATTTTAAGTTATGATGAAAGAAAATTATCCATTTTTACATGACATATTTTTCAATTTTCGTTAATTTCGGCTAATAAGACATTTTCTACCGTTTTCGTCCATTTTAATGCTTTTTCTCTGATTTAATCGATTTTAATGTCATTTTAATGGTATGTGCTTCAAATAATATTTCGAGATGCAACAAATGTTCTCCGCAGAGTACCTAGTAGCCTATTGGATTTCTTCGCTCAGAAGTTGTAATATCAGCCATTGTGAGTATGAAATTCAAAGTTCTTGTGACGCCTGTCACCGCCATTGTCGGTTCAGTCAATTTTGGGATAACTAAAGACAGATATTTCCTGATAAAGAACAGTCCAAACCAAACGTTTGAAAGCTGAGATCAGTTGAACGAATAGAAGAAACCTCTATAATATCACTGACGTATCCAACAGCTTAAGTTGTTCATCCCAAGTGGTTTTGATCAAATTTTTTACGTCATTTTCTTTGATTGGGACATTTTTAAAACATTTTAAGAGCGTTTCATTGTTCAATTTTGGCAATGTTTAAGGTCATCAAAATCCGCCCCCTAAGAATCCCCAATTCACCTAAATTATTCGTTCATTCCCGGTGGGGCCATAAGACTTGCAATCATATAAAAGTTGTACAAAAAAGTTATAAAATATAAGAATTGGAAACAAAAGAAAGTCGTTTGAAGCAAAGCTTTAACCAATGTTTCTCCTAGGTACCTTCGGTGAAGCGTTACAATGTTCGATGATGTACTTGTATATGTTTCATAATCCGAGTATGCATTACAATCGTAGCCGAAGCTCCTTTTTCATTCCTTCACCTTCCCAAAAAACTTAGCGTAAATAAGGGTCTCCAAATTCAAAAATTTTTATGAAAGTCAATTATTAGCATGAAATAAAACTTCAAATGTTATTATTTTAGTGTAAAATGTTATTTAAAATCCAATATGGACGTATATGCAAGTGTACTGTGTTTAATAGTTCAAAAGAGTACTGAGTAATATTATGGAAGTTCTAGTAAAACCATCAATATCACAAAACTTGGCCAATTTAGGATAGCCCCTTGTTCTACTGAGCACTTCAGATGTTTATTTACAGAGTATACTCTGACAATTGTTCTTTGTTTGTCACTTTAGAATGTATATCTTATCGCATCAAAAGAAAGATTTCTGTAGCTCATAACTCAGACACTTTTTGTCATATTCGATACAATTATGAAGATCTTTTTCTCCCGTTATAGAGATAAATTTTGAAATTTATCCGATATTACTTTTCACAGTGTAATATTTACTCTATGCTTTTGCATAATCATGTATTTAAATAATCCGATTGTCCATTATTTGAGAGCACAAACATTCATTATTTGCGTATATTATTTTTGTGTGTTCTTTAACCCCAATCATACTTGTGTTCACTTTCAATTAAATATTTATAATACCCACTAAACAAGATATTTAATCAAAATATTTCTGCTCGTTTATGTAGTACATTTTCTTGAGAAATAACACATTTCAATAAATAAAATTCGTGTTTACTTAACAAACCTACATTGTTGTATATGTGAGATTAACTTTTTTATACCCAAAGAAAAACTGAATTTTAATGGCAATTTATTCGGGTGCTGTGACCTTGTTCACTTCTAAAAGGCCTTCAACATCACATTTCAATCTTTGCCATTTGCCAATGATATTCCACGCATGTAGAGATGCAGTGATTCCAATCATCAGCAAGAGCCAACACGTTCACTGTGACAATGTAATGTTCATCCAAGAGTGAGGTTGGAGGAAAACGAGGTGTCGTAAGTCGTAGAAACGTGTAGCACAGGCTACTCTGCTCGGCTACAAAAGTGAACTCCCCATTAAATCTTCATATATTTATTTCATTCGATGAAATATAAATGAAACTTCTGGTAATACGGAAATATTTTTTTCTTTTCTTTATAAAAATTGTTTTACATGAGTTTCAAGTTTACATAGGTATCTCTTTTATACGAAAATAGTTTAAAATAAGCAAATTAAATATGGTGATTAAATCTTTGAAAAAGTAATTTCCTTACATAGTTTAGAATCTTCATTTTTTTTAATCTTCGCATTTGCAATGAAAATGTTTGGTCTCACAATTGCTCATATGCTTAGGTTACTTGTGATTTACCCGTAAGAAAAATTATTTCTTCACTTGAGAAAATAATCACCAACATTGTTTGAAATTTTCAGCAGAAAATAACTTCACGAGTTAATGACATGGAACACTGAGCGCCCTTACCAGAGGCGTACTTAAGGTAAGAAGAAAGTTTGTAATATATCGATAAACTGCCTTTAATTTTGTCATAAATCTCTACGAATTACTTTCCTGTCAAAATAGCATTTGAATAAATTATGCATATGAAATGGAAAAAAATATAAGAGAAAATTTTGCACAAATAATATGCAAAATATTTTTAACTCACAAATGAAATAAACCATTTTTAAAGTAAGAAAAAAGGGAAAATGTGATTTCAATAATGAAATTCGCAACATAATGTTGAATAATTACATTATTTCTGCCTGCTATATTGCTACATTATTTCTGCCAGCTGCACCTCAATGCTAAAATGCGTGACATTTGCGGAATCCATTGTCTTTTCAAATCTATTGCATTCTTTGATCTTGTTATGCAACTGCTTTGCTGTGGTTTAGATACTAATCTTATTTTCTTTCAATTTTTCGACCTTTCACATTTTGCACGTTCACTTCGTAGTTGTAAAAATCATATAAATTTATTGAGAGAAGCACATTTTACCCTCCGGCTCTCGGTATATAGGATACAGGAAACCTACCAAATATATTTAGAAGTTAGGATGTTCTTTATTATGCATTTATTTTCTGTTGTAACGAATTATAACTTCCAAGTCATTTCATTTCAGCATGAGCATGACTATCCGTAATGAAGCCACAGACAATAAGGTAGAAAGAGAAATACTATGAAAAACAAAATCTCTCACATACATGTTATTTTCCTTAATAATTTTGAAGTAAACGTGTTATGACAAAAGCGTTGAAGAGCACTTATTTAGCCTAGAGCATTTACCGAGCATTTATTTTTTTAACTAAGCAATGTTATTTAAGTGCCAATACATTTTAAAGGAAACAAGCTTAGTAATTATTTTCTTTCTCTTTTGTCTTTTTTGGTCTTTTCAATATATCGGTGAAGTTCATTGCACTAAATGAGCTTTTATTTCGTCTGTTCTTACCTCTTAGAAACAATAGGCTGTTTGTGTCTGCTACAAATATATAACAATCGCAAAGACAAATCGCACAGATGCGGTGATAAAAATAACAGGGAACGTCACAGAATACTCTATGATAGCCAGACAAGTGATGGGAGACTAAATCTTATTCGAAAATATCTCAAAAATATCAGTAACCGGAATTCGAACTTTACATGCGTATGAAAGTTAGCTAACGAATCATCAAGAGTGAATAAAACATGTGAAGAGTTTCACAAATACTATCATAAAATTTAGATGATTTCGTAAGACAAATTATCTGAACCTTAGTCGACAAAATTAATTAAAGTACTGCGGACTCAAGATTATGTGTTAATTATCATAGAGCGAAACTCCATTCTGATATAGATTCCACAAATACTAAATTTGCTGTTCTTTCTGATTCTGGGGTTCCCTTCCTCATTCGTAACGGAAGCACGATAAAAAATTGCCACGGCTGTTTTGATTCAATAGTTTGATTTAATATTTCCGGGTATATCCACTACTACTCAATTATTCTCATAAATGCGGTGCATGTTATTTCGCGGGATGCTGCGGTGTTCCTCCCCGGCTGGAATGTGAGGTCTGGCAGACCGAACTACGTCCACTGCATTAATGGTTTAAACAATAGCAGTAAAAAATATTTTGACGAAATATACTAGTTATAATTGAGAACTAAATATACCTATTCGTTTTATTTCCTTGTGCTCATGTTTTAAAAATTCATTGTTCCCACTTGACTGTCAAGCAATGCATTCATTAAATACATGGCAAAAGTAATAAAAGCGAGGACAATACATTAGTAATAAATGAGTTTCAAATACTCCAATTTGTTTTATTTTATTCTGCCGTAGTGGCTGTGCCAGCTTGATGGATTTAATCCTTCTCGTCTCGACTAGAACAGTAGGGCCTTCCGTCCAGCAATGTTGCAGAAGCGTTGCATGCTGAGACTCCGTAACCGGTAGATTTGCTTCAAAGTTCTCCTTCCTCGTTTGTCATTGTCCATCTCTAATCTTATTACTCTTGTCCTGTTCTTGGCGCGACAGCCCGCAACAGGCTATGGGGTTCGTGTGGTTAGCACGAAGACACCCCTCCATTGTACATTCAGGTCTTTATAACTTTAAGGTGGGCTTCCTAATCGTCACACAGCAATAGATACTGGGACATTTGTATGGAAAGCGCACAGTTATAATTTGCTTCGGCTGGGAATCGAACCCGGGGTTGTGCCGTGGAAAGCGAGCACGCTAACCAATGCGAATCTCATTACTAAACATCCCTAATTGTCATTATCATGACCACAATCTCATCTTCGTCAGTGTCATCATTACTTCCTGTTTTTCTTTTAGTATTATTTTCCACTTTGGCTCTCTTCCTAATTTATTTCCTGTTATTTACACTCACTGATATTTTCCTCTAATAGTTTTTGATATTATTTCGGTTCAATTTGAAATAGTGTATTCTTTCTTTGAGTTTCAAAAATCGTACCATTATTATTTCCAACAACTGTGGCTTTATCCTTCTCAAAAATTATTGTTTAATCGTGGTCTACTACCTTTGGAATGGATAGTAAATTTGTTAGATTATATAGGTAGGGCACCTCAATTAACTTTACATTTTATACATCTCATATGTTAGAATCCTTGTATGAACTTCACCAGGAACTTATATAAATGCTGTTTTGTAGCCAAATTCAATGTTTTAATTATTTTCTGCATGCAGATATTGAAAACTATTTCGCTCTTTATAAGATTGTGCGGTGCTACTAGAACGTCGTCATTACTTCCTGTTTTTCTTTTAGTATTATTTTCCACTTTGGCTCCAACACCTCATGTTTAAAATCCCGATTCTTGTTTTTTTAATAATTGTGTTTGTTATGAACATTGTTCAAGAATATTTTGATCCTATTTTTACATTTTACAGATTAATGGCTACGTTCTGTACAATAAGGTGTACGTGTAGATCGGCGCCGGATCTCACCATTCAGCTTGGAAAGAATCATCACCTCGACTCGGGACTAAAATTCACTATGTTAACGGGACAGTTGACGTACCAGGAAATCAATAAATCAATTGATCAATCAATCTAGGCTTTCGTTTGTGTTCTTGCTCAAAAATGTACTAAAATTACATGAATTAAAATTAAGAGTATATCTCCAGTTAAATACATACGGATATTTGAAATCAAGACAGTCTCTTTGATTTCCTCCCTTCTGATTTGATTTATTTTCAGCATATTTCAGTATATTTTAATATATATATGTTTTAATTCGGCCAATTGTGTTTTGTTTATATTCAATACATATCATTTCCTCTTTGAAATTGCAAAACTCCAATGAAACCATTTTCCCTTCAATTCCTATTAATTTGTTATTTCGAAACCAATTTGAAACATTTGAAATCATTCAATACTGTTACGTTTTTGAAAATAACATTATCGTTATCAGCAAACATTGTTCTCACGTTTGTAATGGTCGAAGACATATCGTTCACATTCCACGTAAAGGTAATTTTGGAAGCAAAAGGTTTGGCCAATAACGTCAAAAGCTTTCGAAAGGTCTAAAAATATTCCCCCAATCTAAATATAATATTTTGATCTATTGTTGAAGCAATAATAGCTTTAAGAACTAGTGGTGGTACAGAATGGTACGACTTTCCGGTATTAGTGTTCTATTTCCTTTGGTTTCGGATAGATATTCAGACTTGCACATTCTCTTGCCAGCTCCATCTATCGCCACCCAAAGTATATTTTTTTTGAAACTTTATTAATTTTTCGGTTTTTTAATAGTATACTGGAAATCTTATTTTAAGAACAATAAAGAATAGTAAAAACGTCGCCTCGTCCTAAATGACACTAAGGTACTAACACTACTTGCGTTTGCTATACACTTTTATAAAGAAGACCCGGATACAAGTTTTGCTACCGGGCCCACACTCATTTCGTTACGCTACTGGTAGTGAGTAATAACACTAAGAAGACGGGAAGCATCAGTGTGCCGCGCATTTCCATTACCTCTCCCAACTGAAGTAACCCAGCGCTACCCAAGTAATCTTTTATCACTATCGTCATTTCTAGCCAAAAATATTGAACGTTCTCAATAGTGTAAAATGTAAGTATTTTTATTTATATACCCGCCACTTCCCACCCACACCCGCCATGCTCGACTCGACCTGCTCCACCCTTCTCGCAACCCCCGACCGAACTCACCCTGGCTCTCGCCGTCCCCTTCCGGCTTCACCGCTTCGCTGGAAGCCCCAAAAATAGATGGGTTCGCAGGCTTCCGCGGCCGGAGTAAATGCATTCTTGGCTATCCGGGATGAGCCGCGGCTCGGTCAATTGTGCTGATGTTTCTGCCATCTAGCTATGGCCTTCTTCAGCGCTATACTGTATAGCTCTGAAGAAGCCCATAGCAAGATGGCCGAAATGTCAGCACCATTGACCGAGACGCGGCTCATCCCGGATAGCCAAGAACCCAAAAATAGATTCATTATGGAGCCGAAAGCCGAAAGTTGGGTGGAGGACAAAGAAAATGTTAACGATGACATTAATAATGCAGTAATGTAAGTTCAAACATGCATTGTAAAGTGGCAAAAATGAGGTAGATGACAATGACAATAATACGAAAATAGGTGAGTCGGAACTAATTTTCACTTTTTTCTTGAATCATTCGGACTAATTGTTCAGACGAAATAAATAAAAAATGTATTTAATTGGAAATTGAAAGGGGTTCTGAAAAATGTTTGTCCGCTATGGATAGTGTCCTCTTTTCAGAGATATTCGCCAAAATCTGAAAGAGGGCATTCTAATGATTTGCTCTCTAGAATGGAAGAGAAGATGTACTTGTTTTTTTTTTTTTTTTTTGTTTTTTTTTTTTTTTCAAAATCTCATCAGTACTCTAATGAAATTGTAGATGTACGTACTTTGAAAAGCAATGATTGTTTTGTTTTACAGACATGTAAATGCACAGTTTTACAATACCCTTACCATTTCCAACTTAATAACGTGCCTCGAAAAAAATGCTTTTACAAACCAATATTTTCTCAAAGTATTCTTTTTTATACTCTCTAGACCCCGGGAGGGAAACCCACTGCCTGAATACTACACGCGACCGTTTAAAACAAGTTTTCATACATTACACACTGATACGTAATTTATCATATGTGTACTAATTTTGTCATTCTGGCGATTGCGCTAAGATATTCTTTGATTAAAACTGTTAACTTCCCGCGAGAAAATGGTATTTTTAATAATACCCTGTATAAAAGCTAAATTGCTAGTAAATTATTTACATTTCCTTGTTGTTTCCTTAAAATGGCTTTCTTGAATGGATGGGCGCTCTTACACGGCTTTCGAAGGAGGAAAGTTTCCCTACTGTTGCTGTTGCCATTCTAAACTGCACTTTCCTATCATTCAGTACTCTACCTCAAATGAATTTGTGTTGGAAATTACTATACTAAATCTTAGATTAGAGTTCAAATGCGCCAGGCGATTGTGGTTTTGAAGTTTTAAATGCAATGGTGTACATTTAATATTCAGGTAAACCAATTATGATAATAATATGTCATAATTATGGTATACTAAAATTAAAGAATGAATGCGTCACATGAATGAAAATGAGTATATAAAAGTCATGCTTGATTTCCGTAATGTAATGAAACAATCTAATTTTGAACTATATTAAAGGAGAAACTAGTTGTGCAAAAAATGGCACAGACTTTCTTGAACTAATTAGTTCCCTTTTCTATTGAATCAGACTAACCTTATCTGTTTATCGCACCCATTTCCTGGCTGATATCTATCGACGCCTAAGAGACCAGTGTAACCAGCGCTTCCTAGACATTTGTCAGTGAAAGGTGCTCTCACCCTGTCCGAACCTCACGCCCAGGTGGCCAGAAGGTCCAAGAAGGTTTGAACATGAAGGCGGCTCCACACATGCAACATTCGGCGAATCCCGAGCAAACGCTCGCCGAATCCCGAGTAGTGTGGACAGGTTTGTTTGCAATTCGCCGAGCGCCGAACATTCGGTATTCGCCCTACCCACCGCGTGTCGGTCTTTAGGACACATCGAAGGGAGCAAATATTCGCCGATCACATCATCCATTGGGAATTGGGCGAGCAGTAATGTCGCTGCTCGGCGAATGCCGAATGTGTGGAGCAACCTAGAGGCGTGTCAGGTCGCGGCGCGAAAATTTGTTTACTAGAGTTAGCGGGCACTGCCTCCAGAGCAACTGGCGTGAGATTTAAAAGTAAGGATTCTACAAATGGCTCTGGAGTCTCACTGAATACCTGGCCCATAAGTCATTTGGAAGTCACTTGACAATTATTTCCCCAAATGTACGTCTATTAATTCCGGTTTTGAATTTATTGAACTCATGTTCCCGCAACGGCGTATGCACACGTAGATGCCGGCGATCGTTGGCAACGCCCATAAATTCAACTGCAGCTAAATTGCCACCCACCAAACGTCGCTGTCCATTGGCCTCTCTCTTAAATTAATTTAAATAAGATAACGGAAGTTCAATCACAAGTAAATACATTCACGAATTCTCGTAATAAGAATCTATCGTCAAATGTTGCCTTCTCCTCTTCGGGGGATATCGTGATCCTTATTACAAAACCACAGATTAATTTTCTGAAGAACCGTCCCCAAGGTTTCGCCGAACTTCCAATTTCTTGAATACGCCACTAATTGGGTTTTAAAACGAAAATGTCACGTCAATATTCCCGGCCTACATTCAGGATTCAACCATTAGCGAACTCGACCCAGTCCTCTTGTCAACACACCCGCCACCATGGTAACCGACGCTATATCCCTCAATTGTCTCTTTTCACGAGTTCACACAACTCGATCAAATTTATATTTTCATTTCGTAACAATGTCCTTTTCTTATACTCAATATAATGAAATAATATTGTAAGTTAGATTTAAAGTTGTCAAATGAGAGTAAAATCAAACATTTTGAATTTAAAGTATCTTGAGTCCGTAATCGTGCAATGATAACAATCGCCCAATAGTGGAATGATTGCATTAATTACCTACGTTCTTGTTGGGAGATTTAATAGACAAAGAATTTTGTTTGTTAAAAGAGCTGTCAGCCCTTAAGCGAGAATCAGATTAAATAATATTTATTATGTTATAACACATTCCATATAACAATTATCCCAACAACGGGATGGGACACCAATGGTAGTGGATTGATTGTTGCGTAGTGGTGGCGCCGCAACCGCGAGGGCGTCTTGTAGGGCCATGGGAGCCACAGTCCGCGCAGCCGCAGCTGCAGCGGCCCGCGAAGGCCGGCGCGCGCCTCCGCCATGCGCGCCCGCGCCCGCGCCCCGCCGCCCACCCCCGCTAGGTAGGCGCGCCCGGCGGTTCACTCGCAGCAACGCACACTTTCTCCCATTACTTGTAACGGCTAGGGGTAAACGCCCGTCCCTTTGACACGATTAATATCGTTCGCCGGAAACAAGTCGGTTCTCAACAATGTGGACATATGAACGTGTGTCAGTCTTCATTTACACGTAATATTATAATTCCAACTGAAGGTTGTACTCTTACACGTTCCGTATATACGTAGAGTAGAGAAGTTATGGAATACTACCAAAAAAACTGTGATTTTCACACAAATACATGTTTTGGAGGCCCCTGATACCCAAAGAATGTTGTTGTTAAAGGACACCACAGAGCGTGTCACTAACTTTGATGCCCAATTACTCAAAAAATACTTACATTTTCGAAAATCTGTATTTGATGAACACATTTCATTAAGAAAAAAATCACTTTCTGAAGGAGAATGCCAATAGTCTGCTCTGAACCATTCTTTCCCGTGGTTTCCTCAATCAATGCGTATGCTTGAACAATACTCTAACAAATGGATCACGGACGGCGCGCTATCTTGCCTTCCGCGTTTTTACTCCTCTCCCTTCATATACATATACATATACATATACATATACATATAGTGTTCACGCACTACAGTACCACAAATGACTGGAGACCAGTCGGGAGATAAGTTTGTGCGAGCAAGGGCAGTGCTCCGTTGCAGGGGATACCTAGAGCGGGAAACCCTCATGTCGGGGGGTGTAGGATGGGGCCGAATCTCACAATTGAGCTGAGAAAGAAAACAGTCACCTTCCTATATAAAGCACACACTACTCTTACAAGACTAACGACCTAGCAATTGACGTGTTCGGAAACATTAAATAATTAATCACAGAGGCACACAAAAAAAGTTGTCATTCCCAAAGACTTGACATATGCCTTTCTATGTGTGTCGACGCGCTGAATCCGAATCGAAAGTCAGAATTGCGCCACTACTCTCCAGTTTGTTATTTTTTTAAATCGCGGAAAATCACCGTGACATTGGTTTGTTTGTTTGTTTTTTTTCGCGGGTTATCATCAGACCCAAAGACTTGATACACGCTTCTCTATGCACGTCGACGTGCTGAATCCGAATCCGAAACCAGAATAGCGCCACCACCTTCCAGTTTTTGTTGTTGGTGTTGTTTTTAATCGCGAAAATCTGGAGGGTGATGGCACAATCCTGGCTTCGGATTCGGATAGATAAAATTGTGTCAAATCTTTGGGTCTGACACCACTTTTTAAATTTTGTGCGCCTGTGTAATCGATTACGTGCAGGCCTCGGGCGCAGGCTCCTCATGGGGGCGTGTCTGTGCTCGATGGGGTGCAGGCGCAGGCAGAAGCACAGGGTGAGCTTCGCCTTCCCCCTGGAGGAGGCTCAGTCCTTCTCCAGCTATGACCGCCGCCGCCGCAAATGGTCCGCCTCCGCCAACAAAGCGTACGTGCGCGTGCTAGTTTTTACTCGTACTAAACAGGTGGGGGCCCTCGACTGATGCTCCTAACACCTACTGCATTCGTGATTATAATAAGCAATGATTTAAACATTGCGTTAACATTATATTACACATAATTTAAACGAGTACGTTTATTAAACTATTTCAGTATTTTGTAACAGTTACTTCATGATACATATATAAATACATACATAATTCATGAACATAAATACAGAGTATACAACATAAAGGGAGTTAACATTTATTTTGTTTTTATTCCATTGAATGTTACTAATGTACAGAATTTAATAATATTAAAACATTAATAATATCAAAAGTAATAAAATATGATTTAAGTTTAAATGAAAATTCAAACATTTATCAAGCGATATAATACTAACGTTCTTTAACAATAGATAAAAACTATACTACAGTCCCTACCATTGCAGTTGCTAACGTAGTCCTACAAACGTTACCTAAATATTTGCAATATCATCCTTTTAATTCAATTTGCAATTGTAATAACTAACAACATCGGGTGCTCCCACGCATAGATTGCGAGTACAAATAAAGATTCTTTCTATCCAATACAAGTTCTTCAAAAACGTGGAAGGGAAACTGAAAGCACCTTCTCCGAGATTTACATAACTGTAATCAAATTGCATATACATTAAACATTTGACAATACATTCATAGGAAAACTGTTCTATATACTTCAACTTCTAAAAATTTCTAAATGTTTTCTAAATGTAAATGATCCTTCGCTCTTCAGACGAAGGGATCATAAAGATCATAAAGGCTGCCAGGCACCAAGGGCGCACGTTGTGTTCGAGTTATGTGTGAGTGCGCCAGTCCTGCGGATACATGCGCACATATGACATTGCGCAATTATTGGTCCCTGCGAACAAGCACATGCATGCCAAGGCATGAGTGACCAATGTATCGAACACGTTTCTTCTTTGATTGTGTTTTTGGTGTGCCTGCGTTGATAGCTTGAGGGAAAGCTTGCGTGTGGCCATACTGCACATAGGTGTGAACAGGTGTGAACCTCCATGTATTCGTAAGCTGGTGTACGTACCCTGAGGAGGAGATTAAAACCTATCTTTTGTCTGTTTTTAATATTCCATTAATAGAAATAGTTATTTTAATGGGAAAATGTGACAAGTTTATTCTAGTTCTGTAGTTGGAAATAACAGTGCCAATACATAATATTTCCTGGAAAGTAGGAACAAATCCATGAGTTAGTTCAAATATTTCTAAAAATATTATCTGAAAAACCAACTTCTAAATACAGATTTTGATAAATTGGGGTTTAATAAAAACGTGACCGGTGAGATCGTAATGTACCATATTTAAGCTGAGCATATGTGAAGGTTTTCCTTCGTAATTCCAAAACCAATTTAGTTACCAACGTACATGAACATACTTCAAAACTGATGCCTTAAACTTCCCCGCACATGGATTGTTAAACTTTGTTTTTTTAAAGAATTCATTTTTGAGCTCAGATTAATATCTATCCATTCTTAACAATAGTAACCTAAAAACTTTTGTTTTTAATCGAGAAACAAATTCGTATCTGTTCTGGAAAACGAGCTAGAATATACTACGTAGAGTGGCTGAAGCGCCTCCATCTTTGCACCAAATTGAAGCCATGTTTTTTTGCAGTCAAAGCAGTGCCCGGAGAAACTAGCAGTCCGGAGTATTCTAGCAGTCCGGAGAAACAGTTTTCTAGTATTTCGTTTAGCGCTGGCTGTAGACGAGTAGGCGTGGCCGCGCGCTATATATATCCTCTTACTCTTTGTTCCACAACCAAAAACTAGTCATTTAAAACCGGAATGGCAATACGTTAGGAGAACGAATTGAGAAACTTTAAATACACTTTGCTTCCTGCATCGGTTATTGTCAAAAGAATGAAAACTGTTGAAATGTTATTGCAGTTAGCATAAATCCTGAAAGTGAATGTTATTGCAATAAGAAACAAACAAACGGAGGCGGCAAACTTGGAAAATGAAATATTTGTGGTTCGTTGACTTATATTTTGGTTATATACCGAAAATACTAAAGGCATTGTTAATATTATTATTCTAACCACTAATATAATTTAAATACATATAGACGAGCGTCCACCAAGAGCGCTGAAACCATTGTGTCAGCCCTTCTGTAGTGTATTTAAGCCCCTTGTGTTCTCCTGATGTCATTGTAATTTCCGCTGAAGAGCTCGGATAGATAACGCGTGTCCGGATGTTCTCTCTTTGCGCATATGCGCTTGCGTTTGTGGACGCGTATGCGCGCAAATGTAACGGATTCGTCCACGTACACTGTGTGTGACGCTATTCGTCTCAGTAGACGAATTTCCCCTTCGGGTCTACATGATCATGGTGATGATTATGATGATGATAGTGAGTCACCACCATAGGTTTAAAGACGCCGAGGATAGAAACGTGACACCTAAAATAACATTTTTCATAAAAATTTACATATCAAATTTTCATTAAAATAATATTAATTTCGAATTCGGAAGAAAAATAATTTGAAGTCTTAAAGGGAAAATAAGTGTATATAGTACTCACAAACCCAGCACACTTTCTTACTCGCACACAAATACTCAAAATTTGGGGGTAACGGCCCTCGAAAAAAAATCATTTACGTAGGGACTTCACAACATAGTCTTCGACTGGCAAATGCTGCCCGCTATATCAAGTTACTGAAAACCGGTCTCGCGACTAAGCTAGGAAGAGAATTTAGTAATTTAAACATCATCAGGAACGTTGAATCTCAAAGAAACTTTGTTTGGGACCAAGATATGGTACTCAGTAGTGGAAGGATTGCACTGATATTTACAGCAGAAAATACGACTTTTCATTTGACAGCGTTAAATTAATGAAAATAGACTTCAGCTGAATGGATTTTAGAATAATCAAAAGCTAAGAAAGTAACTCAATAAGCAAATGAAGCAAATTGTCTACAAATTACACAGCTACAGAAAAGGTTTTGGGAAGATTTTTCAAGCTAGATTGAACCATGATCCATTACTTCAGTTCATAGTCAACGGCTGCGTGTGGGCTCACTGGCGGCTCGAAAGGTTTGGGTCACTTCTTCCCCCAATGACATTTCTTTTTATTTGGAAAGTATCCTTTTTTCATTTACTAAACGAACTCTTTCCGGTCAGTATGTAGTCTTAAAGGGAAAGTTTGTACAACAATCGGCTAAGAAATTGCAATACATTCGTGAGTTAACTATAATTTGTTAAGGTCACACAAAATATCACATATGTTTTGAATATTCTCAGGTAAATTCCAAAGCA
This sequence comes from Gryllus longicercus, assembly GCA_038098605.1. NCBI lineage: Eukaryota > Metazoa > Arthropoda > Insecta > Orthoptera > Gryllidae > Gryllus > Gryllus longicercus. Next base: position 137,846 of record JAZDUA010000149.1, read on the forward strand.
TTCGTGGAATTTAGGAAAAATATTATTATTATTTTAATAGTCATAAATGCGTTATTTTGTGTTAGGAACAATAGATCGTTAACTTCCCTCAAATACACTATTTGCGAATCTGCTGGAATGGCTGTCGTTCACTCAGATTTAGGCACACAACTCGGTGCTCTCACATGCAGTCGAAACGTACGATTGAGCAGGGATTGGCTTAACGCGCTCACATACACTATGTGATCAAAAGTATCCGGACACGTCCAAAATGGTGATTCGGTGAGGTCGTGTTTTTCATGGTGGGGACTTGCACCCCTTGTTTTGTGTAGCACTATCACGACAAAGGCCTACGTTGATGTTTTAAACACCTTCTTGCTTCCCACTATTGAAGAGCAATTCGGGGACGACGATTGCATCTTTCAACACGATCGAGCACCTGTTAATACTGCACGGCCTGTGGCGGAGTGGTTACACGACAATATCATCCCTGTAATGGACTGGCCTGCACAGAGTTCTGACTTGAATCCTATCGAACATTTTAGGGATGTTTTGTAACGCCGACCTCGTGTCTGGCCTCACCGACCTACATCGATACCTCCTCAGCGCAGCACTCCGTTCATAATGGGCTACCATTCCCCCAAGAAACCTCCCAGCACCTGATTGAAAGTATGCCTGCGAGAGTGGTAGCTGTCATCAAAGCTAAGGGTGGGGGGCTAACACCCTATTGAATTCCAGCATTATCGATGGAGGGCGCCACGAATGGTAAGTCATTTTCAGTCACGTGTCCGGATACTTTTGATCACATAGTGTACATGCGCGCGCGAGCGGTCACGAACACATCCAGGTTCACACCTGTTGTGAATGGACACACACACACACTCTCGCTCTAGCTATCAACTAGGGATGGCCGATTTAATTGCGATTAGTACAACAATCGATTATTTTATACGATTAATCGCAAAATTGAAATTAATTATTTTATACCGATTAACGTACTCATCGATTAATTTGTCAGATTTTTAGCTCGATTATTTTAAATCAATTATTAATTTTCAAGACTATCAAGATATGAAAGTACATCTCTACTTTTGAACTTAAAACTTAATTTCTCTACTGCTCATCTCTCTGCGAAACATAATAGAGACAAACATACGCCTTTCATTTTATGTTGTAAAAATAAGTAGTAAAACTAATAAAATGAAAAGTCACTACGTATGTTCTAATATTTTAGTGATGGTATTATATTCCGTATGAAATAAGACAGAATTACCAGGTTTCCTAGAATCATTCTCAACGAAGTACATCATTATATTATAATTATTGATCTTACTGTTTCTAGAAATTCTACTAGCATTTTAATTTTAAACTGAGATCAGTCGTTTCTCATCTTTACGTGTGGAATAAATATGATTTAAATAAGTAATAACAAATATTATCAATTAAATCAGGCCGGGCTTCTAAAAAACTAGTAAACGCTTCATTAAAACGCTACAAAACGTTTAATTAATTTACAAATTGAAAATTAACGATTTTACGCATTATTTAAAACATGTGAAAAATTAATCGATTATATACGATTAATCGATTAATTCTAAATGATGAATCGATGCATATTAATCTAATAAAAAATCGATTAGATATTAATCGATTATTATTCCCAACTCTTCTATCAACGCACGCTCACCAAAACACAACCATTTCTAAAACTGTGTTCGAACAATTGGTCACTCACGCCTCCGCACATACGTGCTGCTTTCGTGCGGTGAAATTATTTCTCAAAACCACATGCGCACGCACTCACGCACTCACGAGACCGGCGCTCTCAAGGACTCCCACACACTAACTCGAACACTTATGCGCATGGGAATATGCACGGAGAAATACTTGGAAAACATTTCAGATTCGACAACAGTGTTAATAAAACAATAATAACTTAATGAATCTCTGAATACAGTTTCGACTATACCTTACACCGTTTTTTCTCTTATGTCTCAAATTCATTTATGCAAATTCTTTTGAACCTGAAATAAAATAATTTTATTTATGTGAATTTTCTTAAGAAATAATCACATTTGTGTTACGTCTATTCTACAAGAAGTAGAGAATTTGTGTCATTGTAACAAAACGAAAAATCCTCTATTTTAGATGTGAGCGCTTGCAATATCTTACTTTTTGTGAGGAGGGCATAGGCAACTCTGTGGAGCACAGTGTGAAATCGGACTTGAACTCAGTTCTCATGACGCCCACGTTCGACTTTGCTTCAGTGTCCTTCCAAAATGTTCTTTCCAGAGAGTTAGAAGAGTGAATATTTGAAAATAGTAACTTTAAAATCTGACGAGAGTTTTACTTAACATGCAACAATACGTTACGAAAGTTAACACATTTTCATCTCAACATGACAAAGACTTTGGTATCAATTGAAAAACAGGCAGCTCTGACAATCATGGAAGGAATTGAACTTAACTTGCGATTGACTTGTGAGTGAAACATTTGACATTCTCATTTTATCTGTTAGAATTCGAACTTCCAAGTAACTCAGGTCTGTATTTGTTTTTAATTAACAATCGCAGTATTATCTTCTGTCTCTTTCATGACTAACGTGTTTTATTGTGTTCGAAATTACATTTAAATATCTAAATATATACTGTGTTGGTTACTGTATCAATTTATTTTGTCACATTTGTCGGTGTTGCGGGAAATAAAAGGTTTATCTCATAATTTCGTTTCGATTTATTTTCATAATTTCATTTCCGCCTTTTTACACTTCCCCAAAATGTGTATGATAAATCAATGAATACTAGAAATCCTTGAAGATAACAGATGATAAAGGCAGCATAATTAGTTGATAAACCTGGATTAGTTGATAATCCTAGTTCGTTAATAAAATTCGGGGCTGTAAATAGGGGGGGAAATTTGATTTTAAAAAACTGTTAATTATGTTGATATAAACTTGCAATAGTTCATACGTTCCTTTCCGTTAATGAATGTAGCGCATTTGTAAGATAAAAAGTGCTGGCGCAAGAAGAATTGTGAAAGTTGTATAATTCTCGAACTTCTTTATTATTTTCCAGGATAATTCGAATCTAAGCATGCTGAAATATTCGAGTCCTCGAAATTGTTTTCTTTTCAATTTCAATGGCATGGGATTCCTGGGAATTGAGGTGTAGAAAATGAGGAATGTGATTTCAAATAAATTGTACTTGCTTGAAAAAAATCAGTATTCACAATAAGTTGGGCATATATCATAAGCTTTTAGGGCAAACGGCTTGTTTTTTTTACGGCATCACGCTTATTATGACAAAAACCTGTACACTAAGCATTACTAGTGGAAGATAATGCATTTAACCGAAATAAAGTTTCAAAAAACTATTGAAAGCATGTTTCTCTTGAACATCAAGAATTTCGATTTAACCAATTTTGTTAAATTGGTTTAAATATTTGTATCTCTTTTAGCATATTTAGGTACTTCAGGAATATCATGATTTCAACAAATAAATCCAGGAGCCTCTGTTATTCTAATTAAGATTTTTTAGATTAGACGCTTTACATATTTTAGTAGAAATATAAATTATATTGGATACTCCAACAATCAGATTTTCGAGTATTTTATTTTTTCAATTATATAACACGTTTAATTGCAACAATTGTCTTATTTTCTTTTATGAGTTTATCTTTTTATATCCTTGTTAAATTTGTTCTAATCTACAGTTGTTGTTTTTTGTAAACCAGGAAGAACGTGGTTTATAAAAGTAATTCATTCTCAGATTTATTTCTGAGAATTTTTAATGTCACAGTAGTCAATAATTTAAAAAGATGAAGACAGGATGGTGGTAGGAAAAAACATTTAATAGAAAGATGAAGTTTATGTCAGTCGCTTAGATTCAAGTTTGTAAATTGGAATTTTGTTCCGTTTCCGTGCATTTTAAGAAGTACTTCTGAATGTCAAATTAGGACACTGCGTTCCCTACTTGCTTATGAAAATAGGCCTAGTGATTCCCTAAAATAAGCGCGGTTCTTGCTGCCTCACCAGATGTTTGCCTTCGGCTAGGGAACAGCGTGGAGGAAATAACTTTGAATCTAGGCGCAAAGTGCGTGACTCCCCTGCCCGTGCTCGCAGGACCCCTCGCCGCTCCGACGAAGGCAGGCGCCCCAAGCTGAGCAGCGGCGGGACTCGCCGCAAACGAGCCCGCAAGCCCCAGCCCGGGCGCAGCCGCCACCGCAAGAGGAGGAGGGGGAAAACCCCCCCTTTATGACTCTCTCCCTCCGTCTATCAGCAGCGGGGGCGTGTCCCCGGCCAGCCAATAGGTGCGTGCGATGCCGTTGACGTCTGACCGCGCTCACTAGTCTGCGAACAAACGCCAGGCCCGAATAAAAGCGGCACTTTCGGCGGGCAGATGAACAGTCGCTTGTCGTTGCTCACGGCCCGAGTCAACATCACCTGGGCAACCGAAAACGTTGGCTAAGCGATGGCTTCGATGTTTTCTATTTTCGTGTTGATCCTGCTGACAGTGGTCGGCGGTGTGGTTCAGAACTGTGTAGCGGCACCGGCGGGTCTAAGCGAAGAACCAGCAAAGTGGGCAGAAGTGGAGAGCGAAGTGAAAGCTAAGCTGGATACTTTAATGGACAACTATTCAACGGACATTTATAGTAGTGTAGAAAATGCCAATGCCGAATCGAAGTCGGGGTGGCTCTACATCTGTGTTTTCTACACAAATGACAAAAGAAGGCCGGAGATTCCCTGTGATAAAGATGATTTACACAAGTTGTTGAAGCGGAAGGTTGCGTAATATTATTTGTGATCATCGAAGGATGATGCATTTATTGACGAATGTAATGCTCGAACACGGTTAATCGTATGTGGTTCATCAGTGGTTCTAATATGGCTGCCTGCGTTTGACTGCCTCGAACTGTAACTTAATTTATGTCTTCTGACTGAAAATGTACGCTTGAAATGATATACTGCAAAGCAGAAAGTATTATTGTAGATCTGAATTTGTTATTTTTTAAAATTCGAGTCTACTCACATTGTACCTAATGTTCAAAGAATCGTTTCATGTTTGATTCAGAACGTATGAATGTTATTTATATTTTGAAAGTTCTGTGTGAATCTGTGTACATAAAAATAATTTATATTGTAAATATTTGAAATATATTTTTATCATATATGAATGAATTATTTATTTATTTTTGCAATTGAATTTTGCTATCATAAAACTTACGTCACTGTCCCTAACTTTCTACATAACTGTTTCTTTCCCAAAATATATTATAAAAAACCAAATTATATAAGAAACAAAAATGAGATGTCATGTAGAGAAGAAGCACACTTGTGTCATCTAAAGCAAGTTGTACAGCCATTAATTCGAAAAATATGAAATATATAGATCTCAATAACAAAATGGAAATTGAAGAAGTGAACAAGATATAGTTGTCTGTCACTGATCTATAAAAATGCATGAAAAAAATCTTGAAAGTTGAGATAGTGATTCTACTTCAGTCGCAGAAAATTATTTCGGTACATCCGTTAATTGAAACTTTATACTTTTAAATTAAGGGAGAAAATGATTAAAGAAAAATTATAAACTTTCGAGCTGATCATGAAAATTCCACGCAATAAAGTAATTTCTCCATGTCAAATATGACAGTCGTGAAACAGGAGATTTAATGAAGCCTCTGATTTTTAGCAAAATCAACTGGTTAAATATATAAGCTTTCACAGTTAAATTTTCTAAAACAATCAGCATTTTGTAATTAAAAGAATGTTTCGAAATGAAGGTACAACATAATCTTAATTGGCTTGTTTCTATCAGAGTAAGTTATGCAAAATATGTAAAAAGCTCAATTTGTAAAATTTCTAAGAGATATCTGAAAATACTTAAGTGAAATAATTTTTAAATTAAATATCCCTCGTTTGTAAATTATATTTTTTAAATTGCCATTAAGGAACCAACATGAAGTGATTCTTAACAATTCTAAAACAAATATTCTTACCTAAAAAAACTATCAAAACTAAAAGTGTTTTTGTAGACGTTTAGTCACAATAAATTAATGTAAGTTGCAGGCCATAATGATTTCCTCTCGCTGCACTTGCTGCCTGTGAAGGGGCCATAGAAGGGAGACGGAACGCACTCGAAAGTTCATTTACCGTTCGGTCGTTGCACTCTAACTGCACCCTCTGGAAAAAAAACTTAAAATTTTGAAAACAATTTCTAAGTAATAGTGTCTATATTTCATTTTTTAAACTTCAAAATGCAACGACTTATGCAAAATATTATAGAATATTTTAATGCCCTTTCACAGCAAGAACACAGACCGTGACATTTTTTCTAACATCTGCTTTATTTGCAATTTGTTCTACTCGAACATTCGGCAAATACAATTGTACATACATTATTGACATGTAAAGAAACCATCCAATTCTGGTTCTTTCTAAAAATGGTTTTAAACTAATTGTCCAATTCAGAGAGAAAAAAAGAAAAAGAACAACAATAAACAAAATCACATTGAAATAACAATAACACAATAACAAACAAACATACAATAGTGCAAGCATTGTGACAAAAAATTATATCTACTGTAACAATTATTTTAAAAGGAAAATATTATTTATATCTGTGGTCCAGATCAAGAGGATATACTCTTTTCAATCTTCTTGTCATTGTGCTGTTATCTAAGATGTTTATGGCCAGATGATTAATATGATTTTCGAGTCTGTGTTGGTATTTGTGAGATTTGAGAGTGATTTCCTCTTTAACAGTGGTGATATTGAGATCTTTATGTAGAGTGGCGTTTGATACAAACCAGGGAGCATTGCTTAATAGTCTGAGACATTTGGATTGAAATCTTTGAATTATTTCTATATTTGAATGTGATGCTGTTCCCCAGAGTTCAATTCCATAAGACCAGATAGGTTTGAGTATTGTTTTGTAAAGTAAAATTTTGTTTCCTAGACTTAAACAAGATTTTCTTCCTATTAACCATATCATTTGTCTACTTTTCAGTTCTGCTTCCTTTCTTTTAATCGAAATATGTTTCTTCCAGGTTAGCTTTTTGTCGAGATGTAGTCCGAGATATTTGACGGTGTCTACGTTTTCAATTAGTTTTCCGTTTATTTCTATTCTTGTATTTCTGGTTCGTCTGAGGGTAAATGTTATACATTTGGACTTTGTTTCATTCATTCTTATTCTCCAGAGTTTACACCATTTGTTTATAAGCTCGAGGTGATCTTTCAATGTTCTTGTTGCCGTTTCTTGGTTTTCGTGCGAAGCTAGCAGGGCTGTGTCATCTGCATATGTTGCAGTGGTGACGTCTGGGGACTGAGGTAAGTCAGCGGTGTACAGCGTATACAGCACTGGTCCAAGGATGCTCCCCTGTGGCACTCCTGATAATATTGGATGAAACGGTGTTATTTCATCTCCGAATTTTATTTAAAAAAGTCGATCTGAAATAAAGGATCGAAGTATATTATAGTATGATGCGGCAGACATTTCTTGATTTTATATAACAAGCCTTGATGCCACACTTTGTCGAACGCTTGCGCAATATCTAGAAACAAGGCGGAACAATACATTTTATTTTCTAGAGCTCCGTTGATGGTGTCGACTATTCTATGAATTTGTTCTATTGTAGAATGACGATTTCTAAAACCGAACTGATGGTCTGGAATTGCGTCATTTTCTTTAAGTAAAGGATATATGCGAAATAGTAATAGTTTTTCGAATACCTTAGACAACGAAGGCAATAAACTTATTGGTCTGTACGAGGAAACATCTTGTAGCTGTTTTCCTGGTTTTGCAATTACAATTAATTGTGCCAGTTTCCACTGCGAAGGATAGTGTCCGATGCGTATTATTGCATTGAAAATGGATGTTACAAGGGCAATGAGTTTCTTAGGCAGTTTTTAAGCATTTCCCCTGTAATACGATCATGTCCAGGAGCCTTATGATTTGGTAGTAGTTTCAGCCCTGCTGTGACTTCTTTTGTTGAGAAGAATTTAATTGGTGGCGACATTTGATGGGGACATTCCAGGAATTCTATGATTTCTTTTTCTTCTGTGAGTAGTGCTGAGGGGTGTGGTTGAAATGTTTTTGCAAAATATTTTGCAAATTCTTCTGCCTTATCGTTTTCCGTTCTAGCCCACCTTCCATCGGTTTTACGAAGAGGGGGGACATGTTTTGTAGGCCTTTTTAATTTTTTAGTAATTTTCCATAAGGAGTAATCTGTAGCTTTTGAGGGTGACAACTTTTCTATTCTTTCCTTCATTTCCTCCGAGTGAAATTCTTGTAATTTTCTTGATAAGAGGCGGGAAGTTCTGTTGAGTATTCGTTTGTCGTCCGGGTGATGAGTGCGTTGCCAGGTCATCTTCATCTGTCTTTTCTCTTTAATCATTTTTAGTATTTCTGATGGGTATACGTTGGTATACGGGTGGGTTGCATATACGGCTGCCTGTTGAATGTGTTGTATTAAGTATTCAACAGCATCGTCGATATCTTCTGGACATTTTTGACGGACCTTGGCAGTGGTTTTATAGTAAAGCCAGTTGCTGTATTCTTCCCAGTTCGTTTTTCTGTTTGTAAGGTATATGTTTTCTTTCTTTTTGATTTCAGAAGAACTGATTGTCAGTATTTCTGGAGAATGATCAATGACAGATCAAAAGACGGCTCTATTGTGTGATAGGTCTGTGCCATTCCCTTTGTGACGAAGATATCCAAGACATCAGGTACCTTGTTACCATCCGTTGGCCAGTATGTGGGATTTCCTGATGAAATTGTTTGGAGTTTTAGTGTAGAGATGGCTCCTTCTAAAGCGCGACCTCTTGTAGTTACCAGTCTTGATCCCCATAGTTGATTTTTAGCATTGTAGTCTCCTCCAGCAATGAACCTTGTGCCGAGCGTTCTAAAAAACTTGATATACTGATCGGTGGTTATCGTGTGTTTTGGAGGGGAGTATATAGCTGAAATAACGAGCGGACCGAACTTATCGTATACTTGTATAGAGGTTGCTTGCAGATAGTCTTTAGCATTATCTTTGTACATATTATGTCTGATTCTTGTTTTAATTATTACTGCTGTGCCTCCATGAGCTGTCCCATCTGGATGATTTGTGCAATATACGTCGTAGTCAGGTATACGTATATAGCTTCTTTCGGTAAAATGTGTTTCAGACACTAGGAGTATGTCAATATTTTCTTGATGTAGAAACACTTCTAACTCTCTTCGATGTTGAAGTATTCCGTTGGCATTCCAGGAGACAATTCGCAGTAAATTACTCATAGTTTCTTCATTATTGCAGTCATGATATTAATTAGGCTGGAGATTTGTTCAGCTTGCTTTGCTAAGATGGACTCGAATTTTTTAAATGATTCTTGCATTATGGATATCAGATTATTTTCATACGACACATTTTGATTATTGATTTGCGAATGTTGGGCCATTTGTGCATATGTGAGCTGTCTACCTGTTCCTATGGTTTGATTACTTGTTAGTCCACTTGAATTGTTACCTTCAGTTATGTTTTGCGTAGCATTTCTACAGTGTGGACTTAGACTAGGATACTTGCTGTTACGAATTTTTTGATAGACTTCGCAGCCTTTATAATTTGCTGGATGGTCACGGCTACATAGAGCACATGTAGCTGGTGTGTCTCTCGTTTTAGTACAGGTTCAACTATCGTGATTCTTTCCACATTTGACACAGCTATACGGAAGCGTGCAATAACGAAAATTGTGCTCGTAGGACTGACATCGCTTGCATTGTACTATTTCTCGTTTTTTACGCGGTGGTTCAAAACTAATTTTTGCATGTAGTAAGTATTCGACGTCATATATTTTTTTGTTGTTACTTTGAGGTTCTAAGTCCACAAAAAACATTGATAGAGGTGCTTTTGTTAACCGATGCTTGATATTATGAATTTGTCTTACTTTGTGGCCTTGTGCTTCTATAGCTTCTTTAAGTTCCATTTCGTCTGCTGTTGGGTGCATATTTTTTAACACTACCCGAAAGGCTCTTTCTTGTTTTAACTGAAATGTATAATGAGCAATATTTTTCAGATTCAGATGTTTAACAAGCTTTCGATAAACATCCGGTGTTTGAGGTACGATTTTCACATTGTTCATTGTAAGTTTGGCTTCATCTTGATAGGTTTTGATTAGTTTATATGAGAAGTCTTCATCTTTAATGACTTCTTTAATAGATCTGATCATATCAGATATTACTCTAACGCCTGGTATGAAAATAGGCGGTGTTCGATATTTGTCTTGTTCTTGTATACTGCCCTTGGTTGTCGTATCATTGATACTCTCAGATTTCGAGGTTACTTCTAAATTTTCATCACAAGAGAGATGATCATACCTGTTTTTTGATGATACGGCGTCATGCTCAATGTTAGTCTTCTTAGAGGGTCCTACAGAGTTGTCATCATTGCGTCTTTTTTGTCGACGCAGCGGGATTGTTTGCCATGAGCTGCTCAGGGTTGAAGCCGTTTCCTGCGTTGTAGATGCTTGGCCGTTAGTTGCTGTAGCTTCTAGCACAGTAGCTGGGATTTCTTTTTCACGCAGATATTGCTGTATTTGGAATTGTAAATGTTGGTTCTGTTGCACTAATTGTTGTAAGTGTTGTTTTAACTGTTGATGTTCTTGCAATAACATTTGATGCTGTTGCTGAAGGTTCTGTGTTACGTCGCTGTATTCTAAAGTCGATCCGTTCGTACTATTGTTGACGAATGCTTCACTGTTTTCTTGGTTATTTAGTATTTCTGCTGATTGTGTGATTAGTCCCCCGAAGGGGACGTGGTCAGTTAACATTATTCACTTCACTATATATGGGCGGTATTGATTTGCAATAGTTCTTGATACACCACTGTTCACACGAGAATGAGGTCACCTTTGTTCACAAATAAAAGCGGTCACCACTGTTTCACTAGTAAATTTGAACGGTAAGTTGAAAACGTTCCTAATTCACCACTGTTCACAAATAAATGCACTTCTTTCTGACCCCGGACCGGCACCAGTAGCGGCCGGGGCAGTCGGACTTGCGATAAGCGCGAGCCTTCGGCTAACTAGCGGAGCTGCGGAGCACGTCTGCTCGTGACCGCTGCTGAGCGAGAACTTAGACCGTGATATGGCAGCAGAAGAAGTTAGTCTTCCGTTGAACGAAATTAAGAATTTTTTTGTGCTATTTATTGTTAATGAGAAAAAGTATTTGAAAATCTGTAGTACGAGTTAGTAGCAGAAAGGCCGGTGTTTATTTCTGGAAATTGACATTCCCTTACACGAGACGGAATACGTCCCCCTTGTTATCTCAATTTATAAACTTCGACAAAAATTATTCTTCTGGAACCACATCCTGAGAACACACGGAACTCGAACACCCAATTTTCTTCTTTGCTTTCTTGTGACCGAATGCATATAATAAATCTATCCATAATAAATCTCGGACAAAATAACATTACATACTTAAGAGTTGGTGAAATTGTGTAATCGAAGGAAGAGAAGAAGTTATATTTGTATCAATCCTTTCAATTGATCTGGACATAAAAATCCACCACTACGATGAGTACATGCCATTAAAATTCAATGAAACGAATGGGTCACCAAACCTCAAAACGTGAGTTAATGTAGGAAGAAACTTGTCAAAATTCAAGAGATTATATTCACGTACCATTCACGGCAAGGCCTAGTGACGGGAAAACGAATGTGAATATTATCTCACAACGTGTTGTAAGAGAAATGCTTTTTTTAATTATATTTCAAAATAATCAAGTCAAGAGCTTTTAGAAAACACTTTAATTCGTAAAATGAAATTATTGTGTAAGTATTACCCTATTCCTAAAATTTAAAGAACTATGAAAGTAAACTTTTCTCATTTTCATAATAAATTAGAATTACCTTCATATAATAGATTGCAGTGAACCGAAAAAATTAAAAATTATTAGCTCTTCTAGATAACTTTCTATGTATTTATAGCTCTCACTTTATTCTTTCAAAGCTTTTGAACATCGTTATTTATGATACGAGAGATAAAAGAAACATTTTATTTAGCGAGTGAGAACGTGACGAGGCTAAAGGCCCAGTGGAGCAATCCCACAAGCAAAATAGTCAGCTTCCATTTTATTTTAATTCAAATATATAAAACACTTAATGATACATTAAAAAATATTAAAACTATATTTATACAATTTTAGCCTTCAAAACAAGTGTATTCTTAACTGAAATCAAACAATAAAAGTAATCTAGAAAATAATAATCTAGAAAATTCTCTTAAAATTATTTTTAATTATGCCACCGCTCATAATAATTTCATTTAAAACCAAGAAAACATTTTTCAAATTCGAGGTTAGTAATGAATTGCACTTTTCACAACCATGTGACGGTAGTTGGGAACCACAAAAAGTCTCGTCAGAACAAAACTTAGACAGGTCAAGATATGATACCCTAAAAATTCTTACTGATACCTTAAAATATGATATGATACCTTAAAAAAATTGGGCTCCAAATCCTAAAAAATATTACTCTTCTTTTTAATACCACAAATGAGCTAGATGAACCCAATAGTTGATGAGCAAAACAATTGTGATTCCCATTAACTTAAATTAACTGGTCATTCAAAATGACTGTGTCATTCTTACGTAGAATTAAGTCATTATTTGTGTCGGGATTTAGAATAAACAATTCAGACAGTTATAAACGGAAGAATTTAAAGTATTTTTTTATATAAAAAGAAGAAAAAATAACTTCAATCAACTATTCCACTCATGAGTTAGTTTCAATCCGGCCAATAGCATAAGATGGTTTCAAACCAATCACAGGAACCTATAATACATTAATAAGTTCACATGTATACTTTTTCCTATTGTCTTACAGCAGATGACGTTAATCTGTTTTGGAAAATAAATATTCCTTCCATGACTGAAACTGCAGTAATCAATCTAGCGTCTGAAACAATCCACAGAGAAGTATTTTTCGCATTACGTTCATACTATGTAATCGATTTATGATTTTTATTCGTGAAATAGTCTAACCGAATTCCACTCGTGGTTTGAAACTCATATTTTAAAGCGTAATGTTTATTGGAATAGTTCACAGCTTAAAGCTACATTTTTAATTACCCGTTTATTTTAATATTGTAAAACAAAATGTTTGTGCTAAATTATACATTATTATCATTTAATTAAAATTGTCTACAAATATATTACTGTAGAAGGTAATATATGAAAATTTGAAGTTCTCTTCAAACACCGGTTTTTGTAAAATTTGGAGGCCTTAAAGAACATTGTACCTTTTCTTAATTTTCTGTGACAAAATATTATAACAAATGAACATACAATAATTTTTAATGCTTAAAACATATAGTGCGTCGTTTGTGTATTCTTAACTATGGATTAGGAGACCTTAAAAGATGTATGTGGACGTATTTAAACTTTTTGGAATGGTACTTGTATAAATAATAGAGGATGCTGCAATTACGAATTGTTTTTATTTTCTCTTACACGTATAAATTAAAAGTTCACGATTATAAAATCTGAGTTTCCAGGAATCCATATTCTTCAAAGACTCGCGAACTATTCGTGAAACCTGTGTCATTTAGCAAGGAAAATACTTTGAAGAATTAATGACAAATATTTACTAAAAATCAGGAACCGAAAAAAAGAAATCCAATTAAAATTCGATACATATAAAATATATGTACAAAATATAAAAATTATCTATTTCGAGTGTTGAAAAAAAACTTCAAGCATGTGATTTGGTTTTGGGTCAAATTGTTATATTTGAGCTGGTTTTGTAAATAAATAGATTGTTTAATTGTAAATAAGTAATTGAGTGGAATAATTTTCGTAAATAGTATGCATTTGATGCCCACTATATAAGTACAACAGGTGGAGCAAATGATATATCTTTTCAAATTTGAGTTTTTGAAAACAATTTTCCAACAGCAGTACACGAAATTATTAAATTAGTGAGAAAATATGCCAACTTCTAAATCGGGATTTTTCTTCATATAATATCCTTTTTAGACACCTCGTCAGGCAAATCCAAGTCTCGGTATTTTCTCTACTCTTGTTGTTTCATAACATTGTGAGATATTACCGACATAAAAGCGAAAACTGAGAAGAACGGCTCACATTCATTGCTCATCAGGATCACATTTAAGGTAAGCTTTGAGTACGTCAGAAGCCCTTTCACTTTCTTCCAATTTTGACCTGCTGCTTCATGCTCTTGGTAGTGAGTCAGTATGTTTATTTCCAGTCTCTGAGTCTACTGGTCACCAGACTACAAGTAATTTTACCCCCAAAAATTATATAAAATTAGTGTACATCCTTATATAGCAGGGGTGTCCAACTTGCAAGGCCTCAAGGGCCTTAACTAAAACTTTTAATATGGTTCCGCGCCATATTTCCATTACTCTGGCGATCCACACCTGACTTTTCCCGTATTGTTGATCTCCACAGTTTGCCCAGCTGCTTATTATATCGCACCTTTGCCTATTTTACACTACGGGGATGTTGATCCCAGTAGGGCCGGAGCGCTAGGCGCACCCTTCTCGCCCGACGTGCATGCGAAGGACTTTCACTTTTGACGAATAACCTTTCGCGGGCCGCAATAAACGGCACCGCAGGCCGCCAGTTGGACAACCCTGTTATATAGCAATCGACCATTCATTCGTCCAACACCCACGGTTAGACCCTTTCCAGTCGAGACACACAAGATGTCATTAGACGCGTCTTCATCTCTTTCTGGGACACTGAAAAAAAAATTTTTTTTGTGATTTCATCTAGAAGAAATGAAGATATTACTCTAAAAACATGTTGTTTTTTATTTTAAGTAACCAAAATGGATTCTGGGTGACATAATATGGCTCCTGCAGAGGTGATCAATTGCACATTTGATTCTTTTCAACATGACAAATTGAAGGGGTAGGGAAAAAAAAGCGCTAATCGTCATTTCATAAATCCAAACGAAAGGTCTTGGAAGTCTTCTAAAAACAAACATGATTGAAATGCTGAACAAATATGTTTATAGAACTGTAGTATGCGTGTAGAAAGCAGCCAGAAGTGTGTGCAGAAAATAAAGAGACGTCTCATTATACTAAAATTTAGTTTTTTCTTCTGACTTTTGGACATGAAGGTTAGCACAATGTTCCCCCGACCTCTTCAATTAATTGGCACAGTTCTTAGCCTTCCCTTTAGTATATTCTGGGAAAAAATCTAAGAAAACGTGTTTTAATAGATTTAATGCGTTCATTACAAGGAATTCATTCATACATTCTAGGAAAACATGTTTTAATAAATTTAATAGGAAAAGCTAAAGCGCTGTTAATTACTATACTCTTTTTTACAACATTTATATGAAGCTTTACGACTTAATTCACCACACTGACGATTGTGACACCTAATTTTGTAACAAAATAAAAAACTAAACAATAATTCTAATCGATACTTTTTCATGTAACTTTCTGTGACTGAATATGTACGAGCCGGGCAACTGTAATTAATAGTGGGAAATTTAGGTTCATTACAAATCTGAAAAGTTCAAATAAAAATGTCTAACATGAAAATATCCGCCGAAGGCGCCACGCCAAGAGTGTGTTTATTAATATTTTCGCAGCTTTTTTCATCATGTTGTTGGATTGTTCAATGCCATTTTAGTAATTGATGTGATAATAGTGTATTTGGTTTCATCTAACGAAAGAAATCACAGTGTATACGAAGTCGAAATGGAACATTCATCTTAAAATAATGGGCGGAAAGAATTATTACTGGGGAAGGTAGAAGAATCAAATTTAGCGAAAGTATTTTTTTAATGAGCCCTCTCTAAATTAATTTCTTACAGTTACACTGAACTAGTCTTGAGATCGTGACCCTCTTCCACAAATTGAATACCAAAAATCCGCCCCCGGGTGCGACGTGTCGGCCAACACGATCCTCGCGGAAAACGTTGCAACGACGTAGGTGTAGCAGCCTGGAGCATCCTGCATGCAAGGTGTGGGCGGCCGCGGCAGACAGGTGTCGTTCTGGGAGGACGCGTTGCGCAAACTGCGATGCGTTTGCCTTCTCGCGACGGCGGCGTCGGTCGGGTCGCCGCGCCCGCCGGAGGCTGCGCGAGCGGGCCGCCGGGTGACAGAAAGCGCCCCTAGAGCCGCGCCTAGCGCACGCGGTCTCCCTCCGGGTGGATGGGCCTCTGCCACGGTGGAGGGGGCATGACGCATGAGACATTCGCTTGTATAAGAAGGCTGGGCGGGCGCGGGAGCGGCAGTCGCGAACTCGCGCCCGCCACACGAACCATGAACCACCAGGAGCGCGCGGGGACGGCGGTGGCGGTGCTGCTGGCAGTGGCGGCGCTGAACGCGTGTGCGCTCTGCGAGGCAGCCCCGGCCGACCTCGGCTGGAGGAAGGCGGTGGAGGACCAGATGAAGTCGGAGTTGGTCCCGATCGGCGGCTACTCGAGGGTACTCTATCGCGATCAAGAGGAGGTGGAGAAAGGGCAGACGGACACCGCCTGGTATTACGTCTGCGTCTTCCTGGGCTCTGAAGTGCCAAAGTTTCCGTGCCCGATGGATAAGAAATCCCTCCAGTTAGTGGCATAAACTGTATGTTCATATATGCGATATATTACTGATCAACGGACTAACACAGTGATTTCCAAAGATATTTATATTTGCCCACATTGTACTATTGACTCTATCTGATCATCTTCTGTATTTTGTAACATGTCGTGTGTGTGTGAGAGAGAGAAATAGTGCAACGCGTGAAGGCAAAATGACGTAGCGTGAATTTTTGTCTCTTCGTTTGGATTGTGAAATGTCAAAACCACTAAAGTACCTTATTCTCGTTGTATCGAGACCTGTATGAATGTAATTTATATGATGATTGCTTTGTGTGCTTGTGCATAAACTCGGTAACGATGAAAATGTAAGTATTTATTAAATTGTTTAACAAGTGTAAGATTTTATTTAATTATCCTTAAAAATAAATCATGCATATGTTAAATGTATTATAAAATTATTTATGTGTGAAATATAACATAAACATACATATAAAGTGCTGTTTAACAGTGGAAAACTCGATTTATATGGAAAAGGAATCAATCCGAACATTGATTGACTTAGTTTGTATTTACTTCCTTTGATGAGATCTACTGTGAAAATTACTATTATGAATTTCTGTCTCACTTCAAATTATTTCAAAAATGGATGCTTAGGATTTTTTGTCACCATTTAACGAGATAAGATATTATGGCGATGTTGAAAGTTATGTAAGCTTATATTGAATCCCAACTCAGTCAGGCCATTTCAGCAAATTGAATATTATTAATGAGTTATTTATTTATTTCTTGTTCGGTGAATTCATTTGAGCTCTTTGCTTTGCACGTTTCTAAATGACGCCTCACAGTGTTTTTTTAGAGCTATCTTAATAATTATTTATTTTTTATGATCATTAAATATTATTTTGATATCGTAATGTTTCCATTGGATCAAAGTTCTACGGTATATTTCGTCAGTCTGTAATTTTATTAAACCCATACAATATAGAAAAGAGGCCCCTAGAAATAAATAATAATTCATACTGGGTAAATGTAAGATGATACCATGATATTCAATATTAAAAATAAAAATCGGAAATGCAATGTAAATGCAATAAAATAAAATCAACCGAACTCGCCATTATTATATCGTAAGCCTTTGTTAACAAATTACTTTTCAATGTGGTGGGTTAATTCATATCCAAAATTTTTCAATATCACTATTTTACTTTAAGATACGACTACTTCCATATTTTTTCCAAAATTTGATGAATTCTCATTCATTTTTCCTAATAGTAAACAATAAATACAACCAGGGAAGCAACAACGATTTTGGTGTGAAGGAAGGGAGCTATGTTACAGTGTCCAGCCGACCTGATGTTTTCTTAAAAACAATTTTTCAGTTACGCACAAATAAAAATTTATTTTTATTTCAAAATTTATAAAATGATTTTTAACTTATTATTTCATTATTATCTACAACGTATTCAATTGATTCATTGAAATTCTTTCATTATTATAGAACATTAGTGAAAACTAGATCTGTGAATACATGTCATAAAAAGATTAACAAAAAAAGATAATTATATATCTGTTCCTAATATATCATTATCTCTACCCATGTTATCATTCCGCACTTTGTCAATTATTGTTTTAAAAGTGAAAATAGCTTCGTACTAGATTCCAATTCTGCCAGTCTCTGAATTGTGCGTTATAGAATTATACGCCCAGCATTTTTTAATATTATTTATTCTACTGCTCGACATACACATGTCTTTTAAGGCCGTGAAAAATTACAATATTTTCCGAATTAGTAAAATAGAAAAAAATTACATTGAAAAATAATTCCTTAGGTTGTCCAGGAAGGATCCTACATAATAACTTACTTAGTAACAAATATTACTCAACTTAATCACAATTCATTTAATATTTTTCTTTTAGTTTGAACTTCATTTTTCAAATTAAAGAGGTTGAATGAGATCATTTGAGTGTAGAGTCTTAATGCGGAAAAAGTTATTACATGATTTGTCTAATTTTATTTTATTTATTGTCCGTGAATAAATAATTCTACATTGCTAAGCGTTGAGATTAAATTTCACAGAAAAACAAATAACTTTAATTTTATCGTTGAATATTATTTCTGACTCCATTCCTACAATTTATTTGTTCATATATTAGTTCAGTTATCATATCATATTATTATATCAGTTCATATATTAGATATCAGTTATTATTTCAGTTATCTCTCGTGTCTGACCACTAATGCTACGGAGTACGTGTCCCCAGAGAAGCTAAATCTCCAAAAATCTAATAGGCCAAAAAGTGTCATTCTTTAGAACTCTGCTTAAGAAGCAGGATCCTCTCTCCACCTCTCTCCCCCAAAACTCCCGCCCTCCAACACTCTCTGTCCCCCCAAAAATCATGTCCCTTTGGACATGAATATGAGAACATTGCTTTGAGAGCTTCGGAAGCAACGTTTTCGAGTTACGCGAAACTGAAGTGAGTTGCAGATTTCTATTCCCTATGTCATAATCTACAAAAGTCTATTATTTTCAACTTAAATTCATTCGATCCATTCGACTGGGCTGTGATTCCTATTCAGCAGAAGCACGCTTAAAGGGTTTTGTAGTGTTGGTTGCTTATAAATTTAAAAATCCAGTGTGTATCATTAGCGTACTGAAAAGAGAGAATCTGGTATGAGTATATGCTTTGGAAACAGTGAAAGACATTAAACGTATGTAAATAAATATAAAAAATAAAACGAATACTAGGTCACCAGACCTTATCACTTACAAAATTACTGAAGTTGTGTGCATATTTTATTTCATTCTCCTCACAGTGATGAACGGAGAAAATGGATATAGTAGTACTGGTACTACGCTCCATACTACCGGTACGGGGTACAAAAGGTTAGTAGAAAGGTCACACTTACATGTAAGCGAACAAATATTGGTGATTCAACGTAGCATCTCGAGCAATGCGGCACGCAGTGCTTAGACTTTATTTGAAAATCACGCAATGTCTCGCATCGGAGATCGATCTTCTTTCCATTTTTGGGAGAGAAGACGGTTACCTTTTCTTGATTTAGTAAAAATGGATGCAATAAAGCATTATGCGGAAAGTAAATATATTTATATCTCTAGCTTACACGCATTTGATAAACTATACTCGTAATTGCGTATCAATAATAATAAATTAATACGCAGATGTTTGCGTATCAATAATAATGAATTAATTTCTTTTGTTAGACTTGGTACAACGTAGTACTAAAGGTTATATTTTGTAAATATTTTCAATTTATGCTTCTCAATTTCATACATTCAATTCAATTTTATACACTCAATTCCACATAATCAGTTTCATATTTTATTTATATTCTTATAATTCCTGTTCATATTTTCAAATTATCTTCGATGATGAGCGCTAAGCAATCGGGAAGATCTTAAGAATTACAAATATTGATACTAGAGAACATCTTTTTCTCAAATTATTAAAAAGTATCAACCTCATCACCAATATTATAAATTACATTTGAAAGAAGAAATTTTTCGCAATTTTCCGTTCGTAAAAAGTTGGTAATTGTTAATAAAATGTCATTTGCGAACCGTAATGATAGTTATCCTATTGGACGTCGTGAGACTAAATAAGGAGATTATTAAATTTCTAATTATTATAAATTGATCTGGTTCATAATGAAGATTATCTTTATATTTCTAAGTAATCGTATCACACCATTCGCTCATTTAAACGATTCACTCAACCTGATTCATAATTCAATTAATACAATTGAATGTGTTATCCTTGACTCAATCGTAAGGCCTCAAAAATGTATTTGCAATAATCAAATGTATTATTATATTTACAGAAGTATCTAACGTACTTGTTTCCCTTAGTAGTAAAAATTTAAGAATCTGTTTTGTTTTTATTTGCTTCTATCTTAAGAAATCCTACATTGCTTCGGAATGCATGTACCACAGACATGTATTGAAGAGCCGGCGCACATAGCATTGCCCGAATTTTGCGTAAATATGCTTCACACTAACACCAATAACAGCACTTTCTTCGCCCGCTTAAGTGAATAAAACATGAAATACAATTTTTATTAAAGATTTATTTTAATCTGTTATTATGAAACTGAAGAGCCCCAGTTTCTTTGGGTATTCATTTCCCTTGTGTGCTGATTTCTATTCTAGTGCATCTCCTCTCCATTCGGCCCTGTCCCCACCCCCAAACTTTCGGTGAAGTACGCTCGTTTTCTAATTAGCGTAAAATAATTAAGAAATCTATACTAAAAAATACAATATCTTTACGCGCATCTATTCTTTTTTCTGAGTTTTTATACCATGCAATTACAATACAGCACACTACACGACAAAAATCATTTGTCACAGTTTTCGCCGCAAGTATTTACATATTCTTGATTCGCCTTCTTTCATTAATTTCATATCTCTTGTACAACTAAAATATTCACATCTATATTTAATTAAGATCAAATTCCAAATTAACTTTATAAATATCGTATAAGCGAGAAAAAATTAGGAAAGGTTATCAATTCAAATAGAAACATTTCACTCATTGGAATGTAAAATAGGTAATCACCTACCAGGGGTGATATGGATTATCAATAGTTGTTTCGATATAATTTGTAGCAATATTCATTAATTAATTCTTCTATTACACTTCTTGATGTTGACACTACATGACAACACATAGACAGGTACTTTCTCGCCTCTCAGTTCACTTGTTTGATATTTTGGTTTTGACAAAGCTACCATAGTTGGTGTGTACTCCAAAGTCATTTTGTATTTTTACTTTCCCGTATACGTACGTATATCCGGAGTAATATACGTAGCACATGGAAAGTTATGAAATGCTGCGGAAAATTAAATTCGAGACTTCAACGAAAATACACGTTTTGGGGTCCCCAGATACCGAAAAAGTGATTTTTTTTCAAAACGTCCGTCCGTCTGGTGTTTGTGAACACTACTAGCGCCTAAACCTTGCGTAGGATTTTTTCCAGTTTGAAGAAACCCCTATCAATCTGGCTCGAGTCAAAACTTTGAGATTTTGAAAAACATTCTTCAACGTTTGGGGGTAGTTTACACGAAGCCCTCCGGACACATTTCCCCTCCGGACAAATTTTCTCAAAAAATGGCTCCGATTTTTTTCCTTAAAGTGCTTGTAAGAATACATTAACATACACTTATAAACGTAACGTAGGTCCGATTTTTACGATTAACTCTGAATTTTCGAAAATTGCAAAAGTATGATTTTTTTTCAGTGTCTTCCTGCAATTACAAAATTGAAGATAGAGATCTTACCTTCAAATAAAATGTTTGCTCCATAGTGACTTCTTTCAAGAAGGTCATGAACATTGTTTTAAAAAATTTAGTAGTTTTCGCCGAATATTGCGTGCAATATGTGCAATTTTAAAAAAAATTGCAAAATTTTTTTCTGAAAAACGACTCCAAATATGTATTTAAATTTTTCGTACGGATAGTGCTAAATGTAGTCTATAAGATGACTTAAACGCCAATTCCTCTAGTCTTTTGTTTTTTTCAAAATTTAAATTTTTTTAATGGTTTATATGTCTCATGTCGTTTATATTTATATTAGCGGCAATTTTCTCACATTACAATATTTACGAGTGCATGTGCTTTAAATAGTGTCATATAAATCTTCTCGAAAACTCAACCCTTTTCTGTCAGAGCTACGTCAAAATGTCGCATTGGTAGAAACGCTCAAATGCCATGTTCTCAAAAAGGGCTCCAATTTTTTCTTCAAACATTTCGAACGGATAGTGCTAATTCCACTCTTTAATATGACGTCAAGTTCATTTCGGTGTATATTTTTCAAAAGTTACACAAATGTCAATGCTTTGAAAGATTTCTCACGCCGGTATTATGCACATTTTCAACAATTTATAAACAGTGTTGTATTTTTAAGTTAAGGTACTTAAAATGACTTGAAATGTAGTTTCTCGAAAACTCAAAAATGTTCTGTGAAAAAGAGCTTCAAATTTCGAATGTGTGGCTTAAACGCTTAAACGCACGGGGTTTAAAAAACGGCTCCAACTTTTTCAAAGAAAATTATCATTTAGGACAAGGTTTTACTGTTCTTTAATAATCAAAATAATATTTCCGCTCTATAATTAAGAAACCAAAAAATTAAGAAAATGTCAGAAAAGTTTGGGCGGCGATAGATAGTGGATGGCATGAATATGTGGCAAGTCCGAATAGCTAGCCGAGACCAAAAGAAATAGAAAACTAATACGGGAAAGTCTGTGCCATTCTGTAGCACCACTAGTTTTAAAGCACATTTTGCGACATTTTGAATCACAACTACTTTATTATTCTTGATCGCTCGAAAATATTTGTGCCAAATATGGAGCAATCACGGTAGAAGTACTATTTTTTTCTGACACATGCGATTGTCAACAGTTTCACTTTAAAAAAAGTATTTCTTCTTTCTCTGCATTTCTGCCTTTCAAGGGTGTTGATATATGGTTTGTTGAACATTTTAGAATGAATTATCCTCAACTTTAAGTGACAATACACTTTTCCAGTTTAGGATGTTAGATTGATAGGTAAAATGAGTTTGGCAAGCAAAAGTTTGTTCTGGTGAATGTGTGTGTGTGTGTGTGTGTGTGTGTATGAGAGAGGGAGAGATTTTCACTTTTAAAACAGCTTAAGAAACCTGACGTTTTATTTATATATCACAATCATGTATTACATGGGTGCCCGGTTTTTCAGTAAATATGCAACACCAATGACTGCACTTTCTTTGTGTGTTAAGGTGAAAACACCTGAAGTATAATCATGTTTACTATGTTTATTGAAGACAAATTTTCATTTGTTTATATCAAACCAAAATTCTCCGCGTAGCTTCGATATTGATTTTTCACCATCTGCGAGACAGGAATTCTATCTGTTCCCACCCTGTTCGCCCACTTCTATTCTAGTGCGTCACCTCCCCACTCGGTATTCCCCGCCTCACCCCTTCATGTTGACACTACACTACAACACGAAGATAGTTACATTAGCTCTCGGTTCACATGTTTGATATTTTGTTTTTGACAATGGTCAAGTTACAATAGTTAGCCTGTGTATACTCCGTATACATATTGTCATTTCAAAAGCACTATTTGGGGAAATATTTTGAATCGCAACTACACTATCTGTGATTTTTGATCGCTTAAATGTATTCGTGTGTAATTTAGTCGTGAACTTAGGAAGAGGAGTTAGGTGTCATTTAAATATAAAAATTTACTTCAGATTGCAACCAGCTTCTAGTGGTTGTGGGTTCATCTGCAGTAGTTTGCGCAAATTTAAGCTGCTCTCAATAACGTTGCGCTGTCCTTCCCAGTCCTTTGAATCACCTTGGTGTTTGGAAATTTCTTACACAGAATTTTTGCAACAAATTCCAGACCTCTGTAAACTATTGGTACTGTGTTTTTACGCTTCAGTTTCGGCTGATCTCGTTTCCCGCACTCATGTATTTAAGATGTTCTTATTGTAAGATGCCTTCCTCTTAAGATGTGTGTCCTAGATAACAGCGTTATGATTGTACACAGCAACATCAATAAACAAACTCGTTTTTTTCCAAATCCAAATAACAATGTTCGATTTGTTTGCTGCTGTCGTATGATCTGTTTAGCTTCGTTGATTTAGCAATATTGTTCACTGCTCAACAGAGGTCACAGGTGAGTGGGCATAACACTCGGAACAAGCATCTTTTTACGTATTTGACAGTGAAGGTATCTACATCATTTTATTTCAGGATTTAGTACTTTGCTAGAATTGGATCAGCTGAGATCAACGGTTTTTACTTGTTCCTGACAAATATGGCCTTTATAATCATGAGAGATTCTAAGATCCGCTTTATCAGAACGTGTCGTTTTCAATACCTGACCTTGGGCAGATATTACAACTGCTTCCGATTTTGCCTTCATTCTTCCCCTTTCAGGTCACATAAATGATTGGTCTTTCTTGATATGTACCTTGTTAATTATCTTTAGATATTGATCAAGGAATGATTTGTCTCTCCACGATTTCTTTCCCCTTTTTTGTGTCTCACATTTCATGTTACGTAGATCAGAAGTTGAGTGTCTGTATTATTCTGCGTATTTTTCTTGCATATTTTTCTTCGCAATTCCTCTCGCAACATTTAAAATGCCCATTACTTTGATCTTATTAATGTTCAGCCTCCTAAATGGGTCATTAAGGTGACTGACCACATTATTTCCGATTCCGACTACTTTTTCCAGAATGCTTTGTCTGACTCCTCTTTCTTCGCGTAATAGTACAATGTCAGTGTGCATCAGCTCACCAACCATCTTGGTTTCTAAGAAGTTTTATTTTTTTCGGTCTATGGTTCGATTTTTTTCACGTCTAATCTACCAAACTGTATTGTACTCGTACACGCCAACCGACTAATTGCGGAACTTTTATTCGTCGAGTTCAGAGTGACTACTGAATTGATTGATTGATTGATTGTTAAGTGATTCCAGGCACGTCAACTAACAGTGTCATTAGTCCCGTAAGTGTAATGCATGTTTTTTCTCGGGATGTGGGGGTGATCTTTACTCCGCTGTACGGCGAGATCCGGCGCCGACCTACCGTCGGCAAGCGGGATTTTCCCTAACCAGGTATCTCCTTCCAGCGGGGCTCCGCCTCAGTCTAAACTCCCGACCTGTCTCCCAGCATGTATGGTGGTGCAGTGCATGATAGTGTAAGTGTGTGTAAAGGGTGAGGATAGGACATGGAAGAGGAAGGTGAGATCGCGCGCGGTCCGTGGCCCGTTTGTTAGCGTACTTCCCCGGCATTCGCCTGGTGTGGATCGGAGAAACCACGGAAAACTACCGATCAGAGCAGCCGGCCGCTAGAATTCTCCTCCAGATGGCGACTGAATTCGACCTAGCGAACAAGCCAGTGACGAAAATCCCCGACGGACCTGCCGGTCAGAGGGGCTGCAGTGAGCGACTTACTGAACGAGTCTTACTCGTCTGTTTAGGGCGAATTCTCCTTCATTGCGTCGTTCGAAATGTTCTCACTTTCTTCAATGATTATTTGAAGATATCTATAGATTTTGCGTTACTTAAAGTCTTGAATCACAATGTGCATATCGACCAGAATACTCTCTGTCGTTACCCCTTGGCCTCTCCTGAAGTTAATTTTTACATGTTTGTCAAGCCCCAATAATTGAGTACGGGATTTGTGAATTCATTTACAATAGACAGTATTTGGGTGTGATTGGGTTCATTCCTAGAATTCAGTTTAATATCATCCATGTAAAATGTGTTGTTATTATTACTTTTATTATTATTATTATTATTATTATTATTATTGATATTAATATTCAGTTGATTTCTCTGGGCTCTGTATAACTTGCACAGATATGAGCGTCTCCCGTTCTTATCATTGTGTGGCGCATCATAAGAAGAAATGTGCCGTGAAATTTAAGTTAGAGCCAAAATTTGTTATTGATTTATTGCAGTTCAAAGCCGCATCTATTCATGAATTATATAATATATTCTGCCAATTTTAGAAAAACATTCAACAAAAAGAAATGAAGTCACTCGTACGAATACACTCGTATATTGACATCAGCAATACTGAATGATTTTAAACCACTATACCAAACCGACTGTATTTTGTAATGCTGATTGGACCAAAAATTGACCTGCGTCAGTCACTAACTGCAAAAAATTTGCTTACTTACTTGTCTAGGTTAAGAATGTCCAGGAAATATTGATGACTGTGGCAAATAATAACATTAATCAATCCATTCTGTCATATGCTTTTCCTATGTATGTTTACAGTCTTCAAAGGGAGTCAAAGGTCCGGCATATTGGTAGCGCCATCATTATAGATGGTAGATTTTAGCAATTGTAAAAAATCCGAAATGTTACCAAACGCTAAAAAATAGTCATTATAAGTTTGACGGTCGGTGAAGTATATTTCTGAAGGTTTTGAATCTGCGATAAAATGTTAAATCGATCTCAAAATACAAAATCACGTACGAAGGGCGAAATGGTCGTCAATCTGCGCAAAAATTGCTGAATTGCATTTTATGTGCATTTTATTTTCGTGTTCGTTCTGTAACTAGGGATGCGACATGTCAGACAACAACACGTCGATGTTTGTAAATTTTTTCTTTGAGGGGGTTCGTGTTTATTAATTTATAATTAAGTTTTAACTGATTAAACAAAGTAAAAATAATAAGAATAATTTAAAAATACCGATCCTGAAAGCCTGAGTGCTCGGAGTCGTCTTCCTCAGTTCGCTGTAGGGCACACGCGTTACTTCTCACGCCTTTCACACTTCTTACGCTTTTATATTTGTTAAAGTTTACATACGGCGAAATATTACATTTGTTTCTCTTACTTCCTGATTCTAATTGTAAAACATCATTTTTTTATTTCAAAGAGTGCTCCCTTAATTATATTTTTCTCAACAAATTCTACAAATTGATAAATTTTAATTTTTATAATGCTATAAAATGCTACAGCCTTGTCTTCAAAACACGATTTAAAAAATTTAAAGTGCTAAATTCTACCAACACTAATCATTGTCCATCTGCTCCGAAGAATACCGGTTGGTTTACTTTGTCAAGTGGACGTCAACATTAATACTCAATGCATATGAAAAGTTATTTAATAACATATCTATGAACAAATCATCAAATACCAATAAATTGAAAAAACATGATGTCGGATAGTCGGACATAAACGTCGGATAGATTAGTATGTACTCGGCTTCTGACGGCAAGTTTTTCCCCCTTCAGGGTTTTTTTCCTGAGCCGTACCTTAGGGTCTCTTTTCCGCGGCTTTGATGCGATGGAGAGACCATTTGGGGTGAATACCAGAATTCGAAAGATTAGAACGCGAAAGGATGTAGGTATTGTAATGGCTCAAAGGCCTTCGGCCTAGCCACATAAGATCAAGTAAGCTAATTTGTTTGTAATAATTACCTATTAAATAAATAAAATAAAAAACATGAATAGTAAAATGTAAATTAATATTAAATACGGGGTGTTCTTGAACATGCTTGGGAGTGGGCGTGCCCTTCTTGTCGCCCCGCCAGCCGTCACTGGCCTCTGCGCTGGTGTCTGCATATTTCCTCCTTAACTCTGGCTCCGCGCACCAGACCACGTTGCGGCCACTGTCCCTCCGAGAAAGTCGTGGAGGAAAGGACGGCTATCCGTGACGTCACTGCGCCGGACATTCTTCACCACTACCGCTTGCAGGGATGGGGACTTCGCAGGAACGCTACAATTGTGACGTATTATGTTATGTGTACCAACATCACTACACAGTAGCATCCACGTTAAACAAGGAACGACGAGGTTGGTAAACACTTTACGAGCCGGAACTGCAGACATCATAATTCAGACGCCACGGGAAAGTTTCTAAGGCGACACTATTCCATGGTGACGGATGAACTTGCTAGTAAGACTCTACGACGCGCTTTATTTACATAAGAATAAAATGAGGAAAATAGTTGTGTATGTGACGCTTTAACAATATTGTATGGTAAGTGACGTATAAAACTCTGAAGGGACGCATTTTATTCTTCAGAGAATAAAAATTCATATTTTTCACAACATATTTCTAAAATTATTTCCTGCAGGTTCTTTTGTTTGAATTTCTTTCTTCGGGCTTTTTGCAGTCAACAGCCTGTTACACTTTACGTCCAGATAGGACGCATATTTGACCACACACAAGACTTGAACACACTTCACGGGCTCCTCTGATCTGTGGTTGGGCTGAATGCGAGGCCCTCCGCGACTGCACATACATCAGAGACAAGGGACAAACAACCATGTTCATGGTGGAAATCGAAATCGCGAACCCTCGGACCGCAGCGTAGAGTCGGTACCCGCTCTAAGCCACCCCGGTCAGCCAGGTTGACTGTTTGAAATTTACAATACATTTATTGAAAATCAAATGTGAAAGGTATTTCTACGAATTGTCACTTTACTTAATTTTTTATGGTAAATTAAGTGTGTCATGGCGGCTTTTCTTCCGTGTCTTCAATGGCAAGTCTCTTCTTTAGAAAGGGATATTGTGTAGACACTGCTGGGGTGTTTATACATATTTTTGGGGTGTTTATACAGTCGATAATATTAAAACAAGGGACGACTCGTTAATTAACTAGCTGGACCCTTGAGATTACGTCGAACAGAAGTAAAAATTGCATGAAAGATACCATAGCAATGTACAACATATGCAGTATTCAGAAATTCGCCCCCCCCCCACACACACACACACAAGAAAAGTTCATGACGTTGAGTACTTACTCACCAAATTGATTGAAGTGAAGGTTCACAGAGTCTGAAACACAAATGAAGTACTTACATATTTGAATACTACCAAAATTGTCCAAGCAATGCATTAAGGTCGAACAATATGTTAACCGAGGTTAAAATATGTTAAACCTAAGAATTACACCCACATCTTTACCCTCTATTAATTAACAACACAAGTATTAACTATTGTTAAATCAATGTACCAGTTTTGAGTCGCTAATGACCTCAGATGTCGATGCGACTATGAATAAATGAAAAAAAAGTCAATCAATATTCACTATAAACACATATTTTTAACGTGTTTCTGAAAATGTAATTGAAATATTTTATATATTCTAAGATCTATACATGTATGTTGTAGAGGAAATGTAGCAGTAAATTCTGCTATCCATCTTCATTTAAAAATGTAATGCTTCACTTGTAAATATTATCACTTTTTCGTAAAGGGGCACACGCCTCAAACGATTGCTGGGCATTCGGACACTCACTAACCTCTTCATTGAAAGCTGATGGTCGATCAACAACGCATACTATCTCGCATTATTCGTAACGGTTACACAATATTATCAAACTGTGTGAACTTTGAAAGATATTTCCAACCAACAGAAATATTTTCTGACATCAAACTAAGGTTTTTAGAATTAACATACCAATTACGGTACCCGAACACCACAAGCCTTTCAAATAAACTCAAACTTCGATGCGACTTCAGACGCGATTTCAGAAATTCATAAATTATAATTTACATTATTTCAAGACCTAGTTGTAAGGAACAGATTTCAATAATGAAAAACATCCATAGTATACCATTGAGGAATACACTATTACGGGGTAGAATAAGAAAATACGTTTACGGGATTTTGTCGGATTGGTTTAATTTTTCTAATAACTCCGAGCAAATTACGTGAACCACATTTCCTAATCCATATTATAGTTTCGCATTGTTACTTTTTTGTTTCAAAGTTTCAGTTTTTCTCTCTCTCTCACCCCCTCTCTCACCCCCTCACTCTCCCCCTCTCTCTCACCCCATCTCTCTCACCCCCTCTCTCTCCCTCTCTCTCCCTCTCCCTCTCTCTCCCTCTCTCTCCCTCTCTCTCCCTCTCTCTCTCTCCTTTTCTCTCCTTCTCTCTCTCTCCCCGTCTTTCACCTTTAATGATTTTGTAATTGGTATTGTTACCTGCGTTTTGTATAAATTTTTGTATTTGTGAGTCCAAGTGTCCAATTTTATGTCTTTTGAAGTTCCTCGAAAACTCAAAAGTTTTCTGAAAAAATGAGCTCCAAATTGGGCATTTTCAGAAATGCTCAAACGTCATTTCATCAAAAACAATTCAAATTGTTTTCTTGACATTTTTTGTTCGAAAAGTTCTAAACTCACTCAATAATATGAAATAAAAATTTCTTATGAGCGTCTCGAAAAAAATCGAAAGTTTTGGGTTAATATATGCTTCAAAATATCTATTTTCTAAAACGCTCATACGATGTTTTCTTAGAACTAGCTCCACATTTCCTATTAAAAATGTACATGCGGGACGAAATTTTACCCTTCTAATTTCTGGTAAGTTATATGTCAATATTTCTATTAGGGATGTGAAAAAATGAAAAGTGAAAAAAGAATGTTTTAGACGCCTATAAATGGCAGCTGAGATGAGAGTGGGGTAAAACCGAAACGATAGTATAGACTGAAGGAATAAGGAAACTAACTAGTACGAGAAAGTCTGTCCCATCTGTAGCACCAATAGTTTGTTGTTTTTTTTTTGTATACGTACGTACATATAAAGTTATATATGTAATATATGTAGAAATTTACTCCATTTTCTTCAAAATTGTTATTCCTCAATCGATGTGACTGATGTTGCTGCTCCTTGAATTTGAAACTGATATTTTAGTTTTGGGGAGAATTTACATGAAACCCCTGGGACATTTCCAAATTTTAAAAAAAAGTCTCCATCATTTTTTTATTAAAATTTGTTATTGGACAGAGTGGAGGACGTTTGATATAATGACCTATGACTCATGTTTCTAGAAAACCCTAATATTTTGAGAATTGAAAAAATTCAAAAACATTTTTGCGCCTTCCTACAATTATATTTATGAAGATAAACATTTTTTTCTTAATGAATTGTGTTCATGAAAAACAGACCTAAAAATGTCAAGTTCAATTTTTCAAAAACATGACAAAATAATTTTTGCGACATTTTCTAACAAACATAGGCAATTTTTAATTTCTTTAAACCGTTTGTACTTTCTCGTACGGAAAAAGAAACTTTTTAAGAAAAGAAAGTTATGTAATGCCGCGCGAAAAAACGGCGAATTTCGGCATAAAAACTCTTAATACAGGGTCCTGGTGGCGAAAAAGCTAAATCTAGTTGCTAAATTTAGGGGAGGGGAATCCTCTAACACGTAGTGTAGTCAGAAACCATTTGGTGTGTCCTTGACACCGAAAAATCGAATGACGGCAAAACGTCTGCCCGCCTGATGTCGCGGCCCCTTGAATTTGAAACCCATATTTTAATTTTGGGGATATTTTAATGAAGACCTTGAGACATGTTCCAAATTTTCAAAAAAGTGGCTCCATCGTCTTTTATTATATTTTGTAGTTCGAAAGTGTGAAGGACGTTTAATAGAATGGTGCAGGTCTCATGTTCAATGAAAACCATGATATTTCGAAAATTGCAAAATTTGTTCGGGGTCTTCCTACAACTAAAATAGTAAAGATAGAGATTTGCCTCTGAATATTTTTTTCCTTAAAGATATATTTTGAAATAAGGTCATGTGAAATTTTTCGAAAATGTTAGTACTTTTCACGTAATTTTGCGTGAAAATACGGGGGAGAAAGTATGTGCAGTTTTAGCACCACTAGTTTTTAAATATTTTCCACATCCTTAATTTTCACGTCACATCCAAAATTTTTCAAAGAAACTTTGTTTATATGACCAGGTTTACTTTTCTTTAATATTCTTAAAGTCATTGTTCGCCAACAGCCTAGTTGGCATATGTCTGCAAATATTAATCTACAGAATTGAGGGCCGGTGAGGAAACATCGTTCTTGTCGCAGTGCTATAAGGGTAGGAATGGTAGGGTTCTTGGTACATTAAGCAGACTTTTGAATATTGATCTTCGATGACTTATGAAGCAGGTTTGTGAATTGCATGCTCAGACACACACACTTAGATTCGTGACTGTTGAAGATAATAGCGTCATTTGCTTCTCGCCTGCTGCTGGTTTAACCACGAGTTGCAGAGTTTTTCATGGAGGGCGCTTGCACCCCTTGTTTTGTGTGGCACTATCACGGCACAGGCCTACGTTAATGTCTGATACACCTTCTTGCTTCCCACTGTTGAAGAGCAATTTGGGGATGTCGATTGCATCTTTCAACACGATTGAGCACATGTTAATACTGCACGGCCTGGGGCGGAGTGGTTACACGACAATAACATCCCTGTAATGGACTGGCCTGCACAGAGTTCTGATTTGAATCCTATCGAACATCTTAGGGATGTTTTGGAACGCCGACTTCGTGTCAGGCCTCACCGACCTACATCGATGCCTCCTCAGCGCAGCACTCCGTTAATAATGGGCTGCCATTCCCAAAGAAACCTACAAACACCTGATTGAAAGTATGCCTGCGAGAGTGAAAGCTGTCATCACGCCTAAGGGTGAGACAACACCCTTTTGATTTCCAGTATTACCGATGGAGGCCACCACGAACTGGTAAGTCATTTTTAGCCTCTTGTCCGGATACTTTTGATCACATAGTGTAGGTCAAATTCAGTCACTGTCTGGAGGAGAATTCTACTATACCTCTCTTGAAAATTAACGAACTATCCGTGCATTTAAACATGCCTTGTGAAATCTGTGGTGATTGTAGCGTGTAAGCAGTATTGTTGTTTTTTGTCAGGATTTTTTCATCACAGCTCATTAATCCTATAATTTCTCATACACTCGCCTATTCATCATGAAAAATGTAGAACTTTGTCCATGCGCCAAAACATTTCGATTCAGAATAACGCTTTTTAATATAATCATTCATTTCGTTATGTAAGGTGTGTGAAGGTAACATGGCTACGTTAAGCGCCTCAAATTTTGCTGTTTATATAATTCAACATTTGGCCAAATTAACAGCATCATGATGAAATTGTAACAGTTTTGTTTCCTGTTGAAATAGCTGTACCAAAGAAAGTGATTCAGGAATATTTTGTTGTTGTTTTACAAAAACATTGTAATTTGAAGGTAATATGTCCATATGCAGGTTTTATGGCCATTGCCAAATTAACTTAATTCTTGTAGCATGAACATGGAACTAGGGATAGCTATACTAATATATAATATCAATTACACTTTTACAGTCTAATCTTACAAAAATACGTCATGAAATAAATATTTTTAAAAACAATAGTGCGAGAGTGTATAATAAGTTATAAAGACAAAGCGCCTTCAGAACGTTCTTGACAATAAAAGCTGCAGAGCGCGAATGCGCGAATCAACAAGTCTGGTAGGGTATTAACACACATCTTACACTCTCCCAGACTGCATCGTGTCTGCACAATAGGAAATAGTTTCAGTTAACATCATAGCCGCTACTTGGCCATTTTACCTGCACTGGCCACATTTGCATCACTTACCTTACTACATAAATGTCACTAGCAATTCAATGCGGGTATATTTACCTGACTTAGCGTACGGCTTATGTGGATGAGTTGGAAATGTGCGAATGCGATAAATTTGTGAATGAGTGAGAGGTACAGAGTTTGCGTTCCATTGACAAGTTGCTGCCTGCAATGGATGTGATTGTTTGTGCCAAGAATTAACCATTATGAATGCGAATGAGCAGCGTCCATATTTCACCACTGCGTGAATAAGTTGCCTGTAGATTGTGAACATCGCACTGGATTAGGGGGAATATGTCTCCACATCGAACACGCATGTCAATGGTACTTGATACCCCTACGAAACTCCAATTCCAGCTTTGTTCTTACTCTCGTTCGATTCTGACACAATAAGAATGGTGTAAACGTGAATTGCTGTATGTTGTACATTTCATTTGTTCATTTTAATCACCACCTTGAAAATTGGTTACCACTGACAAATGTATTTCCAGTAAATAGTTAATGAAGAAATAATTCATCACGCTTGATATATATTATTGTCCAAAACTTACTCTGATTCCAAACTTTAATATGGTTGTCTTTCTCTTCTACCTGTTTTCCTCATCTGACCTTTAGTGCAGCCACCAAAAAGAAGCTACTTCCTTAAAAGCGTTGTTTATAAATACGGCAGAATGTATTTACATTTTTAACAAAATTATCTTATTTAAAACAAATTTGATATGTATCTCCATCAATATGGAACACATGAATTGAATTTCAAACTGGATTCCTCTGACAAAATAAACTAAATTAACTTTTTCTGACCTTGTGAGACAAATGAAGGTCACCTCTGGGCATTAAGAAGGTAGTGTTTGTGAGTAAATAGATCACCAAAACGCTCTAAAAACACTCGTTTTTAACTCGAATTTACTTCGTCACTTGTGTTGCTGATAAGGAAATACGTTATGTTCTATCTACACAATTATAGATTATTAATATCCTCTAAACCTTCCGTTATCCAGCTCGCATTCATTTTCGTAGACAAGTTGAAATATATTGAAGAGGGGCGTCTAGAACAGCATTAAGACAAAATAATTTCATGAGGTAGTAAATGGTTCAATATTTTTTTATAATTAAATCTCTTTAAAATAACTACCAAATTCCAATTTTTCCTTGATAATGTGATTTTTAGAAATGACACTCTACAAGCGAGGCGTCATAATCTACGTCATTATTCATGAATGACGTTTTGTTGATTCTGTTACGATAGAATGTGTTGCTATCATATCACTGCCTTACGATGTTGATCGTCATAATAATGACGTCAAACAACACGTACACTTGCCCAAGACTCACACTTCGACGCCGCTTCCTTCCGCCGGAAGTGCTCTCTGGAGCGCATGGGTCGCGCATGTCCAGCTGCCTGTGGGTTGTCAACCAGAGTAATTGTAAATTCTAGCCTCCTTTCCTCTTCGTCAAATGCCATCGCTAATGATAGCGGTTATCTTGTTTGTGGTTACTCTTAATTTGTGTTTTCTGGCGTGTCACGTACTTTTCGGTGTAGGTGGATGCTTGAATATGAAACAGCACAACCACAAACAGTGTTCTACCTCTCACGTGCAGTGACAGCAACGATTTACACTTTGAAATTTGTCTGATTTTAGAAGTCATTCAACAATTTACGCACTAGAATCTACAAATTTTAAGTGTCCGTCTTTATCCGTCTTGTACCTGTGAACAAATATTAGTTAATTCATGAACATTAAAGAAGTGGTATTGCGTCTGCTATTGACGGAATTTGCTACTTTCATATTTCATTCCGACACTTCTATTTTTTCCTGTATATCACTGGTACTTCGTCCAACTTTGATCATAACTCCCACATACATTTTTCAAGTCTTCATTTCCATAATCGATGGATAAAGCTGCGGAAATTAATTTTATTCAAATAGCTCACCATGTCCAAACCTTCTCACATAATCTATATAAAGAACGTTAAGTATCTCCTGCAGAAAAAAGTGCTGACATCTAATATATATAAAAATCAATGTTTGTTTGTATTTTATGTGTTGCCGCACCGTGCATCCAATTGCGATAAAATGTTGTCAACTTGTTGCTTGCACTTGCGCAAAGGTTATAGGTATAGTGCAATAAGAATGTGCGTGTGCCTGTCGCACGTAGACGCAAAATAGGACATTATTGATAATGATTTATGCGTTTATGACTCAACCGCCTCTGAACAGAAGCTCTATGCAACCCACCGTACCTTTAAGTATTAAGCGCCCCTTCATTGCATATTCTGTCCCCACGATTGTGAAATATCGGCCAGAATTACTACTTAACCTTTATCTCAGGTAAGGAAATCAAATTTCTCCAAGACCCTGTCATAGTGAATACTTGCCCAATGTTAAGGGAGAACGTTATAACAATAGCATAATTGACAACCATGTGCAAACCAGGACGTAAAACAAACCCATATTTGCGAGAAAATTTTTCAACTAATATTTTTTTTTCCAGAGCGTAGCGTTAAACGTGATTAACAATCACGTCACTAGTAGCGTGTGAAATGTAATACATTCCAAGAACAAAGCATTGTCAGGTCCACTAGTTTTGAAATTATCGTCTTGTTCATATAAAAGACAAAATTACATCCATTGAGTTTTAAACATTTAAAATTTCTTTATTACAATTTTTGCAGCTACATTCATGTTTTGATCTTAAATGTTTAATCCATCTTCTGGTATCCTAAATTACAGTGAAACTATCTCCTGAATATAGATTCAAAATTTAAATCCGAAACATTGTGAATGATGCTAGGGAAAATTATGATAGAATATAGACATTTTGCTCGTTTTAATTAGAATGGAAATAATAGTTTATTAATTGTCTCCAGAGAAGGTATTATTTCAGTTAAATAATAATTGAAAAGACAATCATCATAATATATGCTTAAAACAAAGTTTGTTGGTCAGTTCGCTCCCAGACACCGTAGAGGGAACACCTCCGGTTGTGCCTCCTCTTGTCGTGTTCACGAGTGCAGTGTTATCAGTTGTGTATTAGTGTTTTTGTCAAACCAAATAGGAATCAATACTAATCTAATCTAACATCTATTTAAAGTCAACCTATCGCTGCTGACAATCATAATGTTCTCCAATGTAAACAACAACTTAACCAAACTTCCGATGGACCCAGCTCCTGAAAATCAGGCAAAGAAGACTTACGCCAACGCTACTGTGAGTGATGTATTTCCTACCAAAGACCAAGGAGTTATCATAGAAGTCCACGAAGGTATTTCAATAAAAGAATATATTACTTAACTCGCTACAATAATGAACCCCAATGACATTAGATTCGTGTCGCGCATATCTAATAACAGAGTTTGTGTATTTCTAAACACTAAGAAAACAGCAGAGTACATGACTAGCAACTACCCTACGTTAACCAGCAAGGATCATAAACCGAATATCAGACCTTTAATTAATAAGCTTAAGAGGGTAATAATTTCTAATGTTTGCCCTGTGATACCACATGATGTTATCCAACAAGAAATCAAAACATAATATCCATATAAAGTCCAATATCTCATTTATTAGAGCTGGTATTCCTGAAGCAGGATTTACACATATTATGAGTTTCAGGAGACAGGTGTTTATAACACCTGAAGATGTTAGCAATCTTCCAGAATCAACCACTATATTGTATCATGGTACCCAATATAGAATTTTCTTTTCTACAGATGATATGACATGCTTCTTATGTAAACAGTCTGGTCATCTAGCTAACCAGAGTAATAACAAATCTATCCAACATTCTGCAACAGAATATGTCTTAGCAAATGAAAAATATCAAAATGAATTTACTAATAATTCCATTGAATTTACTGAACCACAAAGCCAAAAGGAAAATCTTGCAGTAAATGAGAGTAATTTCCCCTCTATTCCTAAGAGAACCCTCTCATCAGAATCTTCATCCGAGATCGGTTCTAAAAGTAATAAGATAGATAAGACCAATTTGGATAGTAGTAAGCAAACTAATAAGAAAAAGAAAATTGGCCAAGAATCAAATCATATTAGTACTCATGTTAAGAACATCCCCAAGTCACTAGATGAACTTCTTGATCTATTAAAGGCAAAGTATGAAACCAATCCAATTGATTACCCCCTCACATATAACCAATTAAAAAATTTCATTGACAAAGCTTCAGGAGCCCCAAAGCCAACAATAATAGCCAGTGAATTTTCACTTGATATTCCATCTATTATCCAAATAATGTCCGAATCTTATCCATTACTTACAGAAAGGTCAATAAAATATAAATTTACAAGTATTATAAACAAGTTAAAGAGTGCACAAGAACAAATGGATGATTCGGATGCAGATACATCTGAATAATAACTAGAAATGAATATCTTACAATGGAATTGTAATGGATTCTATGCCCGTCTACCATCCCTGAAACTATTAGTTAAAGATATTCTTCCTCAGATACTATGTTTACAGGAAACAAACTTTAAAAACAATCATTCTGGTAAACTATCCGGATATACTACATCTTTTTGTAATAGAAATAATGCTCAAATTGCTTCTGGTGGTGTAGCTATCCTTGTTAAAAATGATATTTATGTGCATGATATTCCTCTCGAAACTTCTCTTGAAGCCGTAGCTGTAAAGATTAAAATCATATCCCATATTAATGTCTGTAATATTTATATCCCCAATAGTCAGGACTTTGATGTCCATCAACTTGATAACATTATCCTTCAGTTGCCCAAACCATTTATAATTGTAGAAGATTTCAATAGTCACAACAAATTATGGGGATCTAATATTACAGACAAAAGAGGTAAAATCATTGAAGATTGGCTGGACAATCATAATGATCTTACCATATTAAATACAGGTCTGGCCACCCACTTTAACTGTAGTAATGGAAATGAAAGCAACATAGATCTTAGTTTTGCCTCAAATGACATTGCAACATGGTCTACCAACAACTACCTATATGATAGTGACCACTATCCCATTAACATGACCCTTCCAGACTTAGATCTATTCTTCAATCTGAGATGTGAGCCTAAATGGATTCTAGAACAAGCTAAATGGGAACAATTCCAACAGTTTATCAAGTCCAATATTGCAACTCTTAATCAACCAATCAACCTAGATTCTGAAGAGTTCAACAGTTTAGTGCATGACTTTATTTCACTAATTCTAGAAGCATCAAGAACGTCGATTCCCCGTACCTCGGGAATAATTAAAAAACGCCAAGTTCCATGGTGGAACGAACAATGTACTACAGCAATTAAAAATAAAAAATAGCATATAGAAAAATTAAGAAAAACAAAACCATGGTAAACGGTATTGCTTACAGGAAAGCAAGAGCCTTTTCAAGACTTACTCTCAAATCCGCAATGATCAATTCATGGCAAAAGTTCACCTCTTCCATCACACACCAATCTCCTATATCAGAGGTATGGCCTAAAATAAAAGCCATTAGTGGAAGAAATACTCCCAGTATTCCTAAATATCTTATTGATAGTACTGGCTTAAAATATGTTGAAACTCATGCCGTATGTAGCCTTTCAGAAAACACGTTTGCTCAAAATTCAGATAGCAATAATTTTGACCCAAACACTCTATCTACAGATCCCTCAAGCAGAAACTTAAGTCAAAATAACATTTTGCTACTAACTAGGGACAATAACGATAACTACAAAAAACCTTTCCTTATGGAAGAACTTCTTTATATACTAGATGAAAACAAAAATTCTGCACCTGGGCCCGATAAGGTCCCAAACAGTTTTTTGAAGAACCTT
Organism: Gryllus longicercus; assembly: GCA_038098605.1. Taxonomy (NCBI): domain Eukaryota; kingdom Metazoa; phylum Arthropoda; class Insecta; order Orthoptera; family Gryllidae; genus Gryllus; species Gryllus longicercus. The sequence continues at coordinate 177,055 of JAZDUA010000149.1, forward strand.
CCTGAAGTTAGAAGTACTTACTTTGCATTTATAATTATATTTGGACTGAACAGCACTTTCCAGACCAATGGAGAGAAGCTAATGTTATCCCCAATAACATCTGCAAGATATCATAGAAGATGGTTTGTCGCCGCCTGAAATGAATACTGGAAAATCGTAACTTAATCTCACCATACAAAAGTTCCTTCAGATTCTTTAGATCAACAAATGACCTCCTAGTAAATATCGATACTATAATATGTGATGCCATAGCTATGAATCAACATGTAATGGTATTTTCAATGGATATTGAAAAAGCATATGAAATGGTCTATAAAGATAGACTCATATCCACCCTTGCTAAATCACATATAATGGGAAATATGTTAGCATTCACTATCAATTTCCTAAAAAACAGATACCTCAGAGTAAAAATTCTAGACAGTTCGTCCCATCTTACAGAGATGTTGAATGGTTTACCACAAGGATCTGTCCTTAGTGTTCTATTATTCCTTCTAGTTATTAATGACGCAATCAGTACAATAGAAGAACCAGTGAAAATATCCCTTTTTACAGATGATATTACCTTGATATGCAGTGGTAAAAATTTTAAGGTTACTGAAACAAGTATTATGCAAGAATCGGTAGATAGAATCACAAAGTGGTCAACTAATGCAGGAATTACAATATCGAAGACTAAATCAGAGTTTATAGTGTTCACAAGAAGAAGAAATGACGATAATGAAGAAGTGCATCTTAAACTGGGTGATCACCGACTTAAAAGGACTTATGTATGCAAAATTCTGGGCGTACTATTTGATTCCAAACATTCATGGAAGCAGCATACAACTGCTCTTAAGGTTGAACTTAATGTTATCAAAATACTTAATATAGGGTGACTTAATATTATCAAAAGGTTATCACCCATTAAATGGGGAGCACAATTCGAATGCTTGATCAACCTATGTAAAGCTCTCATTCAATCTAAACTAGATTATGGGGCAGTAGTCTACAGCTCAGCTTCAAAAACAGTTCTTAATACTCTAAACCCTGTGATCAATAATGCTTGCCGTTTAAGCCTTGGTGTATTTAGAACCAGTCCATGTAATAGCTTACTTGTAGAAGCAAGACAACTACCATTGGAATTAAGAAGAAACGTTCAGTGCATAACCTATGCCTACTCCATATTTAGCATTCCCCCCAATCCCTCAAATGCAGTTATATTTAACAACCTCCAACCTAGCCTATATGATTCCAGATCACAGCTCTCATTACCGCTTAGAGAGAGACTCCCTAAGTACCTAGAAAAATTTAATATCACCAAACCACATTGTATCCCCAGACGTAATCATCCCATCCCACCCTGGCAGAACTTTAATATCACAACTAATACCGACCTCGCAAAAAAATCAATAAATTTCACTGAACCTATTGACAGGACACAAGAAAGAATATCGACACTACTCCAAGATTATAACAACTTCTACCAAGTCTACACATACGGGTCTAAACGTGATGGAATTGCAGGCTGTGCTATATTCCAACCACCAATTAATAAAATTGACTTTCACCGTCTCCCAGATTACTTCTCCATCGCTACATGCGAAGCATGGGCAGTTATAATTATAATTAGCACTAGCAATTAAGCAATTATAATTAGCACTAAAACACCAAAAGATACCCCCATTGCAATTTTTTCAGACTCGCTATCAACTGTGACAGACATTGAGAATAGATTCAATTCCAATCCAATTATCCCAAAGATCCAAGAAAAACTAGAAAAGCAAGCTATAAATGGGATCCAAATAGAAATAATATGGATCCCTTCGCACAATAAAATCTTTGGCAATGAGAAAGCTGATGCAGCCGTTAAACATGCATGCCACCTCAATCACTTGCGCCGACAACCAAATTCAAGGCACCTTCCAAGACTTTAAAAAGTTTGTAAAGGACTCCTGCCTCAGCTATTGGGAGTCTATCTGGAAATTGGATGTCTCCAAACTCCACCTAGTGAGAAAATCAATTTTTGAATCAACTCTCCCCGGTAAACATTTTAAGAGAAAAGAACAGGTTGTAATCACTAGACTAAGGATAGGCCATTTCAATCTCAATTTCTGCCACCTATTTAAGAGATCAGATCCAGAACCCTGTCCAAAGTGTGGTGCAGTAGTCTCCACCTCCCACCTTATTCTTGAATGCCCTGGTACAAATTATATAAGAAAACATGTAAAAACTGAAGGAACCCTACAACCACTACTCAGTTCCACAGACGGGTGTGCCAAAATAATAAAATTGTTAACAACTGCAAAAATGTATAACCTTATATAGCTGATTAATGTAATAGATTAAACCGTACATATTGTGTAAAATGTGATTAAATGTAACAATTCTGTTCATGTAATAATTGTAACCTTTATGTTTATACATACAATTGTACAATGACAGGGGTCGCTGATGACCTAGATGTTATAAAGCGACCATAAATAAATAAATTTTAAAAAAAGGTTTGTTGGTCTCTGATACCGAAAAAGTGTTTTCACATTCTAGTATACGTAATATTTAAAATTTATTTATAGTTGAGAAAAATCGGTGTCGAGATTTCGATAGAAATATTCGTTCTGAGGAGGAAAGTCCGTGTTGTCCGTCAAAAAGGGATATTTGTTTGTTTGTTTTTTCAAATATTTTCTGTCTGTATGTCTGTCCGTTCGTCTCTCCGTCCGTCTGTCCGTTCTTCTGAGAACAACACTGGAGTCAAAACCGTTCTAGGAATTCCCCCTTCGATTGTTCGCAATCAAAGGCCCTGCGAATTAGAAAGGAATCTTAATTTTTGGCCTAATTTATTAAAAGTCCTTAGGTTTAACGATTCTCTCAGAAATGACTCCAAACATTTTCTATATTTTTTCCTTGAATACAGTACTGTACAGTACTAAAAATCGCGCAGATCGGAATGTCATTAAACATTTTGAATTTTAGAAAATTGCAAAATTGCAAAACAAGGTTTTCTGAACGTTGAGTGTTCGCAACCCTCTGATAATTACTACAAAGATAATTTATTTCTTCCCCTTCTTTATACTGATATAACATTTTATATTCAGAATGAGTTGACATCTTATTAATATTGTCATTGCAGTAATGATGTTCAAAAATCTCTCAATAGAACTTTGTGTACTCCTGTGAAATCTTTTTTGTTTTTACAAATGCTCTTCTGAAAATACTTAATTGTCCATCTTTTACTTATGGAATCAAACAGTAATAGAGACTTTTAGAGAAATACGTATTTTGGGGATCCATGATGCCATGATGCCAAGATGCCATGATGCCATGATGCCATGATGCCAAGTGGTTTTTTCGTGCTCCCGCGTGCCACAAATTACTTTCTCGAATACGAAGAGAAGTCGGAATGCATGGTGTGTTGATCCTTGATGTGGAATAATTGTTAGTTTTTGGCACGTCTCTCCATCCGGAGCACAACTAGCGCTCAAACGTATTTTCACAAAAAATTACATTACCTGAAGGTTAACAGAATATTTTAATTTTGCGGGGTAGTTAGTTTACTGAAACCGAACGTCATTTTCGAAATTTTCTAAAAAATATGTGTAGTTTTTCCGTAATTTTGAGTGTAAAGAAGTCAATTTGAATTTGTTTCTTTAAAAGCTTACAGCGAAGCATAGAATATAGCGAAGTATTCCTGTTCTCTATTTTCATTTTTATGTCCAGCTTGAACACGTTCAAGCTGATATCCTCATCCTAAAATCAAAAATAATGTAGGAATTAATCTTCCCTCAAAATAATATAAAAATATAATACAACAATTCTGGAAAAACCACATATTAAAATTAATATGAATAAAATAGTTATAAAAACAAATAAATTTCCATAATAATTGTAAAGATAAATTGAAATTCTTACTATAATTATTAAAGCACAATTTCAAAATCTCAATAAAATTAAACCATAAGATCATAAGTTCCCCAAGTAAATTTTAAACCTTCAGTAACAATTTCAAACCTTTAGTATTCAATTTTAAACCTTTATGTAGTTGTAAAAAGGAGTCGACAAATGTAACTTCTGCGATTTTTTTATGAAAATCTGGCCTATGCCACATTATCCAGGAATTTCCAGCCCAAAAATTAAAGAAAAATTGTCCTCCCTTTCTCCCCTCTACGCGCCTCTAACTCCGTGGCGAGGAAGATATTCTCGAAGTGACGCCAGCTTTGGATGTGTCGCCACTGCGGCGGATGCGGCGGCGGCGGCGGTGGCGGTGGCGGTCGCAGGGGCGTGGCGGGTCCGGCGGTGGAGGCGGAAGGCAACATCTGTTGACCGCCTGGTGTCCGAAGAGGGGGGCCTAATGATCGGAAGAGGATGCGTTGAACTTCTTCCGCTATTCTTCGAAGTTTGGAGGAATCGGAACGTAGCATTGGATGTCACAGTGTTCGGTTAGAGTGAAGATTGATGACGTATTGTCTTGCGTCGGGAAGTCATCATCATATTATTCCTACGTCACGAATACCTAATTTATATCGTCATTAAATTCTTTGGTTATCTGAGAATACCATAAAAGTTGTTGATTCTATTTATACCAAGGACAGAAAGTGACTTGATAACTGTGATCAGAAACAATACGTCACATCATATAATAATGTGCTCAAGATTTTCAATTTTCGTAATGGTCCCTATTAAATTTCTGAGAAAATATTGTAACATCCGCCATCAACGTTTATTAAGGATTAGGGTCAGGATAATTTGTATTAAAAATAAGCAGAATGTTTATTTACATATTATGTTTCACAAAATACAGAAGTATTCACAAAACTGGATCAAAAATATATATATATATATATATATATATATATATATATATATATATATATAAAATATTATCACAATTGTGTTATAATTTTCACTAGACATACAAAGCTATAAAATCCTATCGATCAGACAAACTCGTGTTGGCTAATGACCACTTCATCTGGTTGAGTCTCAAGTATACCTACTTCGAAGTTGTTCCAATATTGGACTTTATCCATGCATTTTGGATAATATGAAACAAACCAAAGAAATTGTCATGAATGAGTTCTTACGTCCAAAGAGGTCATGAATGAATGAACGGACATTAATTACAGGGACATGGAATGAGGAATTCACGAAGAGAGAGAAAATTGGATTACGCACTCGGAGAAAGTGAGCTGTTGACCTGCGTTTGACGTTTTTGTTTCATGAACATCTTTATAAGCGTAGACGACAATACAATGAATTCAATGACAAAAGTGACATTTTCATTAAATCTACAACTTAAAAGAACAGAATGAATATTAAACAAAATGATTTGTGTGTTGTTAAAGAAAAATCACGCTTTTATAACTCAGAAGAACTAAAATACAAGTATTTAGGAGCTATATCGGAGCCTTTACTCTACTTGAAATACGTTTTCAAATGATTTTTCCCAAATTTGGATAGCACGTTCTAAGATTATAATTTGCGTTTTAGGTCCAAATTATAAGAAAAATTTCGAAATCAGCATTTTCTGACACATCATATATACTTCTTTGAAGTGCTATGTTTACGATTTTTTTATTGTCATGAAACAAAATTTTGTAATAATTTATTTTTGTATCCCTGTTTAGTTTTGAATTGACCAGAATTAGCTACGACAAGCGTCACGAAAGTCTAAGTTTACGAATATGCCGGAAATACCACCCACAAAAACCTAATGATCCTAAAATAATTCCTTGCTCTGAGGGTTCCATGAAGACCAACAGAAGTCGTGCGTGGTTTGGAATCTTACGCTCCGATGTGTATGGCGACCCGGACAACGCCTACCCTCGTGCCGTGGGGGGCTCCGGCGAGCCACCACGATGACGTCGCGAAGCTGAGTGGCGTCACAGAACAAATGCCGAAAGCCACACGCGCGCGCGTGTGGGTGACGTTTTTTGCTCTCTCTCTCTTTTCAGCGCAAAAAACATCCTCCCTCAGGCAAGCACCCCCCGCAAAGACGGCGGAATTTTTGGAGCGATGAGCCCACTCATTTCTGCGCACAGTGGATGAATTTGTTGGTCTGTGTGGTCAAACCGGGAGACGTGGCTCAGTGGACTGCATCTGACCGGGAGATCCTAGGTTCGATTCCCGTCATTGACAGGATTTTCGACACTGGCTATATAGCTAGGTCGAGTTCTGTCGCCGTCTGGAGGAAAATTCTAGGCGGATGTTCTGATCGGTAGTCTTCGTTGTTTTCTTCAATCAATTCCAGATTCATGCCGTAGCAGAACCCTAATAAACGAGACACTGACCGCGCGCGATCTTTCCTTCCTCTTCCTTGTTCTGTCCTCACCCGTACATACACACTTATATGCACCACACTATAATACTGATCGGGAGACCAGTTGGGAGCTCAGAGCTTGTCCTGGGGTCGTCCTGAGCTCGAGCTTGCCGTGGGTCCTGTAGGTCGGCGCCGGATCTCACCATCTAGTTGTGGACGATCACCGCTACCTCCCAAGGAAACAAAATGAACTACACTTACGGGACTAATAACATTAGTAGTTGACGCGCCCGGAATCACTAATTAACCATTGTATAGTCAATAACTGTTTTCGTGTACAAGTTCTATTTGAGATAGTTACCTTAACTTGATATTGTTTTTTATGCCAACTTACTTTTTTAAGGAAGTAATAGGTAATAAGACTATATTCTCGCAAGTACGCAATTATATCGATAGAACAATTAAAGTAACCGGAGCAACCGAGTGGCAATCTACTTTTCTTTCATGTTTGTTAACCGAAGGCGAAAGAATATTTTCTAAGACACTTCTCAGTTTGTGCATTTCTTACATCTAATGTCCGAATCTGGCTAATTCGCGAACTAGCAGGTTAATGTACACATTAAGCAAAATGTGTAATTCAGTATGAAATAGAAAAGAGATTCGAAGCATTCTTCGGAGTTCAGGCGGATGAACTGCACATTTGCCAACACCAGTTGGCTAGAATCGTTATCCATCACTATTTGAAGTAACACAATTTCAAAGTTTTCAGAAATCCCATACAAACTGAGTTTATTACCCCTTATAATTCTATGTCTTCTACCAAAAATCAACAGTCTTCTACTCTTTTATCTTTTGAATTTTCAAGTTCCAAATGAAAAATTCAGACTCTCAGATGAAATTTCGGAGAAATTTCGGAGAAATAATCTATTGCGGTTAATATTGCTTATAATCCTCTAACCATTGATAAAATTCGACAGAAAGAAAAGAAATTAATAATTAATAAAATTTTCCCTCAAAGTACACCTGAAAAACGTGAAAATATCCCGTATTTAGTATCCCATATTTTGTTTCTGCACTTCTAAAGATATCTCAAAATGACAAATATTTCATTTTTTCACTAGAACTCGTAAATTTAGAAAAATATATTCCCCAACAATAAGGACTTTATTTCTAAATTACTCTTCAATAAAATTAAGGTTTATATGCTTAATTGAAAATATTCCCACAGGTAAGATTGGGAGGAAAATCTCCTAGAGAATTAATTTAAGAGCGTTGTGTTTACATCAGAATAACTCATCTTTCTCCTTCCATTTCCTTAGAAATAATCATCCTTTCGACCCAAAAAATGTCAAAATTGTACATGTTGAAAACAAAGGGCAGAAATTAAACTAGTGATGCTAAAACAGCACGTACTTCCTCGCCTGTACTTTCACGGAAAATTACCAAGAAGTAATCAAATTTTCGAAAAATTGTACATGACCCTATTTTAAAATCTATCTTTAAGGAACAGTTTTTATTAAGGGAAAAAACTCTACTTCATAATTGTAGTTGTACGAAGAGACAAAAAAAATTGAACTTTTGCAATTTTCAAAAAAATTAGTTTTCAACGAAAATGAGACCTGCGTCGTTCTCTTAAATGTTCTTCTCACTACCCTTCAGCAAAATTTAATAAAAACCATAGAGACATTTTCTTTAAAATTTTCAAAATGTCTCAGGGGCTTCATGTAAAAGTACTCCCAAAATTAAAATATTGGTTTGAAATTCAAGGAACCGCGACATCAGCCAGATCGATGAGGGAATATCAATTTCGGAGAAAATCGGCTCAACGGTATAGCCGCTACATCAAGGACCCGCAAAGCATGATTCTGGTTACACCATGTGTTAGAGGATTTTTTTTTATCAATTAGATTTATCTACTTTTTCGTTACCAGGTTTCGACGACGTTTTTTCGCGCTGCATTGCGTAACTTTCTCTGTACTCCATAGCGAAAAAGTAAAATACTGGAAAACTTTGAATTAAAAAATTGGAAAACAATTCTTCTACGTCCTGCCACAACAACCAATGTAACACATAACCCTCAGGAAAAGTTACATATTGATGATTTGATTCGAAGAAATTCAGGAGGTTTACTTGAGAGACATTTAATTTCTAATTCAACGGAAATCTCAAATTGAGGTCTCACACTTACATATTTATTTAGTTATTCTTAGCTTTCTTAAGGCGCACGTTACAAATTTTGCTTATTTTAAATTAAGAAATGTTCGAACTTAATACGGTATTTTCAAATGAAAGTTTCTATCGTTGAGATGATCTAAGATCCTGGACACTGTAATATTTCTCTTTGAAGGTCAATAAATAAAAAGTTAATAATTAAGGGACAACTACTGCCAATTAACATTTTTTTTTGTTCTTTTAACTTATTTCAGGTCGCTTTTCAAGTACTTTCGTAAGGTCACAGAGCGACCACTGTACCCACATGGGGGAAACGGTTTATGGACACGCACTCAAGCGTCCATGATTAACCCTAATTAATACTTTCCTAGGACACAGTTGATGAAGTAAATAAAATTTTCTAGACTGTTGTAATCTCTTTTTTTTTTACATCTTCCCTCCATGACAGTGGAGTATCAATAACTAATACTAAGTAATTAATATTAGAAACTTCATCTAATTGGAAGCAATCACAATAATCGTTCTTAGCTTTTAAACATTTACTTTTATAAAATTTTGAGGGACCATTAAAATTAACTTTACTCCTTAGACTAAATATCAATTACTTAGTTTTATCACTTTGTATCATCAAATGCTTATCAAATCAGAATCTAGGAAATGATAAATCTGACAATTCGCAGTGCAAGTAGATTGCCTATAGGAGTGTAATATTAAATCTTACGAATGGCTTGCAGCAAATTTTTCGCTTTTAACCATTTTTAAATGGGGAACATAATTGTAAACAAAAGTGTAAGATATATACACAGAAAGGTACAATTTCCAAGCTTCGAGCTTCCAAGCTTCACGTTCTCGCGAATGTGATTTTAGATCTATGTACTGTGTTGCGCAGGATCGTAGCAGGAATGTTTCGTTAGTAATCAATGTAATTTGTAAGAGCAGACATTGCACTTCAACATCTTTGTCATCATCGCTGGTGATTCGCTTTAAACAATTATCATAATACACTCCTCATTTACGTTTATGGTAATTGTGAATGATACTTTCTCGTTTGTATTGAAGCAAAATATAGAAATCTCCTAAACACCTATCTTGTGGTTTTCATTACAATTGACTCATTGACTGACACAGTGACTGACACTGTGACTGACGCATTGACTGACACTGAGCACTGACACAGTGACTCAGTGCATCAACTGATATCACTGCAGTTCCTCTGACCGGGCGGTCCTAGGTTCAAGTCCGACAGTTTAACACTAGCTCGATAGCTAGATGTAATTCAATCGCTGTCTGGAGGAGAATTCTAGCCACCGAGTGCTCTGTTCGGTAGTTTTCCGTCGCTTCTTCGATCAACACCAGGCGAATGCCGGAGCAGTACCGTAGCAAACGAGTGACGGACCGCACTCGATCTATCCTACCTCATCCTTGTTCTACCATCACCCCTTACACGCACTTATAAGAATACGCACGACAGTACCACACATGCCGGGAGACCGGTCGGGAGCTTAGAGCTTGTCTCGGCTGGGGCGGTATTACTCGCGCAACTTTTCTTGAACGATGACGTTATCCCCCTCCCTTGTGCAATAAACAGTTGAAGGCAAAAGCTCGCAGCGGGCACTGATGACAACCTTCCAAGCATTAAAACTTCGTTTGCGCGAAACAGAAGCTAGTCAAAGCCAGTTGCTTTCATAGTGCAGAACTCCTGTTCAGATTTATTGTCAATATCGAAAGAAATCGCTGAGTCAAGTCCAGGTACTTCAAGGGAGTCACCTAAAACTTCCGAAAAAGTTAAGCACAAGATGCAGTTTTGACTTTCATTTCACAAACGTTGGCATTACTTAAAATACTCTAGTGGCCGACTTTGTAACTAATACCCCCACTCCACCCGAAATCGTCAATCCATCGTTCAAGAAAAGTTGCCCGAGTAGTACCCTGTTGGTGGGAGATATCTGGATGAGGGAAAAAGCCACAAGCCGACGTTTGTCGGGGGAAGTTGACCGCCACCTCCCGCGATGAAAGCATGCGTTACACTCACGGGAGTAATGACCTTAGCAGTTGGCACACCCGCAATCACTAACCAATCACTCACAAGTGACCCTCCGTGTTTTACGAAGGCGTTTCGCGACACCCGAGTCGTCCACTTCGGCTCGACCCGCGACCGCTGAGAGACGTCTCCCGGCTCACTGCGCAGCGCCGCGGCTGCTCCCCTGCGTGCGGGGGCGGCTTCTCCGTTGCGGGTAATTTATTCGGACGCCGCCCCCCCCCCTCCCTTCGCCCGTCCCTCCTACGCCGCGCGAGCGCCCTCCGAACGCGAACGGCTCCTTCAAAGACGTTCTCACGCGTTGGCCAAGAGAGGCGCTTCGATACGGGCACATGGTTTGGGACCCTTCCCCAAACTCCTCCTCAAACCAACGATTCCACTTCTGTGTTCAACTGGAGTGGTGTATACCTCTAGTACTGGTGTGTGTGTGTGTGTGTGTGTGTGTGTGTGTGTGTGTGTGTACAAAGCGGCTGTTTCTGTGATGGGCATAGAATGATTATCACTCCACTACTACACTAGTGGTGCTAATACAGCACAAACTTTCTCTCCGTTAGTAATGGTTATGTAATACTAATTACACGACAGTTTATCTCCGAATTAACACATCACATTTTTTTCTAAAACTGGTATCAAATCGTAAAACATTTTTGTTGCGAAAACTAAATATTTTCAATCAATATCAAAACAAATTTGATAATTACATCTGCTTTCCATTCAGCTAAAATCAAGCCTCAACCATGGCACTACTGCCTTGACGATCTCGGCCATCTGGACCGGTCGTAACCATCTTTGTCACAGCACTATATAACACAGCACGTAGACTTTATTCGTTATGTGTGTGCGAAGTTACATCTCAAAATCTCACCTTAATCACGGATTTTAGGTACGACAACTGGAGATCTTTTTGTTGCGGTGATTCTAATACTTTTTTTCCTTCTAATATGATTCATGGAGCAAAACTAAAAATATTTGTACATTACCAAAAGTTTAACGAAATTAAGAACAAAAATTTACTTTTGATTATCGTACGAAAGTAGACTTCTGTTTATATGTATTCACTGTTGTTTATTTGAAGAGAATTGCAATTAAGGTATGCTTTTTTTCTATTTTCTCTTTCTCTAAAACTTGCCATTTTGCTATTTTTAGTAGCAAAATATTAGCTTTAGTTTATAAAATGGTATAACAATGGCAGACGTTCATTGTTCATTGTGACATTCATCGTTGGCTGTGTTGACACGAAAACGGAAAAAACCATTAAATCTCCTGGAGAATTAACGAAAAACTGCTTTTATGTGTTGTTGAATTAGTTTCAAATCGTAAATGTTGACTTCTTCTGTTACTGTTATTAATTCAGTTTTTGGTCATTTTAGCTAATTAATTAACTTCTCTCATACGTGATATTTTTTTCGATTTTGGCATGCATATACCTTTATTGGAGTGGGGTTACAAGGATCCTCCATTGTGTTGAAGTTTAGACATATTTTCGACCAGTAACATGTCGGGTAATTATCAGTATTCGAAGGGGAGGGCGGCTTCGAGCGATCCCCGCTAAGACATCTACGGTTATTACAATATGATTTATGTAAGATGTAAGGGTGATTATGAAAATTAATAAACGCAAATACAAGTGCAAGGAGGAACACAAAACCACGAGCATTCAAACAAACAACGAGCATGTTTGGGTTCGCTCTTCGGTGCTGGTGTCGACATTAAAATCATATTTCGTTATCTACGATTTTTTTTATTTTCTAATGTAAAATAGGAAATAACACTTAAATGCATTTATCTTTACCTGTTAATGAAAATATTATGCAAGCTTGGAATATAATGGATTTTCTGGCATCAGTAAAATTGATGTGATGAGCCTACTGCGAATTACACTAATACTGATGTTTAGGGTTGACATTCCAAAAGTGACATCCGAAAAGTGTTGTGTTCTATTACTATGTCGGTGCAAAACACCGTATTTGCATAAACAAAGAAGTTAAGAATTTCTTTGAGTTTTTCTTGGGACCATAACGCAGCAGATGACTGCCACTACTCTACGCGAAAGATTAAGTAAGGGATGTCAAAGATGTCTTAATAATAAAAGTTGTCCGGCAATGTGAGCTACTATTCCCGCAACGTAACGATGAGGATGATTAACTCACGGATGCAGTTTATTTATTTATTTACGTCAAAAACTGTTGGAAAAAAAGTTGTCTTCAACAAAGATCTTCAAACACGCGCTGAGAACAAGAGAGAAGTCTTAGTTTTCATGTTATGGTGAGTACTTAAAAATTCTAATCTGAATATTCGAGCCAATATTGACGATATTAATCACAATATGTATTATACTATATCTCACGTGAGAATTAATATTTGAAAACGGTTCCCAGCAAGTTTTTTTTAACTAAAGTAACTTGCGACATTTCCAAGTGTTTCCCTTTCGTATGTATACTCAATTTCCAATTTAATTCCATTAAATGCATAAGTAAAAATATAAATTCATTTTAATGAATAAATAACAAATATGTAATAACTCACGGAAGAATAGGAAACTTTCCCTCTTCACTTCGACAATGGGCCTTAGAATTTCACAAAAGAAGATTAAAGGTAACATTACTCAAGATTCAGGGCAGTCCTGTGTCACGTAAATGGTATTCCCCTGACGTCGGATGCCATTGCCTTTATCTGGAGGCTATCGTTAATAATTATCCCTCTAACTCCAGATTTTTTTCTTTCTCGATTAGTCCTTATAATTATTGCTGCACACAGAAAATATTACAACATGAAGTGACGTGGATTTTATGAATACTGATCACTGTTTCCACGTTTATTAAATAATATTGAAATTTCTGGACTAGTACAAGTTCAAGGTGTAAATAAACATATTTGTGACATTTTGTATTATAACTATCGATTGGAAATAGTTTATTGATCTCTAAATAATAATAATAATAATAATAATAATAATAATAATAATATATTTTATGTAATACGTGTCTTCAAGAAGAACAGAGGTAGCCAAACACGTCACAGATTAGTAATTAAGTATAACATAAGAACGCAAAAAAGGCTGTCAAATATATTCCCAATGATAAACCTGATATGAATTATTCACAGAACAAACAAAATCAAAGGTAACTTGAATTCATGTGCATTTTACAGACGGAACGAACTTAGTCTTTGTCAGGTACGTACGATAACATATTTAACTTGGAACGGATGGATCGCATATCATATTCTTGACCACATAGAAGGTTCTAGAGGACGTGCTGTTTGAATTGCTTAATTGGCATGTTCACTTGAAATATCACCGCTCATATTTAAAGTATTGATTGAGTTGGGAATAGTTATTATTTTGTTTGATGTTTAAATATGTTTAACTCAGTTTTATATTTGATGGTAAATATTAGTAGTAAATATTATTAACATGCGGTTCATGAGATAAACTGCAATTAGTTAACAAATTGAAAGTATCGCGATTACACATCAACAAAGAAGACTATCCTATAAACCCTAGTTACACGGCGTCAACATCTAGGAACCATCAACGCAGTTCAAGATCAACAAGTCGTCATTCAGTAAAACCCGCGGTAAAGGAATACAAATTTTGTTTAAGCAGAATGTTAATATTAAGGTATTAAGAATTATGTAAAAGACATGTATTTTCTAATAATATTTGAGAAAGTTTCATACATTAATGAATAAATATAAATTGGAAAAGGGGTTCTTAAATTCAAACTTTTTAAATTATAACAAAAATCACAAAAATTCTGTTAAGGGTATCAATTACATGTTTAAATTGCCATCAATAGAATGAGACGAACGAAAAAACAGTTATGTTTAGAATGATAACATATGCATTGCTGGCAGGTCAAGTTATTTTTTTCTTCATTTCAATAAATATTTTTAATGTTATTATTGAATGACTGAGTTTTCAATGAAGCCTCATTTCACATCCCAATCCCAAAAATAAATTTCCAAAATAGATTGTTTCCGAATGGACAGTCCGCCAAACCATCAAAATAAATTCAATCAAAACTATCAAAGTAAATTAAAAGTAGGCGGGCAAAACAATAACTGAAGATTGATATAAACATTAAAATAAATATTTACAATAGTTAAAAGGAGGAATGGTTTTTTATTGACGCGAATTTTTAATGAACATAAACATTGGAATCACAATTTGACACATTTTATAAGTAAAAAGTTTCAGTGACGTGAGTAACATATTCTCCGAGCGTAATTACGTCCAACAAAGTGACGGGAAGGTGATAATTATTTGAATATTTTGTCTAATGTTTTGGTTACTAACCACGCACTAAGTGTAGCGCATTTTACAAGCCGGGGGTGGGGGCGCTTTTCTTTGCTAAATGTAAGATTCGGGTCTGACATACACGTTGGCTTGCATGGTTTTCTCCTCCAGATATCTCCTAACTCCATCAGCGGCGTACCTCTTCAGCCGGCACAAGCTCGAAAAGCCCGACCGTGGTATGCAGTGTCGAGCTTGTAAGTACAAATGTGTGTGTGTGTGTAAGGAGATGTAAGAAGATAAATGGTTGATCCCATGCAGAACAGAGAGTCAATATGCACATAATGTAATAATACTAATTTACTATAGTTTTTGAGTGGGCATTTCAGCATGCACTTCATGTTTTCATATAATGTCTAATTCTCAGTCATTCTCCTTGCCTTAAGATTCACTTCGAGAATCGCCGCTCCCAAGCGCTTCCAAACGTTGCTAACGATCGCCCAAGTCACAACAATGTCCCTGTTTCCTCACAAGGATTTATGAAATTCGGGCACGAGGTGACAGAATCGTGCCCACGTCATAGCATCTGCCGGTTGCCGGATTTCGACGTACTATCGCCGATGTATTTCAACCGCTTGACACGACCTGAGCTCCCGAAGCTTCCACAACATTTCAAATACGCTCATTTGATTGGGCGATTAGTCCTCATCTTTAACACTAACCCCAGAGCGCGAGCTGACCGCACTCTGCGGCCAAGCCAATATTTCAGAGTTGAAAAAACTCCATGGCATATGGGTTGCCGGACGTCACGTAAAATTTACTTGTATTGTATTATGCAACATTGAAATCCTATTTCAGGTAATCATGACAATTATTGCGAGAGTGGGCATATCATATTAAAAGTTTAGTAGTAAGTGTATAAGTGTAATTGTAATAGTGTGGTAATCGACTAAGAATATTGTTCGTAATGTTCTCTGTAATTTTTGCGTGACAAGTACATTGTACATTCACAACCATGCAGGAGAAATTGGAGATTGAGATTACCGGATACACGTGTTTTGAGTGACTACAGCACGAGGTCCTGATCGCGCAATTGAATCGCAGTAGTATTTCTCATTCATTCGGTACGATGACAAAGTCAGCCCTGACGTGGACTTGTGTGGGATGGACTCCCATACTGTAACCAGCCCGTGTGCAGTGGTTTGTACTTTTGCTACAAATGTCTGCGAGAGGTTATAACCATTGTGTATCTTTTAGTAAGGTTAGTACATTTCTTGATAAACACGTTCATTACACCTTTTCAATTCGACTACTATGTGTAAATGCTTTATTATATTTATTGTGTTGTTGGTGTTGTTTGTGTTAATCACCAGCCGTGATAGTGGAATCAAAATATTCCGAAACGTTGACAAACTCAATATTTTTATATTTTTAATCTATTTCGACCAAATCCCATGATCTCAATTTCCAATGTGAACTCTACTGTACAATTCTGTGCGGAGTGACATCGTGACCTCAGTGCCCGTATACTTTGCCGGAGATTCTTTTCATTATGCGAATTAGCATAAAATATGCGACAAAAGTTTGATAGTACGTTTAAAGATATTATGAATCACCGGGTCCCATAGAGAGGTGGTTACGGCGGCAGCCGAAAGCTGCGGGCTCTGCGGGTTCGAATCGCGCCTCGGGCAGGTTGCATCGATTGATTGATTGATTGATTGATTACTAGTTCCGGGCGCGTCAACTGCTAAGGTCATTAGTCCGTAAGTGCAGTGAATGGTTTTCCTCGGCAGGAGGCGGTGATCTCCCGCTGAATGGTGAGATCCGGCGTCGAACTTCCCGTCAGTTAGCGGGGTTTCTCCCACCAGGTATCTCCCACTAGCGAGGGCACGATCCCCAGCCGGACAAGATCTAAGCTCCCAACCGGTCTCCCGGCATGTGGGGTAGTGTATTGCATGTAAGTATAAGTGTGTGTAAGTAAGGTGTGAGGATAGGACAAGAAAGAGGAAGGAAAGATCGCACGCAGTCCGTGGCCCGTTTTTTACAGTACTGCTCAGGCATTCGCCTGGTGTTGGTCGGAGAAACCATGGAAAATAAGCGATCGGAGCAGCCGGTCGCTAGTATTCTCCAGGCAACGACTCAATTCAAACTAGCTATCCACTCGGGATCGAATCTAGGACCTCGGTCAGAAGGGCTGCAGTGACATCGTTGTTGATACCCTGAGCCACATCTTCCGAAACGCTGCATCTAATGTGGCACTTTGTTTTAATGATGAGGCGCGATGACGCTTATCCAAACCACCATGAAGGTCCTTAAACATCCTATTCCTCCCGAATGTTGGTGAGCGTGGCGTGAGTGCCTACGTAACAGGGGAGTAAACTCCCTAAAGGGTCAATGAATTGTAACATGGGCTTCGTCTGGCCGCCACCAAAACTCCCTACCATCAAAAGATGCAAGCGCCGCCATACGCTTCGAATTGTCAGCGGCAGGAGAAAGTACTGCCTACGTGCTCCGGTAAACAAACTATTTTCTTATTTACTTGGGTCTCACTTTGAAATTTTGCAGATGTATACAACATTAGGGTAGAAATACATGATTTTTTTTTAATTTAATGTGAAAATGTGCATTTTAAAAATTAAAATATATTTGAAATATTTAAATAATATGTTTACAAAAATCATATATATCACATGAATTACATCTTTTTAAGTTTAATTTAGGTGTAATTGCATTTTTCTGAAGAAAATTGTATTTGTGCAAAAATGTTTAAACATTAGCACACGCAGGAATTTCCGGATAAAATAATTGGTAATATTTCTCAAGAGGGTGGGATTAGAAAAAAAAACAAAAAGTACTTGACACCTATTCTCAACCTTAGACCTCATTTAAAAAAGTTTCAAGTCGCTAAAAAATATTAATGTTTTGTGAGTGAGCTATTTTTTCGTGGAATTACTCCTTTATATACTGAAAAATGTATACACACTTCAAACAAATAAAAAACTGACTTTACATAACAAAACTGAATTGTCATAAATATAAAATAATGACCATTAATAAGACACCATAATAATCTTAATTAGACCATAATAATCTTAGACATTTTCAGGTAAAACCATTTCGAGTACAACAGATGATCTAAATGCCCACTGTCGCGTCGATACACTTCTGGGTAGTTGAACTACTGTTCGAGCATCAATTGCGAAATTATTCCTCAGATATTGCAGCACATGCCGTTTAAATTTATTGTTAACGTGTTGTAGGTGTAGCTGGTTTTCTACAGTTTACATCATTCTTAAGACACCCCATCAAAAGTCCAACGGAGTCCAACGGTCCAATCTGGAAAACACGGTAGAAACTCAATCGGACCTCTTAGCCTATCCAGGGCCACAGAATATTGTCAAGGTACGCACGTACATACTTGTGGTAATGTGGTGGTGCACACTCTGACAATCTTGACAACGTTGACAATCGTAACAATCGTCCAAGGCACTGAATACGGCGAAGAGGTCCGATTGAGTTTCTATTGCGTTCTCCAGATCTAATCTAATCCATTCCTTTTTTAAAGAACAATGGCGAAGTATACCCGAACACAAACGCACATCCGTCTTACCCACCATTCATTCACTCTAAGGAAATGAATTTTAGTTCCAACAGGATGGTGCACTGTCACATTACCACAGAGTTGTACTTGAGTACTTTGATGATAATATTTCATTGCCCTGGATAGAACGAAGATGTCCGGTTGAGTTTCTATCATGTTCTCCAAATCTAACTCCGTTGGACTTCTACATGTGGGGAATTCTTAAGAATTATGTAAATCGTAGAAAACCATCTACTGACAGCACTTTTTTTTAACATTCTGTACAAAATGATAAGGAAAGATGACGGTTTATTACCCTTTTATAAGAAACCACCGACACAAAACCCCGAAAGTGTATCGCTGCTGGATATAGAATTTCCTTCAGTGGTGCATCAATGAGACTTAAAACGAGGAAGAGAAGTTCGCAAATCATGGCATTTTTCGTCTATCATCTTTCGTCTACTCGTATTGTATGCAACACGCAAAACGCATTACCCCGCAATACATTTTGTAGACAATTGCTAATACTTGAGGAAAGCATGTTAAGAAAAAATTCCTCTTTGTATTGCCGATAACGTTTCACATTTTTGACGATGACATTTCCAAACACTTTGCCCCAAATTAACGAAAAATCATCATACTTCGAACAAATATACATGAAATCATTTAAAAATTAGAAGACGATTGCACTTAGAAATAAATATATAGCTTGTGTACTAAAGGCGCCACACCGGTACGCAAAATATTTAATTTTCTTAATCATTTAACTCAAAATTACCTAAAAATTCCTCATATTTTTAAAAATTGTTCAAGACCTTTAAAAATTATTTTTAAACGGATTTTGTTAAGGAAAAACTCTCTTATCAATCTTCTTTTTGTAATTTTTAACATTTGTTATTTTCAAAACCTGCGCCATTTCTATGAACCTACTTTTTTCTCCATCCCAAAAAAAAATAAAGAAAAAATTGGAGCCGGTGTAGTCTTAAATTCGTTTTTAATATTGCCTACATTCCATATTTTTTAAACTTCTACGTGACCTTATTTACAATAAGTATTGTATAAGTAAACTTTGAATAACAATTTTTATTAAGAAAAATACATCTTTCTTTAATCGTGTTAGCTTTTGTTGAACTTTCTGAAATTTCAAAAAATGAAAAAGGAGAAGTAATAAGACACCGAAGGAAGTAATAAGACACCGAAGGAAAACATCGAAAACATTTTGAACTTGTGCTGTGCTCGAAAATTGGTAGTTGAACGAAAATGAGGCCTGAACTATTTTATAAGCGTACTTTGCTCTATCTGAGGAAAACATGTAATCGAAAATTTGGAGAAATTTTTTAGAGAATTTTGAGACTGTGTAAAGTACTCCGCAAAGTCACAATGCTTTTTACTTTCTCTTTACGGAGTAGAAAGGAAGTTAAGTAATGTTGCGCCAAACAAAAACTGAATATTCGACAGCAAAACTCTTATTACACGTCCCTGGTAACGAAAAAGTGTATAAATCCAGTGGCTAAATTTCATTTAATTAATATATTTTAATTTTTAGGGGTACTTTACGTGAAGCCCGGGGACATTTTCCAAAAACTGTCTCCATAGTTTTTTATTAAATTTTGTTGTTGGATAGTGTGACGGACGTTTAAGAGAATTGTGCATGTCTCATGTTCAGTTCATTAAAAACTCTGAATTTTCGAAAATCGCGAAAAATTAAATTTTTTTGGCGTCATCCTACAATTTATCTCATCGAAAAAGTGGATAAATCTCGTTCTGCATGTAGTAAATTACTTTCTCTAACACGTTGCATAGTCAGAATCCACGTTTTTTAGTCTACGAAGCCTAAAAATTGGTTGTCTGCAAAACCTCTGCCTGTCATGTCTAACTAAAACATGCATGTATGTATATTATAAGTATGTATGTACTTATGTTTTTTCATATTTTTTTGTTCTTCTTTACTTCCCTATCATGCAATAGCTTATTTTTTGCCACTTTGTACTGGTTGAAAAGAAAAATAATATGAATGCTGTGATAAAATAGACCCGCCCATTAGAAATTCTTCCTCGGCGGATAGTTTATAACTAATTGTATACACAAGTCTGTTCATAAAACTGAAATTGAAAATTGAAAAAAGGGTCTGGTTCCTTTCAAAATGTTCGCCCCCACCCCCTACGTTGCCGCCCACCCTTTGCGCATGCGTATAGATAGAATCGTTTCCAGGGGACATACAAACATAATCATACAATAAAACATTCAATCAACAAAAAATACTACGAATAATTAATATTGCGCCAAATAGTCGTTTAAGTTAAAATTATTTATTTTTTATTAATGCTGTTTCTTAAGAATTGATAACCTTGTACCTCGTTTTAAACTACATAAGGAGGTTAATCAATTTGAGTTTGCTAATAATATCTAACGAAATAATGCAATCATTTCGCCTAACAGCAAAGGTGGCTCAGAGCATTAACGGATGTCTCTATTGTGCCTCTGACCAAGAGTTCGTAGGGTTCGAGTTCGCCTGAGGCAGGGGTTTCGACACACACATTTTTCTATTTATCGTAGGTGTGAAGCCAGGGATTTGGGTTGTTCTTTTGGTAGCAGAACTCAAACATCAAATCTGCAGGTCGTTTAGAGATGCAAATAAGTTTTCTATAGCTCGGAAGCGAAAACGTCTTGTATTCAAAAGTTGTTAACCTCTCTTTGGTGGTAGTTATTCATCACTCAAGGATGTGTAGTAAAATTGTGGAGAAGAGATTCTGGTGCTCAAGAAAACGTGGGTAGATTATACGTCACATACAGTTTTTACTGTAATTTGAAGAAAATAAATCAAATCAATTCAAATTGATTTTTTTAACATTAAATGAATCTGAATGTGACAACGATAAAGATCAATCGATTGAATAAAAACATTCGCAAGTTGAAGATGACGAGAAAAAGTTTTAAAAAATGCTCTTTTCCTAACTGGTAAAGGTATTCAGGGGTAGATTTATTGAATATTTATTGATTGGTTGAATATTATATATTGTATTATATGTTTATATTCACATTGCAAAAGACTGCATCCTGGGCATGAATTTGTCACCCTTTCTTCACTACACGCCGTAGTGCGGTTTCTCGTATGAAAAAAATGAATAATCAGTTTTATAGGAAATTTTATTTCTTATAGGTTGGATGAGATTCCTATTTGTCTATTCCTTAAGTATCTCAAAAACCGTTAGCCATAGAAAAATGTTTATAACAATTTTCAATAAAAATGTTTATAACAAAACAAAAATTTTTTAAACATTTTTTTTGAGAAATTATGTTCGCCTCAAATCTTGGGCTATTCAACATAAAATACATAGGAAGTGGACTATTTGCAAAAACGATTGTTTGTGACCTTTGAGTTATTCCTCTAATATTTTTGAACGCACACGTGATTTCACTTCGAAATTTGTATTCCCTTCTGTAAAACATCAAGACAAAGTTCTCATTGAAAATTTAGCTTAAGGGGATTTTTTCCGCAGAAGAGTTGACTGGGCAATATTCCATTGAGGGATGCGTCAAAAAGGGGGGAATGATTGCTGCAATCCGTCGGTCGATGTTCCATTTAGTGTAATTTCACTTTCAAAGATAGCAGCACTTCCTAGCGAGAGATATGGTGCTGCTATCACAAGTGGTGTACGATGGGTTAACTATCTTTGGGTTAGGTTGGTTCAAGAGGCATATGGTCGGGTTAGGTCGTAGGGTTGTGCGCAAAAATTTATGTTTTAGGTGTTGTTCCTCTTTGACGTGCGTGTTTGTATTATTTTTGCATTTATATTATGTGTAGAGAAGGTTAATTGAAGTTGCCAAGTATGCCAAGTGCTGTTCGAGCGTAATTGAAACTGTAAATAATTTATTTCTAGTCAACAATTTTCAGAGGGTTAATTTGCACTGTTGATGTATTCATTGTTATTTAGATAAAAGAATAATCTAGTCCAAAGAAAAAATTATCTGTAAGTTTCCGCCTTTCTACAATCTCGAGTTCTTAAATAGCAATACATTTTACTGCCTTATGATGTCTGCAAGTCCGGTAGTGATTTCAGCGACTGCAAAACACACTGCCACAGTAAGCCCGTTTGGAGTAGTAATTTGTGTATTTGTTCTCAAAAATTACTGTAAGACCTATAAACATTGTAGTTTGTATTGTTTGTTAACGTTTTATATATTTTATAAAATTTTGATAAATTATTCGTTAATTAAATTATAAATGAACTGTTTATTGAATTTATACAATGATTCACGTTTCCGATTATATTCCTTTTCAGTTGATATTTCTCCATGGGCTGGGTGATACAGGGTAAGTCAAAACACAAATTGGTGGTAAATATTCACCTGTTATGTATTGTGTTGTTAATAATTTCTCTGGTATCTTTCAGTCATGGATGGGCTAGTGGAATGGGATCAATTAGAGCTCCTCATGTTAAAGTCATCTGCCCTACTGCGTAAGTAAATTCCATCAAAATTACTATTGAAAGTGTTCCCATGCAAATCATTTATTTAATTTTTAATGCTAGTTATTATGAGAATAATTCGTGTTATTATTTTCTCCAACAGTCCTACAATGCCTGTCACACTCAATGGGGGCTTTAGAATGCCGTCTTGGTAAGTTTGTTGTATCAGAATTTCTACTTTCTTATTTGCTATACCACTAATAAGAATGTCTTATTGTAATTCAAACAATTATTGGGGTAATTCTGGTCCTCTCAAGATTGAAAGAAATAAAAATTGCATTTGGGATATCGTTTATCAACTTTCTGCATACTCTTGCAAATGTGTAATAAATGAGTATTACAGGCCAGTGAATAGTGTTAATAATTTCATTGAAGTCTAACATTAAAAAATATCATCTACAAATTTATATGTATTTGCAAATTTAATACATTAGTATAATTTCATCCCAACTCCATTTGTATTGTAGTTAGTTATGTAAAATTTAGGCTAATTTAATTGACCATCAGAAAACAGGAAAAATTGTTTATATCAGTGGACAGGTACAATAGTTTAAAGTTCTTTCAATGTATTACTAATGTTTTAATTTTGACTGAGGTATGTTGATTAGGTTGTTAGTATTAAATTGTATCTGTTGTTTCACAGGTTTGATCTGAGAACATTAGATGCTAATGGTCCAGAAGACGAGGAAGGCATTCGCCGTGCAAGTGAACTTGTTCATTCTATGATTGAACAAGAAGTGAAAAATGGTATACCATCCAATCGTATTGTATTAGGTGGTTTCTCTCAAGGAGGTGCCCTAGCAATGTTTTCTGCCCTTACTTTTCCAAAACCGTTGGCTGGTGTTATTGCTCTGTCATGCTGGCTGCCACTTCATAAGCATTTTCCAGCTGTGAGTAAAAATGTGTAATGCCATTCCACTGAAACTTATGTAAATATAAAGTATTACGCAATAAGTTCAAATAAGTTTTGTTAAATTGGTGTTTATTTAACTATTAGATATGTATGAAGTTGCAATTGTAAACTACTTTTGCCTTTGAATCATTAAATTCCTTTCTTCACCTTGTATGCTGCCGTTAATTCGTAAAATATGTAGTATTCATAAAATGTTCAAATATTTACTTTGTCGAAAATGTACCATAATTTCAAATCATTCTAAATTCTTGAAGACAGGACATAGAAGTTATTATGTTACTAATTTTTACCCTACGAGGCAGAATTTTTGTTTCATATGAAAGTCCTGAATAGCGAATGGACTACTCTTCTGCCAAGAGTAGCGAATGGAATGTAATTGCCTTAACATGGACCAAGATATACTCACTATTGCCCTTAAGAGATTTCATAAGCTTACTTTGCTCTCTCTCATGGAAGTCTAAGTGAGACTTGCTTTCATTTCCAGTTTACAATCAAATCTCTAATTGCAATTCCTTTTTTACTTGCAAAGAATGCTCAATACATCTATTCATTTTGAAAATAATATAGTAATAAATTTAAGTGAAGTAATGTCATACAATTTTAGTAGATAAGAATTAACCATTGTCCAAAATGTTAATAATGACATGTTCTCTTCACATGTTAAATTGAACACATTTATTTTCCAAAGCAAATTGTGAATTTTTCCTTTTGTGTAAATTAATCTCTAAATTTTTTTTCAGCTTGCTACTTCTAATAAAGATATTCCATTTTTGCAATGTCATGGGGACTGTGACCCAATTGTACCCTATAAATGGGGACAAATGACTGCTTCTCTTCTGAAGCAATTCTTGAAACACTCAGAGTTCAAAACATACAGAGGCATGATGCATTCTTCATCTGATGAGGTAAGAGAAAATTTGTGGCTTAGAAATACTAATAGTACTCGGTTTAGAAAATTTAAACTTGTATTTTTTCTTATTAATAGATACACATACATTACAATCTGAATAAAACAAGGAAGTGGTTAAGAATTGGGTTTCTTGGGGACTGGTGTTGCCATGCTCTATCATATTACAATATAGCACCACAACAAAATATGGGATAAACATTGATAGCAAACCTTTCACCACATACTACTCACAATCTCATAATCTCTCTCTTTCAATGCTTGTGATATCTCTTAGCTGATTAACTGTGACATTCAAGGTGTTGGAATTGTTTGTCCCTTAATTTGAGGTGACAACACGGTATAAATGACAAAGCTTATGATTTGCTGCAGCCTAGTTTATAGCACAGATGTTGCCAGGTGACAAGCAAATTGTCAGCCATTTAGTTTGATTTGTAATGTGATGAAAGATACAGGTAGCTTGAAAAATAGACCAGTAACAATATTTCAAAAATTGTTAAAAATTAACAGACTTGTTTTGAAAAGAAATGAATTTCGAAAATATTTATCACATATCCAATTATCTATTGAAGTAATGACATTCTTGTATTTCATTTTGCATAATCCTCAAAATATAGTTTAAAAAATTTTCATAGAAGAGCAATTTTGATTCCGTGCTATGTACAAAAATAGAATGTGTGTTATATTTTGATGTAACTGTAACAGTAAGAAACTAGGGGGCTATAGAATCCTACAGACTTCCTCAACACTTCTTGAAATGCACATTTCATGAAGTACAAAATCTCTAGCATCTCTACTAATATAGTTTTGCAGTGTTCATTTTTTGCTGTTTTCAAAAATTCTAAGAATTCATCAAAAATAGGACATGTGCAGTTGTTATTTCTGAATTTAAAGAAACAATATGGGCACTTTTTCAGAAATGTTTTTTTATAAATTGCATTGTGAATTCAAGCAAAAATTATGCAAAAACTACTCGTTTATTTCAAAAAATTTTATATTTTGTTTTTTAGAGACATTTTTGGAAACAAATTTTTTAAGGCAAAAATCTTTTATCTTCAATATTGTACATCTGCAATATTGATTTTTTCAATTTTTGAAAATACTAAATTTTGCTGAATGGGATTAGCTCCACTGTTTATAATGATGACAAAATTTAGAGAAAAAATTTGGAGATATTTGTTCAAAATTTGTCTATATTCCATACAAATTATGCAAAAACTACTCGTATTTCCGAAAAATTGTACATGACCATATTTTAAGATGTCTTGGAACAACAGATAGTTTGAGGGATATCTCTATAGTTAATATTGTAGATGTAGGAAGAGAAAAATTTGAGCTTTTGCAATTTTCGAAAAATTAGGGATTTTAACAAAAATGTGACCTGCGCATTCTCTTAAGCATCTATTATACTAAGTGTGAACAAAATGTTTCCCTCCTTTACACACAATGTGTTTGTTACACTAGAGTATGCACACAGACTGAGAGTCCATTAACTTATTACTCTCTCTTCTTCCAAATTCAATAGCATATTTTTACAAAATTTTTCATGAACATCAAATAGACCTTGTTGCTATACTCAATTGTTGGCAAATAACAATAATAATGGTGAGCTCTTATTTATTTATTTATTAACGTACAATACAGTACAGCACAGGCAAATGCTCAATACTAAGTAGGACACTAATAAAGTAAGACATCAATTAAAATTATTAAAATAAGGTTTTTAACATTACATTTAACATAAAACATTACATTCACATAAAGTTAAAACATCAATTAAAATCATTCAAAATTAGGTTTTTAATGTTACATTTAAATTTATAAAACGAGCATTACAGATCAATCACATCATTGTGTTCTCTACGATACATCTTTCATAATGGGGCATAATAATAAGAGTTTGTTCTCACAAATGGAACACTAAATAGTACAGTTTCAGAGGAATGCAGTCCATGCATGAATTTCACCCAAAGAAAATTAGCAAACAATGTCAGAGAATCTATTAACTTATACAAAAAAATATCATAATACTCCCTACAAGAGTCCAGTGAGCTTATATTCAGATTAGGTGCAATACGAGTGCAATTGTTTCTACTCTAAATGTATGTAAATTCAGTGGTTAGGCGGAAGAGCAGGCCCTATGGCCTGAGCCTCACCATTAATAAAGACATTATTATTATTATTATTATTATTATTATTATTACGATGGAAATCATGAGTTATCCTAGGTGATGGCATACCAAGTTGATGAGCAACAAAAATAAAAAATTAATGCTGAACAATGAATTTGGGCTGAATGCTGAACCAAATTTATGACGGGAATCATTTGGTGAAAATTTAATCTGAATATATTCAACTGTTTAGATTAGAAAATATTTGAGGTGGAGTGTTTGTTGAATAACCCTGTATATTTATAACTAATTGGACCAAAAGCCTGCCACAATATTGGATATATGAATATATGTAATTTGTGATTTTATACAATTTTTATAATAGAAAAAGTATTTATGCACTTCTATGGTAGTTAAACATTGATGACCTATTAGAGAAATGCATAAATATCTTGTTAATAGTAACACATGTACAAAACGTGAGAGTAGAACTTACAACACGAAGACCTGCACGCGGAATGATGTTCTGCATCGTGAAATATTCCACTGTGGACAAAGTCTGCAGTGATTGAGAAAGGTTTTTTCGACACCAATTGATAAGTCACCACAGCTGAGGAAGGTACAGGACTCAATACCTCATAATAACTGACAATGAGAGGCAAAAATAGAAAAGTGCTGAGTTTCAGTCCATGTGCATGTAACGGAGGGTTAATAAAAAAAATTGGAGCCATTTTTGAGAAATTTTTTTGACGTGTTGAGGATGTTTTGTTGCCTTATTGTTTAGGGATATAAAAGCTAGAAAACATTCAGCAATTCATTTAATTGTAAAAGTTAACATTTGTGCTGTATGTGTACATTTTAAATTATTTATATTTTGGATTATTAAATTTTACTTTTACTGGAAATCAACATTTGTAAATTGCAAGTATTGCATTGAGTTAGTAATTTCACTTTCAAAAAAATAATGGACTTTCATTGACCAGAGAAATATGATTTGGACTTGATTCCCTCACCCTAAAATGTGTTTAAAAGAATCCTAGATCAGAAAACAGCTTGCAATGTCACAAAGTGTATGAATGTACTCCAGTAAATGCACCACGTTGGTATCAAACCCTTCTATGACTGCCCAGAAATATTTTTCAAGAATTCAAATGTGGACTGAAAATTGTTTTAGAAGAAGAATATCATATGTAAATTTTAAAAGATTGATGTCTCAGGGGTGCCAGAAATGTGATCTTTCCCCACCTCTAGTTTTAGGCTGTGCATACCTGTTTATTTACATATTGCAGTGGAATCACGAAGTGTCACTATCGCATATGAGTAAATAATGTTACATAACAGTTACATTTGTTACAAATAGTGCAGTCAAGTGATTCTGCCCTAAGACTGCGACTTGGGGAAGGTAAGCCCAAGTATATGGTCACTTAAGAATGAGGGTTCAAATCCTACATTAGGTTTTTAAAAGGTTAGAAAGGTGCCCATGGCTCAGAGTGAAGTAGCTTGCCTTTCACCAAGGAGGTATAGGTTCAATTCTTGGCAATCCCACGTGAAATTTATTCCAACAAAGCGAGTTTGCCTGCTTCACAGGGGTTAGCACAACCCTTCCTTTTTTCTAATTCCTACGTAATTCTGGCCTCTGGGTAGTGACACTGGAGCATATATGGGAAGCGTGTATGCAAAAATGTTACCTGGCAATCCTCTTGACAATGATGTACTATTACACATTATGATAATACAGTAATGAAGGAGGAGAAGCACTCAATGCCCAACTAGGTTTAGAGTTGCATTGCGAAGGCCCAAAAAAATTATTGTAGTGGTGTGGGGTCATGCGTATCCCTCCTGTATTACATCTATACCCCAATTTTTTCATAATCTCATAGATTGACAGGCAACTGTGTGTGTAATTGAGAAACTGGATCCCACACCCAGAACAATGGGTACTACAAGCATCAAGATGGGACCAAGGAATACTTTGTGAAATATGTGTTGTTAGACTGAGATAGGTCTGTGATGTGAGGAGCACGAAGGTGCTCTTCACTGGGAATGTCCCAGAGGACCGGTAGGTACTACATAAGGCCTTGGTAGGTTTTTAGGTGCCTTTAGATAGCGGTTGGGTAGAGGGTGTTGGCAAACCGGGAAACAACCCAGACTCAGGTGAATAAGAAACTAACTAGTACCACAAAATCTGTTCCATTCTGTAGCAACACTAGCTGTTTTTCTCTTAGTTATATGTAGTAAAAGGCATCAATTTAAAAATTTCCAGTCAAGATTTGAGCCTTGGAATCCATTTTGTGAGTCTGGTACTTTTTATAATGATGCCTATGTGGATGTGTCATGAGCAGAAACACAGTTTTGTATCTAAAAAAATATTATGTAAAAATTGTAGTAATAGCCACTTAAGCATAAAGTGGAAGAATGAGATTAGACATTCCTGTCCCCAGCCCCCACCACTCATCCCACGCACTGGCACAATTGGTGGGGGGGAAAATTCTACAAAATAATACTCTATAATAATATTCTATTCTACAAATAAATTCTCTTAAATGAAAAGGCTCCAAAATGAATTCCTAAAATTCATCAGTTTTATGTAACTGATGTAGTGGGATCAGTTGTCAGGTCAGTCTCACTCTCCCTTCCACCAACCCTTTTAATCTCCAACCAATGATTTATTTGAATGCAGTACATTGAGAAATGGATTCTACTTTTCAAAGAAAAAAATGACAAAACAAAAATTCTTGTTTTCCTTAACCTAAAATATTCTGTAAAAATTGTAATAGTAGTCACTAAAGCCTAAACAGCAGAATAAGCACAAATGGGGTAAAGCCCTAGGGTGGGAAGGCCAAGTTTTCATGTTGAAATAATAAACTAGTGGTGCTACAGAATGGCACAGATTTTCTTATCCTTTCCTTATCTCGTCAGTCTGTGCTGTTTTCAATTTTGCCCCACCTCTTCGCAGTGGCCATCTATTAGTGCCTAAAAGACATTTTTCCGTGTTTTCTCATTTGTATAAAAGAAAGTTAAAACAGTGTTACATGTAGGTTCAGACTGAATGCAGTATTTCTTGAAATTACCCCTTCATTCTCTGAAGTTGTTGAATCCATTATTAGAGCTGGGTTACTTTAGAGGATGAGGAGTAGGTGTATACATACCCATGTGGCACGTAACCTTGCTGTGCACCCCCCACTCCCATGTGCATGTGAATTTTTCTACTCAATGCTAACCCTTGCACATTGTAGTACTTCAGAGTACACACCCACTACTTATGTAGTAGTGTGTGTATTGTATGTATTTATGGCAATACCCTTTACAATACATAATCAATATGAATGCGGCTATTATATTAAAGTATTTTGTACTCATTTATTTTCATTTTAATTGTATTACTTTTTTTTTACTTTAATGTATTTGAATTGTATTTCTTTTTGCTGTTATTTCATTGTTTATTTTAGTGAAAAAGACACTGTTGCAACAATAGTTTTTATTTTAGCGTCTTCAGTCTCATTATGACTATTCTTATCAGTATCCCAGCTAGCCATTAGTACTGAATGTTAACACATTGTGATTGAAAAAGTGGCTATGATGAGATTCTTCAATTCATAAGTATTTTGTACAACTTTCCTGTATTTCACATGGAGATCTCTATTATGGTCTTACTATTAGATGTGTGTACTGTAAATATATGGCCATGATTTGTCTTAATTCAAATTTGTGTCTTCTTTTTTTTGCAGGAGATACTGGACTTGAAAGCATTTTTAGAAAAGGTTCTGCCTCCAGAGTAATATTTATTGGGAAAGTCGTCTGACTCTTTGAAGGTGTACAGTTGTCTTCAAAAGACATTGAAAAGTAGCAAATAATCCATTAGCTCTATATTTTACAAATCAGTATCAAGAAATGACCTGCTGTCCAGATTACAATGTATTTTACTATTTGGAAAAAATTAATTTGACACAGTAATATTCCTTACATGTGTGTGTTAATGTACACCAACATGTGCACAGTTAAAACTGCACCTTTCTCTTTACCTTAACACACAAAGCTAACCATTCAAAATAATGTTTTTACACAATGATATCATTCTGAGTGGGAGTCAGTAAGTCATTTTACATTGACTGCCTGTAAAACAGAGGAAAAAAGTGTGGGTTGTATTTTTGTGATTGCCTTCATATAATTGAATGAATAGCAAGTGCTCATCCATTTGACTGAAATGTACACACTAGGGAATGATGTAAAATGTTTATTTATGATGTATAAAGCAATTTTGTGATTTGCATGTCAAATGTTTTAGTACCTACAAAAAGTAGGAATCGTTATCTTCCATGAACACAATGTACAAAACAATAATGCAGTAAATTAGTGAAGTTCTTGTAAATGAATTATTTTATGGTGTTGTTCTGTCGGTGGTCAATGGTTTAGAAGTAATTTCTAAATATTTATCTACAGGACTGCTTGATGTCACTCTACTTTGAATTCTGATTTGACTGTATATTATATTATACAAGCACTTCCATACCTTCAGAACTTTCATTATTCTATATTGTATTGCATGTGGAAACAATTTGTTGTGTGTTCTCTATAGAAGTGAATATAGTGTGTATGTGATGAGAGCAATAACTGTTTGGAAAAGTGATGGATTACCATTAATTATGAATTGAAAGTTTATTAGATTGCTTGATGACCTTCCTGTGGAATATAGGATACCATAAAGCAATTACCATAGTGGAACCGAGTGCTGCTACATTTAGCTATGTTGTTGATGAAATGTCCATAATGTAATAATTTCATTTTCTTGTATAGTTCTGTGCAATTTGGTATTAAATTTGTCATCCATTGTTCTGTTGGTGTTTTATTGAGAACTTAAGTGCAAATAACACAAATTCTCCTAGTTATATACCACTTTAAATTAAACCAAAGAAATTCAAAACCTCTCATTCTGGTAGCTATTTTTTTGAAGGTTTTTTTTTATAGTGTGCAGTAGTGTAACAAAATGAGTGCAGTTCCATCTGCAAAACTTTTATCCAGGCCCCCTTTATAAAAGTATAGCAAATACAAGTAGTGTTAGTACCTTATATACAAAAAAAAAAAAAAAATATCCTTTAACGAATTTATATTCGGCAGTCTGTAATTACTACGTAAGTAATGAATGTAACAAATAGATAATACCAATTGAGATTCAGGGTTACAAAAATACTGAAGCAGGAAAAATAGTTCTGAAAGATGCTTTTTAAAATACTTTATTATGTAACCTGACACAAAGTATCTGATAAAAACCAAGTAGCAGGAAGCAAGGTGGAGTTCGCAGGATCCAATTGGTAAACCATTGGATTATTTCCTGTCATCCGTTACTGCGACCCGCAGTGGCCTCCGGACATTCCCCTGCTGGGCCCCTGCTCCGATCGCCAGTCCGCATTACTCAACCCTGCGGGATTTTCACTGACTGCTGAAGGCTGCCTCTTTCGCTGGCTAATGCAAGGTTCGGGCCTCCACTCTTATCATTGGCCTGGTGTGCCAACCCGTTTCCTCTCCCGTACTCACGTAATCACAGTAAGGTTCATGACCCTTCTCTCTATACTGCCCGCAATGGATTGAGCCGCCCCTAACGTGGAGACAGACCCTGTTTGTAGTCGCCCGCTGTAGATCACACACTGCGAGTTGATTGATGGAGGTGCCTCGTCCGCCATCTTCATCAATACTCCTTTCTACTTCGAAGATACTGTTGAGGCTCTCCTCTGGAGTACTTCGTCTGACCGCTCACCTTCAACCTATTCAGCAAACTCGCTACCAGTAGCTAGGCAACCGCCGACATAGCTGTCCCAGGTTCACGGGGGTACTCAAGTTCCACCACCAACTACAGGGACGTGTACTCCCTGGGTGGAGTTATTATTATTTACGTTTCGGCTATTTCTGACCCCTCTACACGTTCTCTTCCGAGCCCAGTTATATTCTATCTCCGACAGAGAATAATATGTCTAATTATAGGGGTCAGCTTTTCGGCTGTTGCCCTTTGTAAGACAAGGTTGTTAAGCCTTGAATTACGATGATGAGAGGTAATTGTAGCCTTTTTGATCCATCCCAGCATTCGCCTGTATGACCACGAAAGCCCCGGCGAGGATGGCTGGCCGGGGAGATCGAACTCAGGCCTCCCGACTACGAAGTCAGCGCGCCATGCAATGCGCCACTTCGCTCGATATTGTTATTGTTGTTGATGCGTATTCTCGAAGAACGCGAGCGCCTTCCCACACATCGCGTAAAATGCTCACTATCAGAGAGGCAAAGTCGTTCATCTGACGCTAGCATGGCAAGGCATAGAGTAATGATAAACCTCCTTAGGTCAAGGTCTCGAAGGAAGCCGCTTTCAGCCATTGCTACTCACGTGGCGTATTCAAGAAATGTTCGAAGTCATGAAATGAAAAGGGGACCTCTGTCAAATTATTGTTATACTAAAACTGTGTTTTCACACAATTACATTACTTTTAATTTTCAATCGTAGCCCACATTTTTTAAAACGTGTTCAACATTTTATTCTTTAATTGTATTTGAATAACTGTGATTGCCCGTTCGTCCGTGCATCCGTCACTCACGGTTTGACCATTTCCGTGCACCAATTGAGACATATGAGGTGTCATTCGACGCGTCTCGGTCTCCTGGTATGGAACTGATTATTTGCTTCGGATCCGGTCAGACGATCCTAAGAAATTTCCCAAAACGTGTTTTAGTGCTGCGATCTTAGTGGGTAGAGCGGGAATTAAAGAAACGCCACGAAAATAGATGTATGAAGGTGGCGTTGATTAAAACTCAGCACCTAGAGGACATTTTCGCTCCATGACACCATAACTTCCTTTCTTAATGAGGATGGCAACACTAAGTGCTGTGCCACAAATGAATCGCGCGGCAAAACTCTCCATTTTTAATGTTGCTTAGAAGTATTGTATTTTTAATTATAAATTTACAAAAACCTACGTACGGCATTACCTTGGAACTTTTTAAATGAATGTGGCTAGCAACTTATTCCTATTAAACTTAACTAAAACTCTATTCACATAAAAATACAAAACAGTCACCTTTTAATGTTTATATTGTCACTCTTACACCTCTAATTTAACGTCGAATGCACCGGCTAGCTCTCGATGCCTGCTGGTTACCTGCAAGTGACTAAAGGATGATAGACGTTGTAGAGAAATAAAAGAATTTATTTAGTGAAAATAATTTCTCTATATTAATATCTGAATAAACACACAAAAAGACATTGTAGAGATGGATGTTAAAGAAATTCTTTGTTGAACAGTGACAAGATACGTGGGTTTTATTTACTTCTGTGAATTCCGTCTCATTGTTCGGATATGATTTAGCTGTATAATACGCAGTTTTAATTTTCGAATTTGTGTTCATATTTGTTTGAAAATATTTAGTTTTTGCACCTAATGTTCTACGATTTGTAATTAGTTTTACAAACTGGCGGTTCTATAACAGCATACTTTCGCAATATTACAATGTTGTTGTGTACGGCGGGACGCCCATATACAGGTGATTCAGTCCTGGTTGCTTATACGCCGAGACCTTATCCCATACGTAATGTCCAGACTGAATTTCCCAAAAATTGGATACTGTTTCTCGTTTAGTTTTGTAAATAATTAACGTTTAACTTTTGACTATGCGCTTATGCTCGTGTAACATGAGCTACAGCAAGTGAGCGAGCGGCTTCACTTCCTTTCAGAGCTCTCGATTCTCTGGAAAAGTCAGTTGCTAAGACTATCCGAGAAGCCCCGGAAACGAGCACAAGGCGAATAGAGCGCGAAGTCAACGCATCACAGTCCCTCGCCTGGCGGACAATCCATGCGGAGAGATTGCTTTCCTATTTTCTAAGGGTGCAGCATTCGCTCAGTAGACGCGTATAACGCAGTTGTCAATTCTCTATGTATTTCCGGCGCAAATAGATAGAAAACCTGGAATTTCGTTCTTTGGTTTGGTGAAGCGTGTTTTACAAGAACTGGCACAATTAATGTGCACAATTTGCAGGTGAGGGCCGAGGAAATCCGCATGTTGCATTTAGTGTAGCTCACCAAGAGCCATTCTCTGTAAATGTGTCGGTTGGCATTGTGGATGAATTTATCCTCGATTCTCACTTTCTACCCGAGCGTTTAAGAGGCGTTCAGTATTTGAATTTTATAACTCAGGTACTCCCCACGCTTTTGGAGCTGGGAGTAAATGAAAGACCACATTTATGCTACCGAAGTCGAGGATCGTGATGACCTTCTTCAGCGCATTGAAAGAGTGGCGGCAGAAATAAAGGTTCAACCCGGCAAAGGTGCGCGTCACGGAGGCTATGCGGGACAGATGCCTACCTTACGTCCACACGGGAGGGGGAACACTTGTAGAGCCCCTGTTACCCGAGGAGAAAATGCGAAATTTTGGCTGCATACGCAATGATAAACTAACACTTAAATAATAGTTTTTTTTTCTCTCCCCTTTCATATTCGTTAGATAAGAAGATAATAATAGCAACAGGGAACAATATTAAAAAGTAATATTTGGGCTACCTTTTTTGCAAAAAATTAATTTTCGTATGAATTTTGAATAGGGTTTACACTATTTCCTTTTGCACTCATGGATAATTTAGTGTACTCTATCATAGGGTCCTGTATGAGCAACATGGATTGAATCATCCTCTATGCTTCATTAATTTCAAACAGAATTACACGAAAACTACTAACTTTTACAAAAAATTGTACATGACCTTTTTAAACAGCTTAATTTGTACAACCGACTTTGAATGAAGCAAAAAAAATCTACCTTCAATTTTGTAGTTGTGAATTGTTTTTTGTAATTTTCGAAAAAAAATAGAACAATTCTCGAAAATAGGACTAGCACCAAATTTTATCCGTCCCTTATTACATAAGTGAAGAATATATAAAGTAAACATTTGAAACGGTTTTTGAGATTTTTTAAATATAAATTTCAAAAGCAAATCACACAAAACTACTCTTTTCGTTTTTTTCAAATCATTGTACATGACCTTTTTTAAAGAACTAATGTAGTACAACAGACTTTGTCTGAGTTAAAGATCGTTATCTTTAATTTTGTAGTTTTAAATTATTTTTTGTAATTTTCAAAAAAGCGAGCAATACCCGAAAATGGGACTAGCATCTTATTTTTACCGTCCCTTATTAAATAAGAGTAGAAAATTTAAAGAAAATTTTTTCGGCGGTTTTTGAGGGGAAAATGCGATAATTTCAACCACAAAAAAAGCGAAAACTACTCATTGTTTTCGAAACATCATAAATGATCTTTTTTAAGAACTAATTTAGTACAACAGAATTTGTCTGAAGCAAAAATCTCTATCTTCAATTTTGTAGCTTTCTTTTCAATTTTCGAATCGGCGATTTCAATGAAATGAAACCTGCACTATTCTCTAAAACATCCTTCGCACGATCCAATAACAAAATTTAATTAAAAAAATGTGAAGGCATTTTATGAACATTTTTTAAATGTCCGAGGAGCTTTATGTTAATTACCTCCAAAATTAAAACATCGGTTTTAAATTTCAGGGGTCTCAACATCAGCCAAAACGAAATCAATTTTGGAGAAAATCAGCTGAACCGTTTATGCGCTAGCGTTGTGCACAGACAGACGGACAGACATTTTGCCGTCCAATTTTCGGTATGAAGGGCACACAAAATATGGATTCTGGCTACACTACGTGTTAGAGAGTTTTTTTCTCTAATTATCAACTGGATTTATCCACTTTTTCGTTACCACGGCCCTGCAATAAGTTTTTGTGCCGAAAATTCGCCGTGTCCGGCTCACGATTACAATACTTCCTCTTCTTAAGAGCGAGAAAGTAAAAATGATGATTGAGTTGTGTTAATTCAGAAAGAAATTGCGATAAAAATAGTGTTATGCAACCACTATACAGTTGAATCGCTAATCGCGTCGAAATTGAGTGACTAGGCTCCGAAAAGGTGCACGGAATTTCTTACATTCGACTTTCAGCAAATACTGTAGAGACTGTTTTTTCAGCCAGAGCGATTAATATAAAACGTTCCTTGAACCTTAGCAAAGCATAATTAATCAACTGTCAATCGAAATATGTAAACAGAATGCCTTTGTCATTCGAACTAATATAAGATAATGCCCTCTTTCCCGTTCTTCACTTTCGTTCACTGATCTCGCGACGCCAAAGTTGACTAATTACGATAAGACTCAACAGTGATTCAAGCGATTGTGGGAATACAACAGTGTAGCTTATATTCACGAAGACTGTAAGACTATCTTACAGTCTTAATGTTTTCTTTATAATATTGCGTGCACAGTTTATGAAATTTTTATCAAATGATTCAGTTACGTGAACGGAAGGAAGACCGACCGCACATCATCACGGGAACTAGGTGGGTGAGTCAACGATACTCCGTTGAGCGTAGGGGAAGCGAAGGGGTGGCGAAGGTGGGGGGAGACGACGCCCGAGTGCAGCAAGTGGTAGGAACTGAAGTGACTGGATCTTGTCTCGAACACTGAGGGAAGCAATATTTGTTTATATTCTTCGGAATTCTTTTCCATTCATATGTAATTCGTCAGTCCCACGCAATTACAGGTGCAGCCTTTAATTTAATGTTAAGGACGTTTATCAACATGAAAATGACGCGTCCAACGGTGTTATTTGTGTGTGTCCTGGCGTTTCTCCGTCAAGGTATTTTCTTTATGACCTTTGTTGAAATCAGTGTTATTGACAGTTAGTGATGTTTTAAATGTAACTTCACACCAAGCTGTTGAAGAAATTCAATGTTATTTTCTCTCAATTTTTTTTTCTGTTATGTCTCAAGTTTTATGAGTAAGGAACACCTATTTTTTGTTACGAAATAGTAGTTTTTCACTTTCTTAAAATAAGAGTTGTGTTTTTTCATTTAACCCCGGTCGTAAACAGTATTCCAGATCCACTGTTTTTCCTACAATTAATTAATATTACAATTTTTAATGCAGTTTCTTCTCAACGAACTCCAACAATATCATATATTTCACAAGAACAAATCAAAGATATTGGTGGAACTGTGGAACTAGATTGTTCAGTTCAGTATGCTCAGGATTATCCTGTTTTATGGATGAAAATTGATCGTACAAGAATGGTTGACCCACTACCGATATCTACTGGCAGTTCTCTAATTATACGAGATAGTCGATTCTCTTTACGATATGACACTGCTAGTAGTACTTACACATTACAGGTAAATGTTTTAGTTTAAAAAATTGTTTTTCTTTTAACATGCTGAAGTTTTCTATAAAGTTATATTCGTAATATATAATGTAATTTTTGTTGTAGGTAAAAGATATTCAAGAAACTGATGCAGGGTATTACCAATGTCAAGTTATTCTGGCCTTGAATAATAAAATTTCGGCCGAAGTTGAGTTGCAAGTTCGTAGGCCGCCCATTATTTCAGATAATTCTACTCGATCATTGGTTGTCAGTGAAGGTCAATCAGTGAGACTAGAATGCTACGCAGGTGGTTACCCTCCCCCAAGAGTTTCATGGCGTCGTGAAAATAATGCCATCCTGCCAACAGGTGGATCAATTTACAGGTGAAGCAATAAAAATTCATAGTGATTAAAGTACAAATAAAAGCTTAAGAGGTCTTTCTTTTACAATTATTTCTTAGATTAACTCCTCGCTGAGTGTACAAATGAAAAATAATGCGCTCTATATGAACTGGAGGCCCGTTGTTTCGCATGAAAGTTTTATATTGTATCATTTAGTGAAAATATTTTATTTTTACTATTTTAAATTGCAAAGATTATGTATTCAGTTCTATTAGGAAGCCCTATAGTTTTGTCATGCAATGGGCTCCTTCATGTATCTGTTCGTGTAATGTTAGATTTGTAATCACTATCATAAAAATTCAAATACTATCTTTTTTATTCTTAATAATTAGATAATTTTGTTTCTCATGTGTGTGTGAACTTGTCTTTTCTGAGTTTTGAACTTTAAAAAAACTGATATAGAGCAGGCCAGGG
Organism: Gryllus longicercus; assembly: GCA_038098605.1. NCBI lineage: Eukaryota > Metazoa > Arthropoda > Insecta > Orthoptera > Gryllidae > Gryllus > Gryllus longicercus. Next base: position 215,714 of record JAZDUA010000149.1, read on the forward strand.
CAACAATAACTCAGGTGAGATTTACTTCTATAAATAAAGGCCAAGGTGAGCAACCACTGCCCATTTGAACGTTATTAGTAGAGACAGATTTTAATGATCTAAAACATTGCCAAAAATGAGCAATGAAATGCTCTTAAAATGTTTTAAAAATACCCTAAAAGCAAAGAAAAACAAGGTAGAAAATGTTATGAAAACCAGTTTAGATGATCAACTAAAGCTAGTAGATACGTTACTGATTGCTTCACCTATTTGTTAAAGATAACTCAGCATTCACACTTCTGGTTTGGACTTTTTTTAGAAGGAAATTTTTGTCCTTAGTTTTCCCGAATTCGACTGAACCGACAATGGCACTGATAGATGTCACAGGAATATTAGATTACATTCAACAGCTGACATCATTTCTGAGTAAAGAAATTAAATAGGCTACTCAGTTATTCTCTGAGGAACATTTGTTGTATCTCATAAATATTATTTGGAGCAAGCACCATTGAAATTATATTAAAATTGATGAAATCAACAAAAAATGCATTAAAATGATAAAGGTAAAAAATTACATATTAGTCAAAATCAACAAAAAATGCAAAAAAAGACGTTCAAAAATGGATCTGCTTTCCTTCGGTCATAATATTAAAATAATTTCTGTACTAAATGGCGTTGTAAGTAAAAAGAAAAAAATGACATTTCATTAAACTCTGCGTCCTACTTATTAGGAAGGAGTGGTTCTTTGCTTTTTAACTAAAGAAATTAATCCTGATGAAACACAAATGTTATTGATTTACCCAAGTGTGCATAAGCATTACAACAAAATAAATCCTTAAATTTTCTAATTAATGTGAAGTCTCTGTCTGCTTATCACACACCAAATCTGATAATCAGGTTTGCCATAAGTAAGACCTAATTATAAAAGCGATTGACTTAAAAATATGCAGCAATAGACTTCTCGATCCTGATCTGCTTGTTACCCAGTTCTGATATAGAGTATATTAATTATTCATCCCCAATTTATAGATGTGTATATCCAAAAAATGGTATGTTGAAATATTTGCTTTTTTTTATTTAGTATTTTTTGCTTGCACAGGGGTAATATATTGAAGATTCCTTCAGTAAGCAAAAAAGATCGTGGAACTTACTATTGTGTGGCGGAGAATGGCGTAGGCCGCGGTGCAAGAAGAAACATTGCTGTGGAAGTGGAATTTTCTCCAATCATAACTGTACCTAGACCTCGCCTTGGCCAAGCACTGCAGTATGACATGGATTTGGAATGTCATGTAGAAGCCTATCCTCCCCCTGCGATAGTGTGGCGTAAAGATGGTGTACAGTTATCCAACAACCAACATTACAGGTAATTTTATGCACTCATTAAGAGATTAATTGTTATATCTGTTCTTAAATGGGCATTAATATTAATATAAATAATTATGAAACTATATTTGAATGGAATAAGAAACAGTGAAACTACCTTTAATGATCACTATGATTTGAGCAAAAATTAGTAGTTAATAAAGGTGTCACAAGGACATTAATAAATGCAGATGTAGAGTATAAGCCCTAATTTGCAATTTGCAATGAAATAGCTTTCCACTCTAAAACATTATTACACTGTGGGAGATGGAACTTGTGGATTGATAGATGGGTAATGTCTCTTTTAAGTTTTTCTGGTTCCGACATGTAGTAGGCAAGTTGAGTACGAGTTATCGAAGCCCCCAAGATATGGAATGTAAACATCCTAATGTACACGACAGAAAATGCGGTTGAGTTTAAGTGTGGGTCATTGTGCTTGATGTCTTGGGCTCAAATTGAAACAGGGTTTGATTTGGCTGTAAACAAAAACAAGACAATATTTCCAATGAAGGTGTTATATCCAACAGGAAACTTATAGCTCTGCCAGAGCTTATGCATTTGGCAACACCTCACCATGTGCTACCAACAAGTATAATTGCTTTTAAATTATAAAATACCAGTAGGTTTTATATGCCCAATTGTTAAATGTTATCACTCTTACATGAAATCACTTTGTTGTAATTGGACTTTTTTGCACTCTCATAAATGTACTAGAGAAATTTATGTAATATTGTCAAAGATAGTGGAGACCATGTTCAAGAACCTGTGAATTCAAAATGGATAATTTAAATGTGGGAGCATTCTATATGGACATTTATATAAACATTTACAAAATTTCCTCAAAAGCGATCGTTTTCTTAAAATTATTTTGCTCTTATAGAGCAAAAACCTATCACTACAATGTAATTTCAATTTTTATTAACACCTCTGAAATTTAAATTACAATTGTTTAACTTTTTTTATACTTGTTCTTGAAAACTTAAATATTAAAGTTAGAGATTTCTTTCATGATGCAATCTGTCTTGAATATTAAAACTTACAATAACTTTGTAAACTTTTTTTTTTTTTTTTTTTTTTTTTTTTCAAAAGTTACATACATTTTAGTTAAATTATGGCAACTCCAAAAATACATGAACTTGATTTTTTTACAAAAAGCATGAAATAATTTCTTGACAGTTCCAAAGGATAGAGAAAAATTGGTAGTGTGAATAAAAGTAATTTGTGCTTATACTAGAAGCTTTTGAAGTAAATACTTTTATTTTGATGAACAATAGTTATGTACTGGGTGTACTTGTAATAAATACTATTTACCATTGGTACTAAGAAATTTACTAGCACAATGATGACGGGTTATTATGATCCAAAAGTATGATTGTATTCAGAACAACAGAAATTGTATATTCGAGCTTGAATGAGAGAATTAATAATATCAGGGCCTTATAATTGTGGACACATTCTTTAATTTAGAATCACCTAAAAACCACTGCACTTGTATCATTATGCGTGAAGCTGATCAGCAGGAATTGTCTTCATAGGCTAGGGTCATTGATTATTGAAACAATCATGGCCAAAGGAGAAAAGAAAAATACAAGTCATGTTAATAATTTATTTCTTATTATAATATAAGCTACATGTGAAAAGTATTGAAAATTACAATACAGTATTAAGGAACATTGTTGCTTTTTACTATTAAACCTGGAAAGGAAACTGCAAACTTGGCTGTTCTTAGCATGAGCAGGTTTGTGGGAAAATAGTAATATTTCAAGTAAAGGGAATGTAAGGCATATTGAAACTCCATCCTCTTAGTGTTATTACTCAACAACCACTCATATTCTTTTTTTTAAAAAAATGCGTGACTTAATTCTGAAAATGAGGAATAAAATGCATCGGGGGAAAAATCTCTCACTTTAATATTGAAGGTGTAGGTTGGGTCTGAAAAATATTTGGAACTTTTCCAATTTTCAAAATTTTATAGGTTATAATGAAAATTGGAGCTATACCATATTTTGAAATGCAAGTTCTACTATTCAACAAACTTTTTTTCTTTTTCCCCCCTACCATTTTCCTAGAAATTTTTGAAAATGTCACAGAGGCTTCATGTTGTGCCCTCCCAAAAATAAAAATAACTATGATCCCTAGAATGGCACAATTAGATCTTATTACCTAGTTTCAGTTCAAATAGTTCTAATCAGACAGAGTTGCATGTGAGACATACATTCACAATCTATCCATACAGGCATTCCAAACTTTGAGTTCCAAATTGTATCTCCTTCCCATCTGCACCAGTCTCAACGGTCTTTGGAGTAGCATTAACGTTATAGTCATGAACAGGATGCTGTTTTCCCAGAGCTTTCCAGCCCAGCAGTATGAATGGCATGTCTCTCGCCTGATTTCCAGAGGCATGTGACTGCTCTTTATCCTACTGAGGCTACCACAAACCCATCTGGGGCGGTTTCCACCTTATTGGAGCCTATGCAAATTCAAGGGACGTATTGATACAATGGGATCTCAATCCACTTTGAGTGATAATGCTATGACATTTTGACGCAATGTCCCAGTGCCATATCTTTAAAAACATAATAAAAGGACATGGATCAGTTACATTACCTGGAGATTGCTCACTGACACAGAGAAGAAGAAGAAATCTAAAAGGAAGAATTAGAAAAAGAAGAAGCTTCAGACATTGTTTGTGAAATTCCATTGACTGTCTTCATGTTTGAGAAGTAAGATTGTATGTAAGCAGGTCAGGCATCATTTTTTCACAGCAAATCAAGAAAAACATTACATTTCAGATGTGTTTGCAAACTAGACTTCTTTTTTCAGTGACTTGTCTTTTTAAAATATTGAAGAGCAAGTATAATAATAAAAATAATAATAATTTATAATTATTATTATTATTATTATTATTATTATTATTATTATTATTATTATTATTATTACTATCAGTAAGAGGAAAAAGATAAGTAGAATTAGATAAGAAAGGTGATGTTAATAATTATTGTCCTTTAACAATAAACTTTATTTCCAATTGCAATCCGCAACTGAATTTTAGTGTTTATAAACTGTTAACTTGCACAAATTTGTTCAATAATGTATTATTTTAATTTAACTTAAAAATACTTCTAATAATTAAATCGTGCTAGAAAGATTTATTTTTACTCATTCTTTTCGGCAGCAGCACATTATTATGGTATTTTATCCAGTATGGTAAAATAAAATATGGAGCAATAAAAAAAAATTGAAAATAGTGTATTACTATTGAAATACTTTATTTATTGTATCATATATTATAATTTGAAGTGTTGTAATATGTCCATGCATTTGCAAACAAACTGTTGCCATTTTTCTATTAATACATCTCAAACTACCCGACTGTTGCCACAGTTAAATACTTTTACTTCTTTTTTCAGACTAGCAGTAAATTGGTATAATTAAAATTCCCACTACTCTACACTAATATATAGAATTGTTTTACGCAATTGTCCTTCAAACTTCCGAATTTTAAAGAAATTAAACAATTTTTTCCTAGCATCCTGCATTTTAATATTTATTAACATTTCAGTTATTGTAAATGCACTTTTTGACACAAATTCTTTTGAAGATTTTTTTATAGAGTTAAACATTTTCTCATCAAATGAGCATTCTTTGACTAGTGCAGATGGCAGAGCCATCTGCACTGACAGTGGCTGCGAGGTCCTAGGGTTCAAGTCCCAATTGTGGTGGATTTTCAATACTAGCTTGATAGCTATTGTACCGGCAGTGTATAAGCGATTCTTTACAGTTCTCTCACCACATGCTGTGAAGCAATCAGCTTGTGAGGATTTGTTTTCTTTCTCACAGCCAGCCTTGCCACTCACCTGACTGACACAAAGTCGCGGAGGCGATTAGATTGGGCTGCGGCAGAGGTTATAATGATCATGATATCAAGATGTGTCGTCACCTGTCAGTAAATGTTAATGTTTTGAGATTTAATTTATCTTCAATGTAGCTTATACGCTACTAGTACGGTAGTGAGGAAATGAAAGCGTTGATGTGAAGTGGGCTTTGCTGAAGCAAAGATGTGTGTATATCAAAAACTTGACAAAGCCAACTCTGGCTTTGTTTTACATATAATACATGAATTTCATTTTATTAAGGTAGTAGTGTGTGTAAGTTTTAATATGAAGGGAGAGGGTACAAGGATAAGGAAGGAAGGATCACATACAGTCTACCGCCTGTGTGTTAAGGCACTGGCATTTATCTTGTATTGATCAGAGTAACTCTGAGAAACTATGGATCAAAGCAGTTAGGTGCAGGAATTCTCCTGTTGACAGTGGCTGAATTTGAGCAAACTTTCTTGACAGAGTTGAAAATCCATCCCTATTTGGATTCAAACCCAGTGAGAAGCAATGCAGTGAAAACATTTGTTGCCCGGGGCCATCTAAGTTGGATATTTGCATGGAAATCCTGATGTTATTAATAAGTAATTAAAAAGAAAAGAGCCCTTTCCAACAATTTTCTTATGAGTTTAGAATTGAAAATTGAATGACTCGGCAAGTTAAAAATCACATTTTGTTTTGGCTGTTTTTATACCCCTGTTCATTAATTTTTATTTTTTCTAGCATTTCACACTTTGCCACTGCCGATGAGTTCACCGACACTACAATTCGAGTAATCACAATTGAGAAGCGCCAGTACGGTAGATACGTTTGCAGTGCTGCTAATAAATTGGGAACAGCCGTTGCAGAGGTGGAATTGTTTGGTTAGTATCTTTGTTGCTTTATGATATGTAATCAATTTTTTATGATTTGTTTTGTAAAGCATTGTGTATGGAGAATTAGTTCATTTTTCAAAGAAAAAAAAATGTGTGTAGTGCTTTCGTGGGAATGTTTGTGAATAAGGTATGCATGTTCATTTTTTGATACATTTGTAATTTAAATCAGTTCTTTTATTCTTTGAGTATGTCCCAATATAGCTGTATGACATAATGACTATGGTCAAACCTGTTATACTTCATTGATAATTTTGCTTGTAATCATTTGTTTATTTACTTCTTATTCAAAATGTTACAGGTTGCAGCCGAATTCAGTAAAAGTCTAGTTACTGAATGTACATTAGTATAATTATTTAACGTATTGATTTTCATATTTAATTTGTCATTTTATGTTTTTGTCTTTTCCTTTTTAGTTTTATTCATTATTTCATGTCTTGTTTACCAGCATCTGATCCAAGGAAAATGTAATTGATGGTTATAAATGTTAAAAGTGTTTGGTTTCAACTTTAATTTTTACATTCTCATGTACTGAGTAAATAGACAATGTTATATAATGCTGCAAAAAAATCAATGTCGGTTTTAACAGATACCTTGAGAGATACCAGATATATTTATTTATTTTTTCTTCTTCTTTTTCTCTTTCTTCTTATCCTTGTTCTCCTTCTTTTCTTTTCTTCTTTCAAAGCTGTCTCTCTGTGAATACCATTAGTGCCTCCCTTGTATTCAGGATTTTCTCAAAAATGTAATTTTGGCTGAATTTGTGGCCCTACAAATTTGAAATCAATGTAAAATCTCATTAAGCTTACATATTATATAGAATAAATGAATTTTGGTAGAAGAAATTACTTACATTGATTTTTAATAGTGTGTGAATCTGTTTTTAAAGTGTGTAGAATTTAGAAAACTTTTGCTTCATAGATTTCGAGAAAAAAATCTTTGTCATTGAAAGTATGTTTAATTTATTTTATATTTTAATAACATGGATTTGTTATTTGTAAATATTTATTTCAATGAGATGAGCGAATTTCGTTGTACAGTATTTTTCTGTTTATTGTAAAAATCAGCAGCTAATGTCGTAATAAAAGTTGGACAAATGAGAAGAAAATGTTAAGCCAAGCTAAAATGTTGTAGGCAATTCTTGAAGTTTCTGTCACAAAGTTTTTACAAGGCTCCAATCTTTTCTCCTATAGCTGTCAAGTCGCATCTTGTGAGAGGAAATTAAACTCTAGCTCATATTGAACTTCCTTTTTTGTAAAGGTCTTATCTGACATGTGTAGCTGCATTCATTGAAATGTTGTTACTTGTGAACAATTTTAAGTCATGCACGTTGAAAAAAATGTAATTTAATTGTAGTTATTTGGGAATTTTAGTGCATTATGTTATGAAGAATTGATGATGAGTACATTAGCAGCATTTTGAAAATTTTTGCCTTGAATTTGTATTCCCGAGGGATATCCCCCTATCCTCTTTGTAAACTTAAAGTAAAAATTTACAATGTTTGTTGCCTTTTTTTGCACAGCAGATGTACTATGTAAAATTATATGCATATGTTCAGTATTGTTTCCTAGCTGTAGTACAGTTTAAGCGTAAGAGTAAAAACGCTTCTTCTTTTGCATATCAGCTACTGTTCATTTGGTTTGGATGATTTTTAATTTAATTTTATTAGATCAATTTGTTTTTCCTTTTTCTTCTTTGTATTTTAGTTATTTTATCACTGCTGTTATTTGCAGAATCTATAATTCCTGTTTGTCCTCCGGCCTGCGGTACTGGTAGCTATGGTGATGCAGCGCAGATTACAACTAGCATGGCTCTCGTTCTCATCTCAGCCTTGATAATTTTCCTGCATCGGTATGTTTTGCTGCATAGTTTGCCACTATTCTGTTGCATGAAAAAAAGATGCCAATATAATTATTTATTTGTTGCATTTTTCTCTTGTCCTATTTGTGGAATGTTTGCACTTTACTTTCTTGTATTGTAGGTATGCAATTGATCGTGTTGTGCTTTGTGGTAAGATATGATCTTATAGTGAGCACTGAAGAAATTAGAGATATATAAATATTCATTTACTAGAGGTATTTTTGTGCTTCCTGCAGAGTTGCTTTGTAGAACATGTAGTTGCATTGGCAAATTTAACGGTGCATTTAATTAGATGTTAGGCTTTGTCATGCGAGATTTATTGATTTCATTTTATTTCATTGATTTCGCGTATTATAATGTTACAGGAAAACAGAATTTCTTTCAGGTAAAGTATATTTCCTATTCGCATTTACAGTGACATTTTCTTAAAAACAGCTCCAAATTTTCCATGGAAAATTTCCTTGTGGGACGAGGTTTTACTCTTCTATAATGTTCTTAAAGTAATATTTTGGTTGTGTTTGGAAACCGAAAAATTCGGAAAGTTTCATAAAAACGTAAGACAATGGAGCAAGACAGAAAAGTTAGTCCAGACCAAAGAAAGAAAACTAACTAGGATGAGAAGTTAGTTCTATTTTGTAGCTCCACTAGTCTTCATTTCAAACCAACACTTTGTGATAAGCCTTTTAAATATACAAAGTGATGTAATTGTGTGTGTCATGCTTTGATACTATTTCAGTAGTTAATTTTTGTACTATTAAAAATTAGGATTTATCGCTTATGATGATAAAGCAATCATCCTTTGCCCGAATCTCTACCTCGTTATTAATACTAATGAACAAGGTGGCCAGCTGTTTGAATTTATTATTCGTTTTTAAGAAGATATTCCTCCTTGCCCTCTGAACATTCTTCAATTTCAATATTTTCTTGTTAAAAGGACCTTCTCAAAAAAATATGAAACTTGCAGGAGGAACAAGAAATATTTTTTAAAATTGAGCGTACTACTATTGGTAACGCCCTTTCTAATGCTATTGTATTCCATGTTAAGGGAAGTGTGGAAATTCCTATTTCACAATTTAATACCTCACTTCTTTCTGATAACAATAATTTTGTGTATCTTAATAATCAAAATTGTTGTTAACACCAAAAATGCTGTTGATATTTTTTGGCGTAAAGTCTTAAGTGAGTCTTAAATTTGCAACATGACAGATGTCTTACTAATTTACAAGTTTTAATGGGCGATTAGGATCATGCACAATTCGGTGTTTATGATTCAGAATGATTGAATTGCTTGGAAACTGTTGTGTGAAACAGTTGAACTCATCAGATGTCTCAGTTTTAATATTGTGCTACATTTGGCTGTAATTGTTAACTGCATAATTTCTATTGATTTCGAATGTGTGCATCTGGCTCTGCAAGAAGAAAGAGGCAGACAGGCAGAAAGCATTGAATGCATATGCATTGAATTGTTACACATAATAGAAACATAAAAAAAAACACAATAAAACATAATAGAAAATTTGAAGATGGCATAAAAAGATCTGCTTTGACATTAATTATATTTATATTTGACTTTACAACACCATTCAATTCAATTTAGTTGTTTATTTATCTCACTTTATTTTTCTTCTTTTAAATATATGATAGGGATCTTTGGATCCTGTATCTTACCATACAACTTCCTTTGTCGGAAATAATTCTCATTGCTTTATAGTTATTTTTTTGTACAACTATAAAAAAATGAAAAGGCTTACAGTAAACGTAAGTGTCTTCCTTTTGAAAATAGACATAATCACACAAGCATTGCACCATTATGTAGAATTAACTTTAATTTGGTTTTCATAACACCAAGCAATTGTCCATTTAATGCTTGTTTGTTTCAATGGAGGTTCGCCAAGATGCATTAGATGATGCATGAACATCAATTTACAATTCAATGTATTTTGAAATGGTTTATAAATAAATGTTTCAGCCTATATTAAAATACAAAGACTAGTGTGCACAGAGTCCAAGCTGCCTTGGGTCAGGAATCCAAGTCCGTTTGGCATTGATTTGATGTTCAGATTCAGGTCAGGCACTGCTCCACAAAAGAATAAATGTCACACCTCCAAGGTTCATATTGCAATTCAATTCTGGGCGAAAAATAATAGAGTTCCTGACTTGACTCACTACACATAAGTTAGCAACAATGGAAGCTGCAAACAGCACAAAATGCATGCATGCATTTCATGTTTGATCTTCATTAGTACAATCATGCATCTGCGTGCTACAAACAGACTGAAATTCTCTCTGTTGTGAAACGGAGAATAATGCATAGTGTCTTGCTTCTTCATAAAGTATTTCACAAACTCTTCTAAAAACTTCAAAATGTTTTCGCTAGAGTGGTCATGTCCTTCATTATTGCTGTGTGTACTTCGACATGACACTGTCTTGGAGTAAATCTTAATCTGATGCTGAAATTCAAAATTGTAATTGGCGACCTTCATATCTTAAGCAAATTAGCAACTTAGAAAATACAAGAACTTAACTTGGTGTCTGGATAAAAAAAAAGTGAAAGGTAGTTTACATGAGCCTTCTTTTCCATTGAAGCAAAATTTTCACAAACAATAACCATGCTTACCTACCATCCTCAGTTTACCGTATCCCTTCCTTTTTTTCTAGTCATCTTTCCAAAAATATTTTTCCTCCCACCACTATTCCCCCCTCCTCAACACTTAACAGTAAAAGCTAAGTACACAAATTACATTGCAATAGCCGAACATCTTTGCACTAGACTATAGATTCATGTCAGATAAGAAAATTTTATTGGATTCAGTAGTGAAAGAGCATACTCAATTCATGATATATGAAGCTTTTATTCATCTTTCGTGCTATTTTTGTTACAAAGAAAATCAGTATAGTCGTCACATAGTATTATTTCACTGACACTGTAATACTGTGTATAATAATTTGTAACACTTGGGTTTTTCTTGTTGTATTCACCATCTGCATTAATGTAATTTCTCTCCTTTATTTTTGTTTAGATGTATGTCCTAAATTACTGCTAGTTTTGCGATAATTGTCTACAAAACTATAGTATGTACTGTGTGTTCCCTCCTTATTTCCTCATATTCCTTTTGATTATCATCTTGTCCTTGTTTCTTCCTCTTGTCCACTTCCATTCATTGTTTATTTTTTTCCTTTTATTTTCTCAACTAATATCTTATTTTTAATGTTTGGCCTTGATCCGCCATCTTTCAGTTTTTATTGTGGATTTACTCAGTCACTGGAGGTGTTTGCCAGAATAGTTCCTAATATTGCATCTCAGACATAAATGTAAAATATATCCTCATTTTTAGTTCATTATTCACAGTTGAGTCATTGTAGGTATAAATGATACCTACAGCTGACATTTCAACAAAATTACAATTATTGATTATAAGTGTAATAAATAGTAGCTCTCTCATTTTTAAGAATGTCCCTTGCCTCATAGCTCTCCATATTTTGCAAAAAATCTCAAGGATATACAAAAAATGGCAAAAAAATCACTTGTAATTTATGGCTTACAAGCTAATTTCATGTAGATGGCATTCTGAAATTGAATTTTCTTTCGTTACCTGAAATATCAATTAACATTACTTACATCCAAATAACCCAATTGTAATTTTTGTAAATGTAAATTCTTAGTGGGTAGGGAGAAGAACAGACCTTATGACTAGAATGTAGCCACAAATAATGAAATTTTTTTAAAACTTATCATTATTACTTTACTATTGGGTTTTACCTTCCATGTTATTATCTTTTTTGTGATCACACAAACATTTTCTTTAAATGTATCCTTTTTATTTATTTTTTCTTTCCAATTTTCATCATGAACATTCGTTCAGCCAAAGTTATCATGTTTTGTTTTTTTAATTTTAATTTCTATAGAAGATCCCATCCCATGAATAATATAGAAAAAAAATCTCCCCTATAAACTAAAAAGTTAAATGCCTTTCCTACAAAATAATTGCAAAAATCAAATCAAAAACAGTCACTAAAATGAAGCAAAAACAAATTAACAGCATGAAGAGTATATATATTTGCAACATGCATATGTATGTACATACATACATGCATATGTATGTACATATGCATGCTTCATCGCAACAATTAGTCAGGGTAACACATGTGCAGGTGAGAGCATGCAGTGCCCATATGCAGAGTCTGAATTTGCCCTCGCCTAATGTAAATTTTAAAACACAAATTTCTTCAAAGAATTGATATATATTTTTTAGGAGCAAAGTAGATTATTTGTTTGTGAACAAAATAAAGTTTGGAAAAATATTGCCCTAGAATTCAAAATAGGCAAAGAAATGTTTTGAAAAATTAAAATTTATTTTTTATTGTATACTGCCATTAGTGTGTTTTTTTAATAATTCATAGTATTTTTATAATTTTTGTTTCAGAAATTTCAACTCCAAACGTTAATTACCCTGGCTTAATTACTACGAATACTGGTACACAGTATTCAGGCATCAGTGGGTTTGTGATTGTTTTAAGTGGAGCTTTATTGTTCTCAAGTAGGTCAGTGTTGTTGTGCAGTCAGTACAATATTTGACTGCACATTTTTGAAATTTTAAAAATTTGGTAAATGTTTCTCTGTAAGAATTTCAGAGTGTGGTGTTATGAAATATCATTCTTATTCAGAATTCTCACTTTAATCATTGTCATATTTTAATCATTCATCATTTACTCAAGAATTGGATGGAAATTGTTGTAATTTCATCACATTGATCAATCAATTTCTTGATCAAAAATATATCTGTACTAATGTAGGCTGAGTATTCTAGTGTTCACAGTTCTTAAATGGTTTATACTCATATAAATTAGAAAAAAATAGTCACATTCCATTTCATGCACAGATCTGATACATTTTAGTAACAGATACATAGTGCATCACAATATAATTGCACATTTTTTATATTTCAAAGTGAATATTTTTGTTACCAAGGCTTTTTTAGTAAATCTTTTAGTGATATCAACTAATGATAATTCCAGTATAATAACATTAATAAGTTGTTATTCATTCATACTATTGAATGAATTATATTTGTAGTTTTATTGATATATTCCATTGATTATAATGGAACATGATATTTTTAATGAATGGATTTTTTAAATTTCTTTTATAAAGCAAAATAATACATTTAAATGCAGCTATAGATTTGTTTACTGCACCGTTGGTAAATGATCATGGTGTTATTTCCATAGCTTTAAATTACTGCCTTACAATCTTTAAGCAATTAATGTAATTAACATGCTCTGTAATATCTTGTACACAAAAACATGTTCATCATGGTCCTAAAAATAAGAAAGTTCAGTTTCATAATTCTTTGGCTTTTGGTAAGTTACTCGTTTTTCATCTTCAATGACTCATGTTCGTGAAATTTTTGTAAACCATATAATGCATTCCAATCCCCTAGTGTATTTATAGCGATGTGAAATCTGATTTATTGCTCATGAAAGAAAGATATATTATTTTAGTTATAATTCTGCATATTAATTGTTCCAACAGTTTATCCGTCCAACTGATATAGAAGGATACCAAATTTGGAATTTAGTATTATGAATCTCATTTACTTGTTCTTGAAGGTTTAAATATCATTTCCTCAAATAATTCTAGTATATTTTAAATAGATTTTAATGCTTTGGCAAAGACATATTTTTAGTGAATGGATTAACAATTAAAGAAAATAACATTACTTAATTTCTAGAGTTTGATTATAGTGTTACAAAGCATGATTAACTACAAATTTCTCTACATAAAAGTCTGAATTGTGTGTATTGTGTAACAAAATTGTGTTTGAAATGGATTTTTCCATCTCAGGACTGATAATTCAAGATTTTCATTGTTACTCTTAGCAAAGATCTGAAAGGAAATTTAAAAACAAACATATCCTAGAGATTTTTAACTTTTATTTCTGAATTAATATAATGTTCTAGAAATGTGCCCTGATTTTATGAATGTTGTTTTATAATTAGCAGAATGGCTGCATCTTATAGCAGTTAAACACAGCAAATTTTTACACAAAAAAAATTTATTATTTTAAAGTAAGAATGAATAAAATTCTCTTATTTTAATTAGCTATGGATCAGGAGTGCACACTAATTGTGTCAATATATATGTAGATATACATGTGTATGTTTGTAACTCTTGCACTTTCACAATCTAAATAGTAATTGATTGTAAAGCAAACTGTTGACCTAATATTCTAATAGTTATTTGTTTTCCTGAATGCAGTAATTGTGTGTTTCAGTATATTTGATACATCTGATATTTAGCTATAATTTCAGGTTTTCATATTTTTGTAGAAGTGGATGAAAATATTTGATAGAGAAGAATTTCAATTAAATTAAATGGCATGTATAACATTATTATGAAGATTCAAATTGTAAGACACCAAATACAAGAGTAACCATCATGCAGTGAAATAAGAGATTTTATGTTTTACCCTGATATTTTTAAGAAGCTTTATGGAACTTATTTCCACACGTTTGGCCTGTGTTGTAAGAGTTCCACAGCCATAAAGAATTTCATTGACGTTAGATACAATGATATAATGCTTATTAACAATATTATTAAAATTTGATTTATTAGTTATTGACCTTGCTTTTTGTGGGCAGAAGTGTGTAATGGGTATATGAGCAGTCTTTATTATCTCATGTACATCAACTTGGTATTCAGGCTATTTTATAAAAATTTCAAATCTTGAAGTATTTTTAATGAACTTTGATATTAATTTTAGTAAAGGGAATTGGATTTAATCCTCTTACAGACCTAAATAAACTATTACATATCAATGAAGTGACTATTTTACTTTAATTGCTTTCAAGCAGGTTGACAGTTTGCTTTTTGAGTACTTTAGGAGCCATTCAAGAAATGTGTGCCCATCTCCCCTTCAAAACAACTCATAAAATTTAACAAACACAACCCGTCTCATCGAATTTTCCATTCCAACCCTCTTACCCTTAAAATTTTTAATTAATTTGAACATTTATTTATAGTTTGATATTAATAATATAAGAAGTAAATGAATGTTTGTTCATTATCATACACACACACACACACACGTAAAGACAATTCATTTGTTTTCATCACAGACATGGGACTTTCCCATACAAACTTTTTTCTTGAATGGCCCCTTAAGCACCTTGTTGTATTTATTAAGTAATGTCTTCCTTATAAACAATCAAGGTATATGCTTTTTATGTAAGAACTTATTGTGAAATGTGTTATAAAATCACTCTAGAAGCAGAAGGTAAACATTTTGAAAACTTTATGCAATTTAGACTTTGTATCAAACCCTTTATTACATTTTCTTAGTATCTCAGAGTTTTAAGAGCAGTGTTTATAAGGAGTGTATCAAGACCTTTTTTTCTAAATTGATACTGAATGCATCAGTTAGGCATTGTAAAGTATATTGTATCAACTTGTTATTATGAGGTACCTAGAAAATAAAATCTTGATTATTTTGCATTATTTTCACGAAGTCATGGTAAGGCTGTAAAAACAAAAATTATTAAACACTGTGGTCTTAATATTTTTATTTTTTATGTCAATTGACAGTGTAATATGATGCTATTTTAAGCAAACATTAAATAACTTTTTAAAAGTTCAAATTTTGTAAAAGTTGTTGTATAAAAACATATGTGGTCCATTTATATTAACATATTATTAGTTTGGGAAGGGAAGTCGAGCCTACTCTAGACAATTTTTATTGAACAGATTTTAATATCTCTTTTTATATGGCTACTTTTTCACAGCTCTGAATTTATGCTGTAGTGCAATGTTTTAGACACTGTATTTAAATGCATTTTCTTGAATTTTTTGAATGTACATGTGAAGTGATAATAAATTTGTATTATTATTGAGTAATAAAATATGTATGTGTGGAATTTCAGTCGATTTTGAATATTGCTTTAGCAATGGTACCAGTCTTCAGTGCAGCAAGAGCTGCTTCGTATTGATTCAGGCCAAATACTTTTATTCCCAGTTTTTCATAAGCCAAATACCTGCAAACATATATTAGATAAGAATTTGTTATTTATGTTTTAGTATAATTTATATTTATTGAACATACCTGTCTCCCATGGCATCAATAAATCCAAGGGATTTATTAAATGAAAATGGATTGACATTAATAGCATTAATTGTGAGTTCCTTCTTGAATAACAGGTATGGTGAAACACTGAAAATACCAACAATGATTACAAGAGAACATACAGAACTGTTTGAGCATTTCTTTTGCTTCAATACTTGCCTAATTTTTGTTTCTGGAGAAGCTACTCCAAATATACAGAGTTGGCCGCCTGGATTCAAAAGATCTAAAGCTTGCTCTATGGCAGGGCCAAAGCCACTACAATCAATGATCAAATCTACTCCCCATTTAGGATTTGCAGCTTTGCGTGCCTGGAGGTCAGTGGGTTTCATTATTTCATAGCCTGTATCTGTAAAAATAAAATTTCTTAAAAACAACGAACTTGCTCAAGCGAGTTTGCAGGTTTGTAGGAACAAGTTTGACAATTTTTTTATATAGCTAGTTATATTTGTATTTATTGTTTTACTTCTTGCAGTTATAAATGAAATTAAGCATAAATGTTATTTTTAGTGTTTCCTTTTGAATGTCTGTCTTTAATGGTAGTGTTGTATCACATAGTTTTTCGTGTGTATAAACATTGTTACATTTATATATCTGAACTTACGTGACACAAAAATTATGTTGTTTGCAAATGACTGCCATAATGGTCCAATCAATACAGTTAAATGTCCTGTTTTATGATCAAATGTGGGTACAATAGGAGGTTAGCATATGCTAAATAATGAGTACTGGATAATTGTCTCAATAAGAATATTTCAAACCATCAATGGCACTTTCTTCATATGATTGAACCCTCTATATAACACTTGTTTTCTGTCATTATGCCAATTATCTGGCTCCTTCAACTGTTTAACAAGTGTAATTATTTCGAAGGAGTAAATAAAGGCAATCCCATTACAATAGAAGTCTAATAATGTGAAAAATGCTTCTCATGTTTCTTAGCGATTGTCCTTAGGTGTTTGTGATCTTAAAAGATCTTGATATCATTTTAGTTAATAATGATGGTGATGATAATGTTCTTCTGCAATTTCCTTCCGATTCTTTCTTTCTTTTCAACATTTCCTTCTGTCCTACAAGATAAGCAATACATCTCAAACTTATTTTGTTCTGAGCAGAGCCATTAATTTTGCACCCAAAGGTAATATCAATTATTGAATATGCCAGCTGTCTTGTGAAACATCTTTGAGATTTTAAGTAGTAAAATAGACCATTTTAAAACCTATTTCTACACTTGATCCAAAGGTGATTTGAGATGTTACTTTTTTTGTCTACTAACAAAGTTAGCAACTGTGTTAAAAAATAAATGTTCTACAATTGCTCAACAAATTCTTTTAAAAAAAGAATGATAAACTTACTTAAATTGGCAACAAGCTTTCGACGAGCCTCCTGTGGCTCGCTTACAATCACTTTACGATGTCCTTGCAAATGCAGTACACATGCCCAGAGATTACCAATAATTCCTGCTCCCATTATAAGTATATCTTTTCCAATTGGTATTGGTTGAATTTTGTCCCATCCATGTGAGATACATGATAGGGGTTCCGTTAGAGCCGCTGTAATAAGACCACAAAATTAGTAATTATAATGACTTTCCTCTTATAGGAAAGGACCAGACTTATAGGTACCCAAATCAAAGGAGGAAGTACACAGTAGTTTTGTTCATATGCCTAATGAATGACTTGAACCTGCAACCCTGGTGCAAATTAGACAAAGGAAGCTGTTCTATCCTTTACTCCCAACTTAACTTCGTCCCTCTTTGCCTTGTCCTGCCCTTCTCTGCCTCACACAATTCCACCTCTGCCTACCTGTTGTGCAGATGCATTTTTGCATACTTCAGTGAAAATCTAAAAAATGAATTTGAGCATCAACTACTCAAGCCCAGAGACAATATTGGTATAAATCAAAAGACTTTTTTAGAAAATAGTATGGATTTTCAGAAATGTGCTCTTCATTTTAGTTGATTTCCTCTTCGTTTTTAAGATATTCATGAAATTGAATTGCACACTTAACTTTTGTTTATCTCATTCTTCATGAAATTTCAGGTAGATAGTAAATTTTCTCTTGCTTTGAAAGTCTCTACACAAAATTTCATTAACAACAGACTTAAACTGTCGATTTGCTACAATGTTAACAGAGACCTAAATTACATTGTAACATACGAGCTGCAAGAGGAGCAAGCAAAAAACACAGTGTTTGAAATTTTTGCCACTTGGAATAATGCATGGGATGGAGAGTAACATATTTTAGCTTTCTAATTAACACAAATATCTGAGATAAGGAGTCTGTCAAATTATGACATTAAATGTGACATTTTTTGTATCTTAGTAGAAAGCTCAGGCTCCATAAACTAAAGTGGTTCTTTGATAGAATTTGGGGTATGAATGTTCTGGGTAGTGGAGCCTAGCGTTAATATAGTAAGTAATAAGCATGATTATGTGAAGGTCAGAAGAGCCTTAAAGATGACTAATGAACAGATGAATTAACAATTATCAGAAATAGAAAATCCTTAAAAAGTTTTAGAAATTATTACAATTTACTTTTAGGAACACTTAGTGAAGAACTGTATTTCTAACACCTATTAAAAACATGCTGCATAAAATATTGTATCACTAGTACATTGAAAAATTCTGATAAATATTACTTTGATATATTCCGATAATTTATCTGGAAAATTTCAGTGCACAAGTTCTATTTAATAAGACTATTTCTTGGATGAAATTACTTCCAAAAAAGTTTCAGAATGTGCCAAATTTAAATTACATTGCGTTCTGTGTTCCAAGTGCCCATGACAAATATGCACCTGTGTTTGGCCAGCAGGGAAGTAGAAGTAACAAAAAGCTATTATTTGTTATACACCGGGTTTTTGGTGCATATGAGATGTATAGTTCAACACTATAGGTGTAAATTTTACAAGTGGAATAGTCAAGGTAATTTTGCCTTACTTTACAGAAAATAAAATTTTTGAGTGCTCACTAAAATTTTAGAGAAGAGTGAAAGATGAATGCGACTGCTATCCCTCTACAGTGCTGAACAGAGGGCAGAATTGATTCTTTGTGGAACAATTCCCTAATCCTTATGAATTTAGTTCACTTGTCCGAAGTTGTCACCTTTGTGATAACTAAATGTTCATGCTTAATATTAGCTTTTTACCTTGTTCTAAGGAAATTTTTTCAGGTAATTTGAAGACTTGATTATTTGGCACAACACAATAATTGGCCCATCCTCCATTGCGATATATGCCAATAGTATTATTCAACCCTCCAACTTCACAGTAATGGTAATTACTATCTGTGCAGTAATTGCAAGTCCCACAACCACTGAAATAGAATGTGACAGGTACATATCTTAGTTCAAACTCCTAGGGATGTACTCGTGCAAATAGTACCCTATCTTAAAAAAGGTTCATTTACCTGTTTGGATCCACTGATACTTTGTCTCCAGGCTTCACATGATTCACTTTGGATCCAACTGCTTCAACCACACCGCTGAACTCATGACCCAAAACTACTTTTTCACCACACGGGAAAGCACCCTGAAAGAAAACAAATTGCATAAAATCTTACCCATATTCAAGTGATGTAATGTTTTGAATGAACAAGAAATATGGATTATATGATTAAGAAAACTGACCTCTGCTATATGTAAATCAGTGCCACAAATACCAGCATATGCAACCTTTATCAGAACATCATTTTCAGCTAATTTGGACGGCACAGGTAACTGAATAAGAGATAATTGTTTGCTTTTTAAATCAAATTGTAAGGCATCCATCTTCTTGAACAGTTGTATGGACAGTGCAGACCAATTTTAACAGAAGACCCCTCTTTTATATACTGTAGGCCGGGCAACATTGTTTCCTCATTGGTTCATTCTGTCCGCGACAGACTTACACAACTGTTTTTATGACCTTGACTCTCATGTTTACACAACTGTTCATTAAAACTTGTCATCAAAATCTCTTGGCTACTTTCAAGTGCATAGTGTAGTGTTTTCGTGAGTCAACTCTTTCAATAGAGATTAGGAATATAAAAAGAGAAGAATTATTTGTTATTTTAATTGAAATGGAACGCCGCTTAAATTGCCCTAATAAAGTAGTATATGACTGGACATTCCCGAAGGCGTGCGGCGAGTTACGTGCCCTAATGCCTCCAAATAAGATAACGTTTTAACATCGTTATGACAGATAAGCTTTGGATGATCGGTCTGGTTATCAATTAATCAAATAATAATGAATATTGTGATTTTTAAGACAAAAGAAATTAATATCTCGGCAAAAGGTGCTGGATGTTAAGTCTTCCATTTCGTCCCTTCACAAACACCAGCATGTGAAAGCAACTTCTATTAGAACATCAAGTTTATGAAGAGATTAAAGTAGAACGAGATACGATCATGTAAATCAGGATCACACTCAGGAAGAATTTCCTGCGGGAGAGAATTTCAGATAGCCACCTCCACAAATAGTTTTGAAATATCACTTAAATTGATTAAAATAAATTGATTCGTATTGAGAATTCATCCTTTGATGGGATACGATCGATATGTAAATTTGTATTAATTTTACCCAATATATTCTAAACTATTGGCATTGGCGGAGAGGAGCATGGCTTTCGATGACCATCTTGATATTTGCGGCGTAGGTGGCTCAGGGCATCAACTGATGTCTCTATAGTGCCTATGGCCGGAAGGTCCTAGGGTTCTAGTCTTGACGGCAGAATTCTCGAGATAGCTATATCGAATCCAGCCGATGTCTGGAGGAGAGTTATAACCGTCCGCTGCTATGAACGTTAGTTTCCCGTGGTTTCCTCGGTCAACGCCTGCTGAATGTCCGAGCAGTACTTTAAACGGGCTAAGGACAGCGCGCGATCTTTCCTTCCCCTTCCTTGTACTATCCTCATCCCTTAGTTACACGCACTTCATTACCGAGAGATCAGACTGGAGCTTAGAGCTTGTCCCTGGCGCAGTACACCGTTTGTGGGAGATACCAGGTTGGGGAAATCCCCTCGAGCCGATGTGTAGGTCGGTGGTACTGTTGCCAGGAATGCTTCCAAAAATAGCAAACAAACGAGGGAGAGGGTTAAGTAGTAAAAACATTTTTAAAATTTTGCAATTACCACAGTTGGTGCCGGTTCTCACTATCCAGCAGGGATTACCATCTCCCAAGGAAGACTACACTACACTTACAGAACTAATGACACAGAACTAATCAATTATGATCACCTTTGGATCCGCCACTAATGTAAATGGCAAATAGCGAAAACAAACCACACGAACAGTAAAGGTAATTTAAACTTGTAGAGCTACAAGAGCACATCATTTCTGGAATTATTTTTAACGGTCCCCAAAATTACGCGAAAATTACTCATTTTCAAGTAATCATAGTAAGGTTATTTAAAGATTAATTTTGAAGAACACATTTCATTATGAAAAAAGTCAGTATCGTAGCTTCTGTAAGACGTCGATAAAAAATACTTCTACAATTTTAGAAAATGCAGAGAGTTTAACGCAAATAAGACCTCCATTACTATAAACATATTTTGCTCTATCCGAGAAAAATGGAGTGATTTTCGAGAAAATTTTGAAAATACCATTCAGCTTCATATAAAAGTTCAAATAAAACTAAAACATCCGTTTCAAATTCTCAGTATCTAGGGTGCCTAAATCGTCCATGGATTTTCTTCAGAATTGATAATCCCTATTCGATCTGGCTGAACTCGAAGCCCTTCGAATTTGAAGTGGATATTTCGATTTTGGAAGAATGTAACGTGAGTTCTCAATTTTCAAAATTTTCTCAAAAACTGTTCCAAATTTTTGGTATTTTTTTTCTCCCGAATTGAGGGATGCTAACTTATAAAAATTGTGCAGGCCCAATTTAAAGTAAACTCTCTGAATTTTCGAAAATTCCTAAAGTTAAATTCTTTCAGCATCATAATATTGAAAATTGATTTTTTTTTTTTTTTTTTTTTTTTAGATTGTGTTGGGTCTCAGGGCCACCTTGGTACGGTCTTCGGGAAGCGCGAGGAAACTCTTCCATTAAACCTTGATTTAATCACAGTGGCTCTTCAAGGTCACGAGCTGGACGGAGAGGGGGACACCTTCATCCGTTCGGGAGCATCGTTACGACTTAAAAGTTTTGGTATTGGAGGTCGAGTTTGGATTATAATGTTCTTTTCTTCCAGCTCGCGACCTTGAAGTGTCATTGTGTTTAAATCGGAGTATAAGGGTTACCTCCAGGGTAGTGATGTCCCCGCGGGAGCCCTGAAATGTATGCAATAGACGGAAGTGGCAAAGGCGGTGGACGAAAATATGTTCCGACTTTAAAGGAAGGGCCGGGAGAGGTGGTTTAGGGCATCATCTGATGTCACTGCACTATGACTGGGAGGTCCTAGGTTCGAGTCCCGACGGTGGTAGGATTTTCGACACTAGATACTACATAACTAGGTCGAATTCAATCGGTTTCTGGAGAACTGTAACCGCCGGCTATTCTGATCGGTAGTTGTCCGAGGTTTCTCCGATCAACACCAGGCGAGTGCCAGAACAGTATCCTAACAAACAAGCCCGGACGCGCACGATCTTTCCTACCTCTTCCTTGTCCTATCCTCACCCTTTACACACACATACTCTACACTTCCACACACCGGTCGGGAGCTTAGAGCTTGTTCCGGTTGGGGCTGTGCCCCGTTGTGGTGGGGGGAAACCCCGCTAGCCGACGGTAGGTCAACGCCTGATGTCGCCAGCCAGCGGGACAAGAGCTTCGCCACCTTCAGAAGGGATGCACATGCATGACACTTACTTTCCTTGGCAGTGACGTGCCCACAATCACTAATAATCGATCATCAAAAGAAAGGGGAATTAATAGAAAGTCTGCCGTTTTGTGGTATTACTATTTGTGTTTTCTAATCCTAACGTTTTGGTAATTTGTTCAAATTGGGTCCGAGTTTTCATTAAAAACTCAAAATTTTCATTAAAAAATTTCAACATTAAAAATAAATTGTACCCCTACTTACAACTCTATTTCTAAGAATGATTTTTTTTTTGAGCAAATTTGTTCTTTCAAATTAAATATTTAATAAATACCATGCAAGATTTTTTCAAAATAGTAACTTTGACATAATTGAGGATGAAAACGGGATAATTTTTAAGCAATATGTAAACAAGATTTTCTAAGAAAGGAACTGCTCCAATTTTTTTCCTTAAACTTTTTGAACAGATAGAGCCCAATGAACTAAATCATATAACAACAGCTCTTTGTTTTGTTTTGTTTTTCTCTCAAAATTTGTGGCCTTTAAAAAAAATATTTTACTCTTCTATAATATTCTTAAAGCCTCATTTCAATTAATCTACAAAGAAAAAAATTGAATATGTGAAAAATATACTTTATAAATATTATACATAACGCAATGAACTCGATATAAAACTTACAGGAAAGAAAACAACCATTGCGTCAATCGAAACCGTCTGTCAATTTTTTATTCCACATTTTCTGTTTTGTCCTTTGCGTATCAGACATATGTTTATTACGGAGGGCGATGTTGATAATTTATAATGCCTAAAATGTTTGCACAATATTTTTTTCTAACGCCACTCCAAATAGTTTCTAATAAATTTACTGTTCGGATAGAACGCAACAAACGCACATTCCTTTAGCGCTTGTGCGATTAAAACCAGATTTTTCAAAAATTAAACTTAGGAATTTTTATTGATATTTGTCTGACGTCGTCATTACGTCTTACGACGTTAATGTTGTAATTTAACGCATTTGTGAATACAAAGACTTCAAACGATGTCTAGTGATGTTTCTCGAAATCTCGAAGTTTTTGGGTGTTAACGACGTCAGTATTGCACGTGTTCTGAAATGGACCCAATTTCCCCCAAAACAAATCAATTTTTGCACTAAAAGTTCCAATATTAAAACACGTTTTACTTTTCTATAATATTTACGAAGTCTAATCTAATTTATTAGAACAACAAAAAATTGAAAAAATGTAGAACTAGTGACAGATGAGAGAGAAGCCTACGCTCTCACTTAGTGACAGATAATGGCACAGACTCTCTCTACTAATTAGTTCTCCCTTCCTTTAGAGTCGGAGCTACTTTTTCGGTTTTGTTGCACCGTCTACCAGACTGCCATTTTATGAATAACCTATTGTAAAATAATGTATTACTTAATGAGCCAGTGTTCAAGTTTCTGGTAATTGTAAGAATTTGTGGATTGTGTTCAGTATAGCCCGTTCGTTACTTGAATTTTGGGAGTACTTTACATGAATCACTTGCGGCCTTTTCAAAAGTTTCTCAAAAAATGATCCACATTTTTTCATTAAAATTCTTAAAACAATGAAGTGAAGTAGACTTATTAAGATGGTATTGGATCAATTTTCAGTAGCTGCATTTTCGAAAATGACAAAAATTTGAAATTGTTTAGCCCCCTCATATATTATTGAAGAGAGAGATTTTTTTCAACAAATCAGATTTGTTATTCACAATTATTTCTTTAATTAATATTATGTGATTTTTTTTAAATATTAGTAGTTTTGCGTAATTTCAAGTGAAATATCAATATTTTTAAACACAAGATTTTCCCAAACACTGCTCCAAATTTGTTCTTTAAATGTTTTGTACGGATGGTGCTAAATGCATTTAATAACGTGACATAAACGTCATTTTGATGTATTCTCTTGATTTTTCAAAACTTATACAAATGCTTTTCTTTTCTAATCTCTCACGACGGTAGTATTTACACTACGAATCTCATAGTTTTCTGTGAAAACAGAAGCTCCAATTTTTTAACGAAAAACGGATATTTTGATTTTGGGGGATACTTATCACTAAGGAGCGGATTTTAATGAAATGTATTTTTTTCGCTATAAAGTAATGCCGTTTAGTATAGAAATTAATTGTAGGTTAACACAAAAGAAAATGTCCCATTTTTGTTGTTGTTTGTTCCTTTTTTATTTTTCGACGATTTTGACTAACAAATCGTTTTTTACTTTTTGCCGTCAATTTTAATGTATTTTTCTTTCATTTCATTGATTTTAAAATAATATTAATGGTATTTGCTTCAAAAAGTATTTACGAGATGCAACAAATGTTCTCCACAGAGTCGCCTATTCGATTTCGTCGCTCAGAAATTGTGTCAGCCATTCTATGTAATCTAAGGTTCCTGTGACGTCTATCAGTGTCATTGTTGGTTCGGTCGATTTAGCGATAACTAATGACATAAATTTCATGATAAAAGAACAGTCCAAACCAAAAGTTTGCAAGATGAGTTTTCTTGAACGAATAGAAAGCAGCTTCGATTACATCGGTAACGTATCCAACTTGAATTGTTCATCCGTACTGGTTTTGGTCACATTTTTTCGTAATTTTTCTTTGCTTTTAGGTCATGTTTAAAACATTTTAAGAGCATTTTTATTGACCACTTTGGCGATGTTTTAGATCATCAAACACAGCTCTCTGCTTATCACGAAGTCTCAACATTTTCTCAAAAGTGGTTCCAAATTGTTTCTTTAATTTTTTCCACTTGGATTGAGCAAAGATAAAAAATAAATTAAAGCAGGTGCGATTTTCGTTGAATTCTCTAAATTTTCGAAAATTGCAAACGTTTAGTTTTTTCCGTTTTTCTACGATATTGAAAATAGGGATTTTCTGTGTAAAATCTGTTCTGCCAAATTTGATATTTAAACAAGGTCATGCTCATAATCTTTTGACAATATGTGTAGCTTTCGGTAACTTTGCGTGAAATAAAAGCAAAAAAAAAAAAAAGGTTTTCTCAAAAACTGTTTCTATTTTTTCTGCATTTTTTTGTAGGGGAGTGTGAAGATCGCTTATAAAAATAACGCTATTTTTGTTGAACTCTTTGAATTTTCGAAAGTTGCAAAAGTTACCAATGAAGCAACAATGAGCTGTTACAGCACCATTTGTTCTTAACGTTTGTCTTTCAATTTTCAGGTTCATAACAAACGTAATATTTAATACATGATTGGGCATTGTATTCGGATTAACCTAGCCCTGGAAAGGGCTTTGTGTTATACTTGTAGTCTAGAATGATATCTCCGACAGGATGTTTGCAAACAATATAGAAAACCGATACAGGATTCCTATGCAATAAGATGATATGCCAGAATTCTTAGCAGTCCACTTTTGCCTCTGAAGCCACCAGTAAGCAGCCAAAACATCCTTACCTTGCTGCAATTGTAACCTACAAACCTGACGCAAGCCCTCTTGAAGGGCCCTAAGAAAACAAACTCGTAATTTTGTTGCAATACCAGTAGCACTACTAAGTTTTTTTTTACGGGTGGGTTACAGGTGAAGTGTCCAGCCAACTTGATATTTTGTTATAAAGAATTTTTGGGTTTTGCTGAATTTCAAAATTATTTTTGTTGATTTAGAGTTATTTTCAACGTATTGAATTGAGACTTTGACAATGTAATGTCAACGTAATGACTTTCGTTACTACATAAAATTTGATAAAACTTATTGTGAAAGACGACATCGGTTTCTGAGCGGGGGGGGGGGGGCTGAAGCACCATGCCCTCGTGTGCACTACTGTGAAATATTTCTTTAAAAAAAAAAATAGATTTGAAACTAGATTAAATTTAAAAAAAACAACTAATTTGCATTTGTTAACAATTCAATATGAAGAAGTTATATATTTGTAAATTACAAGTTTACTTACATCTTAAGGACCTCGAGTTGCAAACAGTCCGAGATAGATCACGTGAGATGCAATTATGTTGCAATTCAAAACTGCGAGTCAAAGTCTTCCTGTCATCTCTTATATTAATCGTTATAAATCGTATGTATGAACTATAACGATGTTATGTATGAAATAATTACTGATTTTGTTTATTTCGATTTGAAATCTTGGAAAAAAGTGAGGTAAGTTTTTTTCTCAAGATTTAATTTCTTGATATAGCGCTGAAATGTGTGATTCGAGTATAATTTGTACGAATAAAATGAAAATAAGTTCAAAACTGTTAATATTACTAGAGAAACGACAAGCGACACAATAATAGTGCGATTTCATGAAGAATGTCTAACGAGTTTTTCATATTTTCCCGCCATCCATATTATATTTTAAAATTGATAAAATCAATTCGGTATTAACAATGATACCTTCCAATGTTACCATATTGTGTACTAACAATGGTATCTTTCTTTGTAGATGAACGATAACACAAGATAATAAGAACTGAAAATTTTTGCTTCTCAGAAAACGTCATGTTAAAAGTGTTAATTTCATTAATAATAACATCCCTGAGAGTTTGCCCTCGTGAGGTATTGATTCTCATTTTAACAATCGCTTTAATATAAATAACGCATGAGATGTAACAACACTGCGGTGCTATGACGTCAGCACGTTTCAGCGCATATGCTAGTAAAGGGTAAACATTATGGCTGTTTTATTGATGCCATCGCGGACGTTTCGTCCCTTGCGTCCCTCGCGCGCGAGTTTCGTCCCTTCTCCTTTTCTTTGCCCCCACCAGCAAGATCTCCACGGTTTCCTCCCCTCTCCTAACACGCGCTCGCGATCCAACGGCAGCACTTTTTCGCTCTTTCTCTCTCCCTCTCGCGCCCCGCTTTCCCCGACGCGCGCTCTCTCTCCCGCTATGTACTCCGCTTTGTCCCCACCACGTCATCGCGTGTTGCAAAGTTCGGTCCCGGCGTGGCGGTTACACGTAGAGCTGTACTTGCTTATTTGGTCACGTTGGAGACGTTTTTTCGGTGCCATACCTGCACAGCGTTGTGGCAATGAGTAAGTACGCGTGTGACGGCGCAGTGCGAGAGATCGGTGCTGGGGTGAGTTTGTGTGTCGGGGCGCGGGAGGCGCTGAGCAAACGGCACAAAATGGCCCCTGGCTGGCGGCGAGGAGCGGCGCGGCACGCCGCTGTTCGATCGAGCGAGCGGGCCGGGCGGGCGGGTGGCTCGCCTGCGCGCACGTCACCGGCCGCGCCCCGCTCGCTGGCTTGCTCCCAGCCAGCCAGCCGGCTGGCTCAACCGGCTCCGCCTCCGCCGGGCCCCGCCACGCCACGCCGCGCCACGCCGCGCCGCGCCATGCTTCGTGCAGCGCTCACACAGCACAGCGCTGCTCCCGTACCGGCGCGGTGTCGCGTGGCGAGAGGCGGGGTTGCGGCCAGTATTTTTAGCCTCCCGCCAGCCGGCCGCCGGTTTCGTCCTAGTCACGGGATGTCAAGTGCTGGGTTCAAACGGAAGTTATGTCAGAATACACGTGACCTGATACTTGTAGTGATGCATTACATCTGTCGGTTCGATAAGAGATTGTAGTGGAGTTTTGAATTTTCGTTGTAACCTGTAAAACTTGATGTTAAGAGCGAGGGAAATCGTATTTGTTGCGTATGTAACTTCTGAGAGCGTTTGAAACATGCGCAAGGTGATCAAGAGAAGATTATTACAATGCTGGGAATAGAAAGCGTACGGTACAACATTTGCGAGGATGACGACAGCGAGTGAGATTATCTGGGTCACCGCGGCAATTGATCTGGGAGGAGGCACGAATTAAACAGACGCTCCTACATGTTTTATGCCGCGTGCTCTGTAAATGTAGCTTATAAAGGGGAATTTTTTACTATAAAACTCTTGATTATTGGATCCCAATCTGAAAGAAAAATGAGTTTTTAAAAATAATTGAAAGAGTTTAATTTGGGAATAATATTTAATCGTGAAGGTAAAGGTCATATTGTAGAAAAAAGGTTGTTGATTTTAATGTTGATACGTGATCATAAATATTATTCCATATAAACCTAAACTGTTTATGACCTTTCCCTTCAACTTTGCATAATTAACTTCACTTTCATTATAGAATTAATTGCATAACAATTATTACATTAATTTAATTACATTGATAAATTAGGTGGTATTTGGACTATAGTATTTGAAAATTGCAAAAAGACCTTAAAACTGGGTTCACTGAAATTTAAAAGCAACAAAAAGTACAGTTTACTATCATACTTTTTCTTTAATTACTCGAAAAAGAGTTCCCAATCTCCATTTGTATTGCTGATTTAATTGTTTAAGCATCGTAATAATGTAAGCAAGGTATATTTAATTCGTGTAGTGGTGAGTATGGTATAATTCCTATTTTGTTTAATACAAATGTGCTAACGAGCCATCACATTGTATTTTACTACAGTTAAAATCGTGGCCGTTAAAAAAGAAGTTATAATCCCCCCTCATGCCTCAGATCGGTTCAGAATGCAAAAATGAGTTGTGAATAATTTCGGGCGTTTTGGACAATGCAAAAGTTCATCTGTGGCACCGAGGACAAGGAATTTAAACGGTGTTTAACGTAGGCACTCGTGCTTTTTGGGTCAGAGAGTAGTTTTGGGTCTTCTAAACGCAACATTATTCTCCAAAGTTTCGTGTGAAAATATAGTACATCCTTTACGGTTTGCCATTTTTTGAATTTTAACAACTTTCGTCAGTTGACCATATTTTTTAACATTGAAGTTTTGACAGGATGTACGTTTGAGAAGTTGAACACGAATCCAATGTCAAAAAATTAATTTGAATTTTAACAACTTTTATTAGAATTAAATTTTAAATGACATTGCTTTAAATTTATATTATTAAATTGCATGTACGCATTAAATTGATATAATTGTTTGACCTTGAAGTTTGTTGTGTAACTTTTGCTGGGAGCAAGTTTTGGAACGTAAAAATTGCAAATACATGTCAACCCAAGCGACGGCGATGGTGTAACGGTTAGCGTACCGGACTGTTGTACCCAAGATCGCGGGTTCAATCCCGATCGAAGCCGTGGATTTTTAAGGGCGAAAAAATCCTTCGTACGCCTCCTTCTTTCGGAGAGGAAGTAAAGCCGGCTGTCCCATGTTAGTAGATTTACTTGCATGTAAAAGATCCTCAAGCTTAAATGACGCCTCTGAGCTAAATTCAAAATCGTCTGTGTCTCGCCCAAGAAATACCTCCTTTCTCTGCTAGTTGATGAAAGGAGCGTAGCGAAATTTGCGTGGTCAGACGGAAGAGCGGGCCTGATGGCCACACTGAAGTCTCGCCACGTAAAATAAGGCAAGTTCAATTCAAAAAACCTTACACTATGTGAGCAGTCAAAAAATGGCCGGACCTCGGTTAAAAAACTAAATCGGGCCTCTCCTCAAAATATTTTGTCGAGCAAAAAAAACATGCTGAAAACCAATTGAAAGAAATTGCATTAATAATAATTAATGACAAAATTCAGAATCGAGCTTTGAAGACTTTTGCTTAGACGAATTTATCTATTACGTCGCTCAGGTTCGCTTTTAACGAGTTTGTCTCTTTATTATTTATGGCTAAGGTTAATTTTTAATATTTTTAGAGGAGACTCCGGAGCGATATCACCGTATATGACATTTGAATCCTTTGACTTCAGCCTTTATGTTCTAATGAAATTTTTCAAATCACGTGTAAAGAAACAGAAAAGGGCTCCCCAAAACGCTAAATGAAGCAATAATTAATAGGGGCCCCGTAGTGACTAATTACAAATTTGGAAAAATCTTCTTGTCTTCATAATAAAATACGTAATTCAAACTTTACACTAGTCGATTTATGTTAATAAACAAATCGCATTTAGAAAGGGTCTGTCAAGTGTGTTCAGTTAGACAAAAATAAAAATTTGCTTTTTAGGGGCAGGTAATTGCACATGCCGGGTCGGAGGTAGTTTCGCCACTGGTCAAGAGGTAGGTCAAGGTCAACATATTTCCCCGGAGTCACACTCGAGTTGCCGGAAACAACAAACACGACTTTGGCACTGCTCTGCGAGAGATATTAGGTTCAAGAGCGGAGATTTCATCCATGGGAACTGTGGACACTGACCAAACGGGGCCCTTATACTTTTTACTTGTCTGTGATTGTACGTGTCGTGTTTAATCGTATCCCGAAGGTAACCATACATACCCAGTTTCATCCGTTCGGGTTTATCTTTTGCGAAAGTTTAATCGTACGGGTTCAGCACGTCTGGTGTTCGAACTTCGGCGGCCGGCTGACGGTACACCTCCCCCCTCCACTACCTTGGCCACTCGTTGCTCACCTTTGGGCAATGGTGCCCTGCAAAGGCCTGCAACCGGACTCGGAAAAGGGTTATGTGTGTGAATTTTGAAGATGTGGCCATGGTCAACCACGAACTTGCTTCCTGAAGACAATCAAGACCAGAAGGATTTTTGTTCGTAGAGAGCAAGATTAATACTGTTTGGTCCTAGGAAAGACCAAAAGACCCCCTCCCTCTAATAATATTTAAATATTATCTATATGTTATCAAACTTAATACGAAAATACTGAAACGCTCCAATTTAAAAATTTGATATTATACAACGTAATATTGTAATGTATTCAAGAATTTTAAAAAAATATAAAAACTAATTTGGAGCCACTATACAGAGGGGCCCCATGTAGCCTTTACAACTTAATACAAAAAACAGTAAAACTGCAATTTAAAAATTTAATTTTGTAAAATGTAATATAATGAATTAAAGAATTAAAATAAGTATGTATTAACGAATTTGAGGCCCCAATACAGCGGGGGTCATAAGCACATGCTTAGACTGATTATGTTTTGAACCATATGCATTAACCAGATTTTTCTGCTATATTGTCGCTTTATACTACGTCCGTGTTACCTGCCAAATGTTGGCATATTGAAGGCAAAAGTCTTGTAATTCGACCCTTCCCATCCAGTGTTCTTTGCTGGCCCATTTGTTACTCTTCATGGAATTCTCTCTCTATCCTCTTCTCTCATTTCAGCATTGCCCACGAAATAGGGACAGGGAACGTAATTGTAATATGAATGAGTGATTTTGGGCGAAAAACACCTGCGTGTTTCTCATAATGTAGGCAATAAATAATTCAATTACTGGTTTTGCTTTACAAACACAAAATCCCTTAGTGTTCTGTTGTTGTTATAATTTTCCAATTTCGTCGCCGCCCGTATGTCATCGGAACTTCGTGCACTTTTCCAAGACTCGAAGCTCTGTTTTCGACAAGAGAGGTCATTTCCTTAATTTGCGAGCAGGGGGTACAGTACAATTCTGACAGCCGGCTGGCGAGGTCGGGCACTACCGCAGGGTCACGCGCGATTTAAGCCTGTCCTAAGATCAGGCGCGAATCCAGCCGACATATATTTGGGGAGGGCACATGCCCACCCCCCCCCCTCGATTCGTCAGTGCCTAATATGCACCCGTAATTCTGCCAATTCATAAATTTGCATTTTTTGTTGTCTGTATTTGTAAACATTTTTTCGTCGACATTTAGAAATACCTCCAGCGCTTCCACTCACAAAAACACTCGATGTTAAAAGGAATTTGTGGTGCTAAAACAGCACGTACATTCTTGCCATTTGTAATGGTTATGCAATACTATTTGTACCACAATTTTTCTCCGAATTATTTTTTGCAAAACTCATTTGAAATCTTAGAACATTTGGTGGGAAAAATAAGCAGAATGCAAGAAAGTAAAATATTTAAAAGTTAATAAATAACTCGATACTAATAGCGTTGTAAAACAAATAGATCGAAAAATATATGATAGCAATTATTAAACGCTATTGTGTTGTAATATTCTACAAATATGTAAGAGTACTCGTTTTTTACGCAGCCGGCATTATCGTGTTATCTGTGCGGCGTTTTAACAATGGGTAACAACAACCAACAATGGCCGCTCATCTATTCCTTTTTGCATTTAACACAATTAAAGGACGTAATTTAAAATGAAATAATAAACATAATATAAACATAATAATATCAAATGAAATTACTCCAAAAATACACCTAGTTTCGAAAATTTCAACATGTCCTTATATGAAAACCTTTTTTTGATGAACACATTTCATTAAAAAACAGCAAATTGTTTCTTCATAATTGAACTCGTAGTTGTAGGAAGACACCGAAAAAATTTTGAATTTTTTCAATTGTCGAAAATCAGATTTTTCAACCAACAAGATACTTGCACCGTTTTCTTAAATGTACTTCAGACTATCCATAAACAAATGTTCATAAAAAACGATGGAGCCATTTTTGAGAAAAAAAATGTCTTCTCAATTGACCAGATTTTAAAAACGGGACATTTGTGACTTTCTCTTAACTAAAAGCAAACTGGACTGATGCACATAACAATGAGCAAGATTACACCCTGTAGTACACTACAGTTTTTAAACATTAATGGAAATGAAGAACATGAATAAAAGGAAAATAAGTACGCAATTTTAAATTTATATTTTAAGAATTTATTTGTAGAAATTACTTTTTGTAAAAGTAGAACATTGTTTGCAATGAAATATTGATGAGGCGAGCGCCAGTTGTTATTGACTGTTAAATGTAAGTTCACTGCTTACAGTTAGGTATTAGGATTACTTTTCACAAGTGATATAAGTTGTTCCAAAATCGCCACTAAAACTAATAATGAAAGAAATGTTGCAAATCATTCGAAAACCTTATGATAATCTGTATACGTGTGACTTGAAACGGATGCTAACGGAAGGGCCATAAACATTGAATTTTAGAAATCCCGTTGTTTGTCGTTTACTTTTATCAACCTTTTAATTAAGCTGGCCATAAACTAAACTTTAATAAAGGAACTGTACATGTAAATAATGTTCCTTGAAAAAGATTTAATGTGTACATTTCTCCTATCGTAGCCACATACATGCTTTGGTTTCATGCGAACATTCTCCAGCTAGCAGTATGTCAGAAATAATACGAAGAACAGTCTTAGGACAAGTTAGACAATGTTTGTGAAATGGATGTGATTAATTTGTGTTATTCACCGCCTTCTCCCCAATTTAGTTCGGCGTGAATGTATCATATTAACCGGCCACATGACAGAACGAAGTGTAACAATATGTCCCGGCGGATTATGTGAGTATAGTGGGTAGCTATACCCACACGAAAAATTCCTAGTAGCTAAAATACCCGTGGTATTGTCGGCGAGAAAAATATTTCATAAACGTCAAGTTCCAGAAATCAACGGTTTCTCGGCATTGGGTCGACTTAAAATGTTGCAAGATCGACTTAACAATGTTGCCATTTTACATGTTTATAGCGATATGACCGACAAAATCGATTTTCAAATCTGGAACTGTTAAATGGATTTATATTTTAAAAATGCAGAGCGCGGCGCGGTTTTTGTATTGCAAAAATGAAGTCTGCTGAAGTTACATAAAATAAATGTGATGACAATTTGATGGCAGTTTAATGACAATTTAAAAAAAATATGTTTTATACTTTTTCCTTCATGTACATTTTCGGTGAGAGATGGAGGGAGGGTCCCACCAGTGGTGGTTCCAGGGGGAGAGGCCAAGGGGGCAATGCCCCCCCCCCCTTGGCCTAAAGTTTTCGTTTGTTACCTTCATTTATTTGGCAAAATTGATTTAACAGTTTATTTATGTTAAAATTATGTAATTATTTAAAAATAATGTATATATTACACTACATGATTCCACTACACTGTTGGGTTTATTATTATCCTTTATTTTAACCTTCCGAGTTCCAGGCAGGGTCCAGGCTGACTTCAGAGACACATTTTTAAATATAGTGCGGGAAAACGAAAATTTAGCGTCGTGATACGTTTTGTAATCATTGACCAATGATCGAACTAAATCCTTTCCCGAGAACAAAAATCCTAATATCGTATCCAAATATTTGTTCTCTATCTGTCACGACGTGACTGTCGTGAAGTTTTATTGCGTTGGCAACAGTTACAGGTCATTCTTCGAATTCTCCAGAATTGTCTGCTTGTTAGCTCCATTCCGAGGTGTGTATAGGTTTGGGATATACCTCCACCCTCTCGAAATTTTTGAATTAAATATATTTATAACTAGCTGAACGTGCGTTGCCCGAGTATTAATAATCTTAGTCTACCAGCATTCGAGAGGGAAATGAATGCATTTTATATGTAGTGTATCCACCTTCCACCCTGCTCTGCCTCTCCCGTTCCCATCGTGGTCTGCCCTTCCCCGTCCCGTCCAATCTTACCCTCCGCCCCGCCCCTCTCTCCAGCTCTACTTCTTCCTCCTCATCCCTCCTCCCCCACCTCTGCCAGCCATAACAGGACGCCCCGCCTCGCCCCGTCATGTTTGCTGTGATCATCGTTGCTTCCACCATCACTGCTAAAAATTCATTGTTGCGTACTCCTGGCAGACTTCCTGAACCAATTTTCACTTTCAGTTACTCAAAGCCTGATTGTGATATTGGAATGAATGACTGATCGCTGTATTGGATAGGGTAGGGACTCTGAGCCATGATGCAAGTTAAACGATGCCATAACACATAAAATTGAGGTTTTGTGTCATTTTTTCGGACACGATAAGCGAATGTGTCACATGTAGCCCACTTGAGCAGAAATTAAGTAGAAAAAAAGGGTCTTCCTGGTATAGGCGTTCATAGCCTAAAAAACTCGAGGAGAGGGAAACATTTAATGAGCTTTCAGAAACGTCTTATTTAATTTTGGTGGAATTCCCATCCAGTTCGAGATCTTTGCGAGAAATTGAAAGAGTGCACATTTAAATTTTGTTTTAAAGAACTGGAAGGGAGATCGGGTAATTTTACAAAATCTTATGTAAACAGTAACTTTTCTCATGTTTTGAAAGTCATGTGCTCAGGATTTTATTAAGATCAGAATAAAACTATAGTTTTGCTTACAACAAAAACATTGTTATCTGCGTAATAGTAAATAATTGTTTGAAAAAAAACATCCTAATCATGCTGTTGTAGCTTTGCTAGTTTTATTCTTCGATTTAAATAGTGACTAAAAAAGCTGATCTTAAAATAAAATAAAATAAAATAACAAAACACACACACACACACCTAAAATTTACTTTTGCGGATAAGGCCAAGAAACTTCCCAGCTTTGGCTGAAAATTTAAAGCTTTTCAAACTATAAATAGCTCATGGAATCGAACTTCAGGGACGAATGTGCAAACAAACCTGTATTTTTTAAGTGTATCAGTTTTGTAGGCATGGCAAGGTCGCTGGCATATTAGTATCTAGTTTGTGTTCGCAAGTCCCTGCGTTCCGAGCAACTCCCGCGAGGTTTAAAAGTAAGGGCTGTACATATAGCTCGAAGTTGGCGGTATGTCATTGAATAGCTGGCTCATAAAAAGCCTTTTGGAAAAGTCATTGGACAGATAGTGCTCCATATTTAGCGATATTAATATTTCCTATATTTACTATTATTTCCTTAACTTAAACAAAGAAATTACTTAATAAAATGAAATACGTCAGTTATGTTTGAGCTAATCAATTGAGAGTAAAATTAAACATTTTGAATCGAAAGGATCTTGATTTCATAAATGCGTTTTCTTAAGAGTGCAATAATTGCGTTAACTTCCTTTTGTTCAGGTTTCAAAGAAAGATGCGTGTCTTCTAAAGGAGCTGTTAGTCCGTAAGAGGGATGTCATAAATCTAAGAAAAGGTTTTGTTCGAGGAGATAGTCTACATAGACTTGTTCATTTACTCCGCATATTGCTATATACTTGTACTACAAACATAATAAAATACATAATCAGATTAAAAAATATGACAGAAAACAAAAACAGGCCAAGAATTTCATTGAAACGTATTCTTGTCCCTTGGGAAAATGATTATACAAAGCAGAATTTAAAAAGAAATTAAACATGAAATAAAGTAATAAAACATAACTATAATTCAAATCTCTGTTGTTTGTTAGAAAACACCAGGCAAAAATATTTTCCTATAAAGTAACATTCGCGTGTTATCTGAAACTTAATTTGCGCTTACATTCTCCACTTCATTTTGTTCGTGTATTACCCGCACAAGTTTTATTGGGCCCGCATTTCGTAGATTTAGATGCGAGAGGGGTAGGATATCTGGTTATTTCGTCGACTGACAGTTATACCAAAGCTGTGGATCGTTTTTCGAGACAAAAATAGCTCCTGGTATACGACAGCGAACATTTCTGGTCATCAGTTTTTGTCAACGCTCATCGATATTATTTATGCGTAATTCAACTACCGCTAGTAAAGGAGTGGGACACCTTATCCCGGGGCTCAAGGAAACGATAGTTTATAATACAAGTACACCTCTTTCTGGATATGGCGAAGAGAGTCGGGGAGAGGGGGGGGGGGGGGCTCGCAGGAGCGCCGGACTTTCCAGGCGGGCAAAGTAGCTCGTGGAGGCACATTTTAACACGCCTGGAGTATTGTATTTGTTACGCAATTGCAGCTGCGTTTTTGTCTGGAACACAAAAACATGGAGTGAAATCGTAGGCTTTCGAGATACTCTGTAATTGGCTGACCGGGAGACGCCATCTCGTTAGCGCACATGCCAAAGAAATGCAGTGGCGTTTTGCCCTGAGGAAGGTCGCACTATGGCGGCCGATGCTTAGGTCGCGGCGTTTCGCGGTCAGCCGAGCCAGACGCCGCGTGTGGCGATTGTCGTCACCGCCAACGCGTTGTGCGCAGGTTCCCGGTTGGAAGTGATCAAGTCCAACAAGGGTCACCACAAGGTGATCCACATGGGCTTCATGTACACCAAGCACAAGGCGATGGGCGACCGCGTGCGCTGGCGGTGCGTGCAGCGCGTGTCGCACTGCAAGGGCAGCATCTTCACCACGGCCGGCTTCTGCAACCCCGTGCTCACCGTCAGCCACAACCACCTGCCCGACATGAGCGCCGTGGAGTTCGCCCGCTGCCGCAACATGGTGACGCAGCGCCTCACCAAGCTCATCACGCCGGCCTCTTCTCGATGTACGTATTCGCCATTGTATTATTTTGTTTCCAGGCGCGGCAACTGCCAACTAATCGTTAAACCCGAAAGTTTGGAGCATTTTTTTTATCACGAGAGGTGGCGGTGTTGTACCCCCGCTGGATGCCTAGTTCCTCCGTCGACATACCTCTCGGCTTGCGAGGTATTCCCCGTTCTGGTATCTCCCACCAGTGGGACAAGCACTAAGCTTCCGGTTTGTGTGATAGTGCAGTGCGTGGAAGTGTACGAGTGTGTAAGTCAGGGGTGATCGCAGGACAAGGCAGAGCAAGGAAAGATCTTGCGCGGTCCGTAGCCCGTTTGTTAGGATACTGCTGCGGCATTCGCCTGGTATCCATCCGAGAAACCACGGCAAACTACTGATCAGAGGAGCCTGCCGCTAGAGTTCTCCAGACAGCGGCTGGTCTCGGCTTAGCTGTACAGCAAGTGTCGAAAGTACTGCCACCGTCCGGACTCGAACCACCCTAATATTAAAAATTGATTGTTCACTTTTTATCCCGAAGTGACTGACATGGCATAGTGATAGGATCGCCGTTGCCTTTGCAGCGTCGCTGACGGGGAGGTCCTAGAGTTCGAATCCCGACGGTGATGAATTTTCAAGTCTTAACACTTAGCTATGAGGTCGAATTCATTGCTATCATAGCTACATGCTACATGGTATGCTACATGGACACCATTGATTCCCAAACGTGTCTGGCCTGCCTTGCCCTTTTCAGTGAGCACCCTACCCCGTCTTCTCTTTGAGAACCTTTCCTCTCCTGGGAAGCAAGAGACCACACGCAGGTACAACATCCCAGCTATGCCAGCACGAATTCGTAATGGCATAGCTATTAGTGTAGACTGAATACGGCCGCTGCCAGGAGAAGAATGTAGTAGTCAGCTCCTCTTCTCATTAGTGTCCCGAGATTTTTCCGAACAATACCGAGCGAATGCCGGAGCGATATCCTAACAAACGGGCCACGGACAGTACGCGATCTTTCCTTCCTCATCCTTGTCCCATCTCTCTTTTTGCATACTCATTTACACGAACTACATTACCGTACGTCGGGTGCTTAGAGATTGTCCCGTCTGGGGCTTTGCCTTGCTGAAGGACCTGGTAGAGGGGAAACCCGCAAGCGAAATTAGGTCGGCGCCGAATTTCACATTCAAGCGGCGGAAAAAGACCACCATCATCATCAGGGGTATAAAATGAACTACACTATATATATATATATATATATATATATATATATATATATATATATATATATGTGTGTGTGTGTGTGTGTGTGTGTGTGTGTGTG
The DNA here is from genome assembly GCA_038098605.1 of Gryllus longicercus. Classification (NCBI taxonomy): domain Eukaryota; kingdom Metazoa; phylum Arthropoda; class Insecta; order Orthoptera; family Gryllidae; genus Gryllus; species Gryllus longicercus. The sequence goes on from JAZDUA010000149.1 coordinate 254,787, forward strand.
TGTGTGTATGTGTATGTGTGCGTGAGTCTTGAGTGTTCACAAAATTATTTTTTCGTAAAAATGAGTCGGAAATTTATTTTACGTAAGTCGCAAAGCCCAAAGACGATGGACCTTGTCGCGAACTCGAAAATGCGTAGCCGAGTGTTAACTGAGGTTAATAGCGATGTTAGGTTAGATGGTATCGAAAATTGCTAGTGACTCTGCGGAACTCACAACTGTATTCCTTGTCTCTCGTCTCAATAGCTTTAGAAATTTCGCATCAGCAATCTCACCCCTTTGTGTTACTCGTTATTTCCTAATATCACGTCCTGTTCATCGGCACCGTAACGTACATTTATCCCAGCTATCTCGTAATCGCTGATGTCTACTTCATGAGGTTGGGTCGGCCTCGACCGAGGTACGCTTTGAATATGTATATATGTATATTGGACTTTTCTACTCATTTTGAATAATGTGAAAATTAGCGGTCTAATTCGCGACATAGCCCGTTTCGGGCTGTAGCTGTAGCACATTCATATCATTATTAATTAATTTGATAAAATGCATGTTTATGAAATTGAAGCATCTTTTTATAAAGTTTGTTTTAAAAATATTTATTTAAGGTCGCCTTACCACTGCTCTGGTCATGAGCAACCACTGTAATTGACATTGGTTTACATTAATTTACAATTATTGATTATACTACAAATTTGTTAAGGCAAGGATTAAACCGAAATATATAGAACTACAAAATGTTTAAATGGGTACAGAAATCATTTTTTTTTGAATTTGATATTATGCAGATCGTGAAAAAAATGGGGGACTTACACTGAGTTAACCGTGGTTAATTATTATAACATTTAGATTTTGTCACACATGCCCTGAATAAATCAAGGAGGTAGAATTAATCCCACTCTTTCTCTTGCTGCGTTGGGACGATCAAGAAGATGGGTGTTTGTCATTTGTACTCCACACGAGACGTGACTCTGGATCGTTTTATTATTTTTGTATTAGGTGACTATTTCCTAATTTGAAATGACCGAACCGCAGTCTGGTAAGGATGACTTGCTTGCTTCTCCTAGTAATGTCTGTGTCGGGTAACGATGGGTTTGCCGTTTTGTTGACGAGGTGAAATTTTTTATGAATTTCTTAATTTTATTAATGAAAGTTAAGCGTGCAAATTCCTCGTATCTATAAACAAATGTCTCTGGTGCTCTTATAGAAATCATTTTATCCCATAAGTATATTTACTACTTATATTTATACTACTTATTAAACTACTTACATTTAATATTATACACACTGGAAAGAAACTTTAAAAGAAAAGATTTATTTAGAAAATAATTCATTATTTAAATAATATTTCGATGTTGATTTAATTGGATAATTGAAAATGTTACTAACGCAAATATATATTCTCACTTAAATTATTGTTATTTACAATATTAAATTCAACATTTTCTTATTCAAAATTTAGAATTACCGCAGTTCGAAAAAAACCACAGTTGCAATGTTAGGATATTACTTCTGCCCCATCATTGTACTATCTTGCGTATTATTACTTACCTATGTAGTAGTATAATAATGCAGCGGAAAACGGTGCTCTTACAATAGGAAAAACTCGTGTTATGGGGTGTGGATATCGACAAAGTGAATAAACGTTGTTCCTGTATTTAGTATTAAATCCGTGGAAGGATCCTCGATGCCGAAAAATTGATTATACGGCAAATCGTGTCTGTCCGTCCGTCCGATTATGCGTACATCGGTCTGTGGTCAACATTAGTGCCCATACCGTTAAGACGATTTTCTCTAAAATTGACATTCCCCGATCGATCTGGCCGAACTCGAGCCCATATGAAATGAAAAAGTGATATTTCGATTTTTTAGGTATTTTACATAAAAACAAACGTTTTAAATAAAAAATATGTTCCAAGTTTTTCATTATTTTTTTCTTTCCCAGATTAAGCAAATGAAGCTTAAAATGGCTTAGATCTCGTTTTCTTAGAACTTTCTGAATTTATTAAATTGCAAAAGTTTAAAATTTTATCAGCGTATGGCTACAATTACAATCTTACAATTACAATTTCTCACTATGAAATATGTTATTCAAAGACATATATTAAAATAAGAACATGAAAAATGTTTCGAAAACATGAGTAGTGGTCACATAATTTTGCGTGAAAGTTAAAAAAAAAACTGCGCGCGTCTTTTTTGCGGTAAACTCTGTATTTTTGAAAATCTTCAAGCAACGTTTAGAATAAATTGTCTGTGGATAGAAGAGAGCGCGTGTTTTTTTTTATTTTTATTTTTTTTATTTTTTTTATCTTCACTAAAATATGATGTATTTACATACATACATTTATTAGAACTGCAATTGGGTATAACCCGGTGGCAGTTATGACAATAATTGCAAAAATTACAACACTTACATTAATAATAATAATACTAAGAATGATAATAATAATAATAATAATAATAATAATAATAATAATAATAATAATAATAATAATAATAATAATAATAATAATAATAATAATAATAATAATAATAATAATAATAATAATAATAATTATACCGTACAATACAGTACAAGACGAAAACCAGCATTGAAAAGTGCATTGATCACGTTCACCGCACTTCACTTCACTTCACTACACTACACTTTTTTGCTTTGAATTACACTGACCAGCACTTCACAGCACTTCACCGCACTACACAGCACATACTCATTTAATATCTTGTTCTAATTTGTTTCTAAAACTTCGGACAATGAGAGGAAAAGCTTTGAAAACTGCTGCAGGTAAACTGTTCCAATCTCTAATTGTTCTGTTACAAAAAGAAAACTTCCCAAGATCTGAATTTTGTTTCCTTTCTCGAATTTTGTGGGTGTGATCGCTTCGGCCGAAATAATTTGGTTTTTCTAGTCTAATCTGAATTTCCTTCCACGCTGGTTGACCTACGTACGATTTATAAAGAGCGCAAAGCCTCGCCTTTGTTCATCTCGTTTCTAGAGGTTCCCATGACTTTTTTGTTACGTTACTTCTATAGGTAAACTTATTCGCTTTTCTCTGTATTCTATCTAGATTTTTCCGGTGCGCCTTTCTGTATGGATCCCAACACGCAACTCCGTATTCCATGAGAGGGCGAACCAGCGTAAGATATGCTAATTCTTTGGCGTTTGCAGAACTTTTCTTTAGTATTCGCATTACAAAATGCAAAGACTTCCACGTTTTTCTTACTGTCTGATTTATATGCATCTCCCACCCTAATTTACTATCTAGATGAATGCCTAAATACTTGCATGATGAGACTCTTGGGATGATAACCTCACCTAAACGATAATCTGGTTCCTCATAATTTCGTCCCCGCCCGAACGTTATTGTTTTGCTTTTAGATCCATTAATTCCCATGTCATTTTTTTCAGCCCAATCACGTAAATGCTCTAAATCCTGCTGTAATATTTGTTCGTCAGCGCTATCTTTGATTTTTCGGTATATAACACAATCGTCTGCAAATAAACGCACCTTTGATTGTATGTTCACATGGAGATCGTTCACATACGCTAAGAAGAGTAATGGCTTTAACACACTTCCCTGTGGAACCCCTGAAGTAACATTCCCCGTAGTCGAAAACTGATTGCCAATTCGAACTTTTTGTTTCCTGTCCCTAAGAAATTCGCTTATCCACCTCACAACTCTAGCATCAACTCCTGAGGTTAATACTTTCCTAATAAGTAAATTATGCGGTACCACGTCGAATGCTTTCGCGAAGTCGATTACTACTGCATCCACCCTCCCACCCGCGTCAACTACGTCAGCTAGATCTTGAAAAAGAGAACCAATTTGACTTTCGCACGAATGTTCACTTCTAAACCCTTGCTGTCCGTAGAAAATCCAGTTCGCCTTCTCCCATTCGCGACGAATGTACCCGGCTATTAAATGCTCCATTATTTTGCATACTTCTGATGTGAGAGATACAGGTCTATAATTACATACTTTCGTTTTATCACCATTTTTGAAAATTGGAAGCACTATAGCTGCCTTCCAATCGTCTGGTAAACTTGCATTATGAATGGAAATATTGAATAACCTTAACAAATAGGACAATATCGCCTCACCACTGAGTTTAATAAAATCTGTCGAGATACCGTCTGGCCCGCGTGATATACCGTTTTCCAGTGATTTTATACGATTGCGGAGTTCCCATGCGTGGAGTCTAAATTGGTTTTCTACTGGAAAATAATGAACTTGCTCCTGCGCCCGTTCTGGTTTGAATACCGATACGAAATACCCGTTGAACGCATTTGCTTTTGCTTGGTCGTCGTGCAGTGGCTCGTTATCTGCGACTCGAATTTCCTGAATTTCTTCCTTATTTCCCCGGAGTCTGCGGACATATTTGTAAAAGCTAGACCAATTATTTCGTCCCGTCTCCAACATGTTTCTTAAAAATAATTCATGAGCAATTTTCTTTTCTTTTTCTAATTCCTCGTAGTATTTTTTAAACGTTATCATGTCTGCAATGCTGCGATGTCTCCTATTAAATGCTAGCCTAACTTTTCTCTTTAAACGTCGTATTGCCCCGTTAAAATATTCAGGATCAGAATTACTTTTCAGTAATTCAGTTTTGATGTGTAATGACCCTTCATTTTGAAGAAAATTATGTTTCAAAACTCAATTGTAATTAAATGCTTGCATTTAATTACGCAAATTTTGCAATTATGCAAATTTCCCAAAATAGTTAACTTGCTTTTGTGATTAAAATTTGGAGGTTTTAAAAGTAAATATTCTACTTAATAACGTTTTGCGAGAGCTTTCAATTAATATTTTATTAGGGTTGGTGAAGTTATTCGGGGTACCTTTGAGATTGATTAGCTTGACTTGCGAAATGTATTCTTGTGTGCTATTCTAAAGCTATCGGAATGTGTTTGATTATAGGAATAATTAAGTTTAAACACAGGGCATTTAATCATCTATTATCTTTTCACATGGGATCTGCTACCTGGAACGCCCTTGCCTTGTGGGGCATTTTTAAATGATGAAGGGCGGGACGATAAGGGAGCCTTGTTCCGCAATCTCTTTACCATTGATTCCCAAACGTGTCTGGCCTACCTTGCCCTTTTCAGTGAGCACCCCACCCCGTCTTCTCTTTGAGAACCTTTCCTCTCCAGGGAAGCAAGTGACCACACGCAGGTACAACACCCCAGCTGCTTTGTTGATCAGATGCTAGCACTCAACCAAGATATTGAAGGCCAAGAAAATGTTTCTTATAAGCATGACCGAGTGGGTGATTTGTGAGTAGCAATACTACGTTACACACTTGATCACTAAGTTTATTTGTTTGTTTTTCCCATTCCTGTCGCTCCCTTGTGAGCCCCTCGAAATCACGAATATCCATAGAACGTAGGATTATGATTGTTTTATTGCTGCAAGTCAAAGGTTTTAGTAAAACTTTTAACTAACTAAAACTTTAAACTTTTAATCAACTTATAAATAATCAACTCTCTCGATCGTGAACTCTGTGATTATAAGATGGTCATGATTCTCTTTTCAAGGGATAATTAAATTTTAGAACTTGTACTTGGAAATTGAATAAAGTGTGTGTGTTTGTTATGTGTGTGTGTGTGTGTGTGTGTGTGTGTTTGTGTGCATGCGTGCGTCTACGTGTGCACGCGTGTATTCACTTTGCCACACGCGTGCATTTGCGTTGCCTACAAAGACAATGCGATTTAGTTCTGTATTCCATTACAAGAGATTAAACTTGCACTCGCGCTCTTTAGTTTATAATTTCTTCTTCCACCACCGCTCTACAATCACTTAACGAACCCCAAATTCATCGTAAGCCACTATTGTTTTGTTGTGAGTATTAATGAAATATAATATTCTTCACGTGAAAACTATTAAAAATTGTGTGACATACGGGGGAGAAGTGCAAACTGTGCACGCTTTTTTTGAATTCTGGTATCCCTACCCTAGCTTTTTTACTATTCTAGTAAGTAGAATGATGAGGTAACTATGGTTTTGGCAAAACGCGATAACAAAAAATAATTGCTCCCGTGTTGTAAAAATGATTTGCGTCAGCGTCTGATACACAGACGTTTCCTCTTTTCGACGACGGTGCTTCTTAGTTATGGGGCCACATGTCTTTCTTGGATCCGCCACTGCACATCAGCAATCGGCAGAGGAAAGCTTCACCCTTAGGGTTACTTTTTGATGTAAGAAAAACTATCCCGGTGAATTTTACAAGAAAAGACCAAATATCGTCTTTTTTATTGGAAGGGGCTATTACTTTTAAATGCAACCTAGACGTATAATGTGCGAAGGATACTGTGCTTTTTTCAACTTAGCTAGTGTCCCCGACATCATAAGATTTGTACAAATAAAAGACATTTAACTTCAATTATCTCGCGTAACAACCGCCAAAATCCTTGAAATGCCCTTTACACCATGAAATGCGACAGTGCTGCTATAAGCTGGTACATCGTATTGTGTGCTGTGCTGGTTAAAGATTCTGTGCTGCGTCGTGTTAATACTGTTCTGCTGGCCTCGGTGGAGTTAATACATATGGTGCTTATGTTTCAAGCATGATGCCAAAAAGAAAACTCTTGTTTAATGACATACTTAAAGAAAAGTTCAAAGCTTTTGTTGCAATGTTCAAAGCAAAGCGAATTTCTAATTGTTCAGGGAGATGTCATCGTCCACCAAATACTTCTGGTATAAGAGCGGGAAGGACCGTAATGATAATGAAGTAGGCTAATTGTGTGATTGTGAAATTGATGACAATGCGTGAAGTATTTATTTTGTCAGTAGTAGGTATTTTGTCTTTAAGAAAAATAAATTGTTATATTAAAACATTTTATATGACGTGTCCTCATTTTTTACAAGAAATGTCCTCTTTTTCCATAATAGAAGTATGGTAACCGTATTCACACTGAAACCTCTAAGATATAAAACCTTAATGTTGTCTCTATTGTAAGAGCAATATCAAGCACGTTTTATGTTCGAGAAAGAGGATTAACGAAGACTGTTGTTTGACGTCTGTGCTTGATCTTTAACCTTGGTGCAAGATAACGGTTATGTAAAATTAACCCGCTAATCCAAAGCTTAAGTGTTGGAGATAATGGGTCGCATGACTGAAGGGAAACATCAGTAGCAGTGGCGGAGGTGATTGGGCTATCTTTCTCTTTCATTGAAGGTTATTTGTGAACTAATTAGCCTTCTAGTAGATAAGTTGAACAAATTACAAATATAGAATATATAAATAAACTATATAAAAACATTTACAGTTGTAGCAAAAATTCTTTCTCCAGGGACAGTACTGAGAGATCCGTTCCAAATACACTTTCTTCTTTAGTTTTTCTTTATTTTATACTCTATCATTAACTTCAGGACATCAGTTGGTGAATACTGATAATCAAATCTACCAAACGTTGAAAATTATTAATATTATGTTAAAAATGTGCATTACACAGTTCATAATGTTTAACGATCATGACTTTGGCCATTTATTGGTGAAATTGAAATTTAACACCTTATAGGTCAGAAGGACTATTTCTCATACGATATTTCTTTTAAAAATTATCAATAGTTTTGATAAGAGTAATCTAATTAATGAAATTACATTCAATATTCCTTCGCGACCCTTCGATAGTCTATCTCAAATTTTTCACCGCAACATAATGAAAGCATCCATCGGCGGGGGTTGCGATGCAGTGCACAGACTCCTGGGAGTGGCGAATCAATTTGAAATGAAATTAGATTATTTTGGCGTCCCACTTTCAGCTTTGAAGGCCAAACTCCATAGTTTAAATTTAATCAATTCAAGTGTATTACCTTTTTTAAATTTTACTTGAAAATCGTGCTATTCTCGTTTGTATTAAGTATTATGAAATAACTTCATTTGTACCTTTATTGTTAACAATTTGTGACGTTCTTGTTTTTATTCCTTAGTATTATGTAATGACTTGTATTCATGTCTTTTTTCGTATTGTCTTGTCCTTCTTGTAGTTCTCAGTTTTAGAATTTAATAATTCAAACGTGTAAATTTTTCTTTCAATTTTGAACACTTTTATGTATCAATTTTCTCATATAAAGGTCACAACCCGTTTAAGAAGTAAATAAACATAATGAAGAATCGGTTGCATTAAAATCAAAGCTGTAATAACGAAAGACTTGGCAGTGTCGTCTCTGTAATACAAAAAGGAATTTTTCATACATTTTGTTTTGATAACCGCGAGGGAAAAGGACGAAACAAATAATGATGACAATTGGAACATTTTTATGCGATCACAGATTTTTTATTTCGTAAGCGGATCTCGATACCTTTTTCTTTATTGACTTGTTATATCTGTAGCGGCTCAAATCTCAACTATTTAAGCACAAATATCTTCCAGTCCCCCGCGATCGAATAACAGTTTTACTTTGTAACGCCCAGTAGTGCTGATTGCTTTCGAGTTATTGCTCTCTCAAGCACTTGTGAAGCATGTCCTCATGTTTAATTGCTATTGTAATCAATAACTCAATAGATAATGCAATTTCATTTAAAAATCTTTCCAAATTCTTACACTACTGACCACTCTCACCAATTTGCTGCGTATCTATAAAAGAGACTTCAAGAATTAATTTGTAATTTATTATTTCTTGATAATGCACCTCTGGCATGTGTGAAATCGCAGTTCAGCTACAAGAATAATGAGTGTTTTTCTGTTTTCGTGTGCCGAATCGAGCTTTAGCTGCGTACGTTTATGTCCACGCAGTCAACCGATTTTCTACAAGAGGGCAGCTCTTGTACCAAACGCTTGACTTTTGATAGAAAAGGTTTGATGGGATAAAAATAGATGTTTTAATGTTATCTGTGCGTTTTTTCTGTCAGAAAATTGGATCTCGTGATAATCATCTAATAGGCATCTCTTGATAGGTAGCTTTCTCTTTCTTTGCGTAGGTCCTGTAGTAGCTTCATCTTTGCACTAATAGCCTCCCTAACATTTTGAAATTGTGTATCTGTAAAAGGATGAATTTTTTTTTTTTGAACTACAAAAAGAAATGTCTCTTTTATGATTTTTGCTGATACATTCATTAACGTATTTATGATACATTCTTGTCCAATTTTCTCATATTCATGCCCGAATCTTTTAAAATATTTGTTATGATTCGCAGAAAATGCAGTTAATTTGTGTTTTCCTTTCTTTACAAAAGTTCTCAATTGTTTCCAAAATATTTTCTATCGATAAATGTGTTATTTGATTTAAATTTATGAATAATTTGGACTATTTGATCATTGCTTTCAAATAACTGGCAATAATATACGCACAAGAGATCATATAGTATAAAAAATAGCGAACTGGCTCTGCGAGTAAACAAAAAACGTTCTCTCTGGAATTCGTACTGTACGAATACTGTTGAATAAGAAATACTGTTGTACAATGACTGGAAAAAACTACTGGTGCTACAGAATGGCACAGACTTCCTCATATTAGTTTTATATTTCCTTTTGTCTCGGCTAGCTATTCGCACTTGCCACATACTCTTGCCAGCTGCCATCTATCGCCGCCCAACGTACATCTTTTGACATTTTCTTAATTTTTCGATTTCCTAATTGTAGAACGGAAATATTCTTGTAAGAATATTAAAGAACATTAAAACTTCGTCCTAAATGGCAATTTTCTTTAAACACTTTGAAGCGGTTATTAAGAAAATTGTGTTTAAGCATGCCTATTCCTATTATTGCAATTTCGAAACTTGAAGCTCTTTTTCACAGAAAATTATTGAGTTTTCGAAAAACTTCATATGGAGTCATTTCAGTCAGTCCAGTCACAAATGCAAGTGTTTACAAATCGCCGCGAATGTGCATATTAAGAGCTTGAGAGATATTTAAAAAAAAATACATTTCTGTATTTTTTGAAAAAAACAAAAGATCACGGCAAAATTAATTCTATGTCATCTTAAACAGTGCAATTAGCACTTTCTGTTGGAAACTTTTGAAGAAAAAATTGGAGCTAATTTTGAGAAAATGGCAATTGAGTTTTTTGAAAATGCGGAATTTTGAGCTCATTTTCACAGCCAACTGTCGAGTTTTCGGTAAACTTTAAGTGACATATGTAAGCATTTGATAAATCACATAACCAAAAGATCTTTATCCCATATTTAGCGGGTTTATTAGGCATATACGTTACAAATCTACAAAGTCCAGGGAAGCCAACGAGTTGCTCGTCAACTCTCATACACTCGCCAGGGTTGTAGAGTGATTAAGCATTGTTTTGTGAAGAGTGACGAAATGTAACTAAATAGTGCACATTTGTCTGTTTTCAATCTTTGTTCCCAATTTCCACAGTCATCAAAGCGGATTCTTCTATCCTCAAATCTTGTCACATTCAAACATGCTCGAAAAAATGGACCGCGTCTAGGATTTAGGAATAATTCTCTATCAGGCACGCCCCACAATTTTAGCCAGCACATAAAATCCTCCAGCACGTAAAAAGCAAGGCGTCGAACTCGAAAAATACCACCTGGCCTCAAAAGGCCCCATTTGTGCATCAGAGGGATACCATAATAGAAACAGTTGGTATATGGGGCTTGGGCTTTGCCCAGCAAGAAGTGTATTCTGTTTACTAAGCCCAATGAACCAGATACTTCTATTACCAGAGAGTACGAGTAAAACCGAACCGAATACCTGGCTGTCGATTGGCGTGACCCATAAGGCGAACATTGTAGCACTCTTATGAGAAGGGATTTTCTTCCTTCCCACAAAACAATTACGTGATATAACTATTATAACTATAGTATAGTAGTAGTAGATTAGTAACTACAATGACAAACTTCTTGTTTCTTACATTTCTCAATACGAAATTAAATTTGCAGTGATGGCAAATCGCATGGTTGCTCATAAATTCGCAAGAAAATTTTCTCATTTGAAAATTCCACTGTTTAGTTTGTGCCTCAACATAGAGAAAACTGAAAAAGTAAAACATTTATTCTTGGTTTCGTAATATTAGTGTTATGTTTAATTTATTAGTGTTATGTTAATATTAGTGTTACCGCATCGTAACAATGTGGTCAGATTTTTTGTTACGAATTTATTAAGTACATACAATTCTATACACTGCATTTCTCAAAATTCATGCTCCTCATGCTAATGAGTAGTGTTCGGACATATAGGTGCTAAAAAGACAAAAAATGATGATATGCAATTTGTTTTATGGAAACTATAGGGCGCTACTTGAATTTCTACATAAGTTTCAACGCTCAAGATTAAGAAGAAAAAAATATATGTAGCTAAAAAGTCCGAGACCTGCTAGCGAGCTATTTACACTCAACGCATGGTGCTGTTCCCCTTAATCGCTCATCCGGCAATGAAATGCCCTGAGCTTCTTTTATCCTGTGATGGCGTATTAACCAACTGCCGGCGGTTTTGACGGTATCCTAGCAATTGTATGGCAAAATGCGCCCCGCGCAATAACCGTAGGAACGAGCTAGCACGAAGAATTCTCCGTTTCTTCCCTCCGGGAAACGCGTTGTTAGTCTTATATCTCTACCGTTACAATCTGAAATGTCACTCAACCGATAGGGAATTTATGTTTGCAACAGAAACGACCAACCAACTGGTTCTGTGAAACGAGCGATAGGGGATATCCTATCTTGAAGAATGTTAGGCGCAAATATTTGCGTCCTCATAAGTAATACATCTTTATGTTTTGTTATAATAAATGTTAACAATGTTTTTAAATGTCTAACTGCAACATAAATTGCAGAGAGAAGCAGTGCCTATCTGTGAATTCTGGTTTTGTGCATTTAATGACCTTGATAGAGTGGGGTAGAAACACTAAAATGCAATTTTATGCTATACGTTTGGTTGCACACATTTTATACAATGCTAATTTTTTTTACTGGCTAATCAATGATGATACCACTTTGTGATGAGACGTTTGCTGAAAATGTACCGGTGTCTTAGATTCGTATTGAATGTAAAACATTTGACCAAAACTAGACATCAATCTCAAAATTTGTAGCTTCAATAATTGATATGACTTTCGACTTGTAAAGTTTGTTAGAATTAGTCCCACCTCGAACATAGTGTACTTTGCATAGTCCACTCGTCACTTCGTTGCTAGTTATAAAACACATCTTTACTTTCTGCTTAACATATATATGTTTTTCAGAGTCGTGAATTGTCAGTACTTTAACTTTAACTTTTAGCTATTAACCTACCTGCGGCATTCCATCGGGTAACTGGAAATTAATTAAAAATAATAGTGACAATTATATGTATAATAATAGTAACATAATAATAATAACTGTAAATATTTTTTTAAGATTTCTAATGTGAAAAAATATGAATTTCGGTATTGCTACATAAATATGGAGAACGAAACCAAACTTTAGGAAACGTTGATTTTATTCGGAGTTCTAATACTCTGGGTTGTCGCAAATTCAAAGTGTTTGGTATAAGCAGATTTAAGAAGAGAGAAATATTTGAGCTTGATTTGTTATATATATTGTGAAAATGTTGGGATTTGTAATTCAAGATGTATTTAAGTGTCGAAAATTAATCACGGAACTTTTAATGTTTTTCGCAAAAAATTTACAACGCTGCTCATGAAATTTCGCAAACTGCTCTTTGGCGACGGCGCGGCACGCGGCAGCTGTTCGCGTGAGGGGAGAATTCCGACGCACGAGATCAATACGGGACTCCTCTGAGGCGACCGGCCGCCTTGGCCGAGGCGACCGCTGCTGCCCGCCGCCGCCACTGCGGCCGCTGCGCGGCGAAGCGCTGTGGTCGCCTGGTGGAGGGGCGCCAGCCAACCAGCGTGGGCCCCTGCAAGCAGACACCTGACGGCGACACGACCAGCCGCCCGTTCCCACTGCGCGACGCGACCAGCTGTACAAAGCGCCGCCATTTCCCGCGCCGAAGTCTCTGCGTAGCCAACGCTCGGACACCTTCGTTTTGCCTCTCACGCCTCCGCCTTCCGCAATTCCGTACCATTGTTGTCTCTCCGCTTAACCCAAGACCGCGGATAGCCATCTAAGCGCTGTTGCTCCACCGTTATGGCGGGTATCCGCGCTCGCTTCCGCAAGCTGGAGTTCCTCACTTTGGATCAGCGCATCGAAGTGATCCGCCTGAGCCAGCAAGGCTTGTCGCAGCGCGGGCTGGCCAAAAAATTCAAGTGCGGCAAGACGCAGATCCAGAACACGCTGGCCAACAAGGAGCGTTTCATCGCGGAGTGGCAGGGCAGCGAACACAACACGCAGTACGAGTACAAGCGGCGAAGGGGCCAACCCAACGAGAGCGTCAACAACCTGGTGCTGCGGTGGTACTTGTGGGCGTCGCAGAACAACGTGGCCGTGACGGGCCCCGCGCTCCAGGAGAAGGCCCGGGAATACGCCGCCGAGCTCAACGTCGAAAGCTTCTCCGCCAGCAACGGTTGGCTGGAGTGCTTCCGGAGGAGACATAACATCCGGTTCACCAAGCGGAGCGCGGCCGCGGACAACCTTGAAGGTGACTCATTTTTTTATGTGTTCCCTAGAATCGCATGCGAAACTGGATAAACAGACATTAAATACCTCCTCCTCAGTTCTTTCTTTGACTGTAATATTTACTCTTTCAGTCATACACACTAAGCGCGTCGTTTCTCAACCTTCCCACACATATGCACGTATTTGCAAGACATTTAATTATCTTGCTCACGTGTACTTACATGTTCCCCACTCGCTTACATGAACCACGTGTGTCGTAGACATTTCCTACACTTCTCACAGCTGCACAACTATCTCAACCATCTTCTCGCTTTCTTTACCCCTCTCATTCATTCACACACTCACTCACTCCGTATAATTGTCGTTCATATAAATTTCATTTACGAAACACAGGAATATTAATGTTTCATAACTATAGTAGTTATTAAGTGCTCTTCCAGCATTGTGGTATTTGGCGTTTCCTGTTTTTTATTAGCTTTACTTTCCATATGGTCCTGCAAGTTAATCGGCTCAGGTGTTAAAATATTATGTTAATAATTATTTCAAGTATTTCGCCAACAATAAGATTTTTACTGTACTTTGAATCTGTATTTTATTTTACATATCTTTGGGATGAAAATCAAATAATTGAGTGGAAGACAGTCACCATATTCTGACTGGCAATATAGGAATGTTATGGGAAAAGAGATATAGTCATCCATTCATTACTTCTTCAGGAATTCTCTATGAAAAGTACATATTCACGAAGAATTTGTCTCTGGCTCAAGTAATTTTGACAAATTTGTGCATACCCTGCCAAGAAAAGGAACATTCAGTTCTCTAAGTGATCCATTTCTTTTTACTAAGAGTGATTTGAACGTTGGTCAGATCAGGCGGGCCGTGACTCCGTGGATTTTGCAAGGGGTCTCATAACTTTAAGTGATATAATATGTTTTTTTAGTGTGTTTAATCCCTCATTTTCCCCATTTTAACATGGCAATATGCGTAATTGTTATACATTTGGGGAAGAGGGTACTCAAATCATACGGCAACCGTGGTATAGATTTAATTTACATCAATTGAACCATTAAGGTTGTAATTTGATTATCTTGTTTAAACGAAGTATTAATTTAATAGTAAAATATAGCCAATGTAAATAGAAGCGTTCAATGGAAAGAGGGCTCAGAAATGTAGTTCCCCCCTGCCCTTTCTAGGCTGTGTATTATGTCTTTGAGTAATTGTTTATACGTAACTTCATTAAGATGTATTATATATTGATGTTTCTTGTATGCAAGCAGATTGCTGTTTTTTTTAACATTTACTTACTCCCCCCATGAAACCACCTTGGGCACTTTGTCTTGTGGTTCAGCACTTTGGAAAAGGGCGCGGAAAAATCTGGGATCTAATCTAAACCGGATGTCCTGGACGATTAACGCACGACAGAGTAAGAGCTTTTTCGTGGTTGGACCCGCCAAGTGATTATCAGAAATGCTTCGTACATTACAAAACTGGCAAACAATCCACATAACAAACAGCTAAAGTGAAAATTGCCTCGTTAGTTTTTGATCCATCATGAATGGCATTCACCTGACGTGGCTTTCCACATTGTAGTCACGAACTAATATAATCTTTTATTAATTGAATGCAAATAATTATTTTTTAAATAACACTTAATATATAGTACTTGGCTGCTGAGGGCATCCTTGCCAAGGCTATTTTTTTAATGCTTCTTTTGTGTTTGCTTAACAACTATTCCATCTAGGGGCTGATTAACTCCGATTATTGTTTATTAACTTCCGTTTAAGTACGTCGTAGTTACTCGAATTTTATCATAATCATTTGGATGGGAAACGGAATGAATTGTATCAATCGTGTACAATCTATATACATTTAGATCACTGAAGGTTTTCGTTTAGAAACAATTTTCAGCATTCTACTCACCCTAATGTAGTATTTTTTCTTTAAATGTAAAGTAGTGGGCCCTAGATGTTTTAACAAGTTCTCTCGTCATTTGTTCAATACGTCGTTTTCAAGGCTCACTACCATAGAGGAGAGATACAGAGATGAGATATCTCTACTCTATGCTCACTACAATCCATGTAATTTTTTGTCGCGGTTGTTTTGTTTTGCTAGTTGCAATATATATTTTACGGTTTACACAGATTTTTTACGTTTAGAGGTTTTATTACCTAAACTCCAGAAATCAGTTAAAATCTAGTATACGACATAATATAGGTTGAAGAGCGGTTTTAAGTGATTAGTGAGCTGTAGAGTAATTGTATATAAACTCAGTGTGCAACAATCGTCTGACAATGATCTTTGCAAACAATTTTCAATTATTATAAGTGTTGCATTACGTTTTTGAGTTAGGATTTTCTGCTATAGTCCACAACATACATATATAGATCTTCGTAAATAGAAAAAAAAATCTCAATTATATTTTCAGAAACATATTTATATAACTCTGTGTCCACGGTAAATAATGATTATATTGTTACAGAATGTGTAAACCTCTCAATTAATTAGTCTTGGAAAATTTCTTCCGAATGACAGGAAACACTGTTTTTAGGCTTTACGGTTTTCCGCATCGGGTATATACTATAGTACTTTATTTTATGTTTCAGCGACCACAATAGATTAACGATACGGTTAACAGTATGTGATATGGTGATGGTGAGGGATGAAAGGACGAACATAAATGCAACCATGCCCGAGGCGGGACTCGAACCGCGATCCTTCAGTCCGAGATTGCCACGGCACTTCTGCCTTGAGGATCTCTGCCATCCGGACGACCATATAGTACTTTTCTGTAGTGACTTTTACATGTCTTTCGTTTGTGCGATGTATTGCGCGGGTTGAGGTAATTGAGGTAATTTTATTTACAATCGCGCTCCGCTCCGCTCCCTTCTTCCAGCCCGGTCACCATCCTCGCCATGCTCCGCTCCCCCATTCACCCTCGCCCTACCCCTCTCCTTCGGAAGCAATTTTCGTGTTTGGCCTTCAATTACTCGGAGTCTAATTGCGCTCTCGGAATAAATTAAAATGCTTTTACTTGTAAATTTTAGATACTTTCAGGAAATTCTGTTCGACTTTGGTGGCTGTCCTCGCCGTGTGCGGGATATTCGCAAAAACTGATCTGAAATGGGGGTAGTTTTTAACGAAATGTTGTGTAACTAACTTTTCTCTTGTTTAGAAAGTAAGGATAACGTAGAGTGTGGTAGTTTTGCCGGGATTGAGACATTGCCATATTTCGGAAACATTTACCTAGCACTGGTTGTACTGCAAATATTTTTGCCGACCCTGTGCCTCAAGCTTCTAACTACTTCACTCAGACACATCATAATAAACCACTGTTTGCATTTAGTTGTGAACTAAAATGACGGTAAGTGTCTCAAGTGTTTTGTGACGCAGCCCATTCTCGCAATTAAAAATTACGAAAACATTGTGTGAACCAAATTGAAATTGATTGATATAGGAATTTACATCAACTTCCATTAAATGAAGTAATCTGAAATATGTGGCGAAGGTACTATCCCTACAAGGAGAGTATTTGAAAATATAATTCTAGCGTAGACACTTAAACCACATTATATGGCAGATGACCTGGATAAGTTTGCTACGATGAAAACGTAATTTTGATTTTTGATTGTTGCTTCCCAGACTAACTACAATAAGGCACTTTTCCGTCATCACATTTGATGATTACAATGTGAAATGACGTATAACGTCTGTTTGTATTATATTGTCACATATGTAAAGGCAATGTCTAGTAATAATTAAAATTGTTCTGTAATATAGAAATTGGGTGTTCTAGTTACCTATTCAACTTGCACACTTTTAAACAGTGACACATACATGGTAATAAATAGAGGTGGCACGGGAATAGAAGATTTAAGCACACACAGCCTTATTGCACCCTTATAACTGATTATGTTGTCAAAATTATGATTACGTAGATTGATATGATAAACTAAAACTCTAAAATAAAAAAAAAAAAAATGTGGCAATGTTATCCCCTCTTACATTTCATCTTATATTTCATTGTCAGAATTAAACTGAAGATTGGGGTAAATACAACCAGCCAAAAATTCTTCTTTATACAATAGAAAATAATGGTTGGATAAAAACCTCTTAATGGAATCATGAGCAGTAATTTCAAATTATACCTGATAAAATACTTTACTTTTCAGTGAAAGCTCCATCAAAATGGTTTAGTCTTACGAGATAGGCTCGAACAGTTGCAAAAATTGTAAAAACAATTGAAATTTGGGTCTGTTAAAATAAACCATAAACCATACGAAAAGTTAGTTATTTTGAAGTCACAGATAGATTCACACTTCAATTTTATTAAAATAGATGTGAGTCAGAGTTAAAAATGAATGTGAATCAGAATGTGTACGGAGTAACACAACCAGGGTGCAGTGCTGCAAATTGCTTTTGTTTCGAAAGACATTCACAAGCAACAAGTCTTTGCCGTGGAGGTACCAGGAGGTTCAAACGTAATAATGAAATACAGAGACGCAATGCAGGAGTACATATAGGCTGTAGACATAACATAATAATTAACACACATACGTAATACAGGATTATATACATGGGCGTAACACAAGAAAATATTCATAGACATAACAGAGGAATTCATGTATATACTTAATACAAGAATACATTCATATACGTAGCACATGGACACATATGGAAGAAACACAGGAATACAAATACTAGCGTACCCATCCTCATCCTTTCCTTATCCATTTGCTTGTCCTTTCCATTAAGCAGGAAAATATTTAATGAATCGTGTTTATTTGTTTAAAAAAATACAAATGTAACTTCATAAATAACAAACAAAAATAAAAAAAAAATACAATTAATGTTTGAAAGAATTTCAATAGTGGTGTATTCAGTATTACAGAGTATATATTATTGTTCTTCAAACAATTCTCACTTCCTTAAAAACATTTGAAGTAATTATCCAAATTTCCTCGACAGCTTTTCGCTTACCTTGATAGTCATAAAAATATTAGGAAAGGTTTTTACTCTTGAGAAAGCTAAGTAAAGTTTTCCATGCGAAAATACAGGATCGGGCAAGTATAACCCTACTCTTTGCAATATTATTTAACTTTCCTGGATTTATTGAGAGTAACAGAGGCAGGGGATTTTTTGGAGGGGCAGGGCGTCAGCTTGCGGGGTGCGAAAATTCAACAAATATTTGTATACTAAAAAGTATTGGATTATTTTCTGCGCTCTTACGTACCTCAAGAAAAGCAATTACGAACCAAAAAATAATAAAACTAATATTTTTACCTTTGAGTAATAAATACCATTTTATTGGAAACAATTCAGTAGGTTTAGTCTTCACTTCGGTACATGGGAATGTCGCTCAAACGATGTTTGCGGATTGAATATCTTAGCGAACCGACACCGTAAGTTTAATATCAAACGGTGTATTATTTACAATATGAGTTTACAGCTGGGCATTGATGTACAGAGATCCCTTTATCGTGCGAATGGATTGTGATCGTTGGCAGTTGTGTGACTTGCGCTTGTCTTTGTAAAATTTTAAATTCCGTTGCTTTTTAAAATTAATTCACGTAGAATTGTAGGCTCACGCGTTTTGATTTTTGTTGTTCATTTCTTTCAAGCTATTTTACTTTAGTTAATTTAAAAAAGTTTTTGTGTTGTGCCATAGCACGAGTTTTCCCTACTATCTACGCTAACTCTCACATGTTAAAGCCCACACTCTTCTTTATACATCTATTTCCATTCTAAGAGGAAAAGTTGTTAACGAAATGTATTTATTTGTTTAAAAATGTATGAAGGTAACTTCCACTGTACTAACACGATAAAAAATAAAAAAACAATGCAATTGATATTGAAAATAAATTTTTAATTTTTTAAATTGTTTAAAAAGATTTATTCAGTATTATCGAGAGATTTCTTGGAACAATTCACAACACTTTTTTTTTTAAATATACGAAGTAATTATTCAATATTATTTGACAGTTAGCTTTCCGCTTTTCGTGATAGTCACCAGAGAGTATATAGTCACAACAATATGAAAAAAGCTTTTTGCTCTTGAGAAAGCTACGTGAAAGTGAACACATTGTCTTGAAAGTTTCACCGAATCACTGCTGATAACGAAAATACTGGTACAGGTCAAATACAAACCAAACCTAACAAGACACTTCTTCACTCTTCACTGCATAACCTCATCCCTCCACAATTAGGTAAACAGTACTTGTAGACCTCAGCAAAATGTTAAATGAATGTTTTCACTACACGCATAAGAAACTATCTTCATTGATATCAAGCAACTATTAATAGTACTTCTAGTTGTTGCTGCGAGGGCGAATCTTGAATTAATAATTGTGCAAATAAACCTCGTCAGTCTGCGCAAACCGCGATGGACACAGAAAGCGTGAATAGTATAAGATATAAGAGGAATCTAACTCTTATGCACGTGACTTCACAAAGGGTTGAAAATTTCAAATTACATATATTTAGTATAGGTGTCATGGGTAGTATCGATAAGTACCGAACCAGCAAAAAATTAATAGAATATCCAAGAATATCTCATCCTGAAGACTACAGTGTAAGGCACGTTTCTTTGAGGCCTTTAGACTCAACATTTTAGTTTTTAAGGCCCTAGAATACTTCTTTTTGGAGTTATTTAACGATATATCCCAACAGTTATTCTTATTTGTATGTTCATATCAAACCAAGTTGTTATTGTGGAGTGGATTGAATGACCTGGTAATTCGAAGTTTACTCAGCTGTGTTGTATACAAAAATATTTATTTATTTATTTATTTATTTATTTCAAACGTTCTTGTAGACTAGTTAGAATTCATCAGAGCTGGTAACTTCAAAATCGTATTTACTTCTAAAATATGAAAAACTGTTGAAATGAATGTTCATTTTATGCCATAGTTGATAATGAGACGAAAAGTCTCTGATAGATCCCGTATTTACCAAATATAATGGCATTTATTGATCGTATACGATCAATAAATGCCATTATTTGTACAGGGTGGGACGCTAACCTAGATCTTAAACCTAAACTTATACTAATCTGTTACATTTAAAAGAAAGAGGATAGGACCTGAGATCAAACTTTGCAGGTCCCCGATCTCAATGTACAAAGAATTAAAAAGATAAGTAAAGAATGTTCTTTCGTGCCAATATGCTACTTCTACATTTTGAGATCGATGTTTAACGCCCACAGGGGTCAATTTGTCCTTTTGTGAAATTTAAATTAATATTGCTCTTTTGATAAATGACGTAAGCAATCTGAACTTGTGACTTTTATTAATTTCATCTTTATCAACATGAAAAATCAGCGCTCTACGTTTTGCACGTTTTTTAATAAGACATTTACCTCCGACGCCCATAGGGGTCAATACGACCACTTTCGATTGTGTGACTATTTTGTTTTTTGACATGACGAATGTATGTTTTTACTTGAGGAAAATACGTTTTTACTATTTTCTACTATACGTTTTCTGAACAATGCATCTCGTAACCATTGTTGTACATGTCATTGTTAGCTAGGTACGTTCTTGGTACATTGAATGAAAAATAAGCATTTCTCAATCGCCTCGAGTCTACAGTCATTTCAATCTTTCAGCCGTATCGTGTTAAACGCTGTTTTATTATCGAAAAGTTTGACAGAGCTGCTCAACTATCGACAGGCAGTGCTATTAACGATGTATCCCTGCAGTGAAATTAAACGTGCTATCCGAATAGTGCTCAATTGTGTGTCTAGAATATATTGAAAGGGTTTATCTGAAAAGGAGACCGTTGCAGCGCTCAAAAATTTTAGAGAAGACAATTTAGATGCTGGTCCGATGATTCTGATGATGCTTTTGTGCCTGATTCAGAAGAAGTAACTTCTGATAGTAATGAATGTATTGCAAGAAGTGGAAGAAATGCAGTACATGTTAGTGACGCAGACAAAAACAACATAAGTGGGAATCTTCGTGGTATTCAAATGTCGATTGCTTCATCATCATGTGTATCCACAGCATCAAAGTCCGTCCACGAACTTGTCGCTCCCAATGGAACATCCTGGAAGGAAATTTCGCCGAATTCACATTCAATTGGACAGGTTTCTAACTTCCTAGTCATAAAATTTTGAAAGAAACATTTGCGGGACAACGCAGGAAGCAAAAAGAACTGTCAGTGAAGAAATGGTTTGCAGTGCTTGGAAATTGTTCATCGACATCACATTTGTGAACCACATTCTGAAATAAACTACTGCAGAGGCCCATAGGGTGATTGGAAACATTAATTGGTCTACGTTAGTTGCAGAACCTGAAGCATTTCTTGCAACAATTTATGCTCGTGGAGTGAGTGGGTGCAGAAATACAGATATCCATTGTCTGTGGTCTGACTCCTGGGTATTGCCTTTCTGTAAGGAGACAATGAGCAGAAATCGGTTTTCTGAAATTATGACATTCCTTCCATTCGATGATAAGTCTTCACCTTCCGTTCGCTTACTGTCTGATAAATTTGCTCTCATTTACGCTCTACGAAACATTTATTGAAAACATGTATTACATATTACAGATCTGGACCTAACATTACAGTAGATGAGCTGCATTTTCGGACCAAAACCAGATGTCCCTTTACCCAGTTTATGGCTTCAAAGCCTGATGAATATATATATATATATATATATATATATATATATATATATATATATATATAGCTTTCCTTGTTAGTCGTCAATTTATTAAAAACGCTTTGAGAAAGCTACGTGACTGAACTCGCTGATTTGGATGTTTCATCAAATCACTGCCGATAACGAAAATACTGGTACCTAACAAGGCACATCTTCATTTTTCACTGTTACACTCTCATTCCTTCACAATTAGGTACACAGGCCTTGTAGTCGTCGTCCAAACGTTAAATATTTTTACTACACGCATAAGAAACGATCTTCATCGGAATCAAGCTACTATTAATAGTACTTCTAGTTGTTGCTGCGAGAGAGAATCTTGAATTAATATTTATGCAAATAAACCTCGTCAGTCTACGCAAACCACGGTGCACACAGAAAGCGTATTTAGTATTAGAGTATTGTAAGCCTTCTGAGCGTGACGTCTCAAAGATGGCCACCATCACCAAGAGTTGAAATGAAGTTGGCATCATAGAGGAGAGATCTCTCCTCTATGGTTGGCATTGATACTACCGATAAGTGCCGAACCAGCAAAAATGTAATAGAATGCCCAAGAATATCTCATCCTATAGATTACGGCGTGAAAAACGCTTCTTTGAGACATTTATCCTCAAAATTTTAGTTTTTAAGCGCCTAGAACGTTTCGTTAAGGAGTTATTTAACGATGTAGCTGACTGAGTGCTGCGGGTTGCCTTTAACTCGAATATTTGAATGCGTTTTTTAAGCGAATCCGTCATATTTTTAAAGTCAAAGTGCAATTCGTCACGTCCCCGTAAAATTCTCGTTTTTTAGAGATCTCATTTATAAAGATTGCTTGCATGTGAGAACAGCAAAAAGTATGTATAATACTGAAATAATATAGGAAACGATTAATAACAAATGTTTACAGTTTAACAAAAATCTATCACCCCCCCCCCCCTAAATGATCGCCAGGATCCGCCGTCGTTATGAAGTTTAAAAATAAAGTCAAGGGTACGTTTGTTTTTACACCATCTAATTTCTTGTATGAACCAAGTATTGCTTTCCTGTAAAATGTTTAATTTTCTCATTTTAAGAGGAAAGCAGGTGTTAAATTGAAATGAAAGTTTTTAGAAAAAATATATTTTTCATTAGTATCAAGACCGTTATAAACTGCATCCCATGATTCCTGCAGAAAGTAGTCCGTAAATAATTGTTAGCTTTAGAAAATACTGTACATGTGCATGTATTAGTTATTGTGTAGATGTTCATGTTATTAGTAATTGTAAAAATGTATGCATTGTGATCATTGTAACGTAGATCATTCGTTATTATTTCTTCCTATCTAGTCGTGTTTTTGTTAATTATGATTTGATGTATTGCTCTTTTTGATTTAAATTTATTCCGTGTAATTCATTCACTGTAATGTATAAATTAAAAGAATGAAGTAAATTGAGAAATTGCTCTTTTTTGTGAAATTCACCCAAAAAATCAATATTGAAATCTCAACTAACAACAATGAATTCAAAAGTGCGATTTCTCATTTTGTTCAAAGTTGTCTCTAGATTTTGTAAGAATCCGAAATAATCTTCAGCTCGCTTTGTTGGAGATCCGTAGATGCAAAGAAAGATACTTTAGTAAAGTAGTTTTGAGCGTATACTTCGATTTAAACAGTTTTGATGAAAGTCAGCTCTTGATGACACCTACAGCAGTGACGTTTAAGGTCCCGATTGGGTGACACCGTTACAGCTGATCAAATGTCAACAGTCTCTGAAATCGAATTATAGTAAGATATCGAAAATATTTTGAACCGCGTATAAATTGAATTTTGACAAGGTAGAATCAATATTCTTACGAAAATACGCCATTCGTAAGTAAGATTCTTATTTACTTTCCTCGCTCCACAATACAATCCTGCAACATACAAACTATGAATTAAGAGTGCGTTTATTTCATTACATGGTAGCCCATGTTCTGCAAACAGAAACAACGACAAACAACAAAACATATATTTGACTTGGATCATTCTGTAGTGCTGCCTCGATAAATCCAATTTTATTTGAAAAAGATTAAACATTATGATGCATTTTTCGAATCTTGCGTGTACCTTCCAATACATTCTGTTAGTAATAGAAGGTATTCGCATACGGATATTTTTCTGCTAATCCTCGGAATTCAAAAGTCTTAATATTTCATTATAAACGTTTCAACAATCCTGCATTAATCAAATTGATGTTGTTAAAAAGTCTATTTTATTTTGACCTCGGGTAAAGTGCATATCAAATATTGTACCAAATATTTCGTTATCGTCCGGGAGTTGCACTAAAAGCAGTTAGCTGAATATTGGGGGCGTATGATGTAATGAACTATGTTACCCTTCAGTATTAATTTATTTATTTATTTGCAAAAACAGTTACAAACTGTGTGAGACGTGCTATGGGGAGAAGTTAATTTGAAGTTACATTTATGTCCAGAAGCAAAACAAGGGGCCATCTCTGCATTTGCTCGAGGATCAGGGAAACTGGGCGAAAACCTGATCGAGATGGGGGTCGTTGTCCCTGAAGCTGAAGTACAATACTTGTTACATGTTCTTTACAATTATACAATCCAAATGATATATAATGCATTAAATGTAATTTTTAAAATTAATATTACTTTCCTTTTGGATGCTCGGTATAGTATCTAATTATATAGAAACAGTTATGCAGCAGAAAAGATTTTACTTGAGATTTAAACTTTTGTATCGAATTTAATCCTTTAATGTCATCTGGCAAGGTGTTGTAAAATAATGTACATGTATTATTTGTGAATTTTTTGTAGTGAGCTGTTTATACTGTTCCTGATGAATATGATTACTACGTCGAGTGTTGTAGTTATGGACAAAGGCGTTTGCTGAAAATATACTCCCGCCCTTAAGTCATTTTTGACAAAAAATACTGATTCATATATTAAGAGACAAGGTAATGGTAAAATACCTAGATTAATAAAGAGAGGCTTACAAGAATGACGTGGGTGAGATTTGTTTATTATTCGTACAATTCGAATAATTACAACTTATTACTTGTACTTATTATTCAATAAACAAAATATACAACTTCATAGGGAATGTTACAGCAAGTATTCACTAAACAAATCTGAAGAGCACAACGTAAATTTAAGAAACTTGATCTAACATGTATAACATTTTAAATTTTGTATGTATATGCCATTTTAGTGTTCTTTTCGTATTTGAAATACCGCCGAAATGTGGCTAACCATAACTTTGACCTTCCTCCCGACCTCATTTAAAATGTTCAAAGCATTACCTATTACGTATGTGACTTTAGTGTAATTTGAATAATTTAAATCTTGATAGTAATATACCAGATAATGTTTTTGTCTTGAGAGTAGGTCCTCGTAAGAAATTGGTCGGGCTTCCTTTCGAGTTCCCGATTGCGCATGCGCAGTTGTCCTGCTCATAAGGCCCACTTCTGCGACCACGAGCTGCTGTAGGGTTGCCAACTGAGCAACCGGTTGCCGGTTAACCGGTCTTACCTCAGTGTAGTCGTTGACTCGTTGCATTCGTGTCGACTCTTGCTGGACGCCATCAAGTCTTGGCACAAAGAAAAACAGCAGAGACGGTTCACATTTTCGTTCAGAGTTTAGTTTGCCAAAAGTTATTGAACAGATATTCGGTTTACGAGCAAACGGGTATTCGAAAATCGTCACATGTGAATACATGTTATTAGGACTAGTTTGCGAATACTTGTAATTTCATGATTGTCACAATGTGGCCGCGAAGAAATGAATCGTATGTATGGAAATACTTCGATAAAGTACCAGGAGATAAAGTTGAATGTAACATTTGTTTCAAGCTTCTGAGCTACGGCGGAGGAAGTACCAGTACAATGAGAAATCATTTGAGACTTATTCACAAAAAAGGCGCAGAATTGAAATCGGCATCCGAGTTCAGAAAATCACAACTATGGAACATCTACGGTATGTAGCGTTATTCCATAACAAACCTGTTTCAACGAGTTTCAAGTCCTATCTTTCATCTCACTGTTTTTCTGGCTTCATTTTTTTGTATGATTTGTGTGGCTATTACAAAATGGTATTACAGCCGTTTGAGTATGTTGATGTCCAATCTCGGGGTAGGTACCCCAAATCTCTTTTGCTCAAGAAGAAAACTTAACATGCAGATTTTATTTTCAGATAACATTAGTTTTCTATGGGAACACCTTTTCGACATTGTTAATATTTAAATATTCAGTTTCTTTTTCATTTATCTATATCTCAAGGGAAATCATTCATAATTTAAAAAGAATAATAATAATAATAATAATAATAATAATAATAATAATAATAATAATAATAATAATAATAATTTTAAAGAATAATATTCTAAGTGCTTTTGAATAAACCTCCCTAGTATTACTAATGATCGATTGTTCCAGTAATTGTTACT
The DNA here is from genome assembly GCA_038098605.1 of Gryllus longicercus. NCBI lineage: Eukaryota > Metazoa > Arthropoda > Insecta > Orthoptera > Gryllidae > Gryllus > Gryllus longicercus. The sequence continues at coordinate 281,293 of JAZDUA010000149.1, forward strand.
CATCGTCAAATTCACGTAATTTGGAAATTTCTCTTTTCAGATTCGTCTATTTCATCAAACCCCTTTGAAAATCAAACTACAGATCGAACTGCGTCACAATCCGAACATGTTTCTTCAAAACGCAGCGAGTGGCAAGGTAAGGCCACAAATTTGGTATACTTTAGGTACTATAATTTCTCGACGCTGGTAATTTTTAATGTTTAGAAATAAGAGATGCAAGATATGGAAGTTAAACAATAGTTTAGGAACTCTTGCCTTAGCGTATTGTTTACATTGTTTTTGTTTACACATCTGTGTATCGGGTGAAGGGTCAAAAATTAGGCCTATGGATTAATAACTGGTGTGGACTTCGTGGAAAAACAAAAAGCAAACGACATTGAGCGAATTCTATCTTGTATAAAAATTGATTACGAAAATTATATTTTAAATGTAGTTTTATCGAACATATTAGCTTAACTGAGTAACTTTCGGTTAGTACAAATTATTTTGCTTATTGTGTTCGCTTTGATCATTCGTATGGTTTGTAGGAGTTTATTCGGTTTTTAATTAATTTTATTGCAATTAAGTGTTCATTTTGAAAACTTTTGACGAATTTTATTCGACGGGTTCATATTTTATAGCAATCAACTTAAGCTTAGGAGAACGTTGTGTAAAAACGTGCAATTGTGTCGTTTCTCCCGGAATAACTTTTCAACATTGCGGTACTACCAACTTGTGCTGACGTTTACAACTTTACCACGTATATAACTGAAGTGGTGAAGGATATTACGCTCGACGGTGAGTTGTTAGCATTCGATTTTTTAAATATTAACTAGAATGCAATGTGTTAATTAAAACTGGATATGCGCCTTTCGCATCAATCAATTGTAGGTTAGGTTTCTTGTGTAATTCGCTGTTCAGTGTGCTGGGAAGTGCTGCTTCTATCGCATATTATTTGTGGATATTATGAGAATTTGATATTTGGCGTTGCTTTTTCTCTGCCGTAAAATTTTTGGCACTCTTTAATACCCTTTTTTGTTTTAAAACAATTTTGTGATTTTAACCTTATATCTTAGTAGCCACAACACAAAGGTATGTGGCAATTTATGCAAATAAGATGATTTACTCTGATGTAAAGTAACATTGGCAAGAACCCTAGGTCTTTGGTACCAAATGACATTTGCTGTTCCTCTAGATTGTATTCATATATTACATAAGTTAATGCAAGAATTCAAATTGAATTTGATTTTATAGGAATGAATGAATTCTTATCATGATAGGCTTGTAGATATGTCATCAATCTATATTGCAAGGAAATATAATCTAATTGCATTCATTTTCTAGAGATTAAATGAATCATTTCAAAATATTGACATAACTTTCGCTATATATGTAATTTATACATAAGTCAACTCAAAAGAATTCCAAACAGTAATTGGGTTTGTACGATTATGGCCAGAAGAACTGAACTGTCCCTGGATCAAAAGATGAAAGTGATATATGCATTGGAAACAAAAAACCAGTGCCAAGTCGCTGCTGAATTTGGTATATCCCAGAGTGCAGTATCTCGAATTAAATCCAGGGAATTAGACATTTTTCGTGGGTGGCAGGAAATGCCGGAGCGCAAACGAACTAGGCGTATTGCAAAATATATTGGGGAATCCTTTCATGCTCTGACTTCAACCTCAGAAGAACAGCATATTGTACAGAATCCAGCAAGCATCTTGAGACAAAATGAGACACTAGGATCGTGTAGTAGATCATTTTGTGATACATCAAATATGTCATTTTTAGATGAAAATGTTCAAAGTAGTGATAATAGTGACTGTAATGTATCTTCCGATAACCAACATTCAAACTACAATGATGAAATTTATGAAGAGAAATTCAGTTTGGGAGGTGAGCATTGCTTTCATTTAATTTGTATAGAAAGATAATATTTATGTGACAATAGTTTTCTGATTGCCACATCTTATCCAATTTTTTAAAATTAAATTAACCTAATGATTTTATGAGGGGGTGTAGGGTTTTCATTCAGTGTAATTACTGTATTGTGTTTGTCATCTGGTGCATGTTGTGTGCCATCTTGATTGGAAATTGCTTTCCAATAAGATTTTGCATTATACATTTAATTTCAAAAATGTCTCATTGTTTTGTCATTAGTATCCTGTCTTAATTGTGATGTTGCTTGAAGGATATAAATGTATTTTAATAGTATTGAAATGTCATTATACAGGTTTCATTATCCAGTTTATTCATAATACTCTTGATAATAGGTCTACGTAACATGTCTTGTTATTTTGGCTTGTGGCTTGACGGGACTTTAATCTCTAGATGAATTAATGACCATTGTTATATTTTTTATTGATTTGCATTCATTGGCTACATTTGGGGAGAGAGATTGAAATCAATTTCATTGTGTTTTTCTTCATTCTGCTCTGAGACTAAAACAATTCTTTTGAAATTAATGATTTAAATATTTCTTCTTGGTTTTATTTTATTCATGAGGAGTGGATGATCCACTTTCATTGTAGCTAGCATTCAAAGAAAATAAATACCTTAGATTTTATTTCATTAATAATATGACTAAGTATCTAATATTTATTGTGCTATCTTTTCAAATTTATTAGTTCGATTTGTTTCTTACAGGAGAATTGTTGTCCTACTGATTAATTGCAAAGTATTGACCAGCAAAATCAGATTTCATCATACATTCAAATTGAATTTTCTAATGAAATTTAAATGCATCTATTGTTCAAAAGTGAATTTTCAAGGAAGCAACATTTTGATGTGAAAGATATTTTGCAATAACACCAAAATGACTAAGATGAGGATACCAGTTTAAAGTGAATTACTATCAACTACATTTACTTCTTATAAAAGTGAATCTGAATTTAACCTTCAAGCTGCAGTGCCTTTGTAACATAACTGGCATGATGAGCGGCATAATGTGCTATCAATTTCCATTTGCATATTCAGTTATATTTATCATAACACAAAATTCATTAATACGTTCAGGAAAATAAATGGTTTTTAATATTTGAAGACGTTATAAGTACTAGAGTTCATATATGTATGTACACACTCGCTCACTGTGGGTTAAACACACACACACACGTAAAAATCATTAAGTTCCTAGAATTTAATATTTACATTCTAATTAATATTTTCACAAGTAAGCAATGCAAATTGCTTTTAAAAACAAACATTGAATTGTGATATTTTGTGTGTATTATACTTTTGAAAACTTAAGTAGTACCTAATTTAGAGATTTTTTTGCATGTACCCAAAAATTAATTCAGTTACTTTAGTTAACTGCTCATTTAATGTATATTTAATTTGTTTTTCATATCTTAAAAATTCATGCCCTAATAATAATTTATGAAGTGGAATGTAGGAGGCAAATAAAATAGATCTGAGAATTTGTTTGAAATTATTGTGAATTGAGAATAAGGAGTAAGAAAGTAACCAGGAGATGTGTGGAAATTTTCTCTGAGTAACTGGCACCTGCAAGCCATGATGTAGCCCAATGTTAATTCATGTTTGAATACCTACTTGTTAGACTGGACATTTGCAAAATCACTTCAGATTAATTCTCATGATTCTCTCAAGGTATTCACATACTGCATTACAATAACCCACTTTTCTAACAACAAATTTCTTGAAATTTTAGTGGAAACTACAGATTTCAATACCAGGAGCAATGAAAAAGACAAAGGGAGTAAGTTTATTAAACACTACAGTTTCAAATGCATTAGTCATGTATTGTCTTTGGTTTTTTCCTGACTTTTTGTTACAATATTTTTTACCTCTTCGTAAATCTGATACAAAGTGGAGAAATTCAATTTTGCCTGGGTGGGTAGTTGATTACAATGTATTACAATTGTATAAAAATCTTACTTTATGTGATTAATTTAAAAAATTAATACTTATTTTAGACTTTTTATTCTGCTTCCATAGTTTCCATAGTTATTACATTTACCCGTAAGTCAACTTCGCATTTTAAGCTATGCTCAAATTCCATTGTTTATTAAAGTCGCAAATCGTAAGTCAAATTTAATAAAAAGTATTAATCTTACTCATTTTACACTCATATTTTATTGTTGAGATAGTTCCTTGGATTGCATTACAGAAAATTTTCATGGGGTTGGATGATAAATAAATAATACTTAAAACAAATATATAATTAAAATATTTAATACATTTAGGTGACTGCATGTTGCAAGTTTTCTGGTTTTCGTCAGTTTCGTCCAGTTCATTTTTACGTGTTTTTTTTTGTGCGAGTACGAATTTAATAAAAAAAATCGTTCACGTGTTGTAATATTTGAAAGATGACTTTCACTGCTGTTTTGAATTAATATTTGATGTGTATTAGGATACTAGTTTCTCGCTGAAAGAAAAAAGGGCGTGGCATCATTGACAGCTCTCTGTTCTCGGTTCTGTTCAATTTTAACAGTTGGCTACACTAGCTACCACTGATGCTGCAATGTTGGTTCTCCTTTCATGGTGACATGTGAATATCCAATTGCGTGTGTTTACGTTTTGTTAATGGCACCTGTTGTTAGATATGTGCCTAAGGTTTTAGTGCGTTCTCGTTTCCTTTCCTTAGACGAGAATTGCTCGAATTTAGTAATAGCACCTTTTCGGGAAATGTGAGCCTTCTTTGGCAACTCCTAATAGTAACAAGTAATGACAGTATGAAGATCGATTTCAAGGACAATATAATTTCTTGGTTCGATGACATTCTGGACGTCTAGGATAAAGCACTGAACAGGGTGTACAGATAGCGCCATCGGAAATTATTGGAAATACTTTACGCTAATGTCAGCGCTGATTGTGAAGATTGGTGGCTACATTTTGTTTGTGATCCTATAGATATGTGATTTTCTGGCGTGCGAATATTTCTGTGATTTCTGGTTAACTTGTTTTTCTGCACCATGTCAGATGCCAAACGTGCTCGTAAAGGAAAAACGCTCATTCCGCGTAAATGCAATGTGATCGATTCGGAGTTCAAAATGCAAATAATTCGGAGGCATGAAAGAGGACAAAATGTGTCGACAATAGCCCGTGAACTGAAACTTTCAGTATCATCTGTGAATTCTATCGTGAACGATGCCACCCGCTTGAAAGAACGCAAGAAGGGATCGGCAAACACGAAGCCAGGGGGATCTGCTAAGAAGCGTGAAAGTGCAATGAAGGAAATGGAAAAATTATTAACAGTTTGGATGAAAAATCAAATCAAGAAACGCATTCCGCTAAATTTAGGATCAATTCAAACAAAAGCGAAAAATTTGTTTCAAAACTTGAAGGGAAAATTTCGTGGAGGTCCACGGACTTTTTCTGCAAGCAATACTTGGTTTCTTCGATTTAAAAATCGTGCAGGCTTCCAAAATGTTGAAGTTTCTGCAGGAACAACTGATGGTATGTTTCTTCATTGTTAGTTGACAGTATCTTTGTAAACCTGTTTCAGCATGTGCATTATTGTGCATGGGTGTTATTATACATAATTCAGGCTCAAGATGGTATTTTCAAAAGTGTAACGATGGTAAAATGTGAAGAAACTTTAAGAAACTGCGTATGTTGGTGGTTTCATTTATTAAATCATTTGTTCATTGAAGCGAAAATATTTTGTGCAGCATTGACCACGCATATTACTATTATTATTATTATTATTATTATTATTATTATTATTATTATTATTATTATTATTGTTATTATTATTATTATTATTATTATTTTGTATTTGTTTTTTGAAATTCCGTTCGAATTACATATCAGGGTTTACTGTTACTGAATTTTTATTGAAAATAACTTGTGTACTAAAATAATTTGAGTGTACAGGAATTATTTGTATGTTAATTCAACGCACGTATATTCATTTTTCTTAATTTTCTGAAGAGAGTACCGTCTTTATTTGGTTGAGATGCGAAATTGATTTGTAACGGGCGTCGACATTCGGAAGAAGTTTTTACAGAATTTCGTCAAGTCTTACGAATGCACAGTTGTACGAGTTATAAATGTTAATAATATTCTAATGTTCACATAATTCTATACTATGTAACTGTAAGCAGTATCCTTACTATATTTCACAACGTGTAAGTCTGGAGCTCAGTGATAGAACTATTGTGTTTTGGGCTCGTGTTGTGTTGTTTGGATTTTATCATTTGAAACGTATTTTATTGCGTCTGAAGTGGTGTATGAGTAACAGAAGAGGCGATCATGCATGCGTTGCTATTGAAGTAGCTAGAATGACTGCCCTGGTCCTCCCGGGTCGAGATTTGGCGCATGTCGGAAAACGGCAGATGCGCGCCGAGGCGGCGCGCAGCGGCGGGGACCCGTTGCCATGGCGACGCCGGCCGGCGTGCGCGCGCCTGCGCAGTGGGGCCGGCGAGGCCCGGGCGGCCGAGGTCGGGCCTCACCTAGGCCGAGGCCCTCCCGCCCCCGCCTTCCGCTGCCGCCGCTGTGCTCACGACTGGCGTGCTCGTGAATCGGCCGGTCCGCGTTAGACAGGGACGGTGACGGTGCAGGTGCAATGGTAGGCGGGGCGAATGACGTCGTGGTCGAGTTGCAGAAACTGCCGTACCTGCGGCGATCGGACGCGGAACGCCGCGCGATAGTGCAGCAAGGCCGCCCCACGCCTGCCCTGAGGAGCGTGCAGACGGAGAGGACCAAGTGCAGGACGTTCAAAACGATACGGAAGTGGTACTCGAGGTACCTGTGGCTGTGCGGCAGTTCAGCCAGAGAGAAACTGTTTTGCTGGCCCTGCTTGTTGATGAGTCAGAAGCCCAACGCGTTCACGAGACAGGGGTATTGCGATTTGAAAAACTTGTCCCGGAATATTTCTGCCCATGCCATGACCAGAGCGCATTCAAGTTGCGTTGCCTTATTGAATGAAGAAATCTTACGTCTGACAGGAGCAGGTGAGAGTTTTATGCAATCCGCCGAAGAAAAATATTTGTTCTCAACTTTTATTGATGAAATGTTGATTTATCGTGAGTTCATTGTTACAATATGCCCACCGCGAAAAATGTACTAATTGAATTAATAAATATATTTTCGAGATAACCTTTGCTGAAGAAAAATGCTCAAATTACCGTCGCCGTTCTCATGCAATTTTACGTAACACGTAAACAATGTTTTCCCGTTAAAATAGAGATGTCGCAATTAAACGGTCAAGTGAATTTCTTTCATCATTTCAAATCATTTTTATAGCTCTAGTTTTATTTCTCGAAGTAACACTGCAAACTTGTACTTCTTATCCGTTCATTTGGTAGAATTCCACATTTATCCTATTTAATGATCCTTTGTTCAATGATTTCCATAATTGAAGGTAATGAGAAATCATTGTTTTATTTATTGCATTTTTGCGGTATTGGCTAATAAACTTTTATTGAGTAAATTTAAAATTTTGATTTATTGTACAGAATCCATACATTTTAAAGATTTAAATTAAAATAAATTTTAACGCGAAGTAATTTTAAATTTAATTAACGCATTAACTTGAAGTAAACTAGTTGGAAAAAATATGGGCATCTGAGTCCCGCTCGTTTTTGTGGAGTAATTTCTGAACACATGTTAGATAATTGCTAGCCTACGCTCCGAGACTCGTAAAAATATTGGCATGTTTTATGTTGAACGTGGAATGGTGCAGATTAACATGAATTATTATTGACTTTTATTGATAAACTTGATAACTTTTTCTAGCATATACTGTTAAGCCATGAATAATAAGGTACTTAAGTGGATGTGAAACTATCTGGTAGATAAGGTTAGAAGTGTAGATTATGTAATATCGTCTGGGCGAAAAGAAAACGTATTTTTTAATTAAATTTCACAATTTATACTAAATATAGTGTCCAGAGGCTCGCGGTGGGTCCTCATGTGCTCAGAGGCTCGTGTCATTCTTGTGGAGCTGGAGGTTGTGTGATGCTGAGAAGAATAGTAACAGAATTCACCTGATACGATTTAAAAGATAATCAAGCTAGGCGTTGTTACACTTCTAGTTTTTTCAGAAATGTTTATTGCCAAGAGATTTTATTTAGGCGTGTCGTTTACAGCCTCTTAAATAGTACTTCTAACGTAGAGGTTGCATGTAACTTGTGTACGGAATATTGAGCATAAATTGAATAAATTAGAGTAATAAACATATACACCAAATACCAAGTGCTTGTAAATTACAATGAAATAACTTTACACTTCTCTATAATGCTTACCATCTCCTGGAAATTGGTGTTTGATTTCCTGAGCCGCCCTATCTTGGACTTTTCGAAGGAAATGTCTAAGAGGTGTGTTATCAGCTTTGTTTATTTTTTTAAAATCCGGACGTATTGCTGCATTCAGGGTAGCGTCTCTACCTATGAATGTTCCTGGCTTTTCTCGCTAATTAAAATGTTTCTGACAAGATTGGGTGAGCATATCACATTATTTAAAGAAAATATTAAATACAAGATTTGGGTAATTTACTAACGTGTCATCTCCCTGATTTGTCCGAAAATGACGAAGTTAATTATATTTATAATACAAATGTTGAGAAAATAACGTTGTACAAATAGGCGTTTTAAGAAATACTGTACGTTTAATAATTGTACCAAAACTTTCACAGGCTTCTGAATATTTCTGATTTTTTACTGGAATGTTCTGACTTTACCCGTTTTTTCTGAAAGTGGCCCCCATGACATTTACAAGTTTTAGATGAAATTCTATTTGTGACTCTGAATGAAATTGGTCGGCGGAAGTCGTATTGAAGGGTGTTGGATGGGTCGTTTTGTATCTTGGAAAGTTCAGTGGATTGGACATAGTAGTCGAGAAGAGCTACAGATATGTCAGCATAACGTGTTAGGGAATTTTGGCTTTCCATCGCAGCGGGGAAATCTGCTATATTTATTATTCCAGTTATTATGTAGTATTTGAATTGTGCCAAAATTATTACATTATGATACAAAAAATATTGAATCTGGAGGCAATACCTTTACCAAATCTTACCATTATTAGGAGTGTTGTGATCAACTTATCATAAATTTAATTTTGGCAAATTTCAAGACCGGTTTGAGACGTAATTTTTGTTACGCTTGAATTTTAAACTTGCCACAACTTTCATGTACAGTATATTTCTCGGACTATTAACAGCCATTAAAAGTTGCTCTTACCAATCACATGGAAGACGAAGTTTCAGGAAGAGCGAATTACTGGGCATTTGGCGAATTTACGCTGGAGTGGTAGAACCAAATCGTTGACACGGAGAAAAGTTAATTGCAAACATACTTGAAAAAGCAGAACACGCGCACGTACACTCGACCTTGAAACGGGAAAGGACAGCAGTACTAACTGAAGTTAATTACATGTCATCCTCCTTTGCTTTCGTCTGTGTGTATGATCTTACTGTATCTCCAGGAGTCCAGCAAGTAGATAATTCACGTCAAGTGATATCCTTTGCCGATCGCAAAATTCTGTGGAAGCATGCGTTTTCAGTGAACTTTTCCCCCATTGTTTTCTCTTTTCAGTTTTACTTTTTATCACGTTCACACGTCCAAAGAGTGGGTACACGTATACCTAAAACTCAAGTTAAAATTCATTTAAATTTTCTTTTGATTGGGGCACGTTTTACTTTTTTAAATGAAATGCGACGTTTAGTTGTTTTGTTATACATAATTACTTAGGCAGTGCACTTAAAAATGGAAGTATACAAGTAACTAAATATAGAAGTTTTGAATGGCATTAATTCTAGTTGATCAATCGTTTACAAATTGATGTCTCAACGTAGTAGATCGTTTATAGATTGGATATTTTAGAAATAACAATATTTAAAATAAATCAGTTTTTTTTTCTGAAAATGTAGTAGAAATTGTTGTACAGCCTAATTTAATCGTTTAAAAAAATCGCAGAAATGGAATATTGACAAAATTTCGTGTACCCCCAAATTAAACATTTCCCAATAAAATTCAAAGTCCGCGTAGGTTGTGTCTAGAAATGGCATTTCTTTGCTCTTCCACTCGCGAGTGGGAGTGGGTCCAAAGGGCCAAGCGGCGCGTGTTGACGCTCTCACCGCCGGCGGAGGTCTCCGGGCCGTCCCCGCAGCGAGATTTACGTTGCGTCGCGTCGCGTCGCGTTGCGTCGCGTGCCCAGGTGCGGCGGGGAAGTTCGCACGAGTCGCAAGCGCGCTCCTCCCTCCGCCCCCACCCTTATCCTGGCCCCTTCCCTCCCCTCCTCTCCCCCTCGCTCTCTTGGCCGGGCCGGCGCTCTCCGAAGTGTCATAATTCCGCCCTCTTCCTCCCCCGCCGTTCTTCCCCGCCTCGGCCCGCCCCGCCCCGTCCGGCACCCTTCTCCTCCTCCACCCTCCTTCATAACCCCACTCTTTACCCCGCTCGCTCTCGTAACCATTTTTTATTTCGTTTCCCCATTTTGAAAATATTGATCCGGCCGTTGGATGCGGGCGAGTCTTCAGTAACCTTCGCACTGCAATTTCATAATTCTTTTGCGTTTTCGCATTGTTCTCGTTCGATGCGGTGGTTTTTCCAATATCCGCTCGCCGCCTGCTCGCTCTCGCGCTGTCCCGCCGACACGACGATGTCTGCTGCTGCTGCTGCTGCTGCTGCTGCTGCTGCTTCCGCCACGGGCGCCGAGGGGTGGGTGGGGTGGGAGCGGGGTTGGGCTAATTGCTGTATAGGACAGCGGTGGCGTGAGCGCCAGGCGTTGCCTTTTTTTTTTGCAGGCGGATCCCCTCGTTGTGGGTCGTGAGCGAGCGAACGAGGAATTGGCCGGCTCGCCTCTCCTTTCCCCAACCCCGTGTTATTACTCTCACTTTCCTCGCTGCGCCGAGCCAGTGGCCTCCACCTGCGCGCGCGGAGCCTCTCGCGCGCCTTACGCACCTATGTTTTTAATCACGCGGGGGGGCTGCGGTCGGGCGGTGGAGGGGAGGCGGCGCCGCCCCCGCCGCCGGCGGAGCGCACGGGGGTGGAAGGCAGTGGCGGCGGCGGTGGTGGTAGTGTTAGCGGCCACGTCGCAATTTGGCAACGTCGCTGCATTTGACCCGATATTCCCCCGCCCCGGGCAACGACCGGTTTGTGTTGTCGGCGGGAGGTGGCGGCGGCGGCGGCGGCGGAGTAGAAGCAGGAGGAGGAGGCGGTGGCAACGGGGGCGGCGGAGGAAGAGAAGCCTGGTCGGCGCAGGCGGCGAGCGCGAGGAGGGTTTTGCCCCATCCGTGCGCCGGCTGGCTTGGGAGCAGGTTGGACCGCTGAAGTTGGAGGTCCGCGCTCCCTTCTGTGTCGCGGGCTCCATTTGTTGTGTTATTTTTTTTTCGAGTGGCCGGCCCCGTGGCCCCTCGCTGCTGTCGCCGGCGCCTCCCGCCGCACCCCTTGCCCCGCCCCTCTCCGCGAGCGCCGCTTGCTGCCACCGCCGCCGCCGCCACCGCTGCGCGCAGCCGAGCGCAGAAAAAAACAACTTTCGCATGCAGCCGGTCAGCCACGCGACGTGCTGTGCGGGTTTTTGTTTGTTTTGCGTGCGTGCGGGCGGGCGGAGCGAGCACGTGTGGTGATACTGGAATACATTGTTTTGTCAGGCAGCGTGCTGTTTGTGAACGTGAATGACCGCTGATCGCTGAAAGGTGTGTGCACCTGCGCAGATCATCTTTGTTGTTTTTTCGATGTCGTGTTGTTACTGGAGCACAAGGTGTGTGGTGTGACTTGGGAGAAGACGAACGTAAGGGGTATTCTGTTGGGGGTGTAAGAAGACTGTGACTGACGTAAGTTCGCGTGGTGCGAATGATCCTCTTGATAGTACGTGCACTGTTGCGTTCCTTCGGCCCGTGCATTTGAAAACATTGCCGACAAAGACGAGCGGTCGCATTATCGATTCCTTGCCCGATCCTATTATATGTGAATATTTGAATATTGAATCACATACAACGTTGTCAAACCTCCGAATCGAAAAAAAAGCGTTCCCTGCGAGCTGGGAGGAGGAGCAGCAGCGGCGGTGCGGCGGCGGCGGGCGTCGCGGCTGGCGCGGGGTGTCGTGTGCGCTGGCGTGCCGGCGGCAGCGGCGACGTCGTCCGACGGGCAACCGCCGCCGCGTCCGCAGTCGACGACGAGCAGCGCGCGGGCAGCGTAGCACACCGGCCGCCGCCGCAGCAGCAGCAGCCACCACCCCGAAGGCGGAGAAAGCTCGATGACGATGGAGCCGGTGCGCGCGCCCGTGCACCCGCACCCGCACCACCACCCCCAGCAGCAGCAGCACCAGTCGCACCACGTGCCGCTGGGCCCGTCGCCGTCGTCGTCGACGTCGTCCAAGCCGCGCAAGACCAACTTCACGGCGCGCGAGGTGGAGGTGCTGTTGGGCAGCGTGCGGCGCCACCGCGACACCGTGCTGTTCGGCGTGGCCGGCGGGCGCGGCTGGGCCAAGGCGTGGCACGAGGTGGCCGCCACCGTCTCGGCCGTCGAGGGCATCGTGCGCACTGAGGGCGACGTGCGCAAGAAGTGGACCTACCTCAAGTGGGAGGCCAAGAACACGAGCAAGCCCGGCCGCGACCCGACCTCGCGCGCCGTCCTCGACATCCTCACCAGCGGCGTGGGAGCGGGCGGCGCGGGCGGCGGCGGGGGCGGGGCGGGGGCGGGGCCGGCCGCCCCGGGCTCCGCCGGACCCGGAGGGCCCTCGCCCGGGGACCATCACCACCATCACCATCACGTGCACCCTCATCATCTGCAGCAGCACCATCACCACCTGCAACAGCAGCAGCACCACCACTTGCCTGCCCGCGACTCGCCCGCCGGCGGAGGGGGCGGGGCCGGGGCCGGCGGGCCGCGGAACCTGCTCGAGGAGCTGCTGGGTGAGTGGTGGCCGGTGAGACAAAGAGGAAGGGGAGACCGAGACGGGCGTGAATCATCAGTCGGTTAACTCACGGTAGACGTTGCTCATTCACGTCGAGTTGACAAATCGTGAGTTGTTGTTCTCGGCCCGCTGTCGGCTTGAAACCGTTACTTCAGGAGGTATTAAGGGATTGGATGACTGAAGAAAGGCGCAAGAGCGTTAGATTTTGTAGTTTTTTATAGATGGGATTACGTGCTTGGGTATTACGGAAATCCTCAGATTTCATTCCAATGCAGCATTTCTTCCAGTTTGTGGAGGTTTGCGGAAACAAGGCACAATAAATTGAAAAATTATGAGTGCTGCTTCCTTGGCACGTATTTTCTATGAACATCGTAATAGGAAATAGTCTGTTGTACAGTAAACTAGGTTGAAAATGAGTATCATTTATCGCTTAACAATTTACGTTTTTCTTTTGTCTACTCATTACCTACGCGGTCTTGAGATATTTTTGTATAAAGTGCTATTGTCTTTCTTCAATGATACACATTGTCAGACTTTCTTTGAATGTGAAAATGTGTCGATGTTACTAAAGAGAACATACGTAATACCGGAAGATGATTTCTGTTTTCATTCCACCTACTTTTGTCATTCGAATAGACGATTGTAATCACCGGACCCCCTAACGAACCAGATCGATCTACGCAGCGGCATATTTGACATGATACTTAAAAAAAGTTCTTTTCACAGAAAGTTAAAATCATTTAAAAATCCAGCATTATAATTTTTTCCCTTCATTGCTTGTTTGGATTGTTCATAGATCAGTTTATCCTTCATATGTATTTTGACTTACCACCGACTTAAAAGTATACATAACCTAGACCTATTTTGTTCTATTACATTGAGGTAGATTTCGCATGGGAGTACATGCGAAATCTACAAGCAATTGTATACATACTGTATACAATTGCTTGAAAAAAAAAAAAAGGTTTGGAAAGGAATCAAACGGGCGTGTGTTGATTATTCTGCAATTGTTGCGTGTTGTTCGTCGAGTCTCCGTTCGAGGAGACTTAGGCTAGCGAGAGCGATGTGCACTTGACCCTTGCGGCCCACGAGCTCGGGGCCCTGAGACGTCGCTGTCGGATCGATTGGACCCTAAGAAAAAGAAAGGCGCATGCGCCGGCCTCCGGGAGCTCATCGCCCGCCCAGCTCCCTCCCGGACATCGCGGGTTGCCTGGCAGCCCCCAAAGTGTTATCGGGCATTACCCGTGGTACATCAGACGCCAATTATTGGACTATCAGTCGGCATCAGACGGCAATTACTGGCGCGTCAGTCCGTGTACGGGCCATGGCCCACCAGCGGCGTCCCGGTCTCGCAGCCATGGGTTAAGGGGGGACGTGTGGTTGGTACAGGCATCCCCACGCCGCATTCTGCTCTTGTCAACCTGAGAAGTATTTTTTTTAAACGACACACGGCAACATATACTAGGACATAGCAAGGAAAACGCACATTATAAACTTGCCTGACCGCGAATCGAACCTGGGGTCGCGCTATGGACGGCGAGTACGCCGACCAATGAGTTAAGCCGTCAGGCGGACTCTTATTTAGGTTGCGTAAATCGAAATTCGTGTTTGATACTGGGTAATTGGAAATGCAAGGTCACGCCTGCTGGCACGCGAACGTGCAAGTGTTGTGACCCAGTCGTAAACCCACGCGGCGATGCTCTTCGGCGGACTGAAATAGCGGCGACACGAAAGGTGGACGTGGCGAGGAAACGCGTGCATTGAATGGAAGATTTGATCGCGACCACGGGTGTGTGTTTAGTTTTTATTCCTCCACATTTCAAACGTTTAAAGCCAATTTCGGACAGTATGCGGATGAAAGTGTGTTTTAAATCACGTTGGATTGAGGAGTGTGGGTCCATTGGTTTGTTGTAATGTTAGGACAGAATTACTTGTACGTCAAGGGAATAGGGTTAACACATTGATTTCAAATTTCGGGATATTTTAAACGCGTGGTATTGCTTTAAAAATGACGTACTATTTTTATTGCATTCAAGTGAAACAGATGTTCAAACCTAATTTCTAAGTATATTTAGTTAATTTTAATTGGTCAAAATAATTAACTTACGCAAAGGGGGATTTCATCTTTTAAAGAGATTCTGCGCTCGTCGTTAGAAATATCTTACATATTTGAGATGTCTAAATTAGTTTTTGAGTCTGACGAACGCATATCTTTTCCTTAACCGCATTACCTGGTTGATTTGTTTGGATGTTCTGATCCTTGGTCCTTGGTATATCTTTATATACAAACTACAAAACTCTGAATTCAATCACCTGGACTGCGCTCGTGGGTTGTGTCCCTACGCACTGTAGTGTTAAAAAAACTCCATCACCCAAAGAAAAAGGGAAATCTATATTTTCCTAATCCAATCTGCTCCCAAAATTTTTAAACAAATATTAGTAGAAATTAGTTATCATATATTTTAAGTGGATTGTATGTTTCTAATTCCATTACCTACATAACTCGCTCGATATTTGCAAATAAAGTGGTCTACTTTCAGGATTGTATTGCAGATTACAGCTGCGAGAAAAGTGGTGCAGTTTTTTTGCGTACTACTGTACGATCGACGATGCAGAGAACACAAGAAGCGTAGAGAGCGTCTGTTCGTTGCCTTGGTGATCTTGCCTGTACGCCGAACAACCAGCAGCGTTCGCTTTTCCAGCCAGTTTTTGTGAGCGCGAACTTCGTTCGGTGTTTAGTCATGGTCGAGCATTATTTATGACTGGCATAACACTGCTGGGTAATTCTAGCTCCTTTTTTAGCTGTGGATGGAAATTGGTCGGGATTTATGGCTTTAATTAAAATCGTTGGTGGAGAAGGGTGGGGAGGTCGGATGTATGGTTGTGGTAGAGCGAACTGTAGTGGTGGTGATAACGCGGTTTGTGAAGAATATAAATGTTGATTTTTAATTAACTTTTGAAATTATGTATTTGGGCATCAAATTTTTAATTTGCATGGATTTTCTGCGAGCGTCGTTACAACGTGCATCGCGAATCGCGGGAGCGGCGGAAGAACATTAATTTGCGGCCTTTTATCGTTAAATGATATCCATTGGTCTCAGGGAAGGAAAAATTGTTGGAATTGAGGAACGTACACTTGTTTCAGAGCTGTTGTGTAAGACCCGCGGTAACAGCTTTTGTCCGTTTTCCTTTTGCGAAACGAATATAGAGTAATTACTAGGAGTCGGCTTCCAGAGTTTCATCTGACAACGGCAAAAAACGTGACAGGCGTTGCAGATGTGCAACGTAATTACATTCAAAATCATAACTAAGCATAATTTTTCCGTCACAAAGATATCGCATTGTTACTTTCAAACACAATGTGAGATTGATAGATCTTAATGTCTCGTAGTTCTATTATGATAAAAGTTAATTCAAATATTTACATACAGCGCAGAACATCAGTTTCGTTGTGATGAATCAATGGTTTAATGGTTTCCTTACTTTAGTGGTCGTTGTAGAAATACCATTCAGATCAAAACCAAATTTCTGCATTTGCTCGAGGATCAGAGAAACTGGACGAAAACCTGTTCGAGATGGGGGTCATTAACTCAGAAGCTGGAGTACAATACTTGTTACAGATTTTTTTAGAATTATACAATCCAAATGGTATATAATACATTAAATGTCATTGTTAAATTATTATTACTTTCCTTATGGATACTCGGTATAATCTCTAATTGTGTAGACACCGTTGTGCAACAGAAAAGGTTTTACTTAGGACATAAACTTTTGTATCGAATTTAATTGTTTAATGTCATCAGGCAAGGTGTTGTAAAATAATGTACATGTATTGTATGTGAATTTTTGGTAGTGAACTGTTGATACTGTCACCTGATGACTATGATTACTACGTCGAGTGTTGTGGTTATAGACATCGGCATTTGCTGAAAATATATTCCCGTCCTTAAGTCATTTTAGATAGAAACCACTTATTCATGTATCAAGAGACAAGATAATGAGAAAATACCTAGATTAATATAACGAGTATTATACGAATCACGTGGGTGAGATTTTCTTATTATTCAATTCTTTTTTGTAATCTAAAGGTCTGGGAGCTATAAGATATACTTCCCCAGAATATTATGCCATATCTCAGGCGAGAATGAACATTCGCGAAATATACACAACGAGCAGTATGGGGGCTGACTGAATTTGAAAGAATTCTGGAAGCATAGCGTAAAGAAGTTAATTTAGTGTTCAATTCATTTATATGGAAGTTCCATTTAAGGGTTGACTTAATTGAAAGACCTAAAACTTGTTACTTTAACGTCAGCCATGGATGACGCGACATCGTTAAGAAAAGATAATATGGGTGTTTGCGTAGATTTTGATTTTCGAAACCCATGCTGGCAATGAAAAAGTGTATCAAAACATCAAGCCCCATAAGCCCTCTCCTTATGTGCGACATTGAATATTAGTAATTACTTGTATAGATATAATGACAGTATCATGAACAGTAAAATGTAATAATTTTGGATTGAATCTTTTAATACAAGCAATACTTATTTCACAATAATTGTAGATAAAATAATCAGCAAAAATACACCTTTGGCTACTAATCCCTTTTTATTATCTATTAAATCAATTATTTCTCGTTTCCGTTCTCGCTTTGGTCTAAATGTGAAGGTGTCAAGACTCGATTCCACTGCATTTGTTCCTTTTTGCTTGTTTGTTTCATCTTATGTTTTCTACCCCCTATTTAGTTGTGTTTGCCCTCTCTTTGGTTGTGTTTGTCTATGTCGATGAATTGATTCGCTAATTTATCGTGCTAGTTTTCACTCTTAATTTATTTGGTTCCATTTTGTGTTTGAGAAATGATAAAGAGAGATCACTGAAGAACATTCCAAATGCTTATAATTGCTATTATCTTCTTTTTCGTTACAACTTTTTCCTCTTTTTTCTTGGTGGATCATGCATATTATTACTTGTGTAACAAATGTTGTTAGAACAGGATGAAAAAGAAAAACAACAACAATGTGGCATGTTGGAAATGGAAAAAAAAAAAAAAAAAATCTGCATTGGAATTGAATCATCGCCCAGAATCTCGTCTGCTTACCCAGGAAATTACTTACCAAAGAGGTACAGAACGTGAGAGAGCACATTGGAATCACATTTGAGGCATCTCTGTTAAGTGCAAGGCAGCAGCATCTCTTATTTCAATTGTGTTCTACCTTGTAAGTTAATGCACGACGTTAAAATCTTGGCGCAGTACACGAATGTAGGTTAACGAACGTGTAAGCGCCAATTTGTATTTATATTCGGAGTGGCTTTAAGCCGCTCGGTTTCGAATTTTAAACGCGAAGCTAAGTCAATTCCAAGTTAAAACTCAAATTTTAAAGAGAATTTCATTAAAAAATAAATTGAACTCGCCCCGCTCAAGATGAAATTTAAATGAGATTTACCATGGGTTTTAGACGTGGGCGTGTGCTCATCATAAGCGCGTGTGCGTGTGATTTAATAAACTCTCTATATGTAGGCACGATCGATTTTCGAAGTTCAATTTTCCTTGGGAGATTATTTTAAAATAAGTCATTAACAGACATTGTGTTGTGTGCTGGAAGCAATAGAAGGTAGGAAAAGGTCAAAGACATATTAATGTCGTTTGCGGAATATAGCTTTCAAAGTTTTGATAGTTAATGATTCTGACGTGGAGTGCTATGTGCTCCATTCCTCCTCCTTAAATATTACAACTTGAATATACATTTATACTAGTATTTATTAAAGTTATTAGGCGCAAGAGCAGGTGCTACAGCCTGAGCTACGCCACTGATAAATATATTATTATTATTAATAATAATTTGCATTTAGGCCATCACTGATCACGCTAGACGATTACCGTGTGTAATTTTTCCGGAATTAGTTTTTCAGCTGTATCCCTCAGTACGACAAGGTTGTTACGCTTTGAAGTGTAAATTATGAGATGTTAGGATGATAATGAGAGGTAAAGAGACAATTTCAAATACGGCCATGTCTACGCAGGACTCGAACCTGCCACCTCCTCGGCGCAGACAACGGCTACCGCAACCGTGTGCGCGACGGGGCCGACTTTATTATTGCCATTCAAGATATTACAGTTAATTAAATTGCTTTTAAAATGATATGTAATTCCTGTTATTAATGTTCTAGTATGGTGATTTACGAACAAATAATACGGATTATTTCCGAAGACAAGCTTGGAATTTCAAAAATTATAAAATTTCTATTTTTTAATGCTTGGGGTCTCTAGATATGTTTAACCAGCGCAGTAGTATAAACAACATTGATCTCGGTACCAAAGCGCTAGCGTTCAAATCTCAGCGAGGGCAAGAATTTTTTCGGATTGAGAAAACTCGCAGAGGTATGTGTTGGATCAGTGAGGCGATAACTGAAGTAAGTGGTTAATTTTGGGGGAAACATATGCAATCTAGTTTAAATGTGTGAAATATTCGCCAAGTTCAACTAGAATTATAATGTTACGTAACCGTGCGAGAAAGTATGTGCTGCTGTATTACCACTCTTTTTTTTTGAGTCGGTACGTGGTATACCCAGCGTGTTAATGTAGTGGATAAATATGGTGATCACGGGGCTTATGAGCTCAAGTTCGAATCTTTGCCAGGGCAAGTATTTTTGCGGATTGAAATCAGTCTCAGAGGTATATGTTGGATTAGTAAGACGGTGAGCTATCATTGGCAGCAATATTATGCCATCCAGTTCAAATGTACGAAATTTTCGTCCGGGTTCAAATAGAATTATAATCTGTAACTGCTCCAAATAAGAGAAAGTATATGCTATTTTTGTGGATAGTTTATGGTATCTACGGACCCCACTATTCGAATAAATCTGTGATACACCGGCGGATTGTATTGCGTAATATCCTCCTTTGGAATGTCTATAAATTAAACAGGAAATAGAAATCGGATCATTGTAAAATACAGACTTTGAGAATGTGGAATAGTCACAGTGTGATCATGAACACCAAAGAATCTGATAATAAATTCGCGAAAGGTTTTGTACTTATAAATTCAGAATCCCAAAAATATATGAGTGCCTCTAACTGCAATTTGGCAAATAGACATGTCTGAAAAGTTCTATACTTCATAATCGCGAACAAATATAGTTACCCCAGATAAATAATTGTTGGCGGGCAAATGTCATTTCTGAATCAGGTAGCTCTAAATACCAAACGAAGTACTTCCATTGTTGCGCAATCTACAAGGTTTGTTCTTCGCAGATAAATCAACAATCCGAATGAAGAGCATTTTTCCGAAATGAGCCATATAATTCATATGCTGAAGCGTATTAGCGTCTCCTTTTCTTTTCTAAGCTATTGAGTCTATCCGTTCATTTAGATTTCGCGCTTATACTTTTGCAATACTGCCTCTTCTGAATATTTCATCGTAACAGACATTTAGAATACTACTTGCCTACCTGTTCAATTGTTCCAATTTGGATTTTAATTATGCATTAAATTTAACATTTCTCGTTTACTGGAGCAATATTTGAATCTAAATTGTAATTAGTAGTTAATTCTTTAGCGATTTTTTTTCAATTTGAAACTTAATTCGACGATATTTGAATCCAATTTTATGGATATATCTGTGATATATGAATTTAATTAAATGTTCATCGTAATATGGATCGTTTGTTCGTGTTAAGTTGATGGCTGTTGAGCGGAGGGGCACGCAACTGCTCTACGCCGTATACTCGTCCGCTCAAACCTAGCTTTTACTATTGAACATTCTCTCTATCCAGTAAATACATACAGGACAAACTATACAATACATTTTAAAAACTTCGTGATTAAAAATTAAGTTATTCCCTTCACACTGTGAATAATTGTGGTCATTTCCGTTGTGAACAAGTTTTTCTGAAGTCAGTATTAAGCGGATGTTTTAAAAATTATTTTTTGTGTGATCTTCGCCGACTGATTTCCAAATAAATTACACTAATATCGATGGTTGCATGGTCGAATTTTGGAGTATCAAACATTTTTATTTAAAGATCTGTAAAGCTATGCAGTATGTACTGGGAGTGTCGAATCGGGGAGAACTAATCGAGTGGAATCTGAAAGCGGAGGAGCTCAGACGACAAAGAACTGGAGGCCTCGTGTGTTCGAATCTCACTTCCACACTTTTAATGAACATGTAAGTACAGTATAAGGCACAATACCCTCTAATGAAGTACAAAAGTTCCCTTTTCATTAAAACTTTCGTATTTTCAAAAATTAAGATTCCCCCCCCCCCCCGTCTTTCCCGGACGTCGTTTCGTTAAAAGGTTCCGAGAGAAGGTTGAAATGTAATTAGTATAAAAGTTGCAATATTATCATATTACATAACTGTTGTAATTATTACGATGAAGTATGTGCTGAAGTTGACCTATTAGTTAAATTTTAATTTAAAAATTGGAAAGATTAAAAAATAATGAACATTAATTTTCACATGGATACAAATACAGTATTAGAGATACTAATTTATTTTATGTTCGGACTTATCGCAGAAATTAGTAAACTTCGCTTCAAATTCTCGTAGTCACGGAAGTAATTATTAAGATATTCCTAATTCCAAACGCTTAATTCAAAAACAAAACAAAACAAAAAAAACAACAAAAACAGCTCTAGTTTAATTTAAATAAAAATTCACGCCGTTTCTTATTTCGCCGGCCCTCTCCCCTTCCCTCAACAGGAGGTCGCGCGTTCCTCAGCTCGTGAGCGCGAGCCTCCTCGTACGAGCGTTGCAACGCTTGTCGGGAACAACCCTTACAACGCGTTGTCGGGAACAAGCCTGGTGTAGATAACAGCGCAAGGAACATAACTCCCGTATCGTTGGGAAGATGAAAGCCGGGTTCTAAGGGCCTAGGTCGCACCGTTTCCGAATTATGCAAGATATTAACGTGTGTTACGAATTGCATTTGCGCCTGTGGTTCTTCGCTGATTAAAAATAAATAAATGAAGGAAAAAAGCTAGTTTTAAATCTGGTGCACACCGGTGGTGTTGGCAAGATTCGCTACGCAACAACCGGCGTATGTGGCTCGGGGCATCAGTTATCAGTGCAGTGCCTCTGAACCGGAGGGTTCGAGTCCCGTCGATGGCAGGATTTTCGACGTAGAAAATTCAACCAAATTGAATTCTAGAGGAGGAGAATGGAGGTCTGGAATAGAATTCTTGCTCTGGGTCTTCCGTGGTTTCTCCGATCAACGCCAAGCGAATACAGGAGTAGTACCCTAACAAACGGGCCACAGTCCGCTCGCGAACTTTCCGTCCTTGTATCCTCATCTGTTTACTTATACACACACACACTTACATACCCTACCACGCACGGTACGAACCACTGCGGTTGCTTAGAGCTTGTCCAGGCGGCACTGGTGGGAGATGCCTGGTTGTGGAAAACCCCGCTAGACAACGTGTAGGTCGGCGCCGAATCTCACCATTCAGCGTGGGGGAGATCTGTCACCTCACGCGATAAAAATATGCCCTTCCGGGAGTAAAGGCAGTCACCCGCCCGGTATCACCACTCAACCAACCATACAACTGTTGCATTTACGAGGTTTTGTGTCGATTTGTCTTACAATTCGTATAAAATACGCACCTTTGTTTAGTACAGCAAGGTAATAGAAGGAATGTCAGTAATCATTATAAATGTTTTGGCGTAAATATACAAAACTTATTTAATACTAATAATGTGTGTGTGTATTTGGTATTTTAGGGCCGAATTAATTCGACATTGGTCATCTAGCAGTGTTACTAGGCCCTGGTTTTTATTATCCACTCTTGGGGGTAAGGGAGCCTTGTGGCAGCATGACGAATTCCCATCACCGCACCGAACTTGGCCCGTCTGAATCTTTTCATTTGTCACCCAATTATAGAAACTGATGCGATTTGTGTTAGAAAGCTACAGCTTCATTTTTGCCCCGGTCGAGAATCAAAGCCGGGTCCGCCTCAGAAAAATAGTACGCTGTCATGAGCCACCAGAGGAGCTACTAATAAGAAGTAATTTGAAAATTGTATATTGAATTCTTATGATAGTTGGACACGATGCTTGAGTCTCTGGGATACGAGTGTCTGAGAACGCGTCCATTTGCCCTGCGGAGTTTTTGTTATTTCTGGGGTTTCTTTCGTGCGATGTTATCGAGATATCGCCTTTATTTCACACATTGTTCTATTCTATTTGATGCATGAACACCTGTTTCGGATGAAGCTGTTATCAACACGTTGGTGATCTGTTTGTTTCAGCAACATGTTATTAATTTCCTCTGCCGTGGGATTCATTTTCTTGTTTCATTCATATTTGCGTATTCGGTATTTTTTGGAATATTGCATTGTGTTTTAGTTGTATTGGAATATCATTTGTTCTGTAAATTGTGACCCTGAACCCGTACGTACTGGCTATTAGGTACCTCTTGCCGTACCTACTGGCTATCTCAGATGGCAGTAGATCACCTGCAATTGAGTGAGGTGGATGCATGTTGTTTACGAATAAAATAAGTTGTTGAATGAAGTAAAATTAAAAATTTAATGACTCAGAAAAATGAGCATAGCAAGAAGCGAGTTTCTACTTGAGCTCAGTTTCTCCTATAAGAAAACTTATTCTAGTTAAAATCGAACACACAGGAAAATCTTAAGGCTACACTTACTGGAAATTAGTTTGTCACTTGAATTTCATTCTAGCCAATCCGCGGCTAAGAATCGTTGCCTAAATTACACAAAAATATTTGAGCAAGTCAATTTTTCAATATTGCTTGCAGGGCCTAACTGGAGGCATTGCCAGGCTCTGCGATGACATCACCCGTGTTGTTGTGGAAGTCATTCGCCCCTTCCAACGGTTACGTCCTTTCACTGTGCGACCCGATCGTCTGTAGAGACAGGCATCAGCCGCGACGTCTCTGGGGCTGGGGCGGAAGTTCTTGCAGCAGGTAATGGGCAGTCGGCGAGCTGACCCATACCACAGTTGCATCCACAAATATGTTCCTCAGCTCTCACTTTCAGATACGATGCAGCAGGCGCTCATAATTCAGTTCGTTTTGGTAATTGTGACAAATTTTCGTTATACTTGTCGAAACTTTACGGAATTGTGATTTCCGGAAGCCGTGTAGCGTAATTTCGAAAATGCATGAAGTGTCCTTCAACGTTTCAAATTACGCAAGCGAATGTGGATGAAACTTTACCACACATTCCTTCTAAAGGGCGGTTTAACAAACAGTAAAGTTTAAAACGCGCATTACAGAGTTCTAAAATGCAGTCAAGTGTCCGGAGGTTTAACAAGAAATCAAGTACGGGTGCGGGCGGTGGTCTGACAAGTGCTCGGCGGTTTGTAATGAAGTGTCCGGCGGTCTCGGTTATACCCTCCTTTCATTCCCAAAAGTTCTAGAAGATTCCAAGATTTTGATAAAATACCTGGCCATTAGCTAAGGTTATTGCGTTGTAGAAGAATTTCGGCCATTCAAGTACAGAAATGAAATAGTTTAAAAATTGTCGCAATTATCTACGAGGTTTTACGTAGTAAAAACCTATATTGGCCTGTCCGTCGTAGCAGTTATTTATAATTTGAATAATATTAAACACAGTAGATTAAATAGTTTACAATATATTAGACGTCTTTGAAAATGTCTCACTTGTGAAATGAGTTAGAGGAGCAATTTTTTTTAGGAATGTTATTTTATGCAAAATAGTTGCCTAACGGATATGTATTAAAATAATGACATTGTTAAAAAAGGCGGTGTTTTTTATGAAAACAATAATTAATTGATTATAAATAAATCGTTCATGGCCTGCAATACTAGCAAAGTGGAAAAATGTATTTACTAGTAAACGCATTCGAAGATTTCGCTGACAATTGGAATGCAGTTATTAGTAGACGCTTAATTATTTATTAATTATGGAGTAAGCTTTACCAGAAAGCTTCATAAGAATTCTGTTAATAATAGATGTTATAAAGTAACTGGCATATATTAAAACTTGTTTTTTGAGTTGTGTCAGTGTTGTAACACGTGAACGATTTGAGCTAATATTTGATGTTCCCGCGTTCACTGTCATTGGTAAATCCATAGAGCATAGAATACGATGGAATGGAAACGCAGGCACTTGACCAATGCTGGAGCTGTTGTACGGGGTTCCCACTCTTGCAATTCGCTCACTGCCTGCCGACGTCTACATGCGGTCAAGCTAGTCTTAAAGATTCTTTTGATATGCGAATTACAAACCTTCAACATCGTATTAAAAGATTAGGTCATCATTACATTTCGACACTTCACAAAGAATCAACGGGGAAAATCCCTAAAAAAAACATCGTAGAACAAGCCCAAATGACTTTTTTTAAAAAAATATTTCTTTAATAATATTCACTTTAATTTCGTAACAAAAATAAGGAGTTTGTTGAAAGTCTTTTTCTTCTATACTTCTGCTTTTTATCCAGTAATTTTCTACAGGGAAATTTTTAATTGCCCTTTATCTTCTCATAGGAGGATGCCAACTGAAATTCCCCCTCCCCTTTCATGCGAGAGTGTCGGTTCCCGCATGGCCGCCTTCCCCAAGGCGACAGTTGGCAAGAGCTGCTGTACTCGGATTTAAACACATTAACTTCAGGGCCTGGAGCTGGAAGGAGAGGGAGAAATTGCTATTCAATTGAGAGCTCCAATACCAAAAGTGAAAGTCGTAACGAAACTTCCGATTGGATGAGTGTGTCCCCCTCTTCGTTCAGCTCGTGTCCTTGAAGTGAAATTATGTTTAAATCGGAGTATACATGAAATAATGAACGTTAATTTAAATTAGTGTCATAAAGTCTAATTTTATACTCAAATACTATCAAAACATTAACATATGTTATATCATTACTTGCCTCTTTGTGATCTAATGCTTGTGAGAAAAATACAGTTCCATAAAAAAATATGATTTAATTTCTCGAAAACTAAAAATATTTGAAGCAATATCTTTACAGCGTATTACTTGCCCCGTCATTCTGCATTTCCATATTTTGAACTGTTTAGAAGTTATGGGGGTAGTTCAAATTTGGTGCAACTCCCTGTGTATGTATATTAATTTTTTATCTTTGTAGTTTCAAAAAAATATCCAGACAATTATATAAATTATTTTCAGGGTTATACCCTTCCATTTTCTATATGGGTAGATAGGTAATAAATTTGCTACTGTTGCAGCACAGCACACTTTCTAGAGTGATATTCTTATTAACATTAAATTTTACTCTCGCTATACAGTCGAAAACGGAATCCGGTAATTACGGGAAAACTGCCTTCAACGGAAAAACGTCGGTCCCTTGCGTTTGCAATATAAAATGCATGTAATTTCGCCATTAAACGGAACCTGCTGAACGCGGAAACACGCAGACTTTTTCACATTATTTTGATCTGGCAACCTGGCGGTTGTGGAAAGGAAAGATGTTAGACGAAGGAATGACGTTATCAACGGTTTGAGGCACGCAGCGCGACCGGCTTGAAGTCGACAAATTCCCAGAGGGGGAAGCAGATTCCGATGACGCAGGTGCTGTCGTTTCTCTCCCAGCCCGAGATGCTTGTGTGAAAATCGCCAGTGTCCTCTGAATATTCGGAGCTGTTAAACTGTTCCGAGTCTTTAGTTAAGTACTGTACGTACCGTGTTTTTGTTGTAGTGCTCCGTGAATGATGAAGTCGGGGAAGAGGAAAATCTTGACATTGCAAGAACGTGTGGGCGTATTAGAATGCAAAGGAAGAATGACAGTCCAGGCCATTTGCGAAAAATTTGGAATAAAGAAGACACAAGTGTATACGATTTTTCAAGAGAAACAATCTATTATGGACAAATGGTTGCAAGGAAACCCTTCGCTCTCCAAACGAAAGGCTGCTGTAAGTGGGAACGAAAGAATTAACGAACTCACATGGCAATGGTTCGTCGTAACGCGGGCAAAGAATGTCCCGATTTCAGGGCCCGTTTTACAAGCCAAGGCTATTGAAATCGCTCGCAAGTTAGGCAAGAGTGATTTTAAGGCTTCTCACGGATGGTTGCAATCGTTCAAGAGGAGACATCAAGTATCTTTCAAGACTGTACGTAGTGAAGCAAAGGAGAGCGATTACAATGCAGCAGGTGAGTGGTTGAACAGAATTTCGGAATTCATATCTCAAGTCATATAATTAAAGCATAATTATTTTGTGTCGAAGTACATTTTATTGGGCGTAGTACATTTTGAAAACCGTAATAACGGAAAACTGTCTTTATCAGAAATATCGTTCCATAAACAGGTTTGACTGCATTTGTATCCACTTTGCCAAATTCTCAATTTTCGCCGTCTTAATATTTGACAGTTGAATGTGAAAGCTCTGTCCGTAGTTCTTTGCCTCACTTTCATTCGTGCAACGAACACATTGAGGCATGTTAAAATACAGAAATAGTGATTTATATCTAAAAAATACAAATGATACGTTTCTACGCATATATTTTTATTTGCTGCTTGTATATATGTAACAAGTAGAAGGTTCAAAATCAACGAAATATCACGTGGAACGTAGTCCATGCACTTCGAACACACGCTGCCATAGCAGGTGAACGCATCATTTCCTCTGTAAAATTCTATTCTCTGTGGATCTTCCGCTTTTGCCTTAGTAAATCTTAATGCGTTCTATTTCCTTATATTTTGATGAGTGATCAAGAGGGGAGAATCTTAGTTAAAAACTGTACTATTAGCTAGCCTAACTTCTTAAAATGTGTAATTTCATATGATTCAAGTATTGATCTATTTCGGTTTGTCCCTATTCACCTTCACGGGCATATAATCGGAGATTCGGGGCAAGGAATCGAAGCTCGTGAATCACGATATCGCGCGTGAGGAATCGAATCCGTCGACTCCGCTGTGACGTCATGTAGGCTGCTTCCGATTCGCCGTTTGGAATCGATTCTCAGGCATCACAAAGACGAGACCCGACACAAGCGGCAAAAAGTTTCTTTACGGGAATGGATGTATTACAGTATTTCGCGATTGAGAGCGGGCGAATTTCGTCTAGATTGTCAAGGAAAAGGTCGGCCGTTTGGGATTATTTTCAAGCTCCAGATGTCGCTAATAAAGTTACGTGCAATCTGTGTAGAACAAATTTATCTTACAACAATAGTACTTCCTGTATGATCAAACATCTGAAGACCATACACGGTGAAACGGTGTTGAAACAAGATGAACCAATTTACTCAGGTGAGTCAGTTTCTAAGATGTCAGTTTTAAAGCACCAACAATGATCAACCTTTCGCGATGCTTTACGTAGCACTGAATTTAAGGTGCATTGTCCAATTTTAACAAATTTATATAGAAAAGATATACTGTCTCATATTTCCATACAGTGTGGTGTTAATGATCTTGAGCCTTTATTCTAAAATAGTGCATCTAGCTAATCCTTGGTATATATTTTTACATTTTGTGCTTTCGATGTTAGTATTTTTTTATTGGTCTGTCGTATTGTGTCACTTGAGTAATTACATTGTATTTAAAAGGAGGATAAATTTGTAATTTCTAATGATAGAAATTGAAAAGAAAAAAAAATCTTGAAACATTAATGTGTAAGCACCCACCATATGCATCATTGTCAGAAGAGGACTGTTCTTGGGAACATCTCTTTGCGCGCCCTTTGGGATAAATTCTTAGATAATTCTTATTGTCTATTTTTCTTAAAATTATATTTGAACATTCTAAAAGAAAAAAAGAAAAATATCGAAAAATGTTTTGTCTACAATTCTGCCAAGTATAGAAGGCATCACTGTAGTTCGTCACTTAACAAATAGGAGGACATTAATTGCTTATTGCTTCCTGTTGACTGATTTATATTTTTAATGGAGATTCAGGACACAATTCCACGTGAAGTTTACATTTAAAGGTAAAATTTTGCGACTTAAATTCATTTTTATAGTTATTATTTTATGCCCGTTTTAATTTATTAAATACAACATATGAAACATAAAAATTTTTGGCATGTAAAAATGCAAATGTTAAATTATTTTGAAGTGCCAGTAAAGTTTTTTGTAGTTATGCATATTTATTATTCTACCGCTGTCCTATCTTTGATTCTTAATATTACGTAGATGTATTCATCAGCCGACTGGGCTGATCGGTAGTTTTCCATGGTTTCTCGGATCACAACAGGTAAATGTCGTGCAATACCATAACAAATGGGCCTTGGATCGCGCGCGATCTCACCTTCCTCTTCCTTGTCCTGTCCTCATCTCTCCCCCTCTCTCTCTCCCCCCTCTCTCCCTCTTCCTATCTCTCCCCCTCCCCCTTTCCCCCCTCTCTCACCCTGTCTCTCCCTCTCTCACCCTGTCTCTCCCTCTCTCACCCCGTCTCTCCCTCTCTCACCCTGTCTCCCTCTCTCACCCTGTCTCTCCCTCTCTCACCCTGTCTCTCCCTCTCTCACCCTGTCTCTCTCTCACCCTGTCTCTCTCTCACCCTGTCTCTCTCTCACCCTGTCTCTCTCTCACCCTGTCTCTCTCTCACCCTGTCTCTCTCTCACCCTGTCTCTCTCTCACCCTGTCTCTCTCTCACCCTGTCTCTCTCTCACCCTGTCTCTCTCTCACCCTGTCTCTCTCTCACCCTGTCTCTCTCTTACCCTGTCTCTCTCTCACCCTGTCTCTCTCTCACCCTGTCTCTCTCATTCTCTCTCCCTCTCTCTCCTCTCTCCCTCTCTCTCCTCTCTCCCTCTCTCTCCTCTCTCCCTCTCTCTCCTCTCTCCCTCTCTCTCCTTCTCTCTCCCTCTCTCCCCTCTCCCCCTCTCTCTCCTTCTCTCTCCCTCTCTCCCCTCTCCCCCTCTCTCTCCTTCTCTCTCCCTCTCCCCTTCTCTCTCCTTCTCTCTCCCTCCTTCTCCTCTCTCCCTCTCTCTCCTTTCTCCCTCTCTCTCCTTCTCTCTCCTTCTCTCTCCCTCTCTCCCTCTCTCTCCTTCTCTCTCCCTCTCTCTCCTTCTCTCTCCCTCTCTCTCTCCCTCTCTCCTTCTCTCTCCCTCTCTCCTTCTCTCTCCCTCTCTCTCCTTCTCTCTCCCTCTCTCTCCTTCTCTCTCCCTCTCTCTCCTTCTCTCTCCCTCTCTCTCCTTCTCTCTCCCTCTCTCCTTCTCTCTCCCTCTCTCTCCCTCTCTCCCCTTCTCTCTCCTTCTCTCTCTCTCCTTCTCTCTCCCTCTCTATCCTTCTCTCTCCCTCTCTCTCCTTCTCTCTCCTTCTCTCTCCTTCTCTCTCTCCTTCTCTCTCCCTCTCTCTCCCTCTCTCTCCTTCTCTCTCCCTCTCTCTCCCTCTCTCTCCTTATCTCTTCCTGTCTCTCCTTCTCTCTCTCCCTCTCTCTCTCCCTCTCTCTCCCTGTCTCTCCCTCTCTCTCTCCCTGTCTCTCCCTCCCTCTCTCTTCCATCCTCTCCCTGTCTCTCCCTCCCTCTCTCTCCCTCTCTCTTCCACCCTCTCCCTCTCTCCCTCCCTCTCTCTCCCTCTCCCTCCCTCTCTCTCCCTCCCCCCTCTCTCCCTCCCTCCCCCTCTCTCTCCCTCACTCTCTCTCCCTCTCTCTCCCTCCCTCTCTCCCTCCCTCTCTCCCTCCCTCCCTCTCTCCCTCCCTCTCTCCCTCCCCTCTCCCTCCCTCTCTCCCTCCCCTCCCCCTCCCTCTCTCTCCCCTCCCCTCCCTCTCTTCCTTCCCTCCCTCTCCCTCTCTTCCTTCCCCTCCCTCTCTCGCCCTCCCTCTCTCGCCCTCCCTCTCTCGCCCTCCCTCTCTCGCCCTCCCTCTCTCTCCCTCCCTCTCTCTCCCTCCATCTCTCTCTCCCTCCATCTCTCTCTCCCTCCATCTCTCTCTCCCTCCATCTCTCTCTCCCTCCATCTCTCTCTCCCTCCATCTCTCTCTCCCTCCATCTCTCTTCCACCCTCTCTCTTCCACCCCCTCCCTCTCTTCCACCCCCTCCCTCTCTCTCCCCCACCCTCTCTCTCCCTCCCTCTCTCTCCCTCCCTCTCTCCCTCTCTCTTCCTCTCCCTCTCTCCCTCTCTTCCTCTCTCTCTCCCTCTCTCTTCCTCTCTCTCCCCCTGTCTCTCTCTCCCTCTCTCTCTTCAATGCACTACACTGCCACACATGCCGGGTGACCGGTCGAGAGTTTGAAGCTTGTCTCCGCTGGTGGAAGATACCTGGTTAGGGAAAAACTCGCTAGCCGCCAATAGTTCGGCCCTGAATCTCGCCATATAGCTAGTAGTTGACGTGCCCGCAATCACAAAACGAATCAATCAATATTTTTTAAAATTGTGGAATACAAATCATTTTCCGGATTTGTGCAGTCCCTCCGAAGCAGTTATCGAATATTTATTTTACCCAGAGCGAACCATCGCCGAAAAGAGTGCTCCTCCTTTCCAACCCGGACGCGTAGCTTGGAATTCCTTCCTTTTCTTGTGGAAATGGACTTTTGGGGGAAAATATCAGGTTTTTGTAGCAAAACGTTTGAGAGACCCGCGCTCTGTTTCTTATTTTTTAATTGAATGTAAATTTACTAAATCCAATTTAAATGGGATATCTCTCCATCACGTAATATAATAGAAAATTGAAATTCGTTGGAATTAAATGTGTTTTAAATCAGTCATCTTAATTCAGAATATATTTTACATAATAAATATGCGTTCAATAAACAATTGCGGTAGTGCTGCTCGACTTTTATGGTCGGATAGGTGAAGCTAAATAACGAAATTAATTAATTCAAATAAATAATTTACTACAGGCTATGGTATAATGAAATTATTGGATTGTATGTAATATATAGGTTATACACGAATGTAATTTTAATTGATATTTCGTTATCCACATGTGCTTGTTGGTGTCGACTTCGCCCGCCTTAAATAGGATTAAACTCTGCAAAACGATTCTTTGGTTTCAATGGCCTGCGTCTGCCCCGCGTCAACTGCTTTATGGCGGCTCCACACATTCGGCATTCGCCGAGTACCGAGCTACTGCTTGCCCAATTCCGAACAGCTGATGTGTTCGACGAATGTTCGCTCCCTTTGATGTGTTCGAAAGACCGACACGCGGGGTGTAGGGCGAATACCGAATGTTCGGCGCTCAGCGGATAAGATAAATTTATTTGAACTGCAAATGGGCATAACCCGGTGGCAGCTAATTACATAAATAAAATACTACAGCTAACATGCAAATTATATAATAATAATAATAATAATAATAATAATAATAATAATAATAATAATAATAATAATAATAATAATAATAATAATAATAATAATATAAAATAATAATGAAAATAAAAATAACATTGATAATAAAAATAATAATGATATAAAACTGTCTAATTCATAAAAAATTTAAAATTACCTTAAAACAAAACAAAAAAAAAGAAAGAAAGAAAGAAAAGAAACATAATCAAACTCCGCACTGAATAGCAAGCAACCCGTCCACACTACACGAGATTCGGCAAGCGGTTGCTCGGGATTCGCCGTATACCGCATATGTGGAGCTGCCTTTAGATACATCAGCTCTGTCAGCTGCTTTAGATCGCGAATCCCCAAATCTGAATTAATGTTAGAGGGGAACGCCCATGGGCATCATTGACGTGTTGTGTGTGTGTGTGTGTGTGTGTGTGTGTGTGTGTGTGTGTGTGTGTGTGTGTAGGCTTCAAGACTCCTCAAATATTTGCAAATACATCCATTATTTGTATTCGTATTCTCATCTCATTATTTTTACTTCCGATTCTTTTAATATAACATTTTAACGATGCTATTTATTAGTTTTGCAGTATAACAGTCAAACTGAGAAACAAAAACATTGGTGTTCACAAATTTAGTGTGGCCTCCCCCCCCCCCCCCACACACACACACTTAACCACAGGCATATAGTAACACGGTTTTAAATGTAGATGCAAACCGACGCAAGCCATGAATGTGGCTGGCAAGGAGTGTACTATGCCTTTGTAATCAAGGTTAATCGACACCTGGCATTCCGATATGAAAAATATTACCTATATGTCATTTGGGATGTCTCAGTCTATTGGACAAAATTCGCAAAAGACTACTTGCGATAAGAGTGAAAAAGAAAGAAAAAAAAACGTGAATTCGACTGTTTCAAATTTGAATGTGCGATCAAATGGGTTAAATGAATGCAGCCATCATAAATGCAATCGCATTTAATAATGCGACATTTTCACACGGCTTCGGCACGTATTATAATATTAAGTAACCGTTACAAATTAAAAGAGGAAAATATGTATAGCAGAACTACTTTCTTGCTGCGTTGTAATCGATTTATACCTAACTATACCCCTATTTATACCTTGTGTATTATGTGAGTGCGTTGATGACTTCAGCGCTTAAGCGCTCCAGTTAAATCCCAGCCTGGAGAAATATTGTTGCCGGTTGGTTGCAAACACTAGCTGTCAGATGTTGGGTCTATGAGGCTATCATTCTCAGTGAAATGCTGGCCGCGATGTAATGTTGTATTCAAACTTGTGCGAAATTTTCGTTCGAGTTACTCTTGTATTATAAAATTACATAAGTTACAGTTTATAACGTTAAACGTGGTCCAAGAAAGAATGTGCCTTTATAGCACCCGTGGTTTTAATATTTTTGTGGGTTTGTTGATTACTTTTGGCGAGACAATGTAATGAAGTAATCTTGATCTGATGCTGTTATCCAGCTTAATTTTTTCGATAAAAGTAGATAAGTGTATTAATAAACAAAACACACACATGCATTTAACAAAGCTTCCATTTTGCTTTTAGTGAATACTATTTTCACATACTTATATTCATTTTTAGTGAGAGAAATGCTGAATATTTCAATAAATTACACGATAGTTTATAGATGGTTCATGCATTACCGATTGACTGTGATGATTTATAATTACTTAGAATCGTCAGTATTTCAAGGTTTCCTCTCGAAATTTATGGTCGCACGCGAATTCATAAGCGATTGTATTTCTGGACACATGTTTATTTTGCTGTACATGTGTAGTATAAACAAGTAACATGCCTGGATAGAAGTGCAGGCGTGGAAATTTGGCGGCACTGTTTCCGTTGCCCGTATCCAAGCAACCAGCGGATGGCCTTGACAGCGTCGCAGGCCGCAGCTGCGGTTATAGGCGAGCGGTTAGAGGGTTGTGGTGAAGCGGGTCACGGGCGAGGGCGACGCGGGGGCCGGGGGAGGCGGCGGCGGCGGCCCACGGTTGGGGGCTGGGGCCCCCCTCGTCTGGACTGACGGGGATCGCTCGGCAGCGTGGTGCCGCCGCCGCCGCCCGCAGCGCCGCGCCGTGCCTAGTCAATTTCCGCGACCGTCATGTGCGGTTAGAAACGCAGCGTTGCAACGCCGAAGCGGTCGGGACTCGGGGCCCCCCTCGCGCGTACCGGTTGCGCGCGCTCCCCTCGGACGCACTGCCATCCGCAGCGCGGCGCGGCGCGGCGCGGCTCGGCGCGGCGCAGCGCGCCAGTCAACCGCCGGGCGGGCCGTCGCTTCGCGCTGTTTGGTGTGCACAGCCACGCGGATTATATTCGGAGCGGATTGGAAGGGCAGTGAGATATCTGGCCGTCGGGCGGATTCGGTGTTTGTGTTGATTCTGTTATGGTGTGACTTGAATGACGAATGTTGATGACAACTTCATTTGTGTAATGGATTCGTGCTATGAATGAGAACTAGAATTTCGATGAAGTAAACTTCGATGCTACAAGAGTCAGAATTCGTACGTTCGCCAACGGACATTCGGTTATGTAATTGAAATGTGTCAGTAGTGCGACGGAAACAGTTGTTTTTTTGTGAGCAACGTAATGAGTTCGCGACCACAAAACTAGGACTTCGCAGCAACCTTGTGCCGTAGATCGCGGACCGTAATTCGTGCCCACAGAAGAGTCGCGCGGTGGGCCAAGAAGCTCGTGTGAGTGTGTGTGTGTGTGGTTCGCACAAACCGCGTGGCAGCCGGCTGCTGCTGCCGCCGCCACCCTCCCTCGTACGTGCCCGCACGTGGCCTGTGTGTGTGTGTCGCCGCCGATGGATCGCGCGCCGCCGCCGTCGTCGCCGCCGTGGGCGCCGGGCTTCGTGGAGCTGGACAAGGAGTCGGTGAAGCAGCTGCTGCGCGCCGGCGACGCCGTGGTGGAGCCCATCCCGCGCGAGCGCATGCCGCACCTGATCCGCTGCGAGGAGGGCGGCGGCGGGCCGGGGGAGGCGGGGGCGTGGCGCAGCTCCATGTCGGAGGTGTGGGAGCGGTTCGGGGCGGTGCGCGTGACGGCGCCGCGGCTGGCGTGCGCGGGCGCGCGCTGCCGCGACGTGGTCGCGTGCCGCCTGTGCTTCCAAGTGTACGTGTACCGCAGCCGCCGCCAGGGCACCAGCACGCTCCGTCTGCACCGCTGCCCGCCCCCCGGCCACGGAAACGGCGACGCGCCCGACCGCCGCGCCGGCGCCTTCGCACCCGGTGAGATGACGCTCCCTCTTGCGTCCGCCCCTTTGAGGAGGATGCGTTGCTACGTCCATCCCCTTCGGTTTTCCTCTATAATATACACAATAAAACATAATTCCTCGCAAATGACTTACTATAACAATTAGACAACGAATGGAAGCAAAAGTTTTAAAATTTTACATAACAAAAATATCAAAATAATATATGTATCTCCACACGCACTGGCGGATCCAGGGGGAGAGGCAGTCGTTTTTGTTTACCTTCCTTCATTTGGCAAAATTGATTTAAATATTTGTTCGAATTATGAAATTATTTAAACAATAATATTGTATAGTATCAAACCCACATTTCATAAATCACATACAATGTAATAATTGTGTTTATTATGTAAGAAAAAATCTTCGATTCCCCCCCCCTTCCCCCCCCCCCCCCCCAAATGATCGGCTGGAACTGCGGATCCGCCCCTGTATAGACACGTGAAATATGACTCCGGGTTCGATTTTTACTGTCGTATCCCAGTTCCGAGAATGTGAAAGCTTCTGCCAATAGATAGCATACAGCCTTGCGGCCCCCAATTGACTCGTCGATCAGCAATGACCCCCCACCCCCCTTCAAATTTCATCGACTCCCGAGAAGTAAACACCAACCGACCTGGCAGCCCTTTGCTGTTAGCTTTAGACGGCGTCACACCGCGAAAGCTTGAGGCTCTAACAGGCAATACTCACTTGATGTTAGGATTATCTTGAATGTTTCCAGCTTGTTCAGCACCGTTTATAATACATAAGTAAATTCTTAAATGCTTTGAATCATGTTATTGTTTTTGCGTCAATTAGTATCAGAGAGTTGGAGACCCTCCCGCCTGCTGTTATACACGGAAATCTCTGCACCCCACCGCAGGACCTGTGGCGGTTTTATATCGCTGCGCCGGCGCCATCTTCCTACCTGTTGCCAGGATCGCAATTGCCTGGGAGGGCTTGTAAAGAGACGAAAATGGAGCACGTAAGGAAAGACGGGAAGGTCCAACACGTGTTTCAATAATTCAGATATAATTATTTGAAAAAACGGACGTTACTTGAAATGATCCTTTTTATTTAGGAATATGATTTCAGGGTTACAGTATTATTTGAAGGTTCAGAATAAATAAATGAATAAGTAAACAATAAAATAACTAAATGAATTAAAATTAAATAAATCAATTTTACATTTGCAATGGAAACGTTTTACAGTATTGGTGTTTGGGCTACTGCACCTAATTCTGGTTTTGAGTGGACTGCATTGATAAGGTAGGCGGTGAACAGCAGTCCCGAAACCCGTTGATAGCTCAGGGAGGATTTATGTAGTTCTTGCACAACTGCATTTAATAATCACTGCACTTAAGTACTTAATTACATGGTACAGGTTCAATGATAGCTGGAGCACAGTACTAGTAAATTTCCTGGCGCGTGTGGTCTAGTGCAACCAACTTGCATTGCATAGACAACAGAGATGGAATTGGTTGCAGCGCACGAATTGGATAGAGTCCTACTTCGCACGAATAGATACTACTTTACGCGTGCTCGGGAGCAGCGCGAGATTGCACGAAAAACTGAATGTTCAAGTGGTCTGACGCAGAAAACCTACACTACATCGACCGTATACTTGAAAGTTGCCAACTGGGAACAGCGCGAGGTCGGACAGTAATACTTTTACGTATGTTAATTACACACGGAGCCCGCCAACACGGACCACACGCGTGGCTGCTTGCTGCGGAACTGAATTGGCGGTTTAACCACGGGAGCTTCGTTAGACCGCGAGCGCTCAGGGGAGAGGATGGCAGAGGGCCTCCGCCTCCGCCCGTTGCAGGTCTAACAAAGCGGACGGAACCTCTCAGAACATTCTATCGCCAAATTCGAATGGCTAATTGTGATAGCGAGGCTCGCACGTGCGATTCTGGGAAAACCGTGGGCCGGATCCGCTGGCGTGATCTTTCGACGCAACGGTCTGGTGCTTATGGCGATTACAGAACAACAGTTCTGCCTTGCTTCGTATGAAATAAAATTATATTTATTCTGCTTTGCAGTAGGCCCGAACAATTGGTATCTAGCCAAAAACTACGTAACTGAATCGAAGTGCAGACGTCAATACCGTATCTAAGTTACTTTTTCAATTTTCAACAAAACAACAGCAATTGAGGAGAATCTTAAAACAAGACTGGTAGGATTGTTTAGAACGGGGGTAGACTTGTAACTAGAATGAAACCAGCGGATATGATTTTCTCCGTAGGTGTACGCAGCCTAAAACAAGAGAGGATCAATTACATTCCTGATCCCGTCTGAGCTTTCTTTTTCATTAGGCCCTACCTTTTTTTACTTGAATCATATTTTTTTAGTTTATAAATCAAGCATACAAGGAGAACTACAATTTCGTTTTAGTGATATTAAAAGTACAACTGATCCAACAATGTTACCCTATATTTTGGAAAATCCCCCCTTTTCAAAGGTCAGTTTAAATAAGGGTGAAATTTAGAATTAATATTATCTTCGTAAATAAAATATTTTATTATGTAGGTCTACTGAGCCCCCTTTCGAAATATTTAGGGGGACCACGCCCCTCCCCTGAGCCCGTCTCTGCGCCTGCCTATGATTTTCGCCCCTTTAATTCCAAGGACGCGCTACGAAATCTGCCTCCGTTTGAGAGTCATCTCGTAACGTTCTCAGCGCTGGAGGTGCAATGGTACACGCGCGGGGGCTTGCGCGTCAATGTGAGACCGTAGTGCAAAACTTTTCTAAAACCCTCGTCACTTTCTCGCTTTTAGGTTTTCTAACATTCTATAGCACTACAGAATTTAGATATGTGGATGTTGCATGGTGTTTTGCTATCTGGAAAAATCTCTCATGAATGCGAGTATCCAGCGTGGTGTGTTGCGTAGATGGCTTTCTCGTGGACGAGGAGGCTGGGTGCAGGGCCGAGTCTGCACTCTTCGCTGCAAACGGACTCCAGTAAATTGACAGTTGCAGTAGCTCTGAGCATCTTTTTTGCTTCAAGCTGGGTCAGAAAGATCCCATTGGCAACATACGTAGAAGTAAACCTTCTTGTACTTAACATGGTAATTTATGTTTTACTACATAATAATAACTATGCTCTTAAAAACCAAGCAGGAGAGGAAAAGAACCCGTGCAGAATACCTATACTGTGATTTATGCCTCTCTGCCTCAGGCAGGTATCAGCTGTTGACAGTTTCATCCATAGGGAGCTTGAAAGTCTCCATAGTGACGTCACAATGACGTGAAAATCGCTGCATACATAGACTTACATGCAACCATTAAAATGCGTAATATTGGACTCCTTCGGTTCCTGTGCTGCGACGAATGAGTTTCATGTTTCGTAACTCAGATAAGGGATGCGACTGGCATTGTTGCTTCTGAGTGCTAGCACTCAGCTGAGAGAGCTATGAAGTAATTACTATGTAGGGTGAGTCGCGATCGACGGCGCGATTACCAAAATACGAACTTTCACCTACTCTCCCAGGAGTAATTGTGAATATTTCAATGGGTCAAATCCACAATCCCATACAATCTGACAACTGCTCGATCTTAACAATCGATCTCAATTTCTCAGTTTCAGTCGCAGCAAAGTATGTGGGAAAGCCACCAGAGGTTTCACCAAAATAATTCGTATAGTCTTCAACCAACGGTTTGTTCAAGGAAAATTTAATTTTCCAGTCGGCAATATTTTACTGCAATGTAATGATTATTGAAAATTGTTTGCGGAAGTGCGATAATGTGGAAACGTTTATTTCAATTATCAACTTATGTGTTAAAAGGCATCGTTCAATACTGTCAAATCATAGCCTACTAAGATGCCTACGTATGCTATAAAAATATAATACAATCACGGCGGGCTGTGGTAAATGGAGTAAACACGCCCTTGTCATTAGAGTGGTTGTAATGGTTTAATATATTTAATATTCTGCGCTACATCCTGTAGTTTCAATCCTGTGTGTATCTACAGTGTAGTTTTTTTAGTTTGATATTTTTTCTGTTTTAACTGGCACTACTATTTCCGCCAATCGGAGACTGGTAAGGGACAGAAAAGTGACGGGAAGGTTCATCAATTCAGTCGTCCCCCGAAGGAACAAAACATAAGCAGAATTTAAAAACCAGATCTCCACTAATAATTTAATTTGAACGTTTAAGGGGCACGGAATCAGATTTTCATTTAAATATCTATAATTTTCTTTTTTACTTGTTAGTACTCTTTGGAAATACCTGTTTACAATGATGCCGTAAACTGGGGTGACTTGAGAACAAGATTTTGATATTTTTGCATGTAGTTCTGTGGATGACGATATTTATTTTACTTTTATTTATTTATTTATTTTTGCAAATATCGCCTAACTATTCATCTATAGATCTCCCATCATCAAATCGTATCATCAAGCAGATTCATTTCGTTGCGGCAAAAGATTAACAATTTCACAAGTTCCTGTAAGTGAAAATAGTTGCTACATAAACATGCGATATACACCATAGTTACCAATGCAATAAACGTTTCATTTTGATATTAGTTTCAATAATTAGTTGTTCAGTTCTATAGTAAATATAAAATCCTTTCTTTGCACAACAAATAAGCATTTTATTTTTTTCCTCCATCCCTAATTTTATTCGGTTTTCTCGAAATTTCGGATTTGCGGGGTTTAACTTTCTCTGCAGGCAACACACTTGAGTGAGAACGAGTTTGTTCAGTCAGGGAATGAAGTTGGTGATCGTGGCTGTTTGATAGACTGTTGGGAATAGGTGATTGAATAATCTCTTCGACCTCTGAATCAGAAATGAGAGGACCATCATTGTCATCCGTGTCTTGATATGTCACTCTTTAGATGCATCTCTCTAATTGTCATCTTCCTTTCAATAGATTTCTCTGCCACTTCCTTCAAAAGAGCTGGATCGTAGATTGTATAGGAGGCTACACTTTATCACATATTCTATATTTTCGTGCATAAGTGACGTATAACTTTGACATTATTGGAATGAATGCCACGTAACTTTCTAATAAATAGATAATGAAATTTGTACATACTTTTATATAGTTTTATAAACTTCAAATGAAATGTTCACAATTGCTAAAAGGCAACTTTTTAAAAACTTGCGTTTAGAAAGATTTGCTCGTACAGAACACGCCAAGAGTGTCACATTCTATCATGAACAAGCTGTAACCACCTACACCGAAGATATCGATAGCGTCGGAAGTACTCTCGCCAATATAATTCTAATTTTTTTGTTCTAAAATCACCCAAGTTTACGGTTTTTGTAATGTTAATGTACAATTTTTTAAAGTGTGTTTAAAATTTTTTTTGGAAGGGGGCGCACTGCCACGACCATGTCCATATGACATGGCTGACACAGAACTGATTTTTTTCAGCTTATTTTTCATATTTCCCGCGAGCACATTTGATATGTAGTGTCAACGTTGGACAACCTGTTCTAGCCACACGTTTGCTTAGTTGGCTTGCTTGTTTTATTGACGTTCTTTCGTTTAGTTTGTAAACGCGTTCCTCGTGAGTTTGCAGCGAGTTTTTCGTGAATTAGTTCCTGTTTTCCTTGATGACGAGATCGAGTAGAATCTTCAAGAAGCGTGTGAATTGGCAGAAGAAGCGACGGCTTAATTCAAACGTAAATGATGATACCCACTCGTCTTCAGAGATGCCAGACATTTCTAATCTAAACGTACCGCGAGACGCACTTCTCCGAAATGGAAGTACGTCTCGCAAAAAGCTTAGAGGTATGGAGGAGAAAAAATAATTAGAGAAAGGCAATGAGAACTTCAAAATTATTGACCTAAATATTTTGTCCAAAATATTGCAGGAAGCTTTGCTTTAAAAACTGTACAAACGGTAAAATGTCAAAAGACAACAAATGTCATGTTGGATTAGCAGTGCAACTGAAGTTTGTAGTATGTGTGCATTAGTTATAAGCTTTTGAGTAGTAGTGTAAATGTTGAAGTGAAAGGCACATGTGGTCCTATATGGTATAAACATTAATTAGTATATGGGTTACGATCCATAGGTAACGGGCAGGCG
This sequence comes from Gryllus longicercus, assembly GCA_038098605.1. Classification (NCBI taxonomy): domain Eukaryota; kingdom Metazoa; phylum Arthropoda; class Insecta; order Orthoptera; family Gryllidae; genus Gryllus; species Gryllus longicercus. Next base: position 322,525 of record JAZDUA010000149.1, read on the forward strand.
TCTGGAGAAATGCTTTGTGCCATTATGAATCTTCCCCCTCCCCCTTCAAAATTTGATAAATATAATTGAATAGTTACCCCAAGTAAAGATCTAACCCACAAAATCAATTTTTTATTCAGGTAAAAAAACTTTTGATTGTAAATAACTTTTATTTCTGTAAAAAAATATATACCATTAATAAACTATGTACAGTGAATCACTCTGAAGTCCAATTTTAGTTAAGGTAGTGAAATTGAAGGTGATAAACCAAAAATAATACAAAATTTCATGGAAAAGAAATCTAGCCACAAAAATTAAGACAGCTGTTATGGTGCTAATCAACTGTCGTTTTCTTTAAGAATCTTACAGCTCATGGTTTTGTGGAGGAATGAATTTGTGCATATGTAATAAATCTTTTTTCCTTCTTAATGGCAGTCTCCTTGATGCAGTTGAGTGTGTTTTGTTGTGAGTGGTTGTATCTGAATTCTTTTATGCGTTTGCTGGATCTCGTACGTTTCCCAATATTGAAGAATATTGGAAAACTATATATTTTAAAGTACAAGATGTAACTTCTGAGGATCCTGTTTTAGCCTCTGATTCATTTCCAAAGAAAAAAATAAAGCTCTGTCTTCTCTTATATCATTGATATTCTTATTATGGTTTGAAAATTGCCTTTGTTAACAATAACTGATTATTCCAACAACATTAAACACTGTATTGCACACAAAAATCACTAGCACTTCATATATTCCATTAAACATTACTACTTAATCGTTCTGTATGTTGATCATACCATAATTATTGCTGTAAATAGTGTGGTTATGTCTATTTTCCATTCACCTGTTTTGGAGCATGTTTTCTGGGATCAAAATGCCTCTTCCTATTGTTATCTGGCATCCCAGCTTTCCTTAAAGGCGTATTTTTAATGTCTTTCCATTCCCATATATTGATCTTTTGCTTTTGATCTTTGTTTAGTTTTGCCAGTACTGCCACTCATTATTTGTTTGCATCTTGCTGGAGCTAGATCACTTTTTGCCAATCTGCCAATTTTAATAAAGGGATAACTTACTGTAGGATGGCTGGTGCACCCTCAAAATTGATGGGGTGGTGTATTACGTTTGGTAGGTTACTATTCCACTAAAATCTCTACTTTTGACTTTTTGTGGGTTAGATCTGTATTCGGGGTAGCTATTCAATTATGCTTGTGGTTCTGCAGTTGAGGATGAAGCTAATCAAACTATGAAGGATGCTATGGGAGAATCTGTAGAAGAAAATAATGGGAATTGTGACCATACGATAGCAATGGTTGGAACATGGCTTAAACAGTGCCACACATCAAATAATGGTGCTGTTTCTGCTACCAGTATTGATATAGGAAAAGTGATTGATGTGTCAATTATATCCAAACATTTTAGATGCATTGGCAGATTGAGAAATGAATGCAATAGTGCCTATATTGCCAATGACTATGACAGTGGTGGCGAGATGGAGAGAGATGGTGGACCGCAAACCTTATGGAAGTCAAATTGAACAGACCAAACTTAAATGCGTTGGTCATGTTCAAAAGAACGAGTGTATGAGTCTGAAGACTGATATCTTCTATAAAAGGAAGTAAACTAAGAGATGGGAAGGACAGGCTCACCATTTCAATGATTGATCATTTACAAAATTGTTAAAGTTTAGACACTAGGTAAAACAATATGGAAGCAATTAGAAAGGCAGTATGGGTATTTTTTCTCCACCCAGCTCCTTCTGATGTTCTCCAGTTTGCGACATGAACTAGGTCTTAAAGGTGCAGACAGCTAGTGCAAATTTAATCATTCAAAGATGACAAATGAAGTAGTAATACACCAACACAGTTTGCCACCTACACCAATTTTCTGTGATTGAGCTGATGTGACTAATGTCTTCTTGGAAAAAAAAAAAAACACAAAATCCAAACAAGTATGTCAATAGTGTTATTTGAAACAGATTACCAAAAACTCTATTTGTGGATATATATTTTAATGAAGTATCATTAAGTGACACATTTATAAAAACTTAGTTTTGGATATTGGCATACTGGACTTGTTCAATGTGTAAATGTCCAGTATTGCAAAGTCTCTCTTGTTTATGTTAAATGTTGCACTATTAACATTGCGGTCACGCTTGTTAATATGTTTGCAGGACTATTCATAATTAAGGCGGATTCAGATAAACCTAGCATCTTTATTATACGAAGATTTGCGTGTTGGGTATACTGGGATTGCATAGGTTGTAGTTTGAATTTGTGTCTCGGAAGCATCTGAACATTACTACCTCCCGGTATGCAGGCGCGGATCCACGGGCAGGGAAAAGAGGGAAATTTCCCCCCTAAAATTTTTCAGTAACTATTACTTTTAACTTGTCTCGAAACTGAAACAAAAACTTTTTCGGTTATCAATAAAACTAATAAAATCGCAGCATGAGTTGCGAGTAGCCTGAGACATATTACAAAATCTGTAATATGACACAACCGAACAAAACATTTTGGATTTCCCTTCCCAAAGTTTGTCTCTGGATCCGCCCCTGCGGTATCCTTCTCACTCTACTAGTTTCATCCAATGTCCCATGAATGTGGTTGCACTTCATCACCTCCAAGAGGTCAATTGTCATTTTCTTTAATCTTTTTATTTTACGGAAGATTAGAACGCCGAAATTCGTACTCCGACATACACAGGTCCTATACAATATTGCCCGATGTTGAGCCGGTAACTGAACGAAAAATTGACTTGACACGTTTTCGATTAAAGCTGAAAAACATCCAGGTTAAAAAAAATAGTTTGTCGTATTAATACACTATAATAGTATACTACACTGTTCGAGTGCTCCAGACTCCTTGGAACATGTGAAGACGAATGTCTTAGTACGTTCGGTTTATAGGATATATCTTCGACTGCAAAATTCTATAAACATACGTTGGAGTTGTGGCCTATTCTTAAATTATTTAAAAGCTTGCGAGAATCAACACGTCTGAACAATCTTGGAAAACTGTACAAACGATTGTCCTGTTTTGAAGAAATGTCGTATTTTTGTGAAAATTTCATTTCTTCGCTTGAAGGCAACTCCGTTAATATGTTGTTCAGTTTTTTTTTAAAAAATAGCACCAAATTTGTTCAGTTTGTCTAGTATTCCTGTATCCAATGCTTTCGTGAAACGAATCTTCAGCATCATATGAAATTGATGAACTGGCGAAAGAAATCGTTTCGCCGTAAGCACTGTAAAAAGTGAATTGTGCCTTTCTTCAATATAAATTATAGTTGCACTGCATTTGCGAGAGAGATTGTAATTTTTTTTTCTTTTTTTTTTTTTTCTTTTTTCAGCCATTTTTATGAGCTAATAAAAACTAAAATGTCGTCCGGCGTTTCGTTTGAATACATCTGGCAACCCAAAATCCACCTCATCCTCCTGATATATTTTAGCCAACCTTTAAATTAAAACGATGGTTGTCGTTCCAGTATCGATAATTGTATTTTGCTTCCGAAATTTTGGTGGCGATTACATTCGCGCACAACTGCGATTCTTCGCGTCCTCGCTTTAACCTTTTTCATTTAGATTTCCATGATATCTTGTCGATTCTGCTGCTGATATTTAGAATACAAAATATTTGTACTCTGGGTTTGGCAATATTTAAATTGTATTTGAAATACATATTTTAAATACATTTTGTTCGAAAAACTAAATTTTTAATTTTTTGGGGCACGAATTTTGGAGATATATTTAAATACAAAATACATAAACTAGGTGTATTTAAAAAAACAATTACTTGAAATACTTTAATAAAAATAAAATTCGTGTTAATATGTGAAAATTCATGTTTGTAATTGTAGTTCGATCAAATTGCGTTACGTGCTCATCTTTGGATTTCGAACGCCTTTCGTGTTCAACCGAGAGCCCTTCTGTTATCTCGTTTCTAGTACACTTATTGTTTTTAACGGTGGCGAATATTTTTAAGTTTTCTTGCTTGATTCTAATTTTTGTACATGAAGTTGCTTCCGTACTAAGTTTAAAATAGATTTCATCCCGACGTCATGCGGCGATTTATCTGTTAATTCCCGAAATTTGCTTTCGCAATGTTCGCCGTCGTTTTCAGTGTCATTCTTTACTCTGAAATTGTATCTTTATATTACCAAAATAACTGTGAAATTGTAACTTTTTAATGGTGGTTTCTGAAGGCGCCATCCTTTCTCTGATTTACTTGTGGGGTTACCAAACCCGGTACTCGAAAATTCGACTGTGAAGTCGGATTTGCAATGGTTGATCGTTTCCGCTCCGACTTTGTCTCGTCGGACAAGCCGATTTATTGCATTAATATTCTAGAATTAATTCCATAAAATGAATTGTACACAGCGCCATGTAGCGTGGCAAAAATTACTAGAAACCCGCCTCTTCTACGGCTTTCTTAAGAATAGTCTCTGAAAAGTCTCTGCCATACTCGAACGCCATTTCCAATTTAATATTTTTTAATCCTTTCAATACTTACATACTACAATACTACTTTATAAGCTTTACTGAAAAGTATAATACTTACTCACTGTACATCTAACACGTCTAGTACTGTAGTAAGGAGACTAGGAAATTACGTTAGAAATGAACTTGTACAGAAGTAATAAGAACTATATAAAAAGAAACGCATATTGAAAGAAATAAAATTCTTCATATTTTGTGAGAATTCTTTTCAGTTTTGCGATTTATATTTTGTCTGCCCTTTTCGCACTAAGTAAAACCCATTGTTTGGCATGACATGGTGCCAATGGAACTTGAATTAAAAGAAGCGAAAATTACAAAGCTTATTTCCAAAGTAACGTATCTCCATTTCTGTTTGTTTTCTAATTTTACGTTACAGTGTATTCTTAAGTGGCTACTCCATCATGCTGTCAAACGTATTTAGTAATGACGTATCTTCCCGGTTAAACGGTATCCGAAAACCGATGAATCCCGATCTTGAACTGAAAAGCTGAGCGTGGATACGAGGGTTGCCTTTTATATTTCAGAATTAGAGAACAAAAACAAATATTGATCATCGAAAATCACTTTGTTTTTCAAAATATTCCCCCTGAAGATCTGTACACTTTTGCATGCGTTTGAACCAATTGTCGAAGCACTTTTGCCACTCTGATTGAGGTATCTCAATACCATACATTCTGAATGCAGCAACCGCTTCTTCAGGCGTCGAAAAACGTTGACCTCTCACGTTTTTACGTACGGGAATAAAAAGAAGTCATTCGGTGCCAAGTCAGGACTATAAGGTGGATGACTCATCAAATCGATGTTTTGGGTGCTCAAAAATGCAGTTTGAGCCGATGTGTGAGAGCTCGCATTGTCGTGGTGAAGAGTGATCCGTCTTCGGCGGTTGGTTTTCCTGATTTCTTGGAAGACAGCTTGCAAACATAGTTTTGTACCACTCAGAATTGACTGTTCTGCGTTGTTCTAGTGGTATGGTTGCGACATGTCCAGTTTTTTTCGAAAAAAAAAAAAAAAAGAAAGAAAAAAAAAAAACAGGCGACCATCTGTTTGGAAGTGCTTCGTGCGCAAAGAACTTGTTGGATTTTGCTCATCTTGAAACACCCATACAGTCGACTGCTGTTTACTTGCGGGCTCATACGCGTAAATCCACGATTCATCACCTGTCACGATGTCATAGACGTGTTTCGAAGCACCGGGATCGTATTTTTTGAGCATTTCTTTCGATCAATCGACATGAGCCTTTTTTTGAGCGATTGACAAATTGTGTGGGTTCCAACGCGAACAAATTTTTTTGACAGTCAAATGTTCATGCAATATTGAATGTATGCTGGTCCCACTAATGCCTAAGATTGTCTCAATCTCACGATAAGTCACATGACGATCTTGCAATATCAGTTCACGCACATCATCAATGGTTTTCGGAACAAGAACTGATTTTGGACGACTTTCGCGAAATTCATCTTGCAGTGAACTACGACCACGATTGAATTCACCATACCATCGATAAACACTGGTCCTTGATGGAGCTTCATCGCCAAAAATTGAATTAAGTTCATCCATGCTCTGTTGCTGAGTTAATCCACGTCGAAAGTTGTAAAAAATAATCGCACAAAAATGTTCACGATTTAATTCCATTTTTGGGCCAAGATGAATCTTTTAACTTACTGTAGATAACACAAATAGCGCTCGTATGTCAAAACGTTTTGAGTACGTATAATCTCAAAACATCCAACTTTATGATATGTTAGTTGCCAGATTGCAACACCAGGGTTGCCAAATCTCGAAACATAAAAGGCAACCTTCGTACCTTCTCTTCCTGTAAAAAAATATTTCTTGGAGCTAGGGCCTACATCACTTCGTAAATAAACTATTCATTGTGCGCGTACGTGGATCTCAGGTCATGCCCCCACCCTCACGCCTGTTGACAGACTGAAAATCAAAATATCATTTTATCAGCTTGAGTGCGGCCCCCTTGCCCCACCGAACTGTGTCCGCGCGAAAATTCATTGCGCGCAGCAAGGTTGCCAGATTGAGAAACTTTGTCCCCAAAATGGGGATTTTTTTCTTTGTGGGGAAAGAATGGACGGTGAAATTATTCTCTCAATTATGACAAATAAAAACTAAACACGTATTCTCTCATTTTTATGAATCAAAAAGGGGAAAATAAACAACAGGCACTGAGAAAGAAAAAAACGATAATATAGGACTTCGAGCAGCTTAAAGGTCGATGATCGTTTGATTTTGATTCTTCTAATTTAATGTGACAGACAATGGAATCGTGAGGGGAGCTCATGTCGCTGGTCCATAATTTGGAGAATATTTTTCGATTTAAAATTGGGAAGTTTTGTTTCATTGAAGAGGGTATTTGGGGAAATTCCGTAGTGGTGGGGAAAAAGCTCGCAGCAAACCTGGCAACCCTGGTGCGCGGCGCATGCCTAGAGGAAGTCAAGAGGTGTTCACTTGGCGTAGCGTTGTGGGACACGGAGACTCGGCCCATCAGGCTCCTCGGCGATTCATCCGTGATCGTTCTCCACTGCCGTCGAAAAATCATACCCCCTCTTAAGTTGGCATGAGCCTGCGTGTCTACGTGTGCCTGTAGGCGGGTTCTCGTCTGTTCGTGAGAATATACACACGCATAAATTTGTTCGGCAAACCCGTGCGTTCGTATTTTATGACCTCTTTCGAGAACTTTGAATCCGGGTGCGTTGTTATTCACTTTACATTAACGTTGATGTCTTAAGTGAACGAAAATGCACAAGTCTTTTGAAATTTATTAGATGTAGACCTATTGTGTGATGTGATTCGAGATACTTTGTATTCCAAAAGAAGCTCTTCGAAATAAGGTTTCATTTTACTTCTTTTATTTATTTCCCATCTTTTAGTTATATTCACTCTATCTTAACCATGTACGAGAGAGAATATTTCTTTGATGCCTATAATTATTAAGATTCTGTGAAACTACATAATCTACTATACATGTTATGTGCGGGCGAATTGAAATTTTCACAAACACATAGTTCATTAAACTGTAAATAGGTTCTTAAAAACCTGCGAAAGTAATTTTTTTTTTATAATTTCTGTTCACCCAAAATCGATTTAGATATTTTGTGTTGTACTATACTTAAAAATGTTTTCGTGTTGGAAAATATTTTAGGCTGAGTAATATCGCAATCTACAGAAAGAAAAATTGTGTGCAGTGGCCCAGTGCCGAGTGTGTGTGTGTGTCAAATTGATTATACACATTATAACTAAAAGTTTTTAGGAATTATATCATATAAAATTATTTTAATATTTAAGTAATAAGTTAACAAATAAAAATACTTTTAAATTCAGTATAAATGCAAAATTCTTTTAGGAAAACGTCATGTCGTCTTGACACTACAATGTAACGTTCCCCCCTTCCAAAGGAGAGTCCTTGTTGCGCTGTGTACTTCGATAGTGCCATTCACTACTAGCAAATTAGAAAATGATTGTACTGGTAAGAAATATATTTGGTAGCATTGATTTATTTTTTGGGATAATGACTTGCCAATAAGACAAATCACTTTACTTATGTTGTATCTTAAAAATAAATTCACAAATTGGGATAGAATGCAGCACATTTCCGCAATATTCCTTAAGTTAACGTCATTTAGAATGCGATTTTTATTAAAATGCCGTTGCCTTTTCAGATGGTTCGGAACTATCGAAGGAAATACACCCGCCTGAGATGGTCTATCGAGGACATGGATAAAGCCTTAGGAAGCATATTGAGGGGCGAATACAGCATCAGAGCGGCAGCAGAGCATTTCAAAGTTCCGTACACTACGCTACAAAACCGGTATTCGGGAACTGCAGAGTATAAACCAAAGAGGAAAAAGTCGCCGTTGGTCTATTTTCCATCCATTTCTTCTCTTCCAAGTGAAAGCGAAATGGTCGACGTTTTCAACAGTTTGCCGTGTAACGATGATGAATTTGCGTCTTCATCAGGTAGGCCATAACTGGCCATAGGCCAATACTGGGGTTTCGCAGATTCCAGTTAGATGTTTTCTATACTTTAACAGACTTATAATCGCACACAGTCTGTATTTCTGCTTACTTTGCCTACAAGAATTTTATGGATGTTTAGTGCTTTAGTAAAATGTACGGATGGGCGAAAACGGGATCTGGACATAATGCTCATGACCTCCACATACTTCTTTTGCGAATCACTTTAACCAGTGCAGGAGTTTCTAAACTATCTAGACAGATTGTGGATTGTGTTTTACCCAAAGGTAAAAAGGCAAATTACGAAATATGCGGGCTCTAGTTGCCGCTGCGTTCTTAACTCGAATCACACACTATCGTTCGTAAATACAAGTTCTTTTACTTTCTCGTATACGTAGTATTGCTATTTTTAAAAAATCCGCCCGTGAAAAACACAAGCACTTCAACCGTTCAGAGCATTTCTCCTAAAACAGGTATTTAGGACCCAACTCGTTTAGCGCCGAATTTGATATTGATCTCTCAATTTCTAGAGGTACTTCATCATAGAACATTGTCAAAATGTACCCAAAACTATATCAATGTTTTCTTAATTTTTTTTTGTTCAAATAGGGTAAAATTCTATTATAAATCGACGTGTTTACAGGTTTCTTATGCTTTAATTTTTTCCCCTTTAAAGCCTTTGTTCAAAAACATGGTTTTGATTATTGAAATGGGAAGTGTGGGTCGAAAATAAGTGCGCTGCGAAGGTAAGTGGTTCTTAGTTGGAAGAGAGAGGGTCTGTAACTGATGTGAATTCAGTGGCAGATCAGAAGGGGCCATGGGGGTCATGTCCCCCTCCAAAAGGCTTTGGGTTTTCGTTTCTTTTTATTTGGCGAAATTGATTAAAATATTTATGTTAGAATTATGTTATTATTTAAAAATAATATTGCATAGTATATATATATATATATATATATATATATATATATATATATATATATATATATATATATATATATATATTATAGTACACTACAGTAATAAACAATATAACATGTTTATTATTCAACAAAAAGTTACGATGGTCCTCCTCCAAAATGATCGGCTGGATCCGCCTCTGCGTGAATAGTAGGCGAGACTTATATGTATTTAAACAATGACTGTGTGTAGTGGACACTGCATGCATTTATAGATAGACTAATAGATTTGTTAAGTAATGTTCTGTTTTGGGGCACCGAGGATACACGCTATTCTAACGGTAATCTACAGAAGAAATGAAACCAGTGAAAGTTCGACTCATAATAAAATACTGTAGGAAGAGGAAGGTACATTCATGGGGATTGGTAAATTAGTATTTGCTGAACACGTCTTTGAACAGTCTTGAAAGTTCCCGCGCACAAAAAAAAAATAAAATAAAATAAAAAATAAAAAAATAAAAAAATAAAAAACAACAACAACACACACACACACACACACACCCTACGTACACAATGTATGTCTACGAGTAGATAATGAATCCAACTGCAAGTTCCTGTTCTGATGGTGTGGCAATTTACCGTAGCCATGATATTGGAAACCACCATTGACTCCGCAATGTGTGTCATATTGTGTTTTCTATTATTAATGTACTCTAACTGGATTGGTATCATACTTATAATCCAAATCAATTTACATTTTCAAATCTTCTGCTTTGTAGGAATCGGAAGTGATAAAATCGAAATGTTTGGGTTATTAAGAAAGAGCGTAATTTCTTTAAACCGTAGGGCGTAGACAATCGCGAAGGGAACTACATCCTCGTACGTTCCTGCGAAGTTCACTTCATAGACGAGCCGATTGGTGTGCATAGGGTTTTGAAACCTCCACCTTTTTAATTTGTGCTTCTTAAAAAGTGAATTTTCCTAAAGGTCGGCATCAAAATTTCGCAAGACAATTTTCTTTACACTACGAATACGAGAAAGCAAACATACATTTCGCTGCTGAGAACTGCCATATATTTGGTGACGCTGGAAGATGTAGAAGATTGTGAAATATTCAATGTTTCAATTGGTGAGTTACTATTCGTTTACATTTTCTGATTATGCAGTTTGTATTATGTATTTGATAATAATGCGTGGTGTTTATTTGTTTTAGTGTTCCAAATTGCAATGATGAGTATTCAGAGAGCCAGTGATGCTTGTTCTAAGATTGGACGGTAAGTCGAGAAAGTTTTTTAATTTTACACAATTTTGATTATTAGTGACGTGTTTAAGTGGGAGTGTGTTTATGTGAAAATTTTGTATTTAATAATGTTTGCTCTGAGTGTACAGTGAATTAAATTTGCAACGGTGCAACATATCGGAATTAGTTTAATAAAATAGATTTTGGAAATCTTTATTTCTGTTTAAACGGATATTCAGTCGTGTTTTTACTTTTAAATTGTACGGGGAAAAATTCAGAAATAACCAATGTTTTAGTTGCTGAATTTTTTAAATTATGGCAACATTTTTTCCCCTCAATTTTTCGTGTATTTCGAGAACTTTGCATTCATAGTTCTAGGGCAGAGGTAAATTCGACGCAAGAGCCTTCGTTCCCGCCTAGCAAAGTTTCCTTGTGCGCATGCGCTGTAGGCTGCAATGGCGGGAGAGGGAGATGGTCCGCGCATTGCTGCAGGACACAGTTGAACCAGCAGTGAACATGGCGGCTGTTGTGGATGGTGTTAGCTGCATGGCTAAGCACATGTTTGACGGTCTTGTGAATGAATACTATGGACGTAAGAAGGGTAACGTCAAACCTTGGACAAAAGCTCATTTGCGACGAGTTATTCAGTTTATTAATGGGGCTAACTTAGCTTATGAAATTGGCCATAAACGGTCGAATGCTGAAATATACTTCAGTAAATGTTATGAAGTGCTTTCTGTTGACGGCGTTCAACGGGTGGTAACCAAGAGAGCTAGAGACGACGGTTCAGTGAAAATAATGCTTGCGAAAGAAGAATATTTTGATATATTGCAGGCTTATCATGAGAAAATGGGTCATGTTGGTTACGATAAACTGTGTTCTGTCGTACGGGAACGGTTTACTTTGCCGAGGCATGTAATCGGGATGTTCGTCAGCTGTTGTAACGTTTGTAAACATTGTAAAGTGCCTGCTGGAATTCGAACAACCAGGAAGAGGAAAGCATCGAGTGTTACATCAAAGGGATCATCAGGAAAGGTTGGCATATTTCAGGATTTTGTTACAGTCTTAGTAAATATAATGTATTTGGCACTTTCATTCACCGACCAGGCTACAGACACGTTGCATGAAATGAGAAAACGTGGGGTTAAGGTACTTGATCACGTGGAGCTGCTATGCGCGAGGCACGCACATTCGTGACTCACGACATTTCGCGTGATACAATAAGCGTGTTCCCGTGAGTGGATGGGAACGTGCGCAGCAAGCCAGTGTTCAGGCCAGTGTTGTGTTGAGAGGATGCAAACGCAGAAGCCCGAAGATTGAGGGAAAAACTGAACGTTCCCCCATCGTCTGTGTTCGGGTTTTTAAAGTTCCCTTCCAAAAGTGTTTTTCGCGAGTACGTCAAAATGGAAAATGTGGGGATGACAAAATGTATGTTGATGCGTTTGATTAGTGAAAAGTCCAATCGTGTTGCTTTTGAATGCAATGAAAAGGGCAAGAGTGAACTATGGAAAATATTCAAACTGATAACAGTGGATGGAGAACGTCAACATTTTGCGTGGTGCTGTAGGTGCAAAGCTGTCATTACCTATGTACCTAGAACTGGAACTGGCAGTCTCATTCGGCATAAGTGTACAGGCTTAATTCCTCCTGTAGGTGAGAGCAGGGTATAATTATTTAAGCTAGAACGTAGCCTTTTATGGATTCATTTGCGCACTGTTATTTAAATATTGTGCCAAACGTTGGTCCTAGCATGACAAAAAATAATTTGTTGTTCATTTAGTTTTGGGGGGGAGGCGAGGCGAAAATAATTCCGATTGTTTAATTTCTATTATTCACTTCTTAAGAGAAATACAGAACTTGTGGCAGTTACAAATGTAACTTATTAATTGTCAGTACACTATCACTGTCTCATTGCATGAATAGAAGTTTTATTTAAAACTTTAATGCACTGGTACAGTTGACCTGAAACTCTGGCAGCTTGACCTGCCTGCTCAGTAAATTATTTTATGGTACCATCTTGAAAGGTGGTTAACATTGTAATTTTGATCATGAATATTAAGAAATGAATAAAATTGTCTCAAGGCCTCTGCTCTAGAAACTTGACTTTTTTGCTTTCTAGCATTAATAAAAGTTAAAGCTCATTAAATATTGTGACGGAGAGTGAAGAAGAGAAGTTCAAGAATCTATTCTGGAAGTAAACTTGTCTATGTACATGTAATGTGAAAGTGCAATTTCATCCTAATAGGGTCCAAGTTTAAATTGTAAATTAATTTCGTAATTGATACAAAAGTTCGAATTTTACAAGTTATTACTCCCTATTAAAGTCATGAGATTGGCTCTTGTAAAATGCCACCAATAATCTAAGATTATTTGCAAGTCTTTGTGCTGAGAAAAGTTGATTGTCTGATGTAGGTCACATAATGTCGTGTGTTCATGTAGTTCTGGAGAGACAATGTTTGCTTTCTCAGGAAAAATCATGATCTGCTTTATAAGGACATTTAATCTTTGTTTACTAGGTAGATATGAAAAAGAGGCCTCCAAATTCGATATTAACTCAAATTATGATTGAACGGACATACAATGTTTATGCATTAAGACATCAAAATTATTCTTTAATGAATCTAATTTTATTTTTTCATTTGCTAAATCAATATAGTTTTAGGACAATTAAAATATTAAAGTTCAAGTTTTACCAATAAGATTATTCTTACCTGTATTGTAAACATGTTTTTTTTGAAGTCGCTTGTATACTCCTATTTGTAATAATATTGTATTGTTATATATTACAACCACATTACAATTTCATTCTATTGTGATATGTGTCAGACATTCCTTGTTTTTGATGCTGATAATTCTTCTCTTCAGGCAAGTCCATACTTGAAAAACAAAGAAAAAACGCAGAATTCCATCTCAAGTTTTGATAGACTGCCTGATTCCAATTTTCTGAATGTTGAAGACAGTGAATCATCAGGTGATTTTGATCTAAGGGATCTAAGAGGAAATTTTGTGGCATCCATGCAATACTCTCCAAGAGGTATGTGTTTTATATATTTAATTCAGTGTTGAAACGACCATTGAAGAGACTTGAATAAAGCAATAATATTTTGTTATGTAATTTTCTGTTTGAAATTGCAAAATATATTTTACTTGTTAGCAATACGTGCAGGTGAAATATGTAATGATTGTCAAATATTGTAAAATTTCATTAAGCAATAAATATTTTTAAACTATATGATTGTATGAAGTCTCTGTAAGTTACAATAGATATTATCTTGTTGATGGATCTCTTGATACAGTACATTGCGAATTGTTTCATTAAAAGGTATGAGAGTTTTTCATGAAATTTTTGTAATTATTTAATCGTTGTTGAATATCTTGGCTGAAAATTGGTTTCTTATTAACAATGGAGACTGAAATGAAGTAGAATGTTTAGATTCAATACTGGCATTGAATATTATTGCTAAAGAAAGAAGTGATTTTTGTGAAACATTGTGTAGTTAAACTGCTTCAGTGTTTTAGGAATATATAAGAAAGAACCATTTTGACAAGTCAGAAAACATTGAAAGCTGCATTCATTGATTGCAAGATACTGTCAAAGACATTTGCAAGTGAACAAACTGCAACTAATGCATTGATGAATTGAGCTAATGAACAAAACTTGCAATTATGTTGCCAGCAGTAGCTGTCAAAGCGGTTCTTCCTTATAGTAATCTCTATATTAGTTTGCTGTGGTAAGAATAAGTTTGAGTTATGATGGGAAATTCTATTTTATTATAGCTTCAAGGAAAGCCTTCAAGTACATTGTCACTGTAATATTAAAAATGAACTTTTATAGTCTGCTCTGGGAATCGTCTAGGCTCTTTTCTTTATTTTTTTTTTATTTCAAATTCTGATATTGTTAATTCTCAACTTCAATTCTGCATTTTATCTGCTTTCTTTTGAAGATTTCTCTTCATTTTATCTGGGCTATCTGAACTATTACTAAATCTTCAGAATGTGCAAATGTTGTATGACTTGTGTACAAATGATTATTATTCTGTTGATAATCTTGTGTGGATCAATTTTGTAATGCTATTTGAGTTGCTGAGAATGAAACTGTTAATTCTGCCCTTGAATTTTCTTGACAACACTTGGTACTAAGCAGCATTAGATATTCCTTAATTGGATCTGTAGTAAGGTTTGGGGCTTCCTTAATGGGTGCAGAGATTTTGCTTTTAGTAGGGCTGCCAGTTGTCCTCTTTGTAGGTCAGTTTATTTTGTCTAGGTCCTTTGTTTGGCGAAGTCCTCTTTTTGAAAACTGAGTTTAAAATTAAATTTTATTTCACAAAGAATTTCAGAAAGAATATTATGTTAGCAATAAAATGGATTGTGAGAATTTCAGAAAATTGATGTGCCACCTAAAATAGTTAGAATGAAAGTAAAACTACACTCCAGAATTGGAGAGGATTACACAGAACATTTTTGCAATACCATCCCGTAATTAAAAAAACAATTAAATGCATATACAATGGACTAATAAGAAATAATCTGTCGAGCAGTCATGCCACCTTGTTTGTTTAATGAAATTTTCGCCATTATTCATGTTGAAGTATCCATAATTGATTTGTAAACCAAAGTTGCTTAGGAAAATAAGTTCTAATGAAAATCATGTGTTATGGAACTGGATAATTAATCAAAATCTATTTTCTTCGGGAGTTGTGTGTTTAGCTCATTTTGCCTGCTTAATTTCCTCTTGCAATGTCTTGAGTTTTCTTGAAGCTGGAATAGGCAGCTGTAGCTTTCATGATGTTTTTATAATCTAAAAAAATTACACTAAGCAATGGTATTGAAAAGTGCCAAATTTAAGAAATCTTATACCACAATATCTATAAACATTGCAACTTGTTAATTTCAGTTTTATTATTCCTGTATAGGATGTGTGATGTGCTATTACAGTATATTGTTCTATTAGATACCTCTGTACTAGGAATGCATAGTCATCCACTTGCAATATTATTCATAATTGAAGTCATAAGGAGAAATATGCGCCTTAAAGAATTTCTTCATTGATTTATGCACTAAATAGAAATCGGCCGTTTCCGGGCCTGATCGCCATACGGCCAGCGCCATATTGGACAAGAAAGGAATCCCGTCCTCAAAATTCCATATTTAACCGGCTAAAGGCGGTGCATTAGGTCTTCGAACATGGATCAACTAGAGTATGCCGAAACAACCAAAGGTCGAGTAGCTGTCGTGTTATCTGGGTACATGTACAGGGTGAAAAACCGACATGGATCCACTATATACTGGCAGTGTATGGAAACGAAGTGCGGCGGCCGCCTTAGGACGAACAACGTGACAGGTCGTGTAATTACCAGTGGTTTTCACTATCACGAACCGCATACTGGCAAGGCTTTTGGAAGAAGAGTGTGGAAAAGGGAATTTTCATCTGCGTGCGGTGAGTTGTGAATTTTTCACCTGCCAGTTTAAGTATAAATTACAAATTACACACTTGTTTTGATTTGGAAAAGTGCCGGTTGAAGTTTAATTAATTAATTAATTGAAAAATGCCTTGCCCTTACTCGTGTGTTTGTTGCTAATTGTATTGTGCAGTGAAGGATGTCGGTGACAGCTGTCATGTTCATTGTATCACCAGATTTGTGGTACAACAACATGCAAATTAGAATACATTAAACAATTTTACATATGATATCCAATCAGAGAAGATCCGCGAAGGCCGTTTTGTTTCCCTCTGAGTGACTCATCGAACTCTGAACCAACGGAGTCGTATGGACGGGCGACTCGCTTGTGAGCTGATTCATTTTTGTGTGACCTAGTAGATCATGGAGGGGACACTGCGAGTGCACCGCGCTAATCGGTCTGTGATATGGAAACATTTTACTGTGCTCGGAGGCACCAAGGTGCAGTGTGCGCATTGTTACGGAATGTTTAGTATGCATAGCCGCTCTAACCTCTTACGACACTTGCGCACATTACATCCGTTTGTGCAGGTAGAATCTGAGTCGGCCGGAAATTCGCTAAGAATAGAACGGAGGCATGATAGAAACATCGCAAGAAGCACAGGTAATCAGTGCCTTACTGTTGATACGGAATCGTGCATGTTCGATCTTTTGCAAGACTGCGAGATTTGTGACATCGCGTTAACTGGAATGTGGTACCAATTAGAAAAAAGATTAAAAAATGATAAACTTATTTGCTTTGGAATGATCTGCACTTACCCGCTGATGTGAGAACTTGGAACCTGGAGATGAATGTTTTGACGACACGAGCGCAACGCGCTTCTCTTTATAGTTCACGATGTTGATGCAAGGAGCGCACGTGTTGCGTTCAAAAAAAATCAATGGCGGGCTCGGCGCTTCGTTCGCGTTTAGGAGGATATACTCTTAAAACATGAATTTTGAATTGGAACATGATTACTAGGCATCTTTTTATTATCCGGATCATAGTTGTTTTGTATATGATAGCGTGACATTACGATTTTGTTATCTATGTAAATGTAGGGGAGTGGCGTTGGCAAGAAAGGGATAGCCTCAGAAAATAATTCATGCTGAAATTATCTATGGCAATTGTTTAAGAAACTTTGGCTATTTCATTATCACATAGAAGTGCAAAAGCTTTTAATTAAGCAACAAACTCTGATGCCTAAGTCTCGAGTTCGTTCGCGGGAAAACATTTTCAATTTCGGAGAAAATTGATCAATATAAAATGGGCGCTTGCGTAGTAGTAGTAGTAGTAATAATCTTCAAAGTACAATAATATTTTCAGAATTTATTCACCTAATTTGTATTTTCGGCCCTCTTTGTTGCGCATACTGAGTGCGCTGTAAGAACAAGTTGTTGCTTGGGCTGCGCAAATACACCCACACATCAATTTGGTCATTGGCGCAGTGCGCAGTTGTACTTGCGCACATGGTGCGCCGGACGCTTTTCAGCGTCACCTTCAGTCAGTGCCTGATACTTCAAAGGTTTGAGTTGACGTCTGTTGTGTTCGATCAGATATGGATTTTCAAGTAATTCTTACTTCTCGGGGAATGCCATGCATCATTTACGATTCTTATAAATACAGGAAATTTCGTCAAACTGTAACAGGCGATATAATTTGGCGTTGCACCAAGAAATCTTGCCTAGGTGCCGTTCGAACGAACGTGGAACAAACTTCTATCCTGCACATTAAGGACGAACACAATCATCCTAGGTTAGATCCTTTAAAAATTCAAGAATTATTGTTATCTGTAGATAATGTTACTGAATACAAAGATATAGTGCACACAGCCTATCCTCCCAACTCGAAGAAATTGCAAGTTACTTGTGCCATTTCTGAAGGTAAGGCAGTACGGAAGCTTCGTTATGTTATTAATCACGAACTCAACACTTTCAGTATTTGGAATGTTTTGTAGTAACCATTTGCAGTACGAATTCACTTCACGTAGAAATTGTTTCGTTGCAGATTTCACATTAGTATAGAAAAATTCTGAAATCTGAAGATACGATATTTGCAATGGCATTGTAAAGCATTGCGTGATCGTACTTCACGTATTATTCACCATAGCAGTCACTGTTAATGTCATTTCTATTCGGAATCCTTTCTCCCCTCCTCTTTCTTCCCCTCCAGAGCCTTTCTTTCCCAACCCCACGACTTCTGCATCTCCCCTCTCTCCGCCCTCCCTTCGATCGTAATCCTTGGGAGTACTCATCTACCCGCCTGCTACCCGGCGTTGCAGTCAGTCTCCTTCGCCGCCGTTGTAGCCTCAGTTCGCGCTCTGTGCCGTGTGACGAGCTTGGCCGTCTCTTCAGTATCTACGTGAGCTAAAACCAGTCGACATGGTGTCCGATGTGTGGCAATACTGCACGAAACTCTCCGATACGCACGTGCGGTGTAATCAGTGTGGTCGTATTATGTCCTACCATGGCACAACCAATCTAAGAGTTCATATTGGTCGCCATTTTGGCTTGAAACCACAACGCAATAGACTTGGCCGCATCTACAAAGGAATTGTGAAACGTAAATATTACATTAAACAAGTATTGTCATTTTGCAAAAAACAAAAAAAACGCAAACGTAGTGGTGTGTAGTCTCAGCTCATCTTTTTTCGTGTGATGTTATTCTGGTACCCATCGCGCCTATCGATTTTCTGCTCGTTGGCCACGCCCCAGTGTGCAGCAGGCTTTTGCGACG
This sequence comes from Gryllus longicercus, assembly GCA_038098605.1. NCBI lineage: Eukaryota > Metazoa > Arthropoda > Insecta > Orthoptera > Gryllidae > Gryllus > Gryllus longicercus. The sequence goes on from JAZDUA010000149.1 coordinate 341,266, forward strand.
TTGCCAATTTGCGTATTGTGTATTAGCCGTAATGTTTAGAATTTTTTAAATGAAGTAAATCAAGTTGTAATTCTTTGTTTTTTCGTTTTTGATGTAATTAAATTGCTCTATGGCGCATTACCTTAATTTTTCTCCGAACAGGCCGTCGTGATTTCTCTTCCTTAAGAATCTTCATGATTAAAAAAAACATTTAATGTATCTTCCTTAAAAAGAAATTTAGCTATTCAGTTACGAATTTCCATTCCAACAGTATTCCACGATAGACTTGCGTGTGCTGCACAGCTTGCGGGTAGGGGGAAGAACGTCCCGTATGACCTTTACGGTTACCGGTTTTGTTTTCCGGTTCGGCGACCACGCAGCGCATGCGCATTTTGCTGCCTTTCGGTTCCCAGTTTTTGTGCTGAGTCAATTAGGTTGCTCTGACCAGTTCAGAGACCGTTGCAAGCGTTGGAATAACTTGAATAACACCAGAATTTGTTGGGTCTTGGTTTTTGCAGTAGCGCTTCTGGTGACTTCATTAGGTTCCGGTTATTACTGTGCTCGTGCGTTTTGCTCGTATTACTTTTTGAAGAATGGGACGTGAAATGAAAAACCCTGTTAGGAGGTACTACTCCTATGATTGTGACAGAGATGTTTCTCAGTGTTGTATTGGGGGATGTAATAAGTTGATAAAGGTAAGAATAGGAGGGATGGCGGGTGTACATCTTTAAAGGTGTAGGTACATGAATTATTGCAGTTTATTACCATTGTAGGGAAATCATGCTGCAAATTTGGAGAGACATGTATCCCGGTTACATCCGTATGAACATATGTCTCTCATGAAGATGAAACAACTGATTGCTGCTGAAGGAATTCCATATAATCTTGTATCTGGTATATAAATAAAATGCTGAATTTTTAAAAGTTAAATTAACTTTTACCTGACAAGATTTTCTTCTTAACTCAAATACTATGTATTGTATGTTTTCAACAATGTAGCTTGAACTACCATTGTGGTTTGCTATGATGGTTTTATGGACTGTAAGGTAGTGATTAATAGTTGCCTACATGTTAATGAGGTTCAATATTACCATTACTCTTTTTGAAAACCTTGCGCTGGTGTTAAAAAATTGAAATGTTTTCTTTTGATGTGTTTCAGTTCCCCAGGCACCGCCTGCTACACAGAAACAATCTGCTCCTCCTCAACAACCCCCTCCATCACAAAAGATGGTTCCTCCGCAACAAGTGTCAGCACCAAAACAAATAGCTCCAAAGCCTACTTCCACACCGGTTTCACCGTTGCAGCCCCTTCCACCTCCTCCTGAAGTGTGTCTGCGTTGGAACAGTTACCATTCAAACATGCAAGCAACATTTCCAAGTTTATTAAATAATGAACAGTTTGTGGATGTAACTTTGGCTTGTGAAGGTCGTAGCATTAAATGTCACAAGGTAAGAAAAAGTTTAGTTTTTTAGAAAACAATATAATGTTGAAATATACATTCAATATAAATGATTAATGGGTTGCAATGTTGCTAGTCAAATGGATTACACTTGACATTGTTGTAGATGATGCTGTCAGCATGTAGCGCCTACTTTGAAGAACTGCTTAGTCAAAATCCATGTCAGCATCCTATAGTGCTGATGAAAGATCTAAAGTACTGGGAAGTGCAGGCATTAGTTGATTTCATGTATCGTGGAGAGGTTAATGTGGCACAAGATAAATTGCCGTCATTGTTGGCTGCTGCTGAGGCATTGCAAATAAAAGGTCTGTAGATATGAAAATTGGTTCTGAAAATTGTATGAAATTGTTTTATTTCACTGAGAAATGATTTTTTGTTGGTGTTCAGGTTTAGCAGGTCCTGCATTTTCATCTCATGATGATGAAAACACTCAGAGTTCAGCACCACTAAGTTCTGCTGAAGATTATCTTGATGAATCTACTCCTTCACCATCAGGATCCCGGAGAGCAAGAAAGCGTAGAGTTATGAGTTCTACTCAGAGTCCACGAACCCAGGCAGTGCAGTCTCCTCAGGTAAGAACAAAATTTAAACTAATTTTTTTTTAACAGCACAACTTCTCGATATTTTTGAATTTGGTTATTATTTACCATGATATTTTTGCAAGTGTTGATTTGTTTGACAAAGGAATGATGGATGTTATAAAAACGGAGTATTTTAAACAAATTGTGTTAAATTATTTAACACAACTTTAATCTTTGAAATTATTTATTGCGTGTAATGTAAGGATGGTTTTAGGTGTTTTTCTTATGATCTGAGGAAAATAGTGAGAAACCCATGACTGCGATATGGAGGTTCAAAATCCACAAACATTTTTGAAAGTGCAAAATAATAACAACAACAACAACAACAAGAAAACAGATAATTTGTTTAAAGATTGTGTATAATTTTGATAATTTAGAAGGTAGTCTTGTAGCTTGTTTTGATCTGAAAATCATTACTCTCACTGTAAAAACAGGAAAGAAATTCCTTGTGGAAAGTATTGTCATTATATAATTGGTACTGGTTTAGTTTCGTTTTGAATTCTGTGGCTACACATTCAAGGTTGTGCAGGTTTATGATGTTCATTTAAATTCATTTAAATCTCCTCTGAAGTAATTTTATGTTAATTGAACTCCCAGAAGTTTTGAAAAGTCAAGCCTCTTTACCTTGTTAATCTAGAATGTGCTATTCTCATAAAATGGAATTTGGTGGTTACTGTTCTGCTTTCTCAAACAAAAATTACTTTGCGATTTATTCAGGTGAAGGAGAGGGGTTGTAATGCACAGTGAAAATGTTTCATCACGCAACCAAAATCTGTCGTGGACATTCTTGAACTATTTCTGTCACTACTTCTTACATGCTTTTGCTGTCACTTTTCCTTCTTACTCGCTAAAGAAAGTAAGGTAGGGGAAGTCAGCACTGGTATGTAGATTGTGGAAATGTTACGTTAATTGAAAACTTTTTTGGGTCCGGCAATTTCAAAATTAATGAGCAAATAAGCAGGACCTCCAGAAATAGAACTTCAAGTGGGCCATAGCCTATCAGCCCAGAAAATAATTTAAGAATTGACTCCAGCCATGAAAGTATAAATAATATTGTGTAGAAGGTAAGAGTGATAGGAGCAACTAATCAAAACCCATATTGTCCACTGCTGGGAAAAATTGAGTTTGATATGAAATTATGTAAATTTTAATACATTTTACGTTGTTCTTTCATATTTCAAAATGCATTTAATTTAATGTGTTAATCTGAAAGTAGAAACATGTAGAATGTATTTAAAAGTAGTTTTGTATCAAACTCCATTTTTTTCACCAGTAGATAATGGGTTTTAATTAGCTGCTCCTCATACTTGAATAATTCAAGTTCAGTTAATTTATATTCTTGTCACTGCTGTAATAAAATAGGGTCTATTCCAACTGTTGGGAACACTGGTCATCTCTGTGGCCTATAGAAATAGAAATTAGTATGTTACCTACAATTTCACAAAATTTCCCAGATTACCCAAAGTAGTTATTTAGTGTAATGTACATCTTTTTTGGTATATGGTGCTGTAGCTTACTGTTGATAAGCCCTTCTTAGCCAGCCTAGTGGATTTCTATAAGACGTACCGCCTTATTAGAGTTATATCATGATTTTGTATTTCATTGACCCCAGCCAGTACTCCTGCCAACTACAGGTGTTGTGTATTCGTTTAATTTTTGTTGGTGTGCAACCTCTATTGAGTGTACAGTGGTGAGAGTATCAGTGGGTTCAGATTTTAAATTCAAATGTACTTCAATAGTAGCTCTCTGAGGAACTACTCTTATGAGTGATAGAGAGGATGCTTGATATGCTGGAAATCTGAAAGATAACATTATTGATTGTATTCTGTATTGATTAATATTGCTGTGACTGCTGAATGATTCATAATAGAGAAAAAATATTTCATATATTAATACACATGGTTAATTCCAATTTTTCATCCAGAAGACAACACAGAAGGATGAAATGTGATGCAATAAAATGTAATGATTTTAATGTCTTATTCAGATAAACAATTGGAGACAATAGAGCACTAGTTTAGATCAATTTCATGAAACTGAATGGCAAAAAAGTATTATTTTAACTTCGACTGCTCATGTGATCACCTACTTTACAAAATGGGACACAAGTATTGCAGGGTTGAAACTGCCAGATACCACAAATGTCATTTGATATATAGATGAATCTTAAAGTTCACTTTTGTCATTTACAGGATTTTGATGTTTCAAGAATGTCAATAGAAACCAAATATTTTATGGGTAAAATTAGCTCTCACATTTTCATTTCAAGCTTTTTCTTTACATTCATCACTATTTGTATCATTTATTTTTAAACTTATTTCACTGTATATGTAATTCAGTAACAGAAACAAACATTTTTAATAATGCCAAATCCAAAATGATTAGAGAAAATTTTTCTATTTTTAATTATATTTAGGAATAGTTACAGTTCGTAATTTTGAAAGAGGGAAACTAAATATTCTTATCTTCTGATCTGACTGTTAACTTGTTGGTTCAATAATTGCAAACAATTACAGCTATGACTCCCACAACAGTCATGCACAAGGTATAGCTTCTTGAGCTTCGCATTTGGATAACTTTACTAAAGTAATTTTTGACTGGAACATTGTTGCGTACCAAAGAAATTGAGAAACATTATTAAAGAAGCCATAACATCCAAATAGATGTTTTTGCTGTAATGCTGTTGTAGGCTGCTTTAATCTCAAATTACTTTAGAACAAGATCATTAAACTATTGTAATCTTAATTTCAATATCATTTTTGTCCAGAAAGTAGATTCTATTGGTCTGTAGAATTCTATCCATTTGTAGACACTGTTAAGTCTTAGAAGTATCTTTAGTATGCATAATGTCAGTTTGTGGAACTTGCATGGCTCATGGTGACATTTCAACTTTGTCACATCTCAAGACATTATAAAATTATGCATAACTCGCACCACGCTCAAAGTTTAAACTGATAGGATCAATGCAAACCATATTGTAAATATCACTCTGTGAACTCTCACTTATACAAGAGGCCTATGCAGCAAAAATGCTCCTAAACAAAACCACACAAATCGATTTTCTCAATAGTATGCACATTGCTCAAGAACAACGAATTAAACACTGCTGTATATCACTGCAATAATTCAAATATTTCAACAAAGACAGTCCTTACGAATACTGTAATATAGTGTATACACATATGCAGTGTAGTGTATGGACATTCAGTACAAGAGCTCTTTATATACTATGGATATCAAAGAAGTTGCTATTCCACATAGCATCTTGTAGATGGTACATGCTCATTGGTGCTCTAACCTTAGAGCCTTGCTATTTCAATGTCAGCTATGTCATTAGCAGTGATGCATTGACTGCTTATATATAAAGTATCGTTATGATTAAAGAAAACTGTTGAAAACTGGCATTTTGGAAAATGACTAGTTTACTTAGAATTTTGTCCTATGAATAGAATAAGATTTGAATATTGTGCCTTAAAATTTAATAAATTTATTTATTTGCACGCCTATCTGTAATAAATGTAGAAATGTTTTTGCATGTTAAGGTACCGGTCACTCCCACAAGAAGCACAACAGGAAAACGTACAGTCAAGCCATCTCTTTCCATGCCTTCTACTTCAAATTATCAGCATGAAAGTTCAAATCTACCATCAGAACCACCTGCAAGAAGGGCTCGGAAATCAGAATCTGGAGAATTGGTTAGAATATTTAAAATTTACGTTTGAATTTGTTCTATTAAATTTATTTTTACTGAACTTTTTTTTTTTCTTTTCTTCCCCTTTCAGGAAATTAAAATAGAACCAATTGATATTGAAATAAGCAATGACTCAATGGATCAGATGGATGACAGTTTCATGGAGAAGGTTTGTTAATTTATCTGTGGTCATATTTGTTTAAATGTGTGTGTTTAAATTTATTTTGAATGTTCTCTCTTCAGACTTTTGATGATGCAGAAGCAGGAGATGGGGGTGAGTCAAGTGGCCAGGGAGATGATCCCGGAGGAACAAATGAATCTAAGCCATCAATTTCTAGTGACACAAGAATGAATGTACACGGACAGGGTAAGTGATTTTCTTTTTCCGTGAATGGATTTGCCTGTGATTAGTGGAAGAATTATTTTGGAAATTTTTCTTTCAAGTTGCATGATATCTTGTAGATTTGTCTAAGGAAAATTGCTTTCGATCAGATCCAAAAACTATAGGTGGAATTCTTCATCCACAGGTGCTCTTAAGTCTTGTGATTACACTCCATCCATAGATCTTGTGATTATTATGCTCTGAAACAGAAATTTAGTACCAAACCCTTTCCTATTTTAAAATTTGTGCATGGATTTGTTGACAGTACTAATTAATTTTCTAAAATTGTGTTTGGCAGGGAAGACTTATGATGTAACTTACATTTGAATATCTTTCAGATGCAGAGCAAATGGACTTTGGGAACAATAGTGGCACATCTCGAAATGATCAAAATTTTCGATATGAAGATAGTGGTTCACAAGATGGCATGTCTGCAGTTCCTGAACTACCGGGTACTTCTTACCAAGAATCTCTCTCACAGCCTAGTAGTTCAGGAATAAACAGTTCAGATAATTTGTTAGGACGCATGTAGTGACCCAGATTTATCAAGAAGCCGACTTCCATTTCCTGACAACTTCTGTGAAACTACTGCTGCCTTCTACAATCCACACACACAAAATTTGGTACAAGGTTATTTGTGAAGACCATGAAAAATTTATTTTTAAGGCATTATTTTTATTTGATATCTGTACATGATCAGATATTGCTGAATCTTTTTTCTTTTCGATATGCGATTTCTGGAGTTGTGATACTGAAAGAAACATCGGTTTTAATGTAGATTCTATTTGTTATTTATTACTAGTGTTTATTTTCTTTAATAAATTATTCTTGATTTGCAATTGTAAGAGGATGAATCTATTTTGCCATTGTTTCCTCGTTTTGTCATAAAACATAACATCTTAGTTAATGACTAAGTGTTTTGATAACTAGATTTTTAACTGTCTTTTTGTGTTATTCTCAATTATCTGAGGATGCAGATTCAAATGGGATATTTATTTCTAAATTTAAATGAAGAAACTCTTGAAAGGCATATTTTGTGCATCAAATACATTTTTAACAGAGACATTGTGCTTCAATGAAAATGAATTAGATTGAATATTTGATTTAAAACATTATCATAAAAAATAATGAAAATTAGAAATCATAATATTAATATTTTGATTTTCTTAAAGTGACTGAAATTTTCTGTTCATCCTATTACATTTTAATTCACTGCAGTAAACTGGGAAAACAGATTTTCCAGAACTTGATGAAAAACTGTGTAGGAATATATACCCAACATTTCATGGTGTGGTCATAGGGAAACAACAAATCACTGTACTTTACTGAAGAGGACCAGAGTTATTTTCCTTTACACCAAAATCAAATATGCTAATCGTTTAAGTTAGCTGTAGAAATAATCAGTAACTTAAATGTAGTGTTACTTATTCTGTAAAAGTACTATATTTAAATGCTTTGTCCTATTGTATTTCTGAGTATGAGCCATTATATTCTTTGTGATTGTGACTTTTATGTGCTGTAGATTTGATGTGCATGTTGCTTTGGAAGAGAGCTAACAAGATGTTTGGTTTGAGATATTTCTGAATTAAGCAGTTCGTGTTTGTAATGAGAATTATCCAACAGGTGTTTCTGAGAAGGGTATACAAAAGATCTTTCACTGTGAAAGAAAGGAAATGGTTGCTTTGCTGATACATACATTGTTATGTAATTAAACAAACATTTGGATGTGTGAAATGCATGGAATCAGTATTCCAGAAATGCATAAATATTTGACTAGCATGTAATTATTGCTAATCTACAGCTAAATCATGACAAGGAGGAATTTTGAACAATCTCTGCAATCGGAAGGAATAGGAAGGGTTTTCCTACCTTGTATCAGTGTTGTACAAAGCATGCCAATGTTGAGTGAATGAATTGGTGCATTTATTCATATGCAAGTTTTATCATTAGTATTCAAATGCTTCTAAAACTTCAATTTTTTTTCTCTTCAAATCTAGAATAATTGTTTTTCGTTTATCTAGACTTTTTGTGGCATCCTTTCTGTAGGAGTTTAATTGCAAATGGACTGACTCACATTTTAGTCAGAATTAAGTTGATAATACTTGGTATTCCTGCAACATGTCCCCTTGTTTAAATTGTGCTTAATTGTACCAGTGAGCAAGGTACACAACTGGTTGAGTTACATTTCATTAGTGTAATATTTGGCCATTAGTTCTTCCTGAATTTGGATTTAAATGGATAAGCATGGTTTTCATGAGAGATATTTAGAAAGTTATTCAGGATAGTGAAGCATTCTAGAAAATGGAGGATAAAATGTTTGATAACATTGCTGATTTCATTCTGACTTTGCCAATATTATTTATATTGGTATGTCCCTAACTTTAGTATAGGCCTTTCTTGAATTGAAACCATTGGTCTAGGCAAATGCAGTTATTTTCTAATAATGCTGAATCTCTGCTAAAGCAACAGGCTGGGTGGAGGATTTGCTTCAAAGATATGTAGATTATCACAGTAGTGCTGCGAAAACAATTACCTGAATGTGCCTAGCCATTTCTTAATGAAGTATATAAGGTTTGCAGAAGTTTTGCCATAGGAAATATTTTCATGCAGACTTTTTTACTCGACAACCATTTGAATCCAAATGTAAGAGTAAATCTTTTCTCAAGAAATGGTACATTAATGAGCACTAATTTTTAATGGATGCTTGGGTGCATTTTGTTTACCATGTTCAGGTAGAGAAGAGGGTGTAAGATAATTTATTTTTGAATGGTCTTCCAATTGAGAAATATTAATGTCCTCTTTTAAAAAATTGATATACATTAATATTGCTGTAAACTTTGTTCTGCACTGGATCTGTAAAAGGACTATAATACTTATATTGCAGTGCAGCGACAGCTGTCACTCTTTTTGAAAAAGGAAACTTTTTGTTTTAATTGAAATTTTACCTGATATGGTGAAATCTTCATAATGAACTCCAGCTTAATGATTATTCCAGTTTTGATATTTTCCATAAGGAATATGCAAAGCAATGTCACTTACAAAATTTGAACTTTGAGTATAACTGTAAAATTTAGTTGTTTTTTTTTTTGTTTGCCTTCTTTAAATTCAAATTCATTATTTTCTCCATTGTGCTCTGAGGTTGATGGTTGGCAGGGAGCACTGAGCTTACAAACTAGCAATGTACTCTACTATTTTGGATCTAAGATTTTTTTATCAACCTAAAATGTGTCTCAAATTGATTTTTAAATCTAGTTCGAAAAATTTGCTGAAAAGTGAAGTAAAAACTAAGAACCTTCTAAAAACTGAAGCAAGAGGTTGATCCCATTTTGAAGTGCTAATATACACATCCTCTTATTATTTTGTAGAACTTTTGATCTTTTAAGAAAGGATGCTGCAGAATATAATATTCATGAAGATCAAAGATAATTCATGAAGTAACAATGATGCTTGCTACTTACACAAGTGTTACCAATTTTATTTATTATAATTATTGGTATGTTTTCACGAGGGTTTTTGAAATTTCAGATTTGGCATTCTTGCTGTAATTCCATTCTCCCTTTTATTGTATTTCCATTTCCCATCATACGTAATGTTATTTTAGTGTTTCCTGATTTAATTTTTTGCAGGAAATGTGAGAAGTTGGAACTTGGTAATAATGATATATTGTCCTGAGTATTAAATTTCTGTTGTAGATCAAAAATCTCGATCTCTCTCACTTACACAAATCTAATTAGTATTTTCATTGAAAAAAAAATGATTGTGCATTCAGTGACCTGATTTTGGAAAGTTGTTTTCTAACCAAAAAATGACTATTGTGACATAAACTAGTCTTGTCTGTTCGGACGTGTGGCAACTATTGTAGTGGCATGTGTTCCTGTGGAAGTGCATATAGAATTGCAACTTCTGGAAACCTGGTATCGTGGGGGAAATGCCTATTTATTTTCACTTGAAATGCAAGTAATTGGTGTTGCTGCTGAGTGATCAGTTTCCCTTTACCATGCTTTTTAATAGGCTTAGTTGCACAAAAATGCAGCTATTTTTGTCGATATGCAAGTGATGTGCTCAAAAAATTCAAGATTAAGTTTAGTTAGTGGTTTGTACATTGAGGAATGTCGGGTGCATACTTTACGGAAAGTATATTTGATGATATCTTGTTTTGATACATCACTTGCTGCTAATTAAATACAATTTAGTTTGTAGAAATCAAACTGTAACATTAAGTTGCAATCATTGAAGGACTGAATAAGTATTCAAGAAATATAAATACTGTGCACGTTTATCAGTTGTGCTTCAGCTGTTTGGTACATTAGGAGGTAGCAGATATACTGATTACCTGATACCTATTGGTACCATCTGTATGATTTTAGCTTGTGTATGAGTGTGAGTGTATGTATAATTTATAACTAAATTGAGTAAAATGTTTACATCCACTAGGTGGATGTGTATTCTTTTAAAATAGTTTGTTTTTGTCTTTTATACAGTTTATGATTTGTAATATGCAATAGACTGACAGATTTTGAAATTCCAAAGTTTATTGTGGAAATATCTTCCATTATTTCTGACTACATTAGAAGAAATTTCAAGAATTTGATTTTTCTAAAAAGTCCAAAGGTAGTTTAAAATAGAAATAGTATGTTGTGTTAGATTTGGACATGTACCTTTTTTATTGTAGATAATAAAAATTTGTTCTTTGTATGTTGATTTTTATTTTTGAAAATGCAATTTTAATATCAGACAAATGCACAATCTTTATCTTCAAAATTGTAATGACTTGCAATATCGTGTATGCAATTAAGTATGAAATCTTCAATAAAATGATTGTAAAGGAGAAGAGAAATTTCGATGGCAAGAATACCAATTCCACATTCAAGATACAGGAAAATTTCAAATTGACCATATTTTTAGACTATCTCTGTGCCAATTTTGTGTGTTGAGGGTGAAGTAATTGCTTTTGACCCTTGAAGTATAAATGTTACGTAATGCTGCAAAAAATCAAAAACATTGATAGTTAGTTTTTATGGAAATGCATTGGAACTTTTATGATGGGGCATGTTTGTTTTGAAAAATGTAAACAATATCTATTGAACGTTTTTTTCATCAAAAATAATATTCATTAATTGACATGGTAAGTGATGTGGCAGATGAAATTGTTCTAATAACTTCCAGAGGTACTTGACAAAAGGCATTGCATTTTTGAATTAATCTCAAGAATGGCTCCAATTTTTTGTTCAAATGGAACAAATGGTGTATGTCTTATTTTTCGTTCAAAACTTAGAGGAAATTTTGAGAACTGCAAAGGTTTGTAATTTTTTGGACACCCTGACTACATTATTGCAGAAATAATTTTGAACTTCATGGATTCTGTTCTTCAAAATAATATCCTTAAATAATGAATAATTTTTTGAAAGAATAAGCAGTATTTGTGTAACTTGGAGTAATCTTGGCATTTAAAACTGTACCTAAACTCCATTTTCTTAAAATGGGGTCCTAAACTTCTGTTACATCAACTATTTCAACATTTTATTTGTCATAATTGAATATACATACTACATATATACCTAATATATGGAAAGTTATGTAGTGCTACGGAAATCGATTTCGAGATTTCAACGGATATACATGTTCTGGGGTCCCCTGATACCGTAAAAGAGGTTTTCGTAAAACGTCTGGCCGTATGGTGCATGTGAACAACAGTAGTGCCTAAACCTTCTGTAGGATTTTTTCCAAATTGAAGAAACCCCTGACCGTTGGTCAGGGGCTCTGCGATTTCGGAAATTATTCATTAGTTTTTGAGGGCACTGTACAAGAAGTCCGCGGACATTTTCAAAAATGGGTCCAAATGTTTTTCTTTAAATTTCTTCTAAGATAATAATAAAATACATTAATGAAGGGTGGAATAGGTCCAATTTTCGGAATTAACAGAATTTTTTTCGAGATCTTCATACAACTACAAAATTATCGAATTTTTCCTTGAAATGCAATTTGTTGTCCACAATTTCTTTCATTAAGGTCAGGTACATTTTTTGAAAATTTTAGTAGTTTTCGCCCAGTATTGCGTGTAGTTTTTACAAAAATACAAAAACAATTTTCCTCAAAAATGGCTCCAATTTGTTTACTATCTAAATACGAGGGTGAATTGAAAAGTCCTTGACTTTTTAAAGATGAAAATATATATGTTTTACAAAATTCAACTTTATTTCTCAACATAGTCTCCTTTTAACTCAATACACCTTCCCCAACGTTTTCTATTTTTTTTTTTAAGCCTTCTAAAAATTGACTTCAAAGTGCAAAATGTTGGTTTGCTGCTTCCATGATGTCTTCAGCGGACATGAATTTCTTCCCACCGAGCCATTTCTTCAGATTTCCTTGAAGAAAGAAGTCACTTGGAGCCAAATCTGGGGAATAGGGTGGTTGAGGTAAAAGTTCGTAGCGCAGTTCCGCAAATTTTGCCATGGCAACAGCAGACTTGTGCGCGGGCGCATTTTGTTGGTGAAAGAAGATCTTTTTGTTCGCCAGATGTGGTCGTTTCTTCAACAATTCCTTGCGAAAACGATCCAGTAATGCGGCGTAATATACTCTGGTTATTGTTTTGTTCTTTTCCAGGCAGTCAATTAATACACCTTGCGAATCCCAAAAAACAGTCGCCATGAACTTTCCTGCCGGCGGAACTGTTCGCCTTCTTTGGAGCTCGTTCGTGGGTGCTTGGATTTTTGAAAATAAATGAATCCACGGGTTGAAAATAATTGACCACGTTTCATCAACTGTTACATAACGCTTCAAAAACTCATTTGGATTACGCTTGAACATGTGAAATGGTCACACGATTTCACTTGTCAATCGTGAGCAGTCGCGGCACCCATCTTGCCGACAGCTTTCTCATATCCAAATATTCGTGTAGAATGTTGCTCACTCGTTCATACGAAATGTTTACAATCTCAACTATCTCCCTTACTTTAATTCGGCAGTCTTCCATCACAATATCGTGATATCTGTTCACCATTTCGTCATTTGTGACCTCAACCGGCCGTCCTGGACTCTGCGTGACGGAACAGTGTCCCAATAATACTTTCTCAACTTCTCTTCCGTTTCCTTTCAAGTTTTCCCACGCAAAAAAGTGGTGCTTGATCAACCCTGGAAATTCACTTTTCTCCATTTTCACAAAGCAACTCACACCTTCTTTCGGACCCTCTCAACAATGATCTAACGAGCAGATGGCAACAATATTATGCAAAGTTTCCTAAAATTTATGTAACACTTCAGTGCCAACAAAAAACCTGCTAAGTGGACGCGAACTACTGTTAAAGTCACAGACATATCGATCTGCCTCCGTATACTCCTTTCAAAATATTAATGATTTTCCCCTATTAATTTTGAGTTATATCTTTGATTTTTAAGAGAAGACTGAACTGTTAGTATGTTAAGATCAATGTGAGGTAAACTAACCTTTACCTATAATAAATATTTGGTATGGTGATAGCTCCACTTGTTTTCTACATATAACTAGTGGCACTACAGAATGATACAGACTATTGGTTTTCTGTTTCGTTTGGTCTCGGCTACCCAATTTTCTTTGAAAAATTTGGAGCTATTTTTAAGAAAAGGCGTTTAAGTGCCCCTGTAAATGCGAAATTTGAACCTCTTTTCACAGAAAACTATGAGCTTCCGTAAACTTCATATTGCCTAATGTCATTTCAAGCACTTCCAGCCACAAATGCAATAGTGTTCACAAATTACTGGAAATGTGCATATTAAATGCGTGAGAGATATTTAAAAAAATACAATTATGTAATTTTTGAAAAACAAAAGAATACTGCTAAATTAATTCTATGTCATCTTTATTATTTAAAACACATGTTCACATAAGTTAATGTGAACAAATTGCTGTTAATGTAAATACTAACAACGTAAGATACAAGTTGAAAAAACACGTTTTTGTAATTTTTGAAGAAACAAAAGAATAGAACAATATTGCATTTATGTCATCGTATAGAGTGCATTTAGTACTACCCTACCAAAAATTTAAAAATAATTTTTAAGAAAATCTAGGTTTTTTAATTTTTTTAAATCGCACATATTGCTCGTAATATTATGCAAAAACGACTAAAATTTTCAAAAAAATGACCTTAATGAAATAACTCACTATGGAGAATAAATTTAATTTGAAGGAAAAACTCTATCTTTAATTTTATAATTGTACGAAAATACCTAAAAAAATTTCCAACTTGTGCACTTTTCAAAAATTCAGAGTTAACCGTGAAAATCGGACCTACACCACCTTTTTAAGTGTATTTTACTTTATTTTTATAAGAAATTTAATGAAAAAAAATGGAGCCGGTTTTTAGAAAATTTTGAAAATGTCTTAGGGGCTTCGTGTAAAGTACCCCCGATTTTTCAAGAAAGATTTTCAAAATCCCGACGCCACGAGTGGAGCCAAATCGACCGGGGAATATCAATTTTGGAAAAAATCGTATGTATGGTTGAAGTGCTAGTGGTGTTCACAGACTGATCGACAGACGGACAGACTTTTTGTTGTCAATTGATTTTTCGGTATCAATGACCCACAAATCAGGTATTCAGGCTACACCACGTGTTAGAGGACTTATTCCTTAATTTAGCAACTGGATTTATCCACTTTTGCGTTATCAGGGCCTGACAATTTTTTTTCTGCTGAAAATCCGCGAAATGTTTTTCAAATTTGTAATTTGACATTCCGGGACCCCTATTATTTATTATTTCATTTAAAGTTGGACAGATCCAAAACTGAAGCGTCTGCGTCCTTGTAGGTGGTCCAGAAGAAATGATTCCCCTTTGGAAATTCGGATCAGATACACTTTGCAAACTTTATCAAAAATAATTTTTAAAAGCAAAAATGCATCTGAGCGAGCAAATGCGTGCAACCTGAGAAAAGAAATGGAGATGTTCGAATTTGTATTCCAAGTTGTATTGCATTCAAAAATTTTGATCGTGACTAATGATGTGCCACATAATCTGCAAATATCTGACTTAGTTATTTGCCAAGCACGGGATTTTATTGAAGCAGCTCCCAATAATCTACAAGATTTTAGTTGTGACTTTGACAAAGTCAAAACTGATGCAATAAACATAGTTGCATCTTCGGACAAATAATCCGAGTTTAGCAAGAAACGTAAAAAAACGAAACGCCATTTCGATAAACTGTGCGAAGTTAAACGTTTATCTGACGGTGAAAAACGATTCAAAGGTACCAATGTTTACTTCACTTGTTTAGATATCCTGATTAGTCAGCTGAACCATCGATATTTGCTTGAATCAAATAATCAATTCGTTTGCGATCTTTCAACTACAAACTAGGTTGCAGTTTGCAGATGAAGAACTTGTAAAACAAATGCGGAAAACAATGCGAAAAAATACTATGTAACTGTCAGCGTAACTGATCAACTGTGCACACTGCTGTGTGAACTGGCCTAAGAGATAGAATTTTAGATTAGATTTATTAATAATTCTGCAATTAAGTGTGAGAACTTGGTGGCAGAATACACTAACTTAACATTACAGAACTTAACAACTATACAAACTCTACAAACGTTACAAATCTCATGAACATTTCGAAGATTCATTCAATCAGAGACTTGGCTAACTTGGCCCTTGATTATATACTTCATTCTTTCAGCAAGCTTTCCAGACGCCTGCTTAGTAATCTTGATGTTTCTAATGATTCCTGTGACGGTTTCGATTGCGGAGCGATCTTTTCCAAAGTTGAAAATTATCAAAAAGTATCTGCGAAATTCAATGTGACAGAAGATGCTGGCAGACCTTAGGATATTGTCCATTGAAAGTAAAGTGGCGAACTTGTTAAAAGCGAATCTGGGCGACGTTATAGATAAGTTTGTGTCAAAGCGAAAGTCCTCAGGGTTCGATTCTGAATTTTGTGATTGAATGATTAATACAGTTCCTTTCAAATAGTTTTAAGAATGCGTTTTTTAGTTGAACAAAATGTTTTGAGGGGGGTCAATTAAGTTCTGGGGCCAGAGCCCCGGAAAGGCTAGTAACGCCACGGAGTAGAACATTTTCGCTCTTCACTCCTTTAGGCCACAACAGATTCATTGCTGATGCAAAGTAACGGCAATTGTTGAGGGGTTAGTTCCGTCCAATGTTTCACAGGAAATGAGAAATTTATCTCCTGCTTGGTCTCCCCTTAAAACAATTACAATAACGTTTGAATTAGATGTATACAATTTACGACTGCACGCAAGTTTGCGAAAATGAAATCAAAATTATACAAATGTGAATAAAAAAACAACCGAAAATTCATAGAAAAATATGACTATAATATTAAATATAAATGAAAAATGACAAAAGGGTTCAAAAACAGAATACGACTGTATATGACACGCACTTGCGTGATTTTAGTCCTTGCAGATAAAATAACGCTTAACTTATATTTTCCATGGAAATAAGACAAAGAAGAAAAAAACTAAAGTTCACCAATTTATTAATGTATGTTATTAGCTTAGCTTAATAAAATTACGGGTGTTATGGAATAGAAAGAGTTGGCTGAGCAGAAGAAGCAAGGGGGTGGAATCGAAGGAAGAGGAACGATAAGAAGGAAAGGACTGAAAAGATGAATCGCGCGGAGAAACGGAAATGGACCTGAAGAAGTGAATACAGCGAAAGGAGAGGGCAAAACGGAAAGAACGGGTGGTGTAGAATAGGAGTGAGCGAGTCAGTGGTGGCAAACGGGCGGAATGGAAAGAAGAAGAGCGATAGGCGCGGAAGGAAAGAGCAGAACAGATTAATCGGGCGGAAAAAAGGAGTGGTGGACCTGAAGGAGAGAGATACGGAGAGAAAGAGGATGAGTGACGGGGAGAGAGAGGCAGAGGGAGGGAGAAAGAGGTAGAGAGGTGAAAAGAGGGCAGAGAGAGGGAGAAACCAGGAGAGAGATAGAAATAGAGGAGAGAGAGGGCGATGAAGGGAGAACGAGGGCAAGGAAAGGAGAAAGAGGGAGAGAGGGGGGATAGGAAAGAAAGAGAGTGATAGAGGTAGGGGGAGGGGAGAAAGAGACGGGGAGGGAGGGGTAGAGGTGGAAGAGCGCGAAAGATGAGAGAAAGGGGGAGAGAGGAAGAAAGCGGGAGAGAGCGGAAAAGAGGGAAAGAGCCAAAGAGGGTGCGAGGGCGGAACGAGGGAGAGGAATATAGAGGGAGAGAAAGGGAAAGAGAGAGGAAGAGAGAGGGAGAGAGAGGAAGTGGGAGAGATATGAAGAGAAAGAGGATGAGAGAAGGGGAGAGAGGCAGAGGAGGTACAGGTAAACAGGGAAAGTGGGAGATGGAGGAGAGCAGGACAGAGAAAGTGAGGGGGAGAGGGCGAGAAGTGACGGGGAGAGAGGAAGGATAGAGAGTGATGTGAGGGGCTGGGAGAGGGAGAAAGCGGGGGGGGGACGAGAAAGAGAGGAGAGCGAGGGTGAGGGGGAGAGAACGAACTAGAGAATGTGTATGAGAGAGTGAGTGAGAGGTGAGAGTGGTAGAGAGAAAGAGAGAGGGGGAGAGGGAAAGGGAGGGAGGGGGAGAAAGCGTAAGAGAATGAGAGAGCAAAAAAGAGAGAGTGAAAGAGAGCGAAACAGCGGGAGAAAGAGAGGGGAGAGGGAGAGCGAGAAAAAGTGATAGAGGCTGAGAGAGAGGGAGAGAGATGGGAGAAAGAGGGGAGAGAGTGTGAGGGGAAGGGAGGGGAAGATGGGGAGAGAGAGAAAGAGGGAGAGAAGGGTAGTGGGAGAGGGAGTGAGAGGGGAAGAAAGGAGGACAGAGAGACAGATACACTCAAACAGATTCCATTTCAATGTATTGTTTTCATCACAATGCCATTTCTACATACATTTATCATTATTTCAACTTTATTTCTATACTTCGTTATGGCTCGACATTGCATTTTTCAAACATTCGCTTCCGCCGATCAGAAAACGGAACCTCCCACGTCCGACTACAATAATTCCGTGTTCTTACTGTTCGTGTATTCACTAAAACATTTACCGATACCTTCGTCTGTCTCCTACTATAGATTATTTCTCATATTTCGTCTCTTTTAATAGTTAACGTATTGCCACTTATCTTGACCATTAATTAAAATGTGTTGACTTTGTTTTATCTTTTTTTAACATTTTATATTCCCTATAATACATTTAAAAGTATATCTTACATCACGAGCCTTTCGACTTATTGCCTTCTATTCTTTCCTAAAGTTTTTTCGAATATATTGCCAAAAATTCAATAATTACGCCAATGTTCATTTATTTGTTTACGTCCGGTCTATATGTTATTCATCATATTTCCTCAGACCTGGGTCTAGTTAAATAAACATCGTGTTTCTTGACTTGTTTATCATTTGTAATGCCGCTTTCGGTATTATTATTTACAAATTCTAAATTAATGCTTTTGACGATTCCGAATGGGTCGCAACACATCCTTTTCTAATTTCCACATTCAACGCTCTAAAAGCGTCGAAAGGAAATTTTCACCGGGGACTTGGACGCTTATGCAGACACTCACTTGAGCCGAACTGTCAACGAACGTCCACGGGCTGCCCATGGATCGAATTGCAGAGTCCTACGACGCCTTCGTCAGGTCTTCGCAACAGCACTGCCCTCTCCCACACGATCTGTCGTCTGAAGTAATGCATCCAAGTAATGGGATGTTTCTCTTGTGATATGAAATATGCCACTATTGTATTAATCCTTCAGTTTTTACACTTATTTCTAAGTAGCATTCGATAGTAACACAAGGTTTACAACTTGTTTAACAATTTATAGCAATAACTCATTTTTAATAATTTTTCGTGAAAAAAGAATTTCAATGAAGATCGAAGAGTAGAGGAGGGAACAACTGTCCCTATGTCGATTTCGCGGAAGAGACAATAATTCTAGCTTGCTTACTGCTGTGTTTGCTAGAGAAGAATGTGGAAGTGAATCGAAGTCAATGGTAAGGATGGAACAGTCAGATGTGGTCAGATAAAACGCATGCGCAAGGATGGTGTTTTGTAGTTAAATGTTTCACCGCTAGATGTAGATCTGACAAGCGGCGAAGTCCCGCTGAGTACGTCTGGTTGTCAATTCTGGATGTTTTGTTGTTGACTTCGACAAGGTGTTTCTCGCATACTCCGTACATGCGTATATTATTTTCTTTGTGTTATCTTGTGCTTAAAAACATGAAATTCTGGTGCTCAGGTTTGTCTAAGTTGTGGAATTTTGTGTAAAAAGTATTTAATTATTCTGGTGTACCTAACCAAAGTTTTTGACGGGAGTAACTCGATCCGGCAAATTGTTCTTTCTTGTTGGTGACTGTGCCCGATTGTGTAGAATATTGTTTCAAGAGAAGAACGAAGCCACAAAATGAGCCGTGCATCATTCGCAGATCAACAAAATTTAGTGAAGGAATCTTTATTCAAGTTTTTAAGGAAACACATCCCCAGTGCACAGTTGAGGTAAGTGTCAGTGATGCGAAAAGTTTGAAATTTATGTTGCATTTTGAGGATTTTTAATAATGGATTACCCCCGAAATATTGATTTCAATTTCATTTCAGTTCAATTGATGAGATAGTTCTGAGTTATGTTGTGAGTATATTAGAGGATTTGGGAACAGAAGAAAGTGTGGAAGATGCATTTGATGTTGAAGGATTTTGTGAAATGATGGCAGCATACTTTCCTGAGTTTTCAGTTATTCATCACGGGGCTGTATGCCAATGGATGTTCGAACTAGCAGCTACATTAAGTCAGAAAAAAAGTAAAGGTAATATATGATTTCATTCGAAGAAATTAAAATTTGTTTACAATTATTGATCTAAAACTTAATTTAAAAAGTAATTTGCTTACTTAAATGTTACCTTTTGTTTTTGTAGAAGGAAATGGAGAGTTGAGTGGTAAAGACATATCTGAATTGACAATGCTTCCTGCCACGGCTCTTACTCGTCATTCTCGCAGTAATTCGGAGTCCAATAATGATGTATCGACAAAGAGAGTTCATCAGTTATCAGAAACAAGTGATGGAAGTTCTGATGGTAGTGGAGAATATTTATCAGGACAGGAGGTGTGTGCATTTGAATTTTGTGTGTCAGATTTCCAAGAGATTCTGTTTTTTGTTCAGAATTGTTTTTCAGGGTGGTCACTTTGCAAATAATAGGGGAAATATCAGAGATTTTTTCAAAAAAATTGTAAAACTAGACATTCTTCAAATTACATTGATACATCATCATTCTTAGCATAAGTTTTAATTATCAAGAAATATTGTTAATTTTGTCTTTTCAACTGAGAAATTGGAGAAATGATAGATAAGTAATAAAGAGTTACTGAGTAATTTGAATCATAGTGTCCGTGTCTTTCTCATGTGTTAATGCAAGAGAATTTGAAATACCATGAAGAATAGGGCACCACTAAAAATGTCAGGGTGACTGATTTTTGGAAAAACAAAGGGAAACCTGAAAGATGTAGTACAATGGAATTGCAGGAAAAGTACAGGGAAAACACTCAATAATAGCTTGTCAAGTTAAAAAATATACATTGGACTTCAGCTTGTAGTTGGTAAAAAGAAAGAATTATTAGTTAATGTTGTCAAGAAGTAGTTAGTGAAAGAGTGATGTTAGTTTTAAAAGGCTGTGTTTAGTTATACCCATTATCCATAACGTAGAGATGCTGGGTTATGAGTTGGCTGTAGTGATTCCATAATTTGCTTTAGTGTTACATTATAGGCAAAGATAAAACTTCTATAAGGGGGTTCTGTAAATTTAAAATTATTTTTTAAATTATAACATTTGTGAATCTTTTTTTAATACCATACTATTGAGTTAGAGAAAACTCAAAACACAAGGACAAAAAAAGGTGTTGGAAACATGGGGAAAAGAAAGGGAAATTTCTCCCAGGAAAAGAGCGGACACCGGTGGCATACCGTAAGGACCTGCAATGCAGGTGGGCCCAGGTAAAAGAGGGCCTACTTTTAGGATGATGGTTTTGCGATTGTAAGAAATATTAATTACTTTGTACATTCTCTGATACTTTGCGATAGTTGGCACAATAAAATATTAAAAGTACCATCCTACAGAAGAACGATATGTTTGTTCCGGTAGCTAATGTAAATCTGTTTCTGAATCAAGAAAGGTAATTAATTCATTTGGGTTTTATAACAGTCTTAATTTCATAAAGTTAAATAATAATAAAGGCAGATTTTTCCACTATTGGTTATTAATCATAGACTAATGAATTCAAATTTGTCAAAGGAGTTAAGGTACTTATACTACTTATTTGTTATACACTATAAAAGGGGACTGGATAAGAGTTTTGCAGGTGGACCTGCACTCATTTTGTTATCCTACTGTTGGATGTCTGTTTTTCATTCAACTTTAATTAGCAATTTCTTGCAAATTTTTTAAATAAGTAAATATTGTTCCCAGAATAAATATACTGCTAGTCAGATTATTCTGTTAGAATTATTTTTTAAAAGTTTAATTTTAATTAAATTTATTCATTATTAGTATTTTTTTCAATTTTTGCATAGGATTCCTATGTGACGGATCAAGTAAGACTGCTTCAGGAAATGTTTCCGGGTGCCTGCAGCATTGAAGTGCGGCATTGCCTTACAATAGCTGAAGGTGACATGGCTCGAGCTGCACAGTTGGTTTTACATAGGCAAGAGGCTGGGCAGAGCCTTACTTCAAATATGGCAGCTTTGAATGTAAGCAATTGAAATTTGAATTTGCAGTTTACTCATTCTCTTATTTTGTTTCTTGAATAAATTGCCTGATTGTTTCGAGATTTTTACTTACTTTGTGAAGTTGATGTTTCTGTGATGAGTCTGATTCCATGTTTATTTTGTCGTTGATCATAATAATGTCTGAAGAACTGGTGCCTTGTAACAGCCAGAGCTGCTCAAGTATTGACTGACGTTAAAAATTCTTCTAAAACTGTCATTTTAAAGAAATGTAATGAAAAAGAATGTAATCTATTTTTACTATATCTTCAGTGAACATCAAATTAAAAAGCATTGATAAGAGCCAGATCAATGCTGTAGTTATTTGTTGGGAGTGTGAATAATATTATCAACATGATCATTGATCTGAAATGTTCCATATCTGAATGCATTTTATTACTTAGAAATTACTTGTTCTTTGACATTAGAACATTTTTGTGTCAAGTAAAAATTATAAGGAAATTCTAAATCTTTTATCTATTTTGAATTTCAGGATTTTGGGCAATAGGTCTCAGTTGAAGTCACACGTGTCGTGAAAATTACCATTTTTCTTCTTACTAGGGTATTAGTCCTGAACTCCGAATCTTTAGCTTTCAAAATATCTCAGTAAATGTGATTTTGACCAGAACCATTGATCATGAGCTACTAGTTGCGCAGAAAATTTTGGGTTAATTGCCTTTGATGACCTTCTCACGTTGTCTATCCTGTAGTTGCTCCACTAAGCTTAGACAGGAGTCCTTTAAAGAAATAGAAAGTAAGAAGTTAACTTCCAACTTAATATTCAACACACAACGTACCTAAACCATTAGACAAGAATAAAGCAGCAATAAAGGCATCATTCAGAGTTTCAAAAATTATTGCTCAAGATAAGGAACGTCATGAGGATGCATACTTAATTTGATATTTTCATTTGATATTATGCATACATAATTTGGTAATTTCAAAAATTAATAGTTGACATTATGACAGCTATTAAACATTCTTATATAACATTCTATTAAAATTGATTTCAATTGACTAAAAATGTACGATTAGGGGCAATAAACAAATGTAAGAATAAAAAGAAAATCTAGTTCTATATTCTATTACTATAGAATAAAAATCTAATATATTACTAATTTTCAATGCATTCAGAATTTGAAAGAAAACTATGTAGCCTCTGGCCAAAGGGTTTACGTTTTCAATAGGTTCTCCAAACTTGATTTGGACAAAAAAATGCAAATATTTAATTGTGTTATTCCTCGTTCTGTGCAAGTCACCTGAGTTCTTGCACACAATGCTCTCTTCTTATGACACAGCTGTAGCTATGCGACAGTAAGACTCCAAGGAAGAGGCTTCCCCCCATTCAATATTTGCTTTGCACGTGTTGCATTATAGAACAGCAACCCGATATGTAAATATTTGTCTTACTGTATATGTACTATTGATTGGCCAAGGCCTACATCAAGCTGATGAGCCAAAGGACAGGAAAGTGTCTGTTCTGTACTATGTTATTGCAGTGCTACAAGGGTCACTCTAAAAGTTTTGAGAATACTATATTTAAAATCGAGATACCAAGTTCTGACCTTCACATCTTCTTGAAGTACTCTCCACCATACACTACGCAACGTTTCATCCGATCAAACCAATTATCAAATGACAATTGCCACACTTCTTTAGAGATACTGCGAATCTGATCTTCATATGCAGTCACTGCAGCCTGAGCTGACTTGAAACGATGACCTCGAATTTTTTCTTTCACATAAGGGAAAAGAAAAAAGTACATGGGGCCAGGTCTGGACTGTAGGGTGGATGAGACAGTGTTTTAACCCTTGATTCTGTCAGAAATTCAGTTGTTGCTCTGGCTGTGTGGGATGAGGCGTTGTCATTCCACGCAAACCTGATTTTGGACGGTTCTTTCTCAGCTCTTCAAACAATCTGGGCAAGCAAATTGTATTGTACCATCTTGCAGTGACTGTCTGTTGTTCCTTGAGTGGCACTGTCACAATATGGCCACTGGCAGAGAAGAAAGAACAAATCATCATTTTGCCAATGTTTCTGGTTTTTTTCACTTCGTTGGAGGATTTTCATCTGGGAAGACCCACACTGATGACTGCCGTTTCATTTCTGGATCAAATTGATGAATCCAACTTTCATCACCCGTCACGATGTTAAAAATGTTTTTTGATCTTCCTCCATTGAACTTATCCAGGGTCTCACGACACCAATCCGCTCGCGCCCTTTTTTGTTCATTTGACAGATTGTGAGGGATCCAGTTACAGCACAGCTTCCTAACGTGAAGCTTTTCTTTCAGGATCTGTCTCACTGCTGCTGATCCAATATTTAAAGCTTCCTGAATCTGAGCATATGTAACAACGAGGGTCTTCCCTTAGCAAATGTTCCACTTTCAGCACATTTTCATCAGTTGTTGCTGCATTGGGCCTGCCAGAAAGGTCTTCATCTTTCAGAGAGTCCCTTCCCCTCTTGAATTCGGCAAACCATCGATTGACAGTGGCTTGTGAAGGGCAACCATTGCCAAACGCACGCTGTAATCTCTGGAGGCATGATTTCTTATCTAAGCCAACCTTAGTCATACAAAATCATAGCTCTAAAATGCTTTCTCTTTAGGTCCATTGTTACTGGCAGAGGAACAACAACAACTACTAATAGAACACAAATAGCTGTTCTAAGTTAATAAATTACCTGAGCGTGTTCAAACTTGCGCGAGATTCTTACTAAAAGTTCCACCTAACAATGGAAATAGTTTCATTGTTGCTGAGTAACTCATTGTTGCTCATTCTCAAAACTTTTGGAGTGACCTTCGTATTTGAGAATATTTTATTTGTTGCAGCATTTTTGCTGCTGCAGGTTGCTAGTATTCCTTCTTACTGTTCTGATAGCTTTGGTAGCTCAGAGTAGAATTTAAAAATACTACGGTTGCTCATTAGCTCTGCGAATTGGGTGACCACTGGCCTATACTGTCAGCTGGTGCAGTTGGGATCATTGATACATGGTAATCAGTATAAAATGCGACTCTGATGTCCACAAACATGCCTAATGTAAAACACAAGAGGGAGGGCAAATACATTTCTGGGCCCACTATTCCATTAATCCTTATTATCCTCGCATGACAGATTTTTTCTTGGAAGTGTATAAAACCTACAACAAGGAGAATGACCTCATAAATGTAATGATGTCATTAACAAATACAATTGGCACCTAAGCTGGAGTTCCAGGTTCTGACAGAAATGTGAAAGCTTTTCAACACTACTCTTGTGACAGGACCTTCGAATGCATTTCTGTTACAGCCACTTCACATAAAATCCCTTTACTTTTAAGGATACTTTAAACAATGCTATTTTTAAGGAATCTGAAAAAGAAACTTTTATATTATCCATTGCAGTTCGTGCGTAGATTGCACCACCTCCAAATAATTGATAAAGATCTTATAATATCGTAGGAATATATATATTTTCCTTTTAATGGCATTCAATATTCAAGAGACTGCAGCAATATCGATGTATATGAAATCATTTTGAAACCAAAGAGCATCCAACTTGCGCACGTTCTTTCTCGTCCGTATTTTCACGCAAAATTACGCGAAAAGTACGAAAATGTTCGAAAAATTGCTCATGGCCTTATTTTAAAATCTATCTTTAATAAACAAATTTCGTTAATGGAAAATCTCCTTCTTTAATATCTTAGTTGCAGGAAGATTCTTTTTTTGTAACTGTTGCAATTTTCAAAAATTCTGGGTTTTCAAAGATGATGTGACCTGCACCATTCTCTCCTCCATGCACGACCTTCACAGTATCTACCAAAAACTATCAAATTATTTGAAAAATGTCCCATGCTTCATATAAAGTACCCTCAAATATTGAAATATCAGTGTCAAATTCCAGGGGCCGCGACATCAGCCAGATCGATTGGAGAATATCAATTTTGGAGAAAATCGACTAAACGGTTTGGCCGCTAGCGGTGCAGAGACGGTCAGACACGTTTTGCCGTCACTCGATTTTTCGGTATCAAGGACCTACAACACATGGATTCTGAATCCACAACGCACGAGGACAATTTTTTCTAGATTTAGCAACTGAATTTATCCACTTTTTCGTTGCCAGGGCCCTCTAATAACGAGTTTTTCTGCTGAAAATGCGCAGTTTTTTTCGCGCAACATTACATAACCTTCTTTCTGCTCCGTAAAAATATTTTCGGATAATCATTGAAACGAATAAAATGGTATAGCGGCATGAACCAAGTTTAGCCTGTGACATTCCACATAATCTGTAACATTCAACCGAAACATTTTGAATAAAAGCTGTCGTAATTTACCGATAACACACGACTCACGACTATAGTATCCCTAGGATGGTGAAATATAATAACGAAGGATCGGATTTCAATGACCTAAAACATCGCCAAAAATTATCAACAGAATGCTCGTAAAATGTTTTTAAAATGCCAAAATAACAAAGAAAACACGTAATTTTGTATCAAAACAAATTCAGATGCGTAACACAAGCTGTTGGATATGTTACTGATGTAATCGCAGTGGCAGATCGAGGGCGGGGTATGCCCTCACCCAAAAGACCTACAAAAATTAATTTGCGCAATATGTGCAATAAAAAAGCTAATAATAAGCTCCAATAATTTTTTTCCACTTTTGTTAGGGATAGTGCTAACGTACTCTATGAGATGACAAACACAATTTTGCTGTTATTTTCATTCCGCATTTTCAGAAACTCAAACGCTATTTTCTCAAAAACAGCTCCAAATTTTTTCATCAAACTTTTCACTCGAATAGTGCTAATTTAAATTTAGATGCTATAAAATGACTAGTTTAAGATGACATAAAATTAATTTTGGTATATTTTGTTTTTTCAGTAATTACACAACTGTAATCTTTTGAAATATCACACACACTGTTAATATGCACATTTCCAGCAATTTGTAAACATTATTGCATTTGTGCGGGGAAGTGACTTCCAATTAAGTCGAAAACTCAAAAGTATTCTCTCAAAAAGAGCTTCGAATTTCGCATTTACAGTGGCGCTTGAACATTTCCTTTAAAACGGCTCCAAAATGCCCGTATATGACGAGGTTTTACTTTTCTGTAATATTCTTAAAGTAATACCCTGGTTCTACTATTAGCAAGTCGAAAAATTGAATGAATTTCAAGAACATGTAATTTTGGCGGCGATATATCGCAGATGGCAAAAGGTTGGGGCAAGACCGACAAGCTTGCCGAGACCAAAGATCATTAGAAAACGAACTAGTACGAGAACGTTCTGTGACACTACTATTTACTTTATCGATACTGCTTACGTAATATAGAGAAAAGTATGTCATGCTGCGTGAAAAACTGCAAATGTTCGGCAGAAAAACTCGTCTTCTTGTCGGGCTGTGATAACAAAAAAGTGTATAAATACAGTTGCTGAATATACACAAAAAATCCTCTAACACGTGGTGTACCCAGAATCCATATTTTGTGGGTCCTTGATACCGAAAAATCGATTGACAGCAAAACGTCTGCATGTATCTGTTAACAAAGCTAGCGCTATACCGTTAAGTCAATTTTCCCCAAAATTGATCTTCTCCAATCGATCTGGCTGATGTCGCGGCCGCTTGAATTTGAAAACGATATTTTTATTGGGAGCTGGCGTACTATACATGAATCTCATGGTACATTTGGGAAATTAAAAGAAAAAATGCACTAAATGTTTTGATTAAATTTTGTTGTTGGATAGTGTGAAGGAGATTTAAAAGAATGGCCCAGGTCTCATTTTTGTTAAAATCTCTGATTTTTGTAAAAAAAAGCAAAATTTCAATTTTTTTGACCTGTTTCTTCAACAAAAAAATATTGATGACAGAAGTTGTTCTTTAATGAAATCTCTTCTTTAAAAACAGATTTTGAAAGAAGGTCGTGTACAATGGTTCGAAAATTTGTCTACACGGTGTAATTTTGCCAGAAATATAGAGAATTTGAAATCTTATAAACAACTTTTTTCACAAAAACGGCACCAAATTTAAGACTGGTGCAGGTCTCAAGTTCGTTGAAATTCCTGATTTTTTGAAAATTGCAATAATTCAAACTTTTTCCAGCGTCTTCCTAAAACTACAATTACGAAGAAAGTTATAATTTCAGCTTCCTTCAGTTTCCTTACCACCTCCGCAGCTCGCTGTGTCGCAACAGATAAACAGTGACAGAAACAAAATAATATACAATCGAACTTATAAAATTCATACTATACTTACAAACAGGTGCATTTTTCATTATCACATCATGGCCGTGTTCTCTTTTTGATTATTCCTTATCAGCTAGAAACAAAACATGACTTGATCTTCCTACATAAAAAATAATTTTAACAGTCTATTAACTTCCTACAGGAGGGTGGTGGTCCTCGGCAAGCTTACCCGACATGTACTCGCTTCCTACCGTTCATGCCTCCCTGCCATCTCACTTGCTGAAACTTGTACGGCTTCCATTTACATTTGAAATGTAAGTAAATCCCACGTTCCTGTCCCTTCAATAATCCATCATTCGATTACTACGAACCGTGAACTCACTTTTCATTACTAATTGTAAGTCCCCTTTTACAATTAAATGACCAATCGTAAAAAAAAAAAAAATCTTGGCAACAATAACTGCACTGTCAACTCTCTTCCATCCACTATCAAGGGCTTACTCGTTCTGTTCTGCAAGTCATATAGCCTGCCTTTCTCTTCTGTTGCCCGGTAGCGTCCTAAATCTGTTTCTTCTTGCTAGTTCTGCTCTTCCCTTTTGTCTGATATGTGATCCCTCCAATTGGCTATTACTTGTTCTCACATCCAAGTATATATTCTTTAACATCCACCCTTCGTTTTCTATTTATTATTTATATTGACATTCACGGAAATTCCTTACGTATTGGAAAATAAAAACGGTGGAAAATAAAATTAAATACTTTATTTTCCACCGTTTTATTACATTGGTCACTTCTCACTCTCCTTAATTTGTATTTGAAATTTTTCTTGTATTGTTGCTGTTCTATGCGTTCCATTTAAACTTATGGTTAGGTTTTTTTTTAAAAACAGAAGAGGATAATCCCTAGAGTAGCCATATGAAAAAGTGTGCTGGAATTAGAGTAATGTGTAAGATACCCTGGGCAAGGTGAGTGGTCTCTTCAAAAAAAGTAGTGTATTCACTTCATGTGGTGATTCTGATTCTTAATTTTTTAAAGTTACTAATTAATTTTTTTGAGTTACATTAGGCATTCCTGTTCTTCAAAAGTTTTGAATCATGAAAGTAAGACAAATTTGAATTAATCTTGAGCGGGAAGTCCTATGATTCGAACCTCAACGGTGGCAGGATTTTTGTTACTATAGGTAGATAGGTAGGTCAAAGTCAGCTGCTGTCTGTAGGAGAATTCTAGCGGCCGGCTGCTCTCATCAGTAGTTTTAAATGGTGTCTCTGATCAACCGCAGGTGAATGCTGGAGCAGTACCCTAACAAATGGCCCATGGATGGCACGCAATCTTTCCTTCTTCCTTGTTCTATCCTCATCCCTTACTTACTTGCACTTGCATTACACTGTCACAAATACTGGGAGATCTGTTGGGAGCTTAGAGCTTGTCCTGGCTGTGGTGGTGCCATGCTGATGGGAGATACCTGATTAGGAAAAGTCCCTGCAAGTCATCATAGATTGGTCCCAGATCTCGCTTTTCAGCGAGGGAGAATCGTCTCCACCTCCCGTGATAAGATGTACGACCATAGTAGTTGATGGGTCCGGAATCACTAATCATTCAATTGAATTACTCATAAATTTCTTGACTGATAGAGATGTTTTGAAAGTTGTGTGTGTGTGTGTGTGTGTGTGTGTGAATTAATGATGTTTTATTTTTATTTAAACATGAAATTGTTGAGCAAACATTCATATATGAGGAAGTTTGTGATGAATATGTGTTTGAAATCTGAAATTTGCTTTGATTTTGATTAATTTTTTTAACAGCCTGGTGGACAGAGGCAGAAACCAGTTGTGGATGATCAGGAGCTGAAATCTCGAATTATTGCTCGATACAGCTATGTGGATAAAGACGATGACACCAGGGAACATAGGCCTGTTGGACCAAAAGCTGTAAGAGAATATGTTAATTTATCATTTGATTATACCATTTGCTTTTGAGGCAATATTTTGAACCATTATTGTCAAATGAAAACTTAAATGTAAAAATGGTACTTTATGGACGAAAAATGCGATTTTATATCATTTTGATACTATGAAACTTCGGTTTGCTTGCTAATGATAATTATAAGTAAGAATTTTTGAAAATTTTCAAGGGTAAAAATATATATAATATAAATTGTTCACTCTAAAAAGGAGCCATTCCCATGAAAATAATATAATGCAATTGTGGAGTATTTTGAATTACCCCTCTCCCCTCAGTAAAGCATCTGTAACAAGTGCTTGAATAATATGACCCCCTAAAAAATATTTTAATATTGTAGTATGAGGCTGATTAAAAACAATTATTTCTGCAAATGTTGATAAAAAAAAATCACTATTGTGCACTACTTCACTAACACCTCTTACCTCTGTAACACAAGATAATGCTGCCTCAAAT
Organism: Gryllus longicercus; assembly: GCA_038098605.1. NCBI lineage: Eukaryota > Metazoa > Arthropoda > Insecta > Orthoptera > Gryllidae > Gryllus > Gryllus longicercus. The sequence continues at coordinate 371,639 of JAZDUA010000149.1, forward strand.
CCCTCCTTCCCTCTTTAGCGTTACGTAATGTTTGGATGACCCCTGTGGGGATTTTGATTCATTTCCCTTCGAGTTGATTCATTTCCCTTAAAGTTGTCAGTTGGTTCTTTAACTTTTAAATGAAACTACTCAAACTGAAAAATGTCTCCCACTCTTGTTTGTTTCCCTCTCTTTTAAATTAGTAGTCAAAGAAGATATGTTTGATCGTATTAAATCATTAATTTTAATTGTGTATAGCTTTTGTTTTGTGCTGTAATTGTTTGTTGAATTGTGTTCTATAGTGCAGTTGAATGCACATTTCGTTTTTTGTGTGCAATGTTTCAGGAACCAAAGAAATTGGTTAGGTATCGTGATAACAAAATTGTTAGTTTAAAAGGTGAAAGATTTACAGAAGTTAAAAAGGATGAAGATGAAGATATGAAGAAAACATATGTGAGCATTAAACCTGCTCGTCAGTATCGCTTTCATTGATGGATTGCAATCATTACTATGATTGTGCAAATATTTATTTACAGAAGATGTATTGTGATGGTATGTATGTAAAAATTGTACTAGAGTTCTCTTTGTTATCATATACCTTGATTAAAACAGTAAGTCTTTTCAAAGCCACAAGCTGAAAAGAGAGGATGACGTTGACATTCAGTCGGGAATTTCTTTACCAAAAATGTACGAAGTAACGAAGCTCACGATTGAATAATTGAGTCCCCCTCTCCTGCCAGTGCACAATCTTGAAAGGACTTCCTGTTTTAATCGAAGTATAGCAAACTTTGTAATACATGGAGTTGGCTTCATTGTTAGGATAAATATTCAGTTTATTTGAGGCTAATAGTTGCAGGAGCAAAATCTTGATAGCATGTATATTTTCAATTCTCTCAAGTTTTTTATTGAAACTAAATGGTAGGATATGCAGACGGCCATGAAATAAGTAAACTTTCCATTGATTCAAGTTAATAAGTATTAATAGTGCATAAGAATTGTTGAGAATATGAAATGTGTGTTGATATGAGAGTATTTGCCTTTCAAAAGCGTGTATGATTGAGACTAAATGCAAATTTAATATAGTTTTAAATATTTTTAAATAATCAACACTTTTTCACCTCTCATGAACAAAACATGTTTTTCCAAATGTTTGTCACAAGATATTGCCATGAAGGAGAATTGTCAAACTTTTGATGCTGTCTTTCAGCAGTTTGGTATGTGGCACTAGGGTTCTCAGTAGAAAGAGGCCCTATTGATCTTTCCAAGGTAGCAATTTAGTGAAAGAAATATTTTTCTATGTTCATCTCTCGCTGCTCTGAAATTTAATGGACAAGTTGAAATGTAAACATAAACTAGTGGGCTAGTAAACTCCAACAGCACACACTTTATCACTTGATTCATAACAGTTATGTATTATCAAAGTGTGTAGAAGAGGGAGTATTTTCAATGATATTGGAACATTTACCATACTAACAGTTCAACCATTTCTTGAAAAACTCGAACAACATAACTCAAAATTACAAGAAAACTCAAGATAACTTAAGATTTCTGAAACATCTAGTATTGTGAAGTAAATTCCAAAAAGAGAAATATCTTGAACTTCGGTGTTAAAGGTAGAATTTTCGAAATTCTAAAGATTTGAAAGAAAATAGTAACCATGACATTTTATTAATTTCACATTTTATGAGCAAAACATTAAAAAGAAAAAATGGAAGCCAATTTGCCTAATAACATGCAAGATACTTTCGGTAGCGGGATGGCGCAAGTGGTTAATGAAACTGACCGATTTTCCACTTGGCACAGCCGATATCCCGAAGTTGTGGCAGCCACATATTTCCTTTCACCAACGTAGAACTGTACATGCTTTGACCCGCAGAATATTATGTTACACCAAGATTTATACAGAAATAAGCAATCGCATGTTGTTGCCGCCTATTGTAGCCCACGCAAGACACAGCCTTTTTTTCTCGCAGTGAAACTGAGTTGCATAAGGTCATCAGTATGGTGCCTGTTCCTCGTCCTCTACCTTCATCCCAGGAGACACTACTTCGATTATGGCCTTTGGCCGATATTTTCAAGCTCTCTAGTGTTGGAATTTGTGGAACTGTGGCGATATAATCTTTTCCAAAAATAAATTAATTTCCAAGACTTATTTCCTATGTTCACTATAGCCGAGGTTCAGGTTCAGTATAACCGTATCTTCTTATGCTTATTTGTAGGGGGCAGATTTTGATGACCTAAAACATTGCCAAAAATTATCAATAAAATGCTCTTAAAATGTGTGAAAAAGGCCCTAAAAACAAAGAAAAATGACGGAAAAATATGGTCAAAACCACTTCAGATGAACAACTGAAGCTGTTGGATATGTTACTGATGGAATTGAAGCTTCTTCTTTTTGTTACGTAAACTCGGCTTGCAAACTTTGGGTTTGGGCTGTTCTTTGGAATAAAATCTCTGCCTTTATTTATCACAAAATCTGCTGAATGGCGCAAATGGCACCGATAAACGTCACTAGAACCTTAGATTACATACAACTCGCATCGGTGACATTACAGTTCATGAGCAAAGAAATCGAATACGCTACTTAGGAATTCTGTGGTGAACATTTGTTGCACCTTGTTTGAAAATGAAATAATTGAAGCAATTGAAACAATTAGTTTTATTATCAAAAAACTATGTTCTATGAAGTTGAATTGATTTCTTTAATTTAGTTTGAAGGTTGAACTGAATATGAACTTTGTTTTTCAGGCTGGATTATGGAATACAGATATCATTTGCAAATGTGGAGATGAGTATAGATGAACAAGAAGCGTTTGTATAAATGCCATGACAATGAATTATTATACACATCACGTGGGTGTCACCTGACAGGTGATTACATTTGTTTAAATAGGACACACCCAGTTTTACTTCTGTGTGTAGCTGTGATTGTACATGTATTTGATTTACTTAATAAGTTTTTCATTCAATGAACTTGGGAGAATTTTCTTGAAACTAGGAGAAAATGTTTCAGTTTTTGATCCTGTTAGATTTAAGTATATGGTAAATAGTAATATTCTGCGTATATAGACACAAGGTCCACATGGCCAAAATTGTACAATCTGTGTATAGGATAAGTTATATTGTGGAGTTCACGAGACAAAATTGTCATTCAGAAATGATGTAGGTTCTGCCAGTATTCCTGTTGTTGTTATTGTTGTTGTTTTCTTTCACAGCTTTTCAGTGTGGGCTTATTTGTAGTGATACCTATCACTTATTTCTATATTCATCCACAATGGCATGTGATTTATCTGCTCTAGTGGAAGAGATAATTCAAATGAGATCTGTGTCAATGCTCTGAGAAGGGAGGCGGTGATAAAATAAGTGATTATTTTATCCATTTTTATTGTTTTTAACTTTGATGATATTAATTTTTCATGTTTTGTCTTTAGCTGTGAAAGAAGTTGCATTATGCTTTTAATGGTTTTATTGTGTTCACACAATTTATGTTAACTCTTTCTGTTGATGTTGTGTGATGTACATTTCAAATTAAAATATGCAATGAACTTGGAGTTATTTTCACCAAAAACTATTTTTAGTGATATCAGTCACATGTCACGTTTGGAAACTGCAGGTTAATTAACTTTGTAAAGCTTATGTAGGGTGTACATTTCTGTATTATATACCATTATGCTATTCGACATTTTTCCATGAATTAGTAGAATAGCATATCCATTGGCCTTTGGAATAAAAATGAAACATTGTGGTTGAATACTCATCAGCTTTTCAATAAAATGTGAGAGTTAGGTGTGACTGCTTGATAATGCAATTTGTATTGTGTTCCTAGGATATAATTGTGCTGTTTGAATTGTATGTATCAGCATGTAAAAAATGGATTATGATAAACAATTTAAGGATACAGTTTGTTTGAATATGTTAAGGGATTTGATCATTCTAACTAGAAGGAAGAGGCATATCGTTGTTTGTAGGAAAATGTTAATACAAGAGAAGTTTCTTTTTGTGTGGAATCAGAATGTACATAGAGATTGAAATTTCTTCTACTATTGATACACATGTATTAAAATAGTGATTTTACTACCTACTTGTGAAAAACATGTTTAAGTATTAACTTGAAATATCAAAGATTGGACAAAATTTAAAAATACAAGTCCATTTGGTTAGTGAACTTTACAGAATCTTTCTTGCTTGCCTAGGATATCCCTTTTGGTAGATTATATGTTTAGTGCTTGCTATTATCCAAAATTGTGTACTAGTATGTATATATAAGAGAGGAGGCTAAACATTTTCTACTTTATTACTTTTGCAAGCATACATTATGCAGAATGGAATATTTTTAACGCACATTCTCTTTCACCTCTTAGTTAGCAAATTTAGTACTGAGAACACAAAAATGTTTACTCATGATACAGTAATGATGGAACGGTTTCCTGTTTGACAAACTTAGATAAAACTGTATTGATGTCTCTTGTTTGAAAATATAATTTGTATTACATATGCAGTTATCTAGATCCACATAGTTCAATTGAATCATGGAATTTACTTTCCACTCTTTATTGCTTATGAGCTCAGGAGAACAATTTTCTTGTTAATGAACAATGTTATGTAGTTTATACAATTCACATGTACATTCTGAAAATGAATACAAAAATAACTTCTGCACTGATTTTGAAAGAACTCGATCTGTCAGAGCTAATGGAGTGTATCTGATATTATGGTGTGCAACTCATTATTGTAGCTATTAAGAAATAGATTCAAAGATTGTGCTGGCAAATGAAAATTTGAGTTTATTAATAAGTATGATGAGTGTCATTGCACATGCATACACATAGCTATTTATGATTTTTATAATTAATTTTTTATTTTTATAAAATTATATCACACGTTAATTGCATTCTGTGAGTGGCTAGTTTTTTTCAGAAGTTTCTGAACTTAGGTGTAGAATTGATTGATTAAGTAGGAAGTATATAATACTTCAAGTTTTTGTTGTTAGTTTTTATTAAATTATTATATTTTAACTCACAAATATACTTATGTCAGTATTTTACTAATAATTTATTCATTCCTGTTTTCCTACTAATATTGATTTCATACTATTAAAATATGAATGTTTGTTTCATATGCTGTAATGTCTATGATAGGTTAAGATGATCGCTCTTTGTGTGTGATGTAACTGTGGCCTGATAAGAGAATATCAGTATTTTATTATTAGGTAATAAAGGTTAATTTGGCCAGTGGTATTGAGTGTTGTGTGACAAGTAGATGTTTCATTGGAATTTTTTGAAGTGGTTTTGCAGTCTCATTGCATAAGAAAAATGAATTTGGTTTTTTGTCATTTATTCTGATAATTCTGTTCTCAAACAAAGAATGCAGTTTTTTTACTTGAGGATGTGTGCATGGCTTAAGGAAGAGCGATAAACATATGACGTTTTCTCCTGTGGTGTAAAAGTCCTTTTTTTCTGTTCAGTGATAAACGAAATTAGTAATGTCTTCCCTACTCTCTTGATGATTGAATTGTTTGTGGAAAAAATGCTGATATGAGGAGTCACATTTGTCCCACCCAAAATCCTGTGCCTGCAAAGTACTTGATTCAAAATTCCACTTACCTGTTTAGTTTCATTGATCTATGCTCTTGATCTCAAACTTGTGTAGAGAAATGCTTTTGAAAAATGCTTATCTTATTTGCAGTGTATTTGTTATTTTAATATTTGTTGATTTTCACCAAATTCATTGATATATTCATTGATTAGGCGAGCATTTGTTGTCCGTGATTTGAAATCTTTGACTTAGATAAGATGCGAGGATTTATAGTAACTATTGTATGGACTAAAGCTATATTGATTTATATCAATTACATGAATGCAGTAAGTTTACAATATTGATTGATAGATTCAAAAATGTATTGATTTAATTATTCTGTTGTGATGTCGGTATCATTTTGCAGTTCTGGAGACATTTGCATTGCCTTGTTCGTTTTTTCGGAAGACATGCACATTGCCACCCATTGTGTGGTGGTTAATATTTACTATTAATGATAATTAATTACTACTGATGACTGTAATTGATTTTATTGCATAGAATGTACTGTTTCACTTTATCTACAACTTTAAAAAATTTGTGTAAGAGGTACACAAATGTTCATTGTGTATAATGGATTTAAAAATTCACAGTTAAATCTTTCAGTTAAAATAAAAAAAAAGAATGATTTTGTGTTTGTTTGGAATGGCAGGACAATTGCAGGAAAAAATTTAAAATTATTAGTTCTACAGTTAAATTATTTAGGCAAAGTGTTTTGGTGTTCATATTGAATATTAAATATATATTTTATGCTAATTAGTAAATTAACTTCATCTCTTCAGTAAAATTTGTGCAATAATTGAGATTTTGAGTAGGGTAGGCAATGCAATGAAAACAAACTTCAAATTATAATTTCATCATATGATGTGTTAAAATTAGCAATATACTGTTTAAGGTCATATTTTGGCTTTTATTTTGAATTAATGGACATATCGTCTACATCTAAGAAATTCAACTGTAATACACATAATTTTTATCTTGCCGATTGTTGGCATAATGTAATGAGACAAACTGTGTGCATGAAACATTGTTGTGAATTGAGTTGTTCAGTTACATGATGTTCTCTCTTTTGCAATACAGGCAATTGGAATAATGTAAAATTAATTTTCACTTCAGTTGTTGAAAGATTTCAAGTAGGTTCTCGAAATCCAGTATTTATGTGCTTAGAACTTAAAAAACAAAGGTAACTATGGATTATACCAGTCTAGTCAGTTCTTGAACATGTCAGTATTTGTCATCATAGAAAATGAGTGAGGTGTGTGCTAATAAAAATGGCATTTGAGATTATTAATATTGAAATTGTGTCTGCAAAGGAAATTGAATGTTTTCAGAAGACATGTTGATCAGATTAAGTGCATGGATGTGCTTGAGTTCCAATAGAATATTGGTTAAATAGTAATAATAATAATAATAATAATAATAATAAAATCTATATGTAGCATGTACATTATGTTGTGATTGTCAGATTCCTATAATCAGTGGAATATTAATTTTCACTGTTCTTGCAATGGATTGGTGTTTGTTCATTGTTGAAATGCTGGGAGCATTGATTACTGACATGTTTATTTCCTAAGTGAGTGATTGCATGTACTAGACATACATATTTCTTTCTTTTTTTTTAATGGTTGTTGAGAATTTGAAAGTACAAGTGTTTATTTACACAAAAATGACTGGTTTGTGAACTATCTCCTTTTCTTTTAACTTGTGCAATTAGTAGTGGTCTCCTGTAAAATATTGCAGACATTTGTGTGTGTGTGTGTGTGTATAGTGTTTCAGAATGTATTGTGAGAGTAAACTTCTTACAAAGTTTGTTTGTTGCTTATTTTTTAAATTTAAAACCTGATTAATCCTCTTATGTGCTTATTCCAATTTCATTGAAAAAGTCAACTTATTTACTTTATTATGTAATAAAAAACATGGAACATTACTGAAAATGAAATATTTAAATTTTACTTCACTCATTTAGAATATTAAAACAGCCTTGAAGCTGGAGATGAAATTGGAATCTGATGATCTTATTATGGAAGAATGGAAAATGTTGACTATGGAAAACTATGGTCCTAGAGTTCACCACTACAAATGATAATGCTCCTTCTTTGCAACAATGATATGACTGAAAACATGGTAATAATGAGCTAGGGATAAGCAAATGTTTTCAGAGCTCAATTTATGGATTGATGTGGGGTTAGAAAACTTCGAGGGAGGAAGCAATTGTATTATTGCAAACATTTTGTAGTATAAATTATAAACTTTAATGCAGACATTTCTATTAAATTTTATCTCTTAAATTAAATAATTGATCATTTTTTCCAAAATTTCACAAAAAAAAATCAATTGAAATTCATTAATAATAATGTATTTTAGCAATAGGGCATATAAATTAAAAAATGTTTTATCTTGTGTGAGGTATACAAGCTGAGCCGAAGGTGAAAGCGTGTATTGGACTTTGATTTAATTTAAAATCTAAAAGGGTAAGGTTCACTTTTCACTGGAATGTTAAAACAAAAATTAGTTAAATTTTTCATTTCCGATATATTTCTTAGTTTATAAAATAGTTCAGAATATGTATGAAAATATTGAAAGAATAATTCTAAGATTTATGGAACTAATTGATACAGAATGGACAGATTTGTCTTTTATCCATTATTATTTATTTTGTGGACTCTTTATTTATAAAAATATAATTTTATTTATTAGAACCATGTACATGTAAAACCTCTTGATTATTCTCTGTATTTGTTAGTGTGAGTAACAGTCTTTCTTGTCATTTTGTCAAGACGTTTTTTATCATGATAATGTTTAATGTTATATCCACATTGAATTTGGTGGAAAAACTGCCAGAAATGGTTATTTTCACAATACAAAATATCTCAAAAAAAGCAATTGTATGAAAAAAAAATGTCTCCAATGAAAAGTTAATCTAATTATTGATTTTAACACGGGTTGATATACCCTTTCAAATTGAAGGATTTCCGTCTGTGTCCGTTTTTGGTGCGATGGGTGTTTTTCCAAGACATAACTTGTCAAGTTAAAATGAACTCGCAGTATAAAATAACTTCATGTCGTTTAAAATATTTTGAATACATTTTTCAATTGGAATGCCTTTGTCAAAAAAAGTTTTATTATTAATGATTTAAATGGACTTTTTGTGAAATTTTGTCAAAAGTTAATATATTTTAATTTTTTAATTTTATTTTTATCTTTTGAGTCTTATGAAAGAGACCTTTTGAAATTTTGTAATTTGTAATTTATTAAAAAAGTTGTATAAGGCATATACACAATTTTACATAATTAATAATTGCATAATTACATTTTATATTATATTTTTTAAGAAAGAGATCTTTTGAATTTTGTTAATTATAATTTATTAAAGATGTAGGAAAATTCATACAGTTTTTGCATAATTTTAACTATATTGAAAACATTGCTAAGGCTAAAAGTTTAAGTAACTATACATTGGACTATTTTCAAAATATCTTGCTTTCCGTATCATTTTCTATAAACCTGCAATAAAAACCGGAGAAACAAGAGTATTAGAATAATGTTTTTATTCCAAAGGAATTAGAATTGTATGAATTTTATATTTATTTATTCATTCATTCATTTATCCATTTAATTATTTAATCTATTAATTGTTTCATTGTTTGGCCAAATCATTGACATTGGTGTTTCTTACTGTGACCTCTGTGTCAAGACCATGGATTGCTGTAGTTATGCATCTTAACCCTCACTGCCTCGCATAATTAATAATTGGCCTCTCGACACAAGTCTTGATGCTGCGAAAGCCACATTCCCCAAAGGCTAGAGTTGCAAGGGCTGCTTCAGGAAATATTTTCCAATTAATTGAAAATCACACAACAGAAAGTCCAATTTTATATTCACACAACTATAAAAAACTAACATATGATACATAATTGTATTTTTCTTCATGATCTATCCATTTCTGGTGAGAAAAATATATAGTTCCATTTATAAAATCAAAGATGATTAAATTTTTGGAAATTAAAAATATTATAGACAATTTCTCTGTCATGTTACTTGCCCCATGAATATACTTTGCCTTTTGATTTCGTGAACTATTTAGAAGTTATGTGGGTGACCCATAAAAAAAACAGAAAATCAATAATTGTTTTTGCATTTTCATGATATATTTTAAAAATTAAATTTTGGCATTTGCTTCGTTTGCATAGGCGGCCAAATTAATTCAAATTTGACGCCACACTTGGAGCTTATTCAGTTTTGGTACTCTTTGAAGGTAGTTACGAAGGAAAGATAATACATGTCAAACTTCCCGTCTTCGAGGTAGTTTAATTTTGCCTCTCCCAAAAAACGCGAATTCTCTCACAAGTATCAAAAATTAAATGTATATGAAGCTCTTTGGTATGGACATTCAACTGCTTCCAAAAGTAACCGGGAAATCGCACCACCTCCAGGCCTGCCGGCGACGAAAAGTATACACATTATAGAAATTTCCCGGAATCCAATTTTTTCCACATGAGACGCGACGAGATCGCATTGTTTGAGAATCTGGAACCGCGAACATTTTCGTAGCAATCGTGTAGAGAAGCTAAGTAATACGCGTATTGGGCACATTGAAAGTTGGCGGAACTTCAGCAAGCAGTCTCCGTGACCCGCGCTCTAAAACGCGGCAAGAAAGCATGATTGCAAGGAAGCATAATTGAATAGAATTCGCAAAGGGAATGTTTATTTTCGTTCAGACAAAGGTGACCGTGACAATTTCTTTAATACTTAATGATTCATGCGGCAAAGGTTAATCTTGTCAATTATGTGTCACCTTTTTAGAACCTCGTCTGACACAGAGAACTCGGTAAGGCGATGCACAGAACCTCTCGTCGCAGTTTCTGCAAATGCTCTCCCAATTATCCAAGCAATATTTCGCAGCCTCAGCATTCGTGTTTACACATTTTTCACTGAGAGTAGAAATATTATTTTTCAACCACATGAGTTGTTGTGCACGATGGATAAAATTCATAAATTACTCAGATTGTCTCGTGCCATTGTAATTCATAATTTTTTAATTGTAAAATGTTATTTCTAGAGTTTTATTGCAATGCAATTTTATATAACATGGAACACAGCGACTATTCCTTTTAATTTAGTATTAACTTTTTCCCCATTCTCACTCATTTTTAAACACTCGACATAGGCTCATGAAAGGCACATCCTTCATGGTAATTATTGCCAGCGATTGCCGCAAGAGGTTGCATTAAGCAATAATAACTAGGCATGTACTACTATAACTTGTTAAAGTAACTCTCAGCAAATTATTTGTTTATTTAATAACATTTTTTGTAGGCAAGAATTCCTTAGTTAACACTGAAATTTACTTTTATTCAGGGGTTCCCAGATCCTCGGGGGTACCGAGATGGTACTATTAGTCCTTATGGAAATTACGCCGCTGCATACATATGAATGGATTATATTTTTCATCATTCTATCTCGTTCAACATTACTCACTCGTAAAGAGTATCCTTTTGCATGGTTACATTGCAGGGCTTATATCAGAAATGAAGGAATAATTTTTTATACATACACTTATCCATACACATTTATACAAACCATATTACAGTTAGAATTATAATATTCTAACAAGGATTATCCGTAAGACTTAACACCATAAATATTATATAAACCACAATTCAAAGTAAAGCTGTGTTTTTTGTGTGTATGTATGTCTTTTTTTACGAGCGTAGATGCAAATCTTTTAAAAGACTCTGAGTAGTTCGTGCTTCACAGCATGCGAAATTTTTACTCACTGAAACCGAATTTTCCTTCTCCATCTTCTCCGTGGAACCGCCTATAATCATTACATCACGGAGAATGGAATAGTGACCCAGTCATATTACGTATTTAATATATCCTGGTGTTAGTCCAGAGAGATCATGATACTCTAGGCGCTACAATTCCAGCAATACTTCTTGTGCAAATTTACACCCCGCCGTTCAACTGCTTTCAGTAGCAAGCATATTTGCAATTTGATGATCTGGATTCATCTGGCCTACCCAAACATCTCAACGGCGACTCGTCTGTGGGCACTGAAGAACATATTCAGCGTCCTCGACCACAGGTTCGCGCGCAGGACAGTACGGGGTATGAACCAGTTTGAAACTGTGAGGGTAGGCTCTGAAGCACCCATGTCCCGTCAGAAGCATCGTGAGATAATAATTTTCCTCGCCGTGCATTCGTCTTATCCACGATTCATCTGTAGGAATCAGTCGGTACTCGGTAGGTCCATCTTCCCTTGGAGGAAATGTCCCATCACTGCTGCCATTCTGCTAGTTGTTCCAAGCAGTTTTGCATCCCGTCTTTTTTTCATAACGCCTCTGCCGTTCACTGGCCAATAAATCTATAGGGTTCATCCTGGCTGTGAGACAGTTTCATTTGAGACGGCGCGGAACGGACATACAACCCTGATCGCAGACAGCCGATATATTGACGCCATTCCTCTTACGTAGCTCTTCGTGTCTGTAGAAGTGGCCCAACTGGTGATCCGTGGAGCGGAACCGATGTTACGACCAAAGCAATCGGCTTTCTCTATTCAATGACCAGTCGACATTGATTTAGTCAACGCAGCATTTACCACCACCGTTGCTTTTTTGCTGGCGTGGTCCAGTTGTTCTCCGAAGGACAAGCGTGTGTCGATTATGATATCCTGATGCCGAGGTATTTTCTCGCAGGTTGCGATGAAATTTTGAGATGACCGACTTTAAGAGTGATAGATTCTGTCATCCTGCTAGTTACAAGGGTCACTTCTGTCTTGTGTTCGCTGCAATCCTGCGGAATCGAGCCAACGACTGACAATGGCATTGTCTTCATTGCAGGTACATTCTATAAATTGTGCGACGACGACGAAGGCAATGTCGACTGTGAAGCCTATGATCTTGGTTCCTTCAAGGAGTGCGGGCCTAAGTGATATTCTACGGCAGTGGACCCAGCACCGAACCTTGTGGAACCCCGGCGGTGATGTTGTATACCTTCAGTCCATCCATATTGCGCACTAGGATTCTGCGATTGAGATATTCATCCACTATCCTCAAGACTGTAGGCACATTCGTTTGCTGGAGCGCTTTATGAATCCTTGCCGATTTAAAGACATTCTTAATGTCCCAAGTTACAACCGCACAGTACTTTTTGGGTCCTCTTTTCTTGTGGTCCAACTAATGGTCTGTCAGGAAGTGTCAACGACGAGCTTAACAGCGTTGACAGTTCAGCGAGCCTTGCGAAATCCGTACTGGTTCTCTGAGAGTCCTCCTTTTTCTAGGGCGTCTTCCCATCTGGAGCTAATGATACGGTCGAAACCCTTACCTGCAGTATCGAGCGTGCATAGCGGCTGGCAAGACGCCGGCTGATAAGGACGTTCTTCCCCCTTGGAAGAAGTACTAGTTATTTCTTCCATCTCTCAGGAAATTTCCCTTCTCTCAGACACGAATCGTAGAGAGCCAATAAGACTTCACTACCAGCGGATGTCGCAGTCTTGATGGCGATGTTGAAGATACCATCCGGCCCTGGAGCCTTGGTATTACCAATTGTGCTGATTATGTGCAGTAGCTCATCCTTAGTGAATGGTGGTATGATTTTCGCCAGTTCGCCGGGGTGATGTGGGAATAAAGCCATCTTTTCTTAGAAGAATGTAAGGGCAGGTTGGAGACTGGGTATACCCTTTCATAAACTTGCCCATGACCGTCTTGTATGCCATTCTTCATACATCTTTATCTACTTCATTGCACAAGTTTTGGCCCAAAGACGTTTATTTTCCCGGACTGCAGTCTTCAACTGGTTTGACTGAATTGAACAAAGGAAGCTTTGCCGCGAGCTTGCTGGTACAGTCTCCTGGCTCGCAGGCAGAGACGACGTTGTTGAGCTATGTCTTCGTACCACCAGATAACTGGTAAACGTCGGTGGCTGGTAGCACTTCTGGGCATAGCTGCATCACGAGCTCTGGTTATCCTGCTCATATTGGCTAACCTTTGTTTCTGCCGTCCCTAATGGTACAAAATTATCCAAACAAAGGCGGAATGCTTCCTCGTCAAACGCTTTGGCCTTCCATCTTCTCACCTTATATCCCGGTCCAACCTTTCCTTCATTTCTCCGATATTGTACCTCGTATAGAACAGCCTGATGGTCGCTGTGTGTGTGTGTGTGTGTAATGTTCACTAACTTTCCAAGATACTGCCATTCTCAACAAGCTACTTTTCATAAACGTTGTGTCCACCACAAATCCTTCACCATCTCTGCAGAAAGCGCGTGTATTTCCGGTGTTAACAAGCACTACGTTCAAGAGAGAGAATGACTCTAGCACAGCTCGACCTCTCTCGTTTGTTATCGAGCTACCCCACTCCACAGCCCACGCTATTTCGAGGGGGCTGCGTCAAGAACTAGACGGTCAAGAAATCGCACAAACTCGTCAAAGGAAGCGTTTGGTGACGCGTAGCAGCTGTAGATAAGGATTACATCTATCCAGACCCAGACCAATCCAACTTTATCTTGAGTCAGTGAGGGCCCCTTCCCACGGCGCGACCGCGGCGCGCTTCGCAGCAGCGCGGCGCGTAGCAGAGCTTTGGTTTGAATGGAGGCCTTCCCACGTGCAGCGGGTGGCGGCTGCTGCGGCAGCCGACGCCGAACTCCAGCTACGCGAAGCGGATGGGCCACGCGCCACCGCTAGCAGAACACAGCTTTAAATGGGAGCCTTCCCACTGCGCCACGGCCGCAGCGTTCCACCTGCTCCGGTCCCTTTGTTCGTCGTCGCCGGAGGGTCGGCGAAACCTACCCCTCCAGACCCCACCCCCTTCCACGGCGGGCGGCGGTGCGGCCGTGGCCCCGGCGGTGGCTGCGTCGGAAGGGCTCTGCTGCTTGAAGGAAGCGCGCAGTGTTGCCAGTTTAGCGGATTGGCCGCTAGATCTAGCGGAATTTCAACCGTTCTAGCGGCGAGAAATAATGATTTAGCGGCTAGCGAAAATCTAGCGGAATGAAAGGAAATTGGCGGAATTTCTACCGACAAGGTTAAAACATGTTTCCATTTATAAACTTTTGTTTCGATGACCAAAAACTAATGGGGACATGTAAAGTATTCCGTCCCTTATTATCCAAAGTAAACAATACCGCTGGAACCATAAATCTGATATCTGAGTCATATTACCTTAACCCTCAACTAGGCGCGAGGTGCCTTTCTCATTGGCTAGCGGCCGGAGATTCTCCACCAAATATCCAATCAAACGTGGAGAAAATATTATCCGCGTTCTCTTTAAATATGCAATATCTCTTTGTACAGTGTTTGAAATGCTAAGCGTAATAGTTTGTGAATAAATAAATAAATATTCAGCCTGCAAATTCAAGTCTCTATAAGAACAATATTTTAATAATATTGCAGTAATATACTTTAATATTTTTTCTACATCCGCGTTAATATTCTATCATATTAAATTATGAAACTAATATTTAAAAACTATTATTTTAGTACACATAAGAATATCGTGAAAAGTAAGCTAAGAAATCGTATGGAAACCGAAATGGTGAATGCTGTTTTAAACATTCGATTTAGTTTAAAACGGCATGGAAAATGTTGTAATAATTTTCGATTTCCAGATGAAGTTCTTAGGCTTATAGGTTCAAATGCGAAATATAATAAGCAAATAAATGAGGACAATAATGAAGTCCAAATAATAGACGAGCTTGTTTCAGAACTTAATAGTAGTGAATAGTAATGCAAAATTATAGTAATAATAAAACAATATTATTATTCAATTATTACTGCGATTCGTCTGTGTTAACTATTATATAGTTAGATTTAAGTTATAAATTATAAATATAATTACACAAACATGTGCAATATTTAATCATTGCTTATATTTGTATATTTTATATATATTTAAAATAAGTTGTAAATATCGAATTTGTATTTTTATTATCATGTAATAAAATAAAAAATTATAAATTATTTATTCTACACGCGTAATTAATATTATTTCTTACATGGCATATTTCTCACCCTAGTTCTGATTCATAAATTTCAAATATTTTCATTTTTAATACTTTTGTATCACATATTCATTTAATATTTATAAATAATTTATATAAACAATTACTCGATATTATAAATATTATTTATTAAAAACAACTGTTATTATATGTAAAATTAAATACCTTGATTTAGCGGGTTAGCGGCAAGAAGTTTTAAATTTAGCGGAATCTAGCGGAATTACGCGTGCCATCTAGCGGCCGAATGTCCATCGGACCTGGCAACACTGGAAGCGCGCCGCGGTCGCGCCGTGGGAAGGCGCCCTAACATGTTGGAACGGACGTTTTCGTCATTCCTAAATTGCTGCTTTGTTGCAGTGGTCGGATACCCACGGTGAATAGTCGCGGTTTCTATATTGATCACAAAGGATCCCGACATCTGTCTCTCATTCCCTCACAGACTGGGCTAGGGTACTCTAAGCAACTTTACAATGGTTCAGGTTTAGTTGAACGATTCTCATGGTCTGTGCAATATTTCATTAGCGCTCTCGTTGGTATGAATGACATGTTTACACATGGTAACATGTTTGCTATCTTTGCCTTTGTACGCACAGCAGGCACTTTGAATCCTAAGTGCATGTCTTTGCGAAGTGATCTTCAGCGCAATTCACGCACAACTTTGATCTGTCACATGGGCTCTTGCATGCTCGGCTTATGTGTCCAAAATCTAAGCATTTGGAGCAACTCAGGGGAGGGAGGAGTTCCTCTCACGCAATTGGCAGTTTACCCATCCTACTGTCTCCAGCAGCTAACAGAGCGTTGGCCACGATGGCCGGGAGACTGACGTCTGCTACCTGTTTTCTCCCATATGCTGAATTTAACCACTGACGCCGGCAAAACTTTTGCTTCTGGGAATTGATCAACGAGAGTAGTGTGGGCTTTTTCTTTGGTAGTGATCTCATCCAAGTGTTTCACTAGGATTTCACATTTCATCAGCATGCGACCCAAACTTTCTTCACTGAAAACTGGATCTCCAGTGTTTGACAATCTGAGGAACTGCGAAGTTGTAGAAAAAGATTGCCGTATTCTGTCTCTCTGTGTGAGTGTCAGTGTATGTGTGTGCTAGCTTAACTCTTTAACACAAGAATAATTTCATGTCCACAAAACTTGGTATTCATTATTTCTACAATGGGGAAAATAATACTGGGGGGAAAGATTTTCCTCGAAGTGGGGGTGGGAAGGGAGTGGCAATTTACAAACAAAATTATTATTCAACCTGCAATGCATGTATTAAGGGTAATGCACCGTGAGCGAGACATTCAGGGCTGTGTAATAGACGATTGTGATAAATAAATACCTGGGCGATGCCAGACATTCAGCTCGTCAATTAGTAAAAATAGGTGGATAACATACATATTAGGAATAGTTTCAAAGCATATATCAGACTTTGGCCAGATGAAATTCACGTTAGTCAACATGAAGTGGCTGGGGCAGGTGAAGTATAATATTTGAAATATGGTGAAGAGAAAAATTAGATATAAATAATAACCGGGAATCACACAGGCAGTGAGAAGTGTCTAATGTTAATGAGAGGTAAGATGTTTAGTTTTGAGTATTTTGTTGCAAACGGTCAGACAAAGTAATAAAGGTTGACAATTGTATGATCCTGACTGGAGTTTGTACAAAGGAATTCTGGTAGAATTACACAAAATAAAAACATTATGTTTCTTTTCGATCAATTTTCTCAATTATTA
This sequence comes from Gryllus longicercus, assembly GCA_038098605.1. NCBI lineage: Eukaryota > Metazoa > Arthropoda > Insecta > Orthoptera > Gryllidae > Gryllus > Gryllus longicercus. Next base: position 388,921 of record JAZDUA010000149.1, read on the forward strand.
ATTTTTCTGTTTGATAATAGATTATAAGTAGATAGAAAGATACCACAGAGTAAATATGAAAGTATTATATAATTGAAATAAAAATAAATTGTACTAGAAGATGAAATAATGTAATACATTGACAGAAAAATATCTCGATTTTTCTAGTTCATATGCCACAACAAATTTATTACTTTCTACAACTTAACAAGAAACAGGTTTGATGCATTCTTCTTGAACAGAATTTTGATCAATAAATGAAATGTTAAGCTAATGCTTCTCCCATCAGTTTAGAGGGAATTGACACATGCATGCTTAGAACTAGTATGCTTGCCTACAGGAGAGCACTTCAGTTCACATTTTCTGCAGCTAAATGCCTCAACACATCATTTTATTATATGAAGTGAGGATTTTTAAGGTACACTTTGTATTATTTTAATCAGAAATGTGTATGCTAAACGTCCAGTTCCAATCCTTAGGAATATTTTCTCTTCTAGTTCTGGTAGCAAAAGCAGTAGATCCATAACTTCACCTATGAGCGAAACTCTATCAGACTTTGTAGCAGAATATTGTAATATTTAATACCTTGCCTTTCCTGTCAAGCAGAGTGAACAGTAAATTGCTCCAATCTTTCCAGTGTTCTAGTCCATTGTATCTGTTTAGTACGTGTTTCACACTATGTGTACATTGCCAATAGAATGATATTTTGTTGGCAAACATCACTCCCTTCCCATTCCCACCTCCAGGGGTGTCTTACTCCCACTGTATTCTTTTCCCAAATATAGAAATAATGAACACCTAGTTTTGTGGAAATATTTCCTGTGTTGTTGATTTAAGCTGGAACATGTGAACACATACATTTTCACATGCATTTTTTATATATTAAGATATTTGGCAATATGTACATTTCTGAGGCAATGTTTACATAACAGGGAGATAAATAATAGTATGACACATAACAATATTTATATTAATTTTGAGTTGATTATAATATCATCAAAATGTGTATATTTCATTCATTTAGGAAGAATGTGTTTTTGAAACACTGTAACTCTCTTGTTCAATGTTCTAAAAATAAATTTTTTTATGAAAGTTGTTGGAATTTTTATCCACTTTAAAGTTGATTAGAATGAATTTTTTGCAGGATTTAAGGTTAAAGAGTTATAGAGAAAGACCCGAAAAAGAGTAAGAAAATATACTAGTTTTTCGGGCCTTCTGGATTTTATACAGGATGAGGGAGGTCAAATATTTGAGGTTTTAAAAGGTGCCTGGGAAACACAACATACTCAAAGAAAAAGTTTTCATGATCTTTTCCTAGGTAGCTTCCACTTTTTCTGTACTTGCCAGAGGGACTAATGTGAATAATTATCAGGCTTTTATTGTATATTATTTTTTTGGATTATGTTTAAGTATTAAAACTTAATCTAAAATATTAACAGTGTTGTAGTTCTGGTTCATATTATCAGCCCTGAAGACAGAATGTTTCAATACCCATGTAGGGCCTACACAGGACCCAAATCTGTGATCTGCAATGTTCTTTAATTTAATCTAAAAGAAATTTTATTGCATCATCTTTGACTTAATTCTTTATTGCACTTTGATATTCTATCATTTTGCTCTTAAAGATCTGTATTATTGAAACTAACAACTTTTCCAAATTAATCCTTCTAATAACTATAATTTATTTTTTCATGTGTTTTTCCATTCCTTTTCTCATAGTGGGATGAGTATATTACATCCTTTCTATAAATTATTTTAATTCCTTGTTTTAATTTGTTCATTTTCTTTTGTACGTAATGACTTTGTAGTTTCAGCACAGCCCATCAAACTTTTGATTCCATAAGTTACCACTGATAAAAATAACTCATTATGAAGTATTATTAATTGTTTTTCACTCAGTATTATTCTCATTTTATAAAATACAAAAATAAACCACCATAATTTTAGTGGTTAACTTGAATTCATGAGTCATCCACTTTACATTTTTGAGTTTATGTACTCCTAAATACTTAGCAACTTTCAACCTAAATTCTAGCAACCTAACAATTGCATTCAGATTTTGGAAAAGTCTATTATATGTAGCTTTAAAGTACCACTTACAGGGAAACTATCATTGTAGTTACCCAAAGTTATTTACACTGTTTCATCAGCGTTGAATTTATATTCAGCCAATTTGCAATCACTCTCAATTCATCTTCAATTTTTGTAAATACCGCATTCCATGTATCTCTTTCTCTCTCTGTGAGAGTGTCAGTGAGTGTGAGTGTGAGTGTGCATGTGTCTGTGAATGTGTTGTGTGTGTGTATTAACAATTAGAAGTCATTTTCTAATTGAACTTAATTTTTAATTGACTTCACAATTGAAATCTGTATGGTTTTAATGAGTTATCAATCATATTATTTATGCTTACCTCCTTGTAAATCATATTCCAATATATCCTCCTTATAATCTCCATCAATTATATGTTTTTACTTTCCGGTCCTTCGTTAGAAGAGAATGTATTGTCACTGTGCACCGAAAAACGGTAAATATTTTACACAAAATTTGCATGACCTTATTGAAAGAACTAATTATTGAGAACAAATTTTATTTGAAGGAAAATTCTTTATCTTTAATTTTGTAGTTATAGGAAGACAAAAAAAAAAAAGCTTTTGCAATAATTGAAAGTTCAGAGTAAACAGTGAAAACCGGTCTTACGCCACCCGTGTAAGTGAATTTTACTATATTATTACAAGAAATTTTAAGAAAATTTTTTTCTAGCCATTTTTAAGAACATTTTGAAAATATTTCGGGGGCTTCATATAAAGTATCCCCGAAACATTAATGAATGTTTTTAAAGATCGCAGAGCTTCGAGTCAGGCCAGATCGACAGGGTTTTATTCAATTTGGAAAAAAATCCTATGTGTAGTTTACGCTAGTGTTGTTCACAGACAGTACAGGTGGATGGACAGACTGTCGTAAAAAGAACAAAAAGAAAAAAGAAAAAGGAAAAAAAAACAAAAAAAACAAACAACAACACAAAACACCTTTTTTGAAATCTGAATACATAACGAGTTAGAGAAAATATTTGCTACATGTTAATAAATAGATTATGCCCCTTTTCCGTTCCAGAGCCCCACAATACGATTTTTTCTGTTGAAAAATGCTGTTTTTTTTGTCGCAGCATTGCATAACTTTTTGTATATTTCGTGTATTACTCCATCTATACATAAGTATACAGAAAGTAAAAATTACATTTGTGACTTTTATGACTTGTTAGTCAGTTCATTTTTCTATTTCTGTAGAAAATTTTGGAGCAGTTTTTGAGAAAATCTTGTTTTTCACATTTCTTTGTCTTTCACTCAAAATTGCCCCCCACTAATAATTTCAATCAAAAGTTCATGACATTAATTAAAGAACTAATAATGGAGAACAAATTTCATTTGAAGAAAAATATCTTGCTCCAAATAATTTACCTTTAAGACAGGATCCAAAAGATTTCAAACATTTGCCATTTTTCCAAATTTTGAGTTAATGAAAATAGAGCTATTGCACATTAATATTCGTTGTATTCTTACATGAAATTTTGAAGAAAAAAAATGAAAAGTGTTAAGACACTACTTTTAACCCCGGAAATTCAATAATTTATTTTAAAATCGCAGGGCTTCAAGTGAGGTCAGATCAACCAGGAAAAAACAAACAAACAAACACTAGTTTGGGTGTAGTGTTGTTTTCGGAGGGACGAACAGACAGGACGTTTCAGAAATTCTGATGGAGATTTCAGAAATTGTGAGGCCTTGATAAAGAAGAAAAAAGAAAAATAAGTACAAAACATTTTTTCAGTACGAGGCGACGGAAAAACTGGTCCTTCTTTTCAAAATATTGTTAAAATCAATCTCTTACTATCAGAAACGAAAGTGGAAAACTTAATTTTTTATTGCCTACGTATTCGTCAACTAATATTATCGAATCTAACTTCTGAAATAAAATGACTAACGTATAACTTTAACCTTGGGACTCAACCAGCGATGTTATCAACAATTTTCTGGGCAATGTTAAAGATGTTCGATAAGAGCATATTATTAAAACAAATGTATTGTTAAAATATTACTTCTCTCCACACGTCAACTACAATTTTTACAGTTCTTTGGCAAAATAAATTAAATCAAATTAAATGATGCCCGAAATGTTCAAGACAGATGGATAGGATACGATCTTCTCCATTGTCATCTTGAATACTTTCCGGAAAACTATGAAATTAGGAACAAGGAGAACTGTTCCAAGGGAATATAAAACAGATGGAAATTAGGTAGCATGGTAAATGGAATGTGTCCGTGATGTCTGATTACTCTTTGTGTTTATAAGAGGAAAATTACACTTACCTACACCATAAACATCAATCGAACCCATTGTTCCTTAAAAAAAAGTCTGAGAAAACATTTACTGCAGTTTAAGTTTAATATTTCACTATTTATTTTAAATTACCTTTTTCAGTACTATTAATACTTCGTCATAATCTCCAGTGGTTTAATCATTGCTAAATATTAACTAATACTAATGCTAAATCTATAATAACTAAATCTATAATATTGACTTACTAACAATAAATTACTAAAATACTGAATTTTTCTTTTCTGCCTGGCACGAAAACCGTACGTGATACGCAAAATTGATAGGTAGGTTTCAAATCAGCACATCAAAATTACGATTAAGGACGTGATCAATCCTGTGCCACAGAAAAAAAATGTTATTATACCGGTTGTGTTATCTTGCGTTCTACTAAATGGACTGGCACAGATTTTCCCTAGCTTTAGCTGTAAGTAAAATACCGAATAGCAACATGCGGCACGAACGTAGATTTTAAATGTGATTCTCAGAAATTGTCTTTAAAAGCCCTCTTATCTGATCATCTACGCGACAGCACAAAGAAGCCATTAGCACATAGTATACGAAAGCCTTTGGATAAATACTGCAAATGTTTTGTGAACTTTTTACAGATATTACACTACATTCGGCAATGAACTGAAAATTGAGTATTCTACCGGTCTTGTCATTCAGCACATAGCATTGTGATCTACTATCAGGTTCAGATTACATTCACATCGTTCAATAAAAGCAAGCGTAAAAAGCAACCTTCAGAACATTTCAGAATTTATCAGTACTATACAGTAATTAAAAGAAGAAGAGATGAATGCGCGGAAAATTGTAGTTGTTTTAAAAGATTATGGAGATCACAGTTCAATATGTGGGTTTCGATACTTGTCACAGGACGGTCGTACCTTAGTAGAGAGGTAAGTGATCAAAAGAATAACGAAAATTAATGTTTTTCTTTAGGGTTCGAGCTGTTGTTATTTATACAAATGTGATTCTGATTGTCGTGCAAATAATGTTGTTTGTTATCCGGTTTGGAGGGTTATCCGAAAAAAGTGGCAAATCTCTTCAATCAAAACCTTTTCTAGAATTGCGGCTGAACTCACGAAGGGACTAAATTATCCACAAAATTCAACATCATTCCCTTTTCAAAAAAATTTCGACACGATATTTATTTCCGAAACTTCTTCTTAAGAAATCCTGAGAATAACAGGAAAATAAATATTTATCTGGTTGAGATGAATTTCCGAATTGTTTATTGAAAACTTATGTACCTGCCTTTATGCACCCATTAACACACATTTTCAATGCTTCTTTATGCACCGGAATATTTCCAGATATTTTCAAAACAGCAAAAATTAAGCAACTTTTTAAAAAAGGAACGAAAATGAAATTCAAAGTTACCGGCCAATTTCTCTTTTGTCAGTTTTCTCAAAAATATTAGAGATGCTTTTCTGTAGGCGAATGGAAACTTTTCTCAGGAAAAACAAAACTTATTCAGTCTCACAACACGGGTTTAGAAAATCAAAATCTACGAAAACTGCCATTTTTTTCTTTTCTTAAATCTTTTCTTTCATTTCTTTCTTTTCTTCATCAATAGACCAAAATGAAGCACACATTAGAATATTTTTAGATCTTTCGAGAGTTTTTGACGTTATTGACCATAACATCTTGCTATCAAAATTACTTTCTTATGGAATTCGTGGTATTGCCCTAGATTGGATAATCACATACGATTCGGCACGAAACGATTTATTACCAATAGAATATGGGGTCCCGCAAGGTTCGATCTTAAGTCCTATCCTCTTTCTGTTATACGTAAACGATATGCCCTGGTCTATTAAAAACGGAAGAACGGCTCTGTTTGCCAATGACACGAATGTTTTTTGCAAAAAAGAAACAATAAATAATACTATTTCAGAAGTTTCAAATTGGTTTTGTAACAAAATAGTTAACAAAGGAAAAATAGTTTCAATGCATTTTTGCATTTCAAATCAGCAATCGCATGATCCACTGAAAATGAACAATACCCAATTAGCTGATGTTACGGTAACAAAATTTAACTAGGTCTCTCAATTCAGTCAAACCTCAAATGGAATGTACATATAACAGAATCAAACATTAAATTAAGTTTATTATGTTACGCATTCAGAATTCTTTCAAATTCTGTCAGCTTTCATGCAATTCGTTGAGTGTATTTTGCAAGTGTGCATTCTTGCCTGAGATATGACAATTATTCTTGGGAAGTTCACTATGTAGTACTCAGACTTTCATATTGCAAAATAAAATTATCCGAATAATAAAAAATGCCATTGGCGTGATCCCTGCAAGCCTCTCTTCATTGAAAATGGAATTTTACCATTGCCTTGCTATTTATTTACGAATCTGAAATATTTGTCAAAAGTGACTTACATAACGGCGGGAACATATTTCCATGCAATACTGATATTTATAATTACAACACATAGAAATCATGTTCATGTGTCAGTATCAACAGCTCACTACCAGAAATTCTCATACAATATATGTACGTTACTTTACAACGCATTGCCAGATGACATTAAACAATTGAATTCGGTACACAAATTTAAATTAAAAGTAAAATATTTTCTGCTGAATATTTATTTATTTATTTATTTATTTATTTATTTATTTATTTATTTATTTATTTATTTATTTATTTATTTATTTATTTACTTACTTATTTATTTATTTATTTATTTATTTATTTATTTATTTATTTATTTATTTATTTATTTATTTATTTATTTATTTATTATTTAACTTTTACTCATCTCTCAACAATTTATAGATAAAATGATGGGAAGGGATTCTGGAACTCAAGAACACGTGCGCAGATAATCTTCTCCCCATACGTCACAAACCATGGGATAGGTTAAAGACAAAATAAGAGATGATTTATTTCATCCTAGAAAGATTACCTAAAGAATATAGTGAAGTGTTGACTTACGAAACCTTCAATAAAATATGAAGAAATGAGGGAAATCCTGTTATGATACGAAAGATTTATTAAAAGTAGCATTAATCAAAAATTAATTGCTTCCAAGTCGAAAGAAAGGAAACGAAAGAGTTCTGGAACGTGTGCATGTGGATTTGTGTGGACCATTGCAAGAGACGTCACTCGAAAGAAAAGTTATGTTGTTTCTGGAAGATGAATTTAGGCCAAGATTATTAGTTTCTATGTGCAAGGAGTGAATGTGCTGAAAAATTAAAAATTGCATTGAACGACTTTACTATTCTCTCTGATCAGCGGTGAATTTATTAATAAACATTTATTAGAATATAATAAGCATAAATGGGTAATGATATAGCATACCGGGTAATGATATAGCTGAGAGGCCGAATTGAACCGCAACTGAAGGTGAACATTGTTGATAGATTCTGAGCTACCATGTAAGATTTGGGCAAAAGCTCCATGGTTATCAGCTTACGTGAACTATCTTACACATACAAAGAGAAAACGTAAAGAACCTATAGAAATGTGAGTCATCAAGAATCAGAATCAGAATCAGAATCGATATCAGAATATTTATATATACGATTTTTTGTAGGAATATGAACTTACACATAAAAAAATTGATAATAGGTCAAGAGTAGGGATTTTCGTAGAATTTTCCTACACAGTCAGAGATATGTATTTATGACCAACTTGATAACATTGAAGGTAGAGATGTTATGTTTGAGGAAAGGAAAATGATTACTCAAGCGTGGGCCAAAAAATACTTAGTAATTTTTAATTTAAAATACACAGATTTCAGTAATCAAGAATTGATTCAATGAGATAAAAATGAAAACTTAAACTAGCATTTAGAGTAGGTAGAAATAGAAAGAGTATTCAGTGAAGAAAAGGTTAAGAATCAAATAATAGAAGAGAGAATTGAAGATGTCGAAGCTAGAAGGGCTATATTTAATGAATATATGAAGAAACAAAATGAATTTTTAGAACCTGCAATTTTAAGACCTATACATATATCTACGATTAATGTATGAAGAATAAACTATCCAAACAAGAATAGCGTATCTTTAAATTTTATATCAAAAGAAACATTAAAGAAGGAAGTGCAGTGTTCGGAATTTTGCCCCAGTGACGGGGTAAAAGACCAAATATTCAAAACATCTAAACTTCCTTAGAAATAAATTAATAATGTTTTTAAGGATCATATGCATTAAACTAAAGTAACTTCAGCTTTAATGATTAAATGTGATACATAGATTTTAAAAGGTCATAATAAAGTCTTCACTTGCAAATTATATTCTGATAAAAAAAATCTCCCAATATATTCCAAGTATATACTGTACACTTAATTCTCACAGAAGAAACACAGAAATTGCCTTCTATCATAGGAATTGCATTTCATATCCTACCAGTCTTTACACGAGTCACATTGGATCCTGCCTTCAGCTGCAGGCTCCTCGAATTCTATTTCGCAAGCAGGGTATAGCCCTATGAAAGTATTTTCAGTGGCAACTGATTTATTCTTCTTCCTATTTCCTTTCTTCTTTGCAAAGCGATTTATTATTGGAATTTTCGGGTTATTCTCCAGCGCAGTCTTGTGAGGTGACGATGTTAGTATGGGGAGTTCTTTCCTCGCCGCGTTCGTTTTCTATTCAATCATGTCTTTCGGATGGGCATAATGTCCGATGAGGAGTAATGCTGTTTACCGCGATTCTCTGAAGTTTCCCAATTTGGAGAACCGCGTTCCTTAGGCGGTGTTGTGACCTTGCCACGACTTGCCGGAGACGACGGCTCCGGTGAGTAGTTTGATCACATGACTACCTATTTCAGGATCTTCTTCACTTAATGCTAACTCATCTGTCAGTGTTGCGGGAGAAGTGGGTCTCTGGTCCGTGGCCTGTGAAGGAAGGAAGGAAGGAAGAAAGAAAGGAAGATTTTCTCCCCTAATTTGTATTTGTCAATGGGTACAATTCCACAGGCTTCAAAAGTTTTCGCAGCCTTTCCAGTCGTACAATTCTTCATGTACGATTTACCAAACAATTCCGCTACCTGGAATTGGGTGATGACCCTTCTGAATAAATTGCAACATGCGCTGTAATTGGTGGGGCGGCACCAGCCTTTTTGCCCTGACATGAATGCGGATCCTTGCCCCAACTGTCAAAATAAAATGCATCACACATCCATATCTTAATTGTAGATTTTAATTACTGTGTTATTAACAGTGTAAACATATTTTCAATATCTTGCAAAATTACATCAAATAAAGTTCAAATTATATCTCACCTCATTGTCACAGCAGTATTTGCACTGAAAATACCGAACTCTTTTCACAGAACAACAGCCCTTACACATTCTAATTTGTATTGCAGGATTGCCAACTTCACTCCTCGGAAACAGAAATTACGCTAATCGAATTCTTATCTCATGCGGACTTCTTCCCCACGCTATTCTATAACTCCTGGTCAAAATCAGGTCAGAGCTCTGACGAAGGTTAATGAGAAAAAGGGTGTGAAATGCGGCCAAATAAGAGTTGCGTAATATGTTATGTATCTGCTACCATCAAATAATACAATTCACTGCATTTTTGCTTGCTAAGTAATTGAAAATATGCTGTGGATTTCTGGACAGAATAACTTATTTTGTCGGGCACTGGTAATGAAAAAGCCGATAAATCTAGTTCCTAACTCTAACATGTTGTGTAGTCAGAATCCATCTTTGGTGTGTCCTTGATACCGAAAAATCGACTCTAGCCAAAAGAGTGTCTAATTCTCCATCTGTTTGTCTGTCTGTGGTCATCACTAGCACCTAAACCGTTCAGAAGATGTTCTCCAAAATCGATATTCCTTGATCGATTTCAAGGAAGTCGATGCCTTTGAGTTTGAAACGGATCTTTAGAATTTTGGGGGTTCAAGGCTTCGTGCAGCTCAGGAGATGCGCTGCAGGCGATGTGCTGTTAGGAAAAGCGCTCGAAACGGTCTTCTGGTGTCATAGCCCATTAAGCCAAATTACACCGCACTATCCTAACGGCTATCTTTGTCGTACATCCCGCATTGATTTCTGTGGTTGTTTCATGGAATGTAGCTTGCCCATTAGCTCTGGCAACTCTACGCAAACGCCGACATTAAGGGAAGGCCGTCGGCCACGGCGTTGTCCGTGGTGATGGGTTATGCTTGAAATTAAGTATTCTTGGCATACGTCAATGTGGATCTGGAAGTATTAAATTCCCAAACGACTTACGAAATGGATTGTCCCATGCGTCTAGCTCCAACTATCATTCCGTGTTCAAATTTTGTTAATTCCCGTTGCGCGTCCTTAATCACATTTGTACTCCTTTTCACATCATTCACTTGAATACAAATGAAAGCTCTGTCAATGAACTGGCCTTTCATATCTTTTGTACACGATACATCTGCAATCTTTATATTTGCAAATTGCTATCCCACGACTTTTGTCATCTCAGTGTATATGTGGCCTCAACATTTTCAAAATTTTCTCAAAAATTGCTTGAAATTTTTGATTAAACGTTATCGGATAGCGTAAAGGATGCTTGAAAGATTGGCTCATGTCCAATGTTTCATAAAAAATCCTGATTATTCGAAAATTGCAAAAAATCACAAATTTCAGCGTCTTCCTACAACTGCAATCTCAAATACATGATATTTTTTCCTTTGAGAAATCTGTTGTTCAAAGATCGATCTTGATATAAAGATATGAAAAATATGTTAAAATGTGAGTGTTTTGAAAGAAATATAAACAATTTTTAAACAATTATTTCCTCAAAGAACAATTCAAATTTGTTCTTTAAATTCGTCTTTGAATGCAGCAAAGGACGGTAAAAATTGGAGCTGTTTCCGTTTTTGGCAAACTCTCCGTAAATTTCAAAATTTTCAAAACATTAACATTGGGATCCACAGAAAAAATGCTGGTTGGAAACACTCTTGGAGGTTCATTCGAGAAAGTATGTGCTATTGTAGCACCGTAGTGGTCTTTGTCTCGGACATCATAGCTAACCGATGAATTTAAGAATGATTTTTGTTTACAGTGACCCAGAAGATTTATTCAAATTGTTCATAGAAGAACTAATTTAAAAGATAAATTTTCAGAGACGAAATAAGACATTTTAAAGGAAATACAAAGGGAAAACAATTTAATGATTTAGAAATACATTGTTTAAGATATGCTGACAATAGACCAAACTTGGCTAGTTCAAGAAAAGAATTACATAATGATAAATACCTTTGTAGGAATCCTGCAGAGTTTCTTCATCAAAAGAACATAAAGAACTTGAGATTAAATCCATTAAATTTGGCGAAGAGACGAAGTACATGTCAAATAAAATCATGTTAGATACAACTAGTTTTTGTCATTTAGGTAGCATTTTCACTGAATATAAAATAAGCACAACAAATAAGAAAGCGAATCACACTTGTCAAGAAGTCGTTCGTTAATAAATTTTTTTCACAAATACCAACATGAATTTAGATATTAATTTTTATATTTCATATTCAATAACATTTCTAAAAAGTTATATCTGGAGTGTACTGTTGTACGAATGGACACTCACAAAAGGACAGGAGTCGTTGGAAAGCTTTTGAGATGTGGTTTTGGCGAAGAATATTTTCTAGATAGAAATAATTTCTAATAATGTAATTTGGGAAAATGAGGAGATGAGATCCATACTAAAAACTATTTGGAACAGAAGCAAATTTTATATAAAGAACTGAAGCTGTTGGATATGTTACTGATGTAATCGAGGCTTCTCCTTTTGTTCATGTGAACTCAGCTTGCTCATCTTTAGGTTTGCAATGTTCTTTAAAAGAAAATCTCTGCCTTTATGTATCGCGAAATTGGCCGCACTGATAATGGCGACGATAAAGTCACAGAAACCTTAGATTAAAAAGTACTCACAACGGCTGACATTACAATATATGAGCGAAGAAATCGAGTAGTCTATTCAGGAATTTTGTGTTGAGCATTTGTTGCACCTCGTTAATATTGTTTGAAGCAAGTACTATTAAAATGATATTAAAATCGATTAAATCAACGAAAAATGCAGTCAAAATGACGTAAAAAGGTAAAATATAACTTATTAGTCGAAATTGATGATAAATGAAAGAAAGACTTAAACATGGGTCATTTCATTTGGCCAAAACATAAAATAAATTTCTATACTGAACAGCATCGTTCTTAAGAGTCTAAAGTGAAAAAAGACATTTCATTAAAATCCGCCCCCTAGCCCTAATAATAAGAAGTCTCCCCTGAGGTGAAGGTAGCGGACCTGGAATGGGGACCTTACAGATGACCTTATGCCTCTCAGTTTCACTGCGGAAACAAAGGCCGCGGCCTGCGTGCGCTACAACTAGTGGCAGCGCCGCGAGGTTGCTTGCTGCAGTTTTAATCTGGCATTCAATGAGGCAAAGCGCGTTGTGCTCTACGTAGGCGGCAAGAAGCGCGCGACTTCCACAGCACCTCAATCTGGTGACACCCCGCGGGCCACGCAGAAAAGAGTTCAATTTCAGTAGCTGCCTGCGCCATTCCGCTACCGCAAATATCTCGTATGTTATTTGAATAGTAAAGTGCCTTCAGAGTGTGGGATGGTGTTACAACAGTGGAAGAGACATTTCTTAGAGACAATGGACAATGCAGAATCAAGTGTAGAGAGAGCACGATCTCTGTAGAAGGATCTAGAGAAATTACGAATGAAAAATGTAAGAAGGAAACAATTGAAAATAATTGATTGTTTAAGAACAAATAGAGATGTTAAAATTTTCAGTGGAGTCATTGTGGGGAAATTCTTTTTACTTTTGACATAATCGGATATAGTGGACTTCTGACATAGTGAACCAAAAACGTTAGTCCCCAGAAGTTTACTATAACCAGAGTCGACTTATTTAATTGACGAAACTTTCCATTTCAAACAGCTTCGCATTCGCCTTTCATTAAGAACTGATCACGTGTGGTCCTGCGAGCGCCTACCGTGCGTCAAACTCACGCAGCACTTCCTCTGAAAAGGACAAGGCCACTGTGCCGAAAAAGTAAACCCGCTCTTAAATATAATTTTACTAATGTTGACAATCAAATCTACTAATACAGGCCGGTTTTAAAATATTGGGGAGGAGGAGGAGTCTAGTTTCGCCTTGATTTTCCATTCAGCTCTGTGCACCGTCGGGAACGGAACCCTTGGACCTTCCGACCAGAGGCATTGCAATGACCGCTTGTTGCCTGAGCCATCTCAGTCGGTACGTTTAGTGACAGCACTCATGGAAGACATTCCTTCAATACAATAGGCTATAATGTTAAGAAGGGATTTAAAAAATTATCCTTTTTCTTCTGAGACTGTTGTGTATCTCTTCTGATGGTACATTCAAGTTTTAAAATAAATACAATGTTGAGATATTTTTCAAAACCGATTGATCAGTTAATTTTAAATTAATTATTTTTGAAGAAGTGATGTTGGATGTTTGTTCGAAATAATAGTAGTAGCATGTATTTATAATTTTTGAAAAATTGCCTCCTGTCCCGGAAATCTAATAATTTTGATTATTAATTTATACATTTTTTCATAGAAATGTTTTAAAAAATATTGTCATTATTGTTGTGAGTTTTTAAGGAAAATAAAATGGAATTGACTAAAAATTCGAACTTGATTTTAAAAACTTTTTCAAATGATCAAAAACCAATAAAATATACTGATTTTTTTCAAACCCGTCGAATTCCGGAAAAAATAAAACAAACATGTATTTTTCTGTTGGTTCTTCAGGTTATTTTGGCTTGTAGTGTTGGCTGGTTGTTGTTTTTCTACCTATCGACTGACAAAATCGTCTTATTATGCCTACAAGCATAATCCGGTGAGTTTTGCAGCAGAGACAGATTATCTTTACTGGAATACTTCTTTTCCACAAATTCTTGTTTGTGAGTCTGAAAGTGCAAGTAAGATTCCTAGATCTTCAGAATTTGTCGCAAAGTAAGTGACAAAATTGAATTACACTTTTATTGCATTATAATAAATAATTTGTTTCTTATTAATATTATATTATTGCAGATACTACCCTGAGTTTAATACGGACTTTAACTTAGCAGGCATAATTCACAACATTGTGTATGAACCTACCTGCGAAACATGTGCAAATGAATGTAAACTCAAAAACTTCCCGATCTGTGATAATAATTTCAATTTCAAGGAACTTGCTCACAAAGTAAGATTTATTCATATTGCAATTTGCTTCGAGAAACCAGCTTACTGACTAATTTTCCTATAGCCATTAGATTTCGTGACTGTATAACATAACCACGCCGCTTAACAAAGATGTTCGACTGTTGTATGGGATTACATGTAATTACTTTTTGAGGAATGTCAGTCAGTGTTAGCTTCTGGATGTGCACATGTCCACGTTTTGGTACACGCACCCTTTTTGTCGAAGTTTTTGCTGCAGTTGAGTAATAATTTTGTAGTATTTACTAGGCTGTCCGGGTGACGCCGCGTCCATGGCGAAGGTGCCGACGTTTCGGTCGCCATTCTGCGACCTTCCTCAGGGCGTATTGCGCGGAGATGTGCTGCGCACGAGTTTAAATGGGGCTAAGTTTAAAACTTAGCCGAAACGTCGGCACCTTCGCCATGGACGCGGCGTCACCCGGACAGCCTAGTAAATACTGACTCCGGCCGCGGAAGCCTACGCTCTCAAATAATTTTGTAAACGACATTAGAGAATATTAGGCATTTGTCTCTGAAGAAACCACATTATGCTGCATTTTTATTAACTGTGCTTTTTTATATTTCTGTTTTACGTAAAATTTAAACATGTAAAACATTAGTACAAGTAAAATAACATGATCTGGGTGGATCATAGCAGCAGCAAGTGAACGGAACCTCGCCTGTACCGAACAGTTTATATGAGTATCAACTGTGTAATTGAAGAAAAACAGCAACAATTGCAGGAACAGCAACAACAGATGCAGTCACAACAGCAACAACTAGATCTACAGCAATTCCTATTTCTTTCTTTATTTCTTGTTCGGCCAGATGACCTTTCAAAAGCTCGAATAAAATTCTATTAATAATCGCCATAAGGTTTTGGCTCCATCGCTAATTGTTACTAATTTTAATTTACACCATAACCATTGGTAGTTTACGATAGTGGTTTAATTTTAAAGAATTTTGATTTTCATTAAATTATTTCTCTGAGTATCACTAAACTGCTAATAATTAAGGTGGACGCAATTTATCTTTTGAAAATTTTATTCTCAAAGGGATCAAAACATTACGACGTAAATTAAATTTTCGAGTTAGAGGAGAAAAGTTAAGGGAAGAGAAAAATATTTGAGAATTGAAGAAGATTTGAGAAATATTGAGAAAGATATTTTCAATCTATGATTTTTAATTGAATCCACTTGTAATTCTTTCCTGTAAAATGGTATCTCGAATCGATATGCCGACATGCTTGAAGAGAGGCTTGTTAATAACATTACGCAGGCAGTTGATACGCGGACGACGGCGCCAATACACTTACTATACACGCAAGTTTTCTTGATACTCCACAGCGGTGTGTGTGTGTGTGGGGAGAAGAGAGATTTGGCTACGACACGGCTGAAAAGGTCGTACCAACTGTGGGCATGAACTTCACTCACCAAAGCGTGACACGAGAAATGCTACGATTGTTTTGAAAGTACGAGGTGGTTGTTGCCAGCATTGTAAATTTGTACGTGCCGTTCCGAGTCAAACCTAAGTATCTCAACGTGCCGTGCTATTTAGCGCTGGATAAGGACTAGGGAGCTCGTGTATCAAGAAAACTTGCGCGTAGAATACACATTCCACAGTCGAAGTTTTGACTACAATTGCGTAGTCGTAAGGCGCCGGGCCCTGACGATGTAGGTCCCCTAGTTCTTAAGGAGGCCCTGCCCGTCATAAGCACTTACGCTTATCTACAACAGCTGCATTACACAGCGCAGCGGTACTTACCGGAAAATTGGAAATTCCCTAGTATTTCCACGCTTCCGAAACCCGGTAAGGAATGTCACGACCGCTGCGAGCCACAGGCCAATCAGCCTCCTTCCTGTTATGGGAAAGGTATTCGAGAGGCTTCTACTCGCGCGAATTCTGCCAACTGCTCTTTCGCGGAACCTCATCCAAGAGGAACAGTTTGCCTTCAGACCTGGCCATTCCGCTTCACTACAACCACTTTGCATGGCTCAGTAGATTTCCGCCGATCTGTTACTTACACAGGGTGATACCTACATATATCTCGACATGGTGCAAGCCTTTCACAAAGTGTCACACAGTACACTCATCACAAAACTTCGGCGCTGCCTCCCCCAAGACATACCCGAAATGGTAAAGTCTTTCCTCACAAACCGTGCATTCGTGGTAAATGTGAGTAAAGCGAGATACTCAAAGCAAAGAATCTTGCTTTACTCACATTTAGCAGGAGGCCCCTCAGGGCTCCGTCCTCCCTCCGCTACTGTTCTCGTTGCATATCAATGACATCCTACATATACCACGAATACGACTTTCCCTTTACACTGATTACATTGCCGTCTTAGCAAGAGGAATAAACCAAGAGCACGAATTGAAAATACTTTAAAAACAGATGAACCTGATGCTGAAGTGAGCGGAACAATGCCACTTGATTTTCTCAGTGGAAATGTCGCAGGTAATCAGTTATACCCGCCGCAAACACAAATACAGTAATCGGTTTACACCACCAAAACAAATTACACTTGGCACACAAATACTGACATGGGCAACTAAGGCAACTTATTTACGCGTCACATTTGATTAAAGGGAGCGCTGGTATTTCAGGCGAATTCGATCAAAATTACAGCAAAGAGTTCGACTCTTGCAACCCCTTTTGAGGGAACCTACACTCCCCTTGGAACTTCCCTTGGCACTCTATAAAACGGGTTGCCGGTATGTTCTACGGAGAAAGTTTTGGGGCTCATAGCACGCCCTTCGGTTGAAAGTACTGAGGAAAGAACTTGAATCGAGCCCTTCTCTCAATGCTTGAGACGGCTTTCGTTTAACGAAGTCTATCAGGTCTTTCAATGCAACCAAGCTCCGGCAACGCTAAAACAATTAGCTCGACATGTCCTCACGATAGGACAAAGAAGACAAGCACTCCCCTCAGATATTGTGCAACACAAAAACCGATTTGGTTGTTGACTAAGGTCCGACGCGAAGCCACACTAGCCACTTACACATAGCAGTAAGAAGCGAAATGCGTGCGCACTGAAACGTCTAAATCATACAAATCTTCGGCTAAGCCGAAAAAAAGTACAGTTGTTAGATTGGTTTCTGTTGCTAGAATGGTAGGTTATCACGACTGAAGTGAGTTTGGTGAAATTCTTGAGTTGAGTTTGGTGAAACTTGAGTGAAATTAGTGAGTGTGAACGTGGTGTTACAGTCCGCACAAGAGAGATGGGGAATAACATTTCCAAGGTCGCGATGACATTAGGATTTGTCCATATGCTATTTCACCAGTGTACCGTGAATATTGGGAATCCTGTAAAATATCAAACCACCGGCAACGCTGCGGCCGCAAAACGTTCGTGCAAGAAGGGACCGACGAAGACTGAGGAGAATCATTGCACGTGACAGAAATGCACCGTTTCCGCAAATTGCTGCAGATTTCAATGCTCAACAAGTGCCAGCATGCGAAGCATTCAACGAGACATTATCGATATGGGGTTTCGGAGCCGAAGGTCTACGGGGTTTTGGAGCTGATGACTGCACGACACAAAGCTTTATGCCTCGCCAGGCCCTGACATCAACGACATTGGGTTGTTGATGACTGGAAACACGTTGCCTGGTTTGACGAGTCTCTTTTCACATTGTTTCAAGAAGATGGACGTATACGAGTTGGCGACAACCTCACGAAGCCAAGGACCCTGCATGACGACAGGGGACTGTTCAAGCTGGTGGAGGCTCTGATGGTATTGGGCGTGAGCTGTTGGGGTCATTTGAGACCCCTGACACGTCTACATTCGGACAAGTGAAACGCACGTAAACATCCTATCTGATCACCTGAATCCATTCATGTTCATTGGGCATCCCGGCGGACTTGGGAAATTCCAGCAGATCAATGCTATAGCTCACACGTCCAGAAATGCTGCAGAGTGGCTGCAGGAACACTCTTTCAAATTTAAACACTTCCACTGGCCACCAAAATCTCCAGACATGAACATTATTAAGCATATCTGGGATGCTTTGCAACGTGCTGCTCAGAAGAGATCTCCACCCTCTCGTACTCTTACGAGTTTATAGACAGCCCTGCAGGATTCATGGTGTCAATTACTTCCAGCACTACTTCAGCCATTAGTCGAGTCCATGCCACGATGTGTTGGGGCGCGTTTGCGGGCTCTCGGGGGCCCTACACGATATTAGGAGTAAGTAGTAGTACGAAGTTAGGTGTAGGAGTAAGTTGGTAGTTAGTACCAGTGTTTTTGGCTCTTTAGTAAGAACATTGCATGTTACGGGATTAACGTCTAGTCCACCAGTTTTCCTTTGCCGATATGTGCAGGTACGAGCCACCCGTTATGCCCCTGTTCGGCGACAATGGCGGCGGTCGCCGCGATAGCTGCGGCGAACAGGTGAACAAGCGAACGGCACGTTTTGACGAGCCTGCGGAGGACTTTGTGTCCTTGGGTGACTGCGGTCACGTGGGAGCGATGCTGTGTGCGTGCTCCGAGGTGAGGAGTGGTTGAGTGCCACGATTCACGTCGATTCTCAATCGGATAAGATCGCTCCTGCGATCGAGGCAAACCATCAGTTGGTACGCCAGTACGGACTTTGTGTCCCAGTGTGACATCCGGTCACGGAAGCTAGGCTTTGTGCGCGCTTCAGAAGTAGGAGAGGCGAATGCCACAATCGAAACCGATCATCAATCGGGTTTGGATCGCTCCCGCGATCAGGGGATAGTAGGTCTATCAGAGCTAGGGTGTAAGAAGGAAATTAATTGTAAATATTTGTTGTGTTTTCTTTGTACATAAATATATTTGTTATATGAAAGCTCTGTGTCTGTGTTCGCTGTGAGTATCCATGACGTCACAAAAGCTACGGCCACAAGGTTCGTCAAATTTACAATATCAAACACTAACAAAAGCCCCACTTCCTCTCTTCTTCATGGACGTACCTAACGTAGCAACAAAAATAAAGATATTTACAACAAAGATAGTGATTTAATCTGCAAAATTAAAACAGAAGCACCAAGAAATAAAAAAAAGGAATTGTACAATGCAAAGAAAGCAATGCAATGCCAAGTAAATGGATATACAAGGACATACTGCCATCAAGAACGTCGTTGTATGAAACGGAGAGAAAGTCATCCCAGCGAAGTCTGTAAAAAAATAAAAGAAGACCCGCCTAAATGAGCTCTAGGTGAGCAAAACCACCCAGGAAACTACAAGGGATGCGAAGTATACCAAGAAATGGGGCAAAGCAAATGCCCGGTGAAAGCACGAAACTCGTATCTTTCACATCCAAACCACCGAAGCAACGGATCTTTAAGTAGTCACGAACCTCGCGAAATGCAACAACTCAGTTAGGCCCACGCAGCCAAGAACCCTCCATTGCACAACTAATATCAACAGTTCAAGAAGCTTTTCAAAAATATTAATCAATACTATCCAAGCAAAGGAAATAGATTTCCAACGTAATAATGACCAAAGGAATAAGCAAATTATAAAGGTCTTTCGTATTGCTGTATGGAATGCCCATGGACCAGCGCAACATTGCAGAGAAATTATAAATTTTCTGCAGGACTAAAAAATGGACATAATGCTCATCTCAAAAACTCATTGCACAGAAAAAAGTTTCTTTAAACTACATAGCTATCAAATATATGATATGAAACACCCAGATGGCGCAGTCCATGGAGTGACGATAATAATAATAATAATAATAATAATAATAATAATAATAATAATAATAATTACAGCTTACCTTTAAATCGAATTTTGAAAATGATTACTTGCAAACGACATATGCCCTAGTTAAAAACAATGCTCAACGTAGTCACATCATTCAACGCAGAACCGCTATCGACCGGAGAACAAGGTACTGGCCAAATGACTGTAATAAGCTGTCTGACTTACTTGATTTCTTTATGGTGAAAGGAACAAATCAAAGCTTTACATCAATTGAAAATTCTCTAGAATTGTTCTCCGATCACCTCAAAGACATATTAACTATTAGCTCTCATATAATAGAAAACAAATTTAAACCTAGCATTTCCAGTAATAAAAAAATTGGAATGATTTTCAAGCATGGCTGAATATAAATATTACTACATACGTTTCTGGTGGCGGGAATACAGCAACGCCTCTCGTGAGAATACCCCCATTTAAACCAATGCTTTGCCAGCAGATGCGCGACTCAGAAGCGCTGCTAAGTGGCGCCGTGTGAAAGGGCCCTAATGCCTTACGCCGGTTTCGAACTCACAGCGTTAGCGTCTATGTACCTGGGCTCATCTGCCCCAAGCTCCCTTCTAACAAAGCCGAACATGTTACGGTTTTGAAACGTACTAATAATTTTAATAAAACTAATACAGTTATAAGTGACCGATTAATACAGAAACTATCTTTAATGTGCTTTGCCGAACTGAATCTTTATTTTCATGATTGAATGATTGATTGTTGCTAATTCCGGGCGCGTCAATTACTAGGTTAATTAGTCCCGTGAATGTAGTGCATGTTTTTGCTCGGGAGGATGTTGTGCTCGACCCCCGCAGTATTGCGACATCCAGCGCCAACCTACCGTCACCTAGCGGAGTTTCCCCATCCAGGTATCTCCCACCAGCAGGATACCGCTCCATCCGGAACAAGCTCTAAGCTCCCGACCTGTCTCCTGACATATGTGCATGTTAGTAGTGTTAGTGCATGAGTGTAGTGCATGTTAGTGTGTGTGTGTAAGTGGAGAGAATAGGACAAGGAAGAGGTAGGAAAGATTGCGCGCGGAGCGTGGCCCGTTTGCTAGGGAACTGCTCCGGCATCCTCTTCGTGTTTAGAGAAACCACGGAAAATTACCCATCAGACTAGCCGACCGCTAGATTTGTTTTCCAGACAGCGACTGAATTCGACCTAGCTGACAAGCTAGTGTCGAAAATCCTTCCTATGTCGGAACTCGAACTTAGAACCTCCCGGTCAGAGGGACTGCAGTGACATGAGTAGATGCACGCAGCCATCTCTCCCATTTTATTTTAATGAGCTTGTCACTATTTGACCCCAACACACAACAATGCAAATAATGTTAGTTTCGAGCATCAAAATATATCTGTCCACTTTTCTGAACAACTTTCTCTTTTTGCCTTTTGTCAAAATGCGTTGGTTATAAATTTGTGTACTCTTGGAAAATTTTGTTGTTTTTTATTGTCTTGCCAAAACATATATATACATATACATATATATATATATATATATATATATATATATATATATATATATATATTGAAACGCGGAGCGTTTCTTTAAACACATCGAAATGCGGTGCACTTTTTCAAATACATCTATTTTGAATTGCGCGGCAACGGCGGCGAGTAACTGACGTCATCAGGGAACGGGTCAGGCTCGAGAAGGCGGCGAGACCGGGCGAGACGACGGCAGCAGTAGGTAAGAGAACTCGAAGGAGAGCGGAGCGGTGTTGATGCGCGCGGTAGAAAAAAGGGAACAAAGTGAAGTTAAATAATGGAAGAGATACCAGTAGGAAGTGAGTTAAGTGTGATAATGGCCGATGATAAATAGTGCAAGCTTGAGGAAGCGGAATTGGCGTCGGGAACTGTGGTGATAACGCAAGAACTGTAGACCGCATGGCTGATAACGGCAGTGGATAGTTGCCACGTGCATGCGTGATTGTGAAAGGAAAACGAAGGAGAACTGGTAGGTTGTGCCGCAAGGGAGCACTGCGATAAACAACAAAGGGTAGGTGGACAGTGATATTTAGTTGGTGCAAACTCGATCTGAAATACATTCGCAACGGTCGGGGTTGAAGCAAAGGTGTCGTATAACCGCCGTGGAGAGCCGGGGCCACGGGCGTTCAAGCAGTCAACCGTCCGACGGGCGCCGAGTCGCGCCGAAGGCCGCCGATCGCCGCAGCCGCTGGGGAGCATCCGAGAAGAAACGAACTATTTTTAGTATTCAAGGTATTGTGTAATTTGAGATCATGGGTATAGTTTTGGTACCAAAACAGGAAGTAATTAGACTGGAATTGATGTACTAAGTGTGTGATTTTAGTAATAAATTGTTTGTTTGTTCAAAGAAAATGATAATTGAGTTTTTCCAATGTTTTCGCCAAACCTTCCGAGGCCCATTCACGAACCAAGACACC
Source organism: Gryllus longicercus (assembly GCA_038098605.1). Taxonomy (NCBI): domain Eukaryota; kingdom Metazoa; phylum Arthropoda; class Insecta; order Orthoptera; family Gryllidae; genus Gryllus; species Gryllus longicercus. Next base: position 411,540 of record JAZDUA010000149.1, read on the forward strand.
TGTCCTTTCTAATAATAAATGTAGTGAATAGTACCGCAATGAAGGAACGCCACTATATATATATATATATATATATATATATATATATATATATATATATATATATATATAAAATGTTAGCAATTCATGTAAATACTTTAAAACTAATTTTAATAAAAGTATGTACTATAACATACATAATACGTACATAATATCCTTTGAGTGGCAATTGATGGTAGCCGGCAAGTAGATGGGATAAGACCGTAAAACCAGTCCACACCAAGGAATTTAGAAAACTTTACTACGAGAAAGTCTGTGTCATTCTGGAGCACCACTAGTATTAGTTATGCGTTGAGAGAATTGACTGTTAAATAATTCAATCAAAACAAAACTAGAGGTGCTACACAGTGGCACAGACTTTCCTGTATTAGTTTTATATTTCCTCTGGTCTTGGCTAGCTATTCGGACATGCCATATTCTCTTGACATCTGACATCTATCGCCACTCAAAGTAATTTTTAAAAAATTAGAAATCTCAATTTTTCGATGTCCTAGTAGTAGAATCGAATTATTACTTTAAGAATATTAAAGAGAAACCCTGTCCTAAATGGCGGTTTTCATTTAAAAATTTGGAGCCTTTTTTAAGAAATGGTGTTAAAGCGTTACTGTGAATGCAAAATTTGAAGCTCTTTTCACAGAAGACTATTGAGTTTTCGAACACTACATACGAAGTAATTTCAAGCACTTTTAGTCACAAATGCATGAGTGTTTTCAAATCGCTGAAAATTAGTACATAAAAGGCATGAGAGATATTTAAAAAACACTACACAAACACATTTGTGTAACTTAGGAAAAAACAAAATAATACCCCAAAATGATCTTTCTCTCATATTAAACAGCACAATTAGCAATATCTGTTGGAATTGATGTTTTATGATTGATGTTTAAAGAAAAAATTTGGAGCTATTTTTGAGAAAATAGCGTTTGAGCATTTCAGAAAATGCCAAATTTTGAGCTCTTTTTCAGAGAAAACTATTGAGTTTTCGAGAAATTTAATCTGTCATTATTTAAAACACATGGACTCGTAAATACAATAATGTGACCAAATCGCCGATAATGTGAATATTAACGACGTGAGAAAAAAGTACAAAAATATTCTTTTAATTTTTGAAAATACAAATGAATAGATAAATTTGGCGTGTATGTCATCTTATAGACTACATTTAGCACTATCACTACCAAAAGTTAAAACAAAAAATTTGGAGCAGATTTTGAGAAAATATTATTTTTTTAATTTTTGAAAATTGCAAATATTGAACGCTATTGCTCGAAAACTACTAAAATGTCTAAAAAATATCTTTAAATCTGTAGTTGTAGGAAGACGCCGAATAAACGTATTATTAATATTTACGACGTATGAGACAAGTAAAAATACATTTCTGTCAATTTTGAAAAAAACAACAAACAAACAAAAGAGTAGAGCAATATGGCGTTTATATCACTTTATAGAGTGCATCTTGAACAAACCCTACCAAAAGTTTAAAGAAAAAAATTGGAGCCGTTTTTGAGAAAATCTGGTTTTTGTAAATTTTTAAGATTGCAGAAATTGCACGCAATATTGTGCGTAAACCACTTAAATTTCCTAAAAACGTACATGAAATAATGAAAGAACTTGATTAATGAAAGAACAAATTGTGGACAAAAAAAATTTGTAGTTGTAGGAAAACCTGAAAAAATTCAAGCTTTTGAAATTTTCGAAAATTCAGAGTTAAAATTGGGCTTACGCCACTTTATAGGTATGTTTTACTCTATTCTTACAAGAAATTTAAAGAAAAAATTGGAATCGTTTTTGAGAAAATTTTGAAAATGTCTCAGGGACTTCATATACAGTACCCTCAAAATTCTACGCATGGTTCAGGCGCTAGTGGTGTTCACGGACGGACGGACGGACGGATGACGGATGGATTGACGGACGGACGAAAGGATTGACGGATGGACGGACAGACGGACATTTTGAATAAAAAACAACACTTTTTCGATATTAGGACACCCCAAAACGTGTATTTCCGTTTAAATCTCGAAATCGATTTTCCGCAGCATTACATAATTTTCCCTATACTCCGTATATACGTATGAATACGGGAAAGTAAAAATAACTTGATTTCTAAAATACGGTGGTTGCACTCCAACACTTTGCATGTAACCCTATTGTGGACACATTTTACACAAATAAAATTGTGTAAAATGTGTCCAAATTTCAAAAGTTTCACTACCCCGGTATGTATTGCAATAATGAAATATCTTTCACACTCACTCATATTCACACCACTGGTCGCAGACTATCAAGCAAATGGCACACACCGTGAGACAGATCAATGGACGTCCTCGGAGAACGAGCAAGTTTAGACGAAGGATTCATCAAATGTACATTTTAAATCAACACACCTAGCATGAAATGAAAAAAAAAATTCCAAACATAAATAATGAACTCAATGCCGTCAATAATTGACTGAACTTGCGTACTTTTAATAACACAGAATTCATGAAATGCATAAAATTCAATACGTTGCAGCTAGTGTCAGAAGACGGCACAAAATTGATATTCCCATCGGATGCCGTGTCGTGCTGGGCGTCCAGACTACGCACCCACACCGCGCCGAAAGCCATTTGTTGAAGCGAAGTGCCAAAGAGTAAATGCTGTAAACGCAGTAATAGAGCCAAGAGCGTGACACGGTGCACTCCTGTGAGAGCACCGGACACCGGAGAGAGCGTACGGTTTCAATACAAGAGCGCTTCAATACGAGAGGTTTCAATATGATTTCATATACATCGATATGGCTGCAATATCTTGAATATTTATTATCATTAAAAGAAAACTGTATGTTCTTAACGTATTATAAGATCTTTTTCGATTATCGGGGGGTTGTGGAACCATGCAACTCCAGCACGAGCTGCCACTGACTTGAAACGTAGTAAACTTTGAAACGTATCAAAATTACCACAAGAGGTTTACACAATTTTCTTTTATCTTAGAAGAAAATGTAAAGTAGATTTTCATTGTGTTGAATTTTAACTTTCGAAGTATTAGCCAAGATAATCGAACATTTAGTAGAGTATTTTGTACCTGTGAAAAACTATGTGAAGTGTATGGCATGGTGATAGTTTCTGTGTATTAATGTTCAATAATATCTTTCGTTTCGCAATGTCCTTGTAAATTTTAATTAAAAGGAAAATAATTTAAGTGCTTTTCTCCAATGAAATTAATCTTTTTTTGCTTGGAATCAGATTAGATTGCCATGTGAGCAACTGATAAAGGATTGCATTTGGAACGGACAACCTTTCGACTGCTGCTCCAAATTTGAAAACGTTGAGACCGAACGAGGAGTCTGCTTTTCTGCAAACCCGAGGTAAAACGTGTAGACCTGGCGAATGCAGAATAATAATATTTCATTACTTTAATTCTATTTACTGGAGGGTCATGTGAGAATGTAACGAAAAGGATTTACCTTTTCTAATTAACATTATGTTTTTGTAAAGTATCTTATAAAGGTATTTCAGATATAAGACCGACACTTCAGATATAAGGCCATTTATATCTGAATATAAGCAGCATTTCAGATATAAGTCCGCAATAAAACCTGCAGGCCCAAAATTACCTTGTTTTTAATTCAAAGAGATTATTTTTAAATCAATTTCTTTACGTCCATAAACGGAAGAAACGTACTCTTTCTCTCACAATTTAGTTTTTAAAACCGTCATTGGATGTGATGAGGAGCCCATTAAATAGTAGCTGATTTTGAGTGACGAGTGATGAGAGTATTCCTACCTAATATGTATTTGTTATTTGTGAAGAAAAATTCTACTTTTATTTTGATTCGAACTGACTCTAGAAAAACAAGTTATCATAATTTCATGACAGGAAGTCGAGAACCAGGTGAATTTTTAAATAACCATCGTGTGTGTTATGGAACTATTTTAATGTGAAAATGTGATATGTAAATGTGAAAAGCTATCTAGAGGTGCTACAACATCACGTTCTTTCTCGGATTATTGGAAATAGGTACGAAATATTGAAATATTGTAATTCCTGCCCTAGTATCAACCCAGCCATGATTTGAGAGTGTCCAATTCAAACGAAGGGCCTCTGGTGCATATCTGCTTATATTTTGATATTCAAGAACAGCAGTCATTTCTAACTTTTACAAAAGAAACAAACATGAACAGATCTAACTGTTACAGTATTTGTCGCACATTGTATAGAAAGGAAAGAAAAATTTCACACAAGCTTGTCTATCTCGAAGTGAGATAACAATTTCTGAATACAATAATCAGGGATCAAAACTTCGTAAAAGAAGTGTATGAGTATAGTATATATACTTCCACCAATTCTGTAATTATGGGATCCCTTCGTCAAACATAGTGTGTATCAGTCATTGAAACTCTTACTTTTAGTTGTCCCTCTACGTATGTGTTAAACAAGATTATTCAATTTACATTTGTTCTCGTAATTTATGAGTTGACAGTATACATATACATTTACCAAATATTTGTAGTGGATCCTTATAAAAAAAGCAACAACCATGGATTATCAGTTTCCGAACCCGAGGTGTGAGGACCCAATGTCGATAATCTCGATATACCCAATGATGATACTTGCAAGTCTATATACAAACTAAGATTTGATGGGATGTAAAATATTCGTGTTTTTTGTACAAAATCTGCGAATACATATGGTTGAAAAATGTTGAACAAAAATAAATTTACTTCCATGCATTGGACATATTATAAGATCATATTTATAAGGGTCATATACCATGGGTCTGGTCCTAAAAAAAATTCAAGCCTGTAACTCTGAAAGGGATATTTTATCAACAAAATCTTTCAGGTAAGTTTTTGTAGAAGATTTTATATTCTCGTAGTATAAAATTTTCGGTTGGATTGTTAGTGATTAAAATATATGCAAGAAACGTAGACTCTACCTTAAAACGTCCCCATGCTCACCCCCGGCTCAATTCGACACTTCGGAATTTTTATTATAATGTGCGGAAGGTATCAACGAACAGTCACTCCAAATTTCAAAATTCCGGGATTTTGTTTTCACTCAGTTCGTCTAATTTAACTGGGCTATTACAAGAGTCTGGCCTATTGATTAATGAATGTACTGAATTGGAAACCATTTCTAATATAAAACCTTAGTCTCTTGATTTGATAATAATGAGGTATGTATGTACAGTATTACGAATTTCTATTTATCATCATTAAGCTATTAAATTGAACTCATAAACATTATTTATGATAATTTGCAGTTGGTCCCTGTCTAAACCTCCAATTATGATTATTAACAAAGATACTACAACACCAGGAATTGAATTTAAAGTAACAAGACTTGCTCAGGTACGTCTTTAGTGAATTTTTAATACAAAGTTTTTGCGTGGTATTATTTCCGATACATGATGCTAATACTCATACTTCTTGAACTTATAATCTTGGCTTAAATTGCAATTAGCACATTTGGAATTTTAATGCAGTTTCATGTCTTGTCAATATGTAAGTTCTGTTTTAGGTACACCTCTTAGCACCAGATGAAACAACAAGTTATAATGCAGAAAGCCATTTAACTATAACCATCAAGAAATCATCATTATGCTTACTAATTTTCACGGTAAGATTAGGGTTTTAATTAAAGAAAATAAGGTGGAGTGTTCATAGTGTTTTTCAAACATTGCGTCCAACACGAAGGAACGCAAGGATATTCAGAAGGTGTGCAAAATTAGCATTAACTGCCTCGCCCTTTCTTTGTAAGAAGAGAAAGTATTGTAATCATGCGACGGAAAACTGCGAATTTTCGACAAAAATCCCTTTTTACTTGGTACTGGTAACGAAAAAGTGGATGTCCGAACACAAGTTTTGTGAATCCTTGATACCTAAACTACACAACTAAAACCTAAACTAAACAACAGCACATACGTTCTCGCAGTATTTGTAACCGCTCGCATTGTCTGCAGTGTGTAATACAGAAAAACAAAGATAATTCACATATAAATTCAACATCCATAACTAAAAGCCATCAAATATATAGCCTTATCTTTTCATATGAAACTGTGGTATTATTACGTAATGCCAATCTTATATACATCTGTATATTATTCTCGACTTTAAAATTCCAGTTAAATACACCATTTTATTGTACGTAGACATTGTAACATGAACGTTAAGAAACTAAACAGCCTCCTTCTCCTATTCATGTCGGTGTCCAAACATGAAATTCTCGAAATAACATCTCAAACTGCCACATCGCTGGATTGTACGACAACGCTATGTGAAACATTACATTAAGTAAGTCCTCATAAGTGACTAACTCTATTAATAATCAACTAATTAAATAACGGTAATAAAATAATCGTACTCAATTTTTTCAACTTTTCTTCTATATTACATTTAAATAGTAGTTTCAAAATAAAAAAAAAAGAATTGGGCTAATTTGATTTATGGTTTGTGAATTCAAATTGAGAATTCATATTGAGTGTACAAATTGCAGCGTAGAGTAAAAATAGAGTTCATATTGGGATTTTCAATACTAAATGATAATTAAAATAGCATTAATTATTTTTCATATCCTTTCGATCCTTTCCCACTCTCCGAGAAGTTTTCTCGTGGACTGTAGTTGGTGGGTTACTGCATATATCATTAATTTCAAGAAGTGTATAAATCCTGCCCGTATATGTAGTAAATTAAACACATCACTCTAACACATTGTATCTACCTGTCTGTATGTGAAAAACGCTAGCGGCTAAACCGTTCTGCCGATTTTCTCCAAAATTGATCTATCTTAATCGATCTGATTGACGTCGCAGCTTCGGGAATTTGAAACCGATATTATAATTTTTGGGAATGCTTTACATGAAGTCCCGAGAACATGTTCAAAATTTAAATATATATAAAACGAAAAGAGACCAACTTTTTTGATCAAGTTTTTTTTGTCGGATTGCGTAAAGGACGCTTAAGAGAATTGATCAGGTTTCATTACTTTAAATTCCCTGGTTTTTGGAAAATTGTAAGAGTTCAATTTCGCAACAACTAAAATATTGAAGATAACGATTTTTTTAATGAAATATGTTTTTTAAAAACAAATTTTGAAATAAAGTCATGTACAATTTTTCGATAATTTGAATAGTTTTCGCGCGATTTTGTAATTTTAAGGTAAACATCTATTCCTTCTATTTTGTAATTTTGGAATGTTAAGTTTTTGCAATTTTCTAAAATACAGGGAGTTCAACAAAATGAGAGCTAGGACATTCTTTTCCGACCTTGTTCTATCTGGAAAACATTTGAAGAAACAATTTGGAATGGGTTTGAAAAAAAATGTTTGTATAAATTGCATAAATTTTAAACACAAATTACGCCTAAACTACGCATTAAGAAATTGTACATGATATTTCTTTAAAGAGTTGACTTTTAAAACAAATTTTGTTAAAAGCAAAAATCTCTATCTTCAATATTGTAATTTTTAAACGTTAACATTTTACAATTTTCGAATATACAGAGAGACTGCCGGAAAGAGAATAACAGTTTATTTTACCGTCCTTTAATACATACCAGAAGAAAATTTAAAGAAAAGATTTGGAGCCATTTTTGAGAAAAAGGGTTTAAAAATTAAAAATTGCCTATATTTTACGCAAAATTATGCGATGACTATTCACTTTTCGAAAAATTGTACATGACTATTTCAAAATCTGTCTTTAAAGAACGTATTTCATTAAGAAACTAATCTTAAATATTTTAGTTGTAGAAAGACGCCAAAAAATTGAACTTTTGCAATTTTCGGAACATCAGGGATTTTATCGAACGATTACATAAGAGCGGCGGAGGCTGTGTGGGAAGGGCCCTGCTGCTTCTCGGTGGCGACACCGAGTGGACCCTAAGGGCCCTTCCACACGTCGGCACTGCAGTGCCCTTCCGAACGCCGCGGCTCGTAGCAAAGCATTGGTTTAAATGGAGGTATTCCTGCTGGGACACTCGACACGGCGTTTTACCTGCTGCATTCCTTTGTGCGCGCAGCGATGGCGGCGTGGGAAGTGCCCTGCTGCTTATCGGAAGCGCGCAGCAGTCGCGGCGTCGTAAGGGGCCCTTAGGGTACGGCCACACGCCAGCGAAGGGGGAGTGTTCTGTGGGGCTAGGTTTGGCCGACTGATCGGCGACGACGAACAAATAAATGCAGCACATAAAACGCCGCGACCTGTGGCGCAGTGGGAAGACCACTATTTAAACCTGCGTTCTGCTAACGGTGCCGCGTACGCCTCCTGCTCTGCACAGCAGCGCGAACCCGTCGCATGGGTGAAGACCATTTTAACATGTTTTGCAACGAGCCGCGACGCTCGAAAGCGCGCATCTGTGGTGACGTGAGATTGGACCCATAGAAGGTAAAGGGCGTTTCTTTCCTCGCAGGTGGTTAAGAGGCGGGCGACATAGGGCCTCGTGGAGCGGGGGCCGAGGCGATGGAAGATGTTTTCTTTCCGGCGCTCACGTATATAGCGCCTTGAATCGAAGTACCAATACATCTCAAAGGAAATTCCTTTTATATAGTCTTTTTTGTACTACAAATATTTTATACAATTAATTTTCACCAAAAATAGCGTAATGTCGCCTTCAAGAAATTAAATAAGAATGCCTGGCAATATGTTGCCGCGTCAACTAACTTTCCATGTTAATTAAATGGGATTTTTTTATATTTTCAAAACATATGGAAAACTTTTATTATTAAAAAGTATCTTTGTAGCATCTTCAAGACAATCTGTTAAGGTTTGGAATAGTCCATTTGTTGCCAGAATTTGCAGTATTCAAGATAATTGTTTAGAGAAATTCAAATCTTTCCTCTATGTTATAACTTGTTTCCATTCATATTGAATGTTTTTCTTACGTAAATGTTGTTGTTAATGAGTGCCTTGTAATGTAATGATGTTTTAGATAAAAGATATGAAAAATGATAATAGATTGGTGTATGAAACGTTTGAGCGACGAAAATGCATATTTCCTCATGAAACAGAATCGAAACGATTCGACAGATATAGTCAGCCAGCCTGCATTGTCGATTGTCGTGCTCATCATCAACTGAAGTTTTGCAACTGCACTCATCAGAACATGCCAAAATGCAAGTATCTCATTTGTAAATTTCCTCTCTCAAAGTCTTTGAAATACTAAATTGAGTTTTATATTCTTGCAGCGGAAAGTACTATGTGTAATGTATATGGTATGAAGTGCCTTGGTGATCATAATATGCGTAAGTGTTCTAGATCAATATGAAGTATAAGTTGTATTTTATATTGTTTGTTAATATTTTCTCCTTTCATATTGCAGTTCTGAGAGGATATCGTCTGAAGGGGATATCGCCTGCTTACAGACCAGGAATAGAATGTGACTGTCCATCTTCTTGTGTTGAACCAGAGTACCACGTTGTGTACAATGAATGTATCAAAAAAAGGATCCCGTATGTGCCATTCATGTAGTTCACACACCATTACCATTAACTTCAAAATGATGGGTACGAGAATATTAAGATAGCCCGCGTACCGATCATTCATTGCCAGATGTCCAATTAAAGGACAATTATTTACTAGACAGAGAATAGTTATCTCTATCAAATTATCAATTATCAATTATTGATCAACATTTTTCAAAATAACTAGAAAAGAAATCTGAAAATTTTGGATAATGCTAATATTTTATTCTTTTAAGAAGATATCGTTAAATTTTGAATACTGGGCATGATTGTTTCAAACACATAGTTTGAGAAGCAGTGTGATACTAGGACCTATTTCAGTTTCACCAGAATCATCTTGAAAGTTGTGTGTTTTTACGCAGTACGTACGCGTAGTATAGAAAAAGTATTGAAATATTGCACGAAAAGTGCTGTTTCGTCCGAAAACTTGTTTTGTGAGTCCCTGGCACTAAAAATAGGGTTTTTTCTTGATCCTATATGTAGTAAATTACTTCTTTGAATACGTAGTGAAGACAGAATTAACGTTTTGTGTGTCCTTGATACAGGAAAATGGTTGTTTCTCAAAACGTCTGTCTCCGTTTGTGAACAGTGCTAGAGCTGACTATTTAGAATTTCCAGGGTTAATAATGGAATATATCAATGACAAAATACATTACCAAAATAGTGACTTTTTAAATAAATTTACTTGTAGGTACTTCTTCGTAGTGTACGTTTTGCGTTTAAAAAGTCAGTAATATTACAACGTATGTGATTAAAGATATTGTTTTTGTAGGCATTCTCTGTATTTTAACATTTCTTTATGTTTTAGTTCCAGGGCTAGCTTCCCAGCTACAACGTATACCGACTATATTTTCACTTTCTTTTCTTTTACTTATGTAAACTCTTATAATTTTAGTTTATCAGTACCCGTTTTTTACTCATTAACATTTTCTTTATCCTAAAGTTTTTTTCTTTTTATTTATAAACGGAAAACTGTTGTGAACTAATACTGTGCATTAGTTCTGGCCTAAAGCAATATTTTTTCAATATATTTTTAATTAAATGTTTACATCTTCAATATTTGTGTTATTTTATTTTCTCAAACTAGGGGAGTTTCCATCCACATTGCAGATATCTGCATTTGTTTCGCTTCCAATTCCCATAACTGCCACTGCGGAAGCTTTTCAACAAGTTCGCTCATTGAAAGCGTTATTAACTCCACATCACACTGAAAAATATTAAGTTTACCGTCACTTCACCACACCAACAGAACTCGCATGTTTCAACAGATTTATTGAAATAATCTTTGAGATATCTTGTCGCTTCATTTTTAATTACTTCATATTAAAAAACAGCATAAAACACTTGTAGAAGATTTAGAACACTCATTCTTCAAGGAGCATGTTACTCTAACCACGTTTTAATGTTTATCATGTGATATATGACAGGTTGAAAACAATGTGTTTATGAATTATTAATTTTTTTGCTTAGTTAACTAAATATGTTCATTAGTTCCATGAAAACCCGTTCATTATCTCTATGTTATGAAAACGCGCTCAATTAAAAATCCACCGTGCAATTAAAACTACCAATCAAAATTCAGAAAAAGGAGCAAACGCGTTTAATTAAGACACTACAAGACAGATGTGGCCAAGGTTTTTTCCAGGTGGCCATGAAACATGAACATCACAGACTACGTACCTGCAAAAATTACATATAAACAATGAATTAATTAAACTAAATAGGCGAAGTAAACATTAAGCTTGCTGACTAGTGTAACAACATAAAATACTGAACATGAATAAATTAACTGTTTTACATGTAAAACATTTGGTCTTAACATTACAAATGTAAAAAACGTCAGTTCTGTTTATCCGTTCTAAAAAGTACTCTAGCAAAACTGTCAGAAGTGACTAATTTTTTTCTTCTCAATTACACAAGTTTTATTCTCTCTCATATCTACCTGAGTTTTATCCTCTCTTATACGTACCTTAAATTTTCGTGAAAAGCAGTTTTCATGGCTTTGGCATCTTCTAAGTTTTTATACGGAATATGTTCAGTACCTTCAATTTGCTAACATCGCCCCTGTCGGCGCTAAGTTTCTTGAACATACCACACACGCAATTATACCCCTCTTTATCCACTCGTTTCGTTAATTACTATATACATACATTTTGAAAACTAGGTGCTTATATCGTTTGACTTAAAATTTTTAATTATTATTCATTTTAGTATTCTTAACTTACTTACTTTTGTCATATAATTTTGACACTGTTATATGGATAATTTTTAATATTCCTTTTGCGAGTGTAATTATTGTATACATAAATTATCTACCTATTTTATTATATTAAAGATGGATGGCATTCATATTACTAAAAAAATTGTATTGTCTGTGTATACCGTCGTCGACCAGACAAATGAATGCGAGTCAAAGAGAAAATAGCTCGTGCTGAGAGGTAACCCCAATAATATTGTTCTTATTAAAATTATTTTGGAAATTAGAAACCATAACACCTGGCCTCGGTTACTTCCCGAACATTAAGGGGCAGTTCTTTCTTCTCCTGGACATATACGCTCAAATATCTTGTGAGCGGGGTGGATGCGAACAAACACACACGCTCCAAAACCCACCAAATTACCCACCTGTGCGTTCGCTCACTCGGGGAAAAAGTATTGAATTGAATCAACTAGAACAGAAAAAATATCATCTATAACGTAAAAAGCACATTAAATACATCAGGGTTTTGAAGTTAGAAGTTATATTGCAAATTGCATATTTGGTTTCATAAAATTTTACATTAATCAAAACTAGTAAAAAGAAAAAGTACTTGTTAAATATCTGTCCCACCATAAATTATAGATAACTTGTATAGTTTTGTCGCTTGTTAATTTCAAAATGTAACTTGAATAGTTTCATAAAATATCAAATAGTATCAATAATAATAAAGTAATTAGACATTTCTTTGGATAATCTGATATTAAACTGCATCCTTATATTTTTTGCAATAGGGTCCTTATTAAGTCTGTTAAATTGGGTAACATTGAACTTCTTTTGCGTTCCTTTTTTAGAAGAGCTGAGTTCTTGCCTTTTCTACCAGCTTATAATACTTTCAGCTGAGCTCGTACTTACCTACAAGTATTTAATAACTGGAGAAAACGTAATTATATTAATTATTGTTCACAGATAGATGGATGGATAAACGCTTTGAAAAAAATTGGAATCAGGGAATTCCAAAACATGTACTTTCTTTGAAATTTCGAAATCGATTTTTTGCAGCATTGAATATGTTTTTCTACAATACGAATATTTACTGCGTATATGAAAAAATAAAAGCGGATACAACATTTTCTCAAATGACTTCTAAGTTTTTCTTTCAATGTTTTTCTCGAATTAAGGAAAACGTGTATTAATAAAGAGCAGTAATCCACCTCGAACTACGATTTACATTAAAACATCTGAAATTTTGTTAATTGCAAAAATTCCACTTTTTGGTGCGTGGGAAGAGTTGTTTGTAGAGAAGCAGCCGAGTAATGTAGTGGACAAGTTTGTTTTCGGGGAGCCTACGCACCAAAGCTTGAACTTTTGCTCTGATAAGTTTTGCGGTTTGCAAATAACTTAGGGTGTCCAACTCGTACTGTAATACATTTGGCGTAATAGTTGCATATTAAACGTGAAAATATGTGCTCTTGCAGCATCTCTAGTTTTAATGTCAAATCACTCGTGGAATGGCGTAATGAGACGTGGAGTAGATATTGAAAGTGAACGAGGAAAACTCGCTCGCAGGAGAGAAAATCGTTAAAAATGCTCTTTCATGTGCATGCAAAACGCTAAAAATATCTTTTATATGAATGTGAAGTGCAAAAGTTTTCTATTTTGTTCTAGCGGATTTTACGGAAGCGTTAAAATTCAATTAGCCGGTCTGCCAACGGAGAGGTTTAAAAGAAATTTAATTAGAAGTAAATTGGATTTAGTTGGTAAGTAATTGATTAAATATTGTTAACTTCACATATTTCTTATTTGCATTACACTATTTAAAGGTATTTGTTGTTTTGTAGTATATATTTTGTGCCTACGACGTTAGTTCAGGGCAATTGTTATATATAAAAAATGCAGTATTTGAGATAATTACACGCCCCAAGTGAAGCCTTTCAGACCAAGAACTTTAAACATTATTAAACCAAGAGTTTTAAACATTATCAAAATTACACACATTTTAATATTATATTGATGGTCATACGCTATTATGGACCTTAACAATTGCTATCGATAACATCAAAACGGTAAATAAAGTGATTAAAGCGGAGAGAAAAATGATAAATTTATAGCGATAAACATCTGTGTTTGTTTAGTTTGAATATATTTTTGCTGCTCATTGATTACTTACGACACGGATAGGCGTAAGTGATAGTCAATTCAAAAAATTGAAATTCGCGCCAAAATGTGGTTGGAAAAAAAACCTCACCAATGTTTACACAATATATATTTAAATTATTGAAAAGTCTTACTTATCATCATGATTTACACCTTTTTGCTGACATTTGTTTTAATGTTTTAAGTATTTATATTATCGAAATAAAATCATCAAACCCCTTTTGTTTTTAACATTGTATTGTTTCTAATACATAAATCAGATTACTCTGTTTCGGGAATATTAATTATTCATGTTTATAATATAAATCACATCATTCAGATGTAGGTTTATTAATCATTGACTATTAGACAATTAATCAATGTCACCGTCTTCAATAACTAGGATCACACGATCGTTTGTAAACAGTCTACTCAAATGTCTGACATGTTAACAATTTTCGCCAAGTAACGTGTGCAAAATAAAAATAGTAGTGCTACATTTGGCACAGATTTTCCCATACTATTTTTCTGTTTCCTTTGGTCTGGGCCAGCTTTTGGGATTCACCACATACTCTTGCCAGATGCCATCTATCGCCGCCCAAAGTATTTTTTTTTTGAAATTTTCTCAATTTTTCGGTGTCTTAATAGTTGAACGGAAATATTATTTTAAGAATATTAAAAAACAGTAAAACCTCTTTCTAAATGGCATTTTTCTTTGAATAATTTGGAGCAGTTTCAATGAAAATTGCGTTTAAGCACTATTGAAAACTCGACATTTGAAGCTCTTTTTCATAGAAAATATTTGAATTTTTGAAAAACCTTATTTAAAGTAATTTATAGCACATTAACTCCCAAATACAATAGTGTTTACAAATTGGTGGCACTGGGCATATTAACGGCGTGAGCGATCATCCTAAAACTTTGTTTGTGTAATTTTGAAAAAAACAAAACAATGAATACTCCAAATTGAACTTTACGGCATATTAAACAGGGAAATTAGCACGAATTCGAAAAGTTTGAAGACAAAATTTGCAGCCGTTTTTGTGAAAATGGCGTTTGAGCGTTTCTGAAAATGTGGAGTTTTGAGCTAGTTTTCACAGGAATAGGTAGTGTTTTCGAGAAACTTAATATGACGTTATTTAAAGCACATGTACTGATAAATATAATAATGTGAACAAATCCCTGCTAATATAAAAATTAACTACATTTAGGCTACATTTAGCACCACGAAGAGAGTTGATGGGCTCGTCTGGTGCACCAATTTTTGCTCGTTCTACACAGCACCAGTTTGGGTCACGAACTACGTGACCACGACACGGGCACTTCGTTTGTAAAAACATACCAGTCCATGGTCGCTATGATGCTTGGAGAGCGAGGAGAGTTGAAAAGTACACATAAAGTGACAATTTTCTGCGGTGACCAACCGAAAATAACACGATGAAGATGTAATTGAAATAAAAGATGCAATATTAAAAAAACAAACAAAACGTATCTGTTTCTGTTTCAATGACTTGTAACTGTGATAATTTGGGCATTTAAAATCCCCGTTAATATTATGAATAGATAAGATAAAAGATAAATTTATTTGAACTGCAAATGGACATAAACCGGTGGCAGTTTATTACATAAATACGATAATATAGCCAACATGCAAATTATATAATAATAATAATAATAATGGTACAATAATAATCATAGAAACAATAAAAACAGGTGATAAAACAAGGATAATCATAATAATAAAAATAAAGATATAAAAACGAATTCATAAAACATTAAATTACCTTAAAAAAGAAAATTATATAATTTACCTCCGCACTGAACGTTTATTCAATTAAGACCACACTTCACTGCACTTCACTTCACATCACTATGACCCTTTAATCAATTCCTTCATTATTTCTCTGTACAGCACGACACCTCACTTCACAATATATTACTTACGCATCGCTCTATAACCTTCTATCCTCAGTTAAGTCTTTCATTTACTTAGTAATACTCCAAGTTAATTTCCTAAACTGTTGAACGCTACGAGGAAAGATTTCAAAGGTTTTTGCAGGCAATCTATTCCATTCCGTTATAGTTCGATTTGAGAAAGAAAATTTCCCGACATCCGTCCTCTGCGGTCTTAAATTTATTTTATGTCTGTGATAAACCATAATGATGTATGTAGGAATACTTAACCACCGATTAATTTCTTTCCAAGCTTGATTACCACTACAAGATATAAACAAAGTGCAGAGTCTTGCTACTGATCGATTATTTTCGAGCGAATCCCACCCTGCCATTTTCTTGTCCCTGAAAGTAAATTTAGCTGCCCTACGCTGAATCCTTTACTAATTTTTACACTGCATAATTTTGTGCGGATCTCTACAAATTGTTCCATATTTCATCATCGGATGAACAAGCGATAAATAAGCAATTTCCTTTGCGCTTGCTATACTCTTTTTTAAGATGCGCTTAACAAACTGAAGAGATCTCTAGGCTTTCCCTACAACAATAACCCAAAAAGCCTGAATCTCATTGGCTGAAGTCTGATACGATGAGCAAAACTCCATCTCTTTCCACCATAGATATTCCTGTTGAGTTTGATACAAAATCGATGTAACACCTATAAGATTTCGAGTTCATATGTTGTGATTGAACCTATGTTTAAATATTAGTAAAAATGGTTTTAATTATTTTTCACTCTCGTGCGCATTGTATAAAAATCTGAAGATGTATGTTATAGAATGTTTTTATGCATGTTATAGAATGCAATTTATTATTTCGTTTTGAATTTAGCGCCAAACTTAGTTGACAAAAATACCTTCAAATTCAACTATTTCTCTCCGTCCCTCCAATTTTACCCCAACCTGATACATGCAATAGAAGCTGAGAAAAAAACAAGAAAAACAGGTTTCTCATTGTATCTCCGATGGCCCTAGGAAGCTGATTTTTTTTGGGAATATACATTTCTTATTCTCTTTCATATGGGTATCGCGATTATCGATTTGGTGTGGGAGCTCTTTTTACCCCTTTATTCGGAAATATCCTTTCATGCCTCTTAAAAAAACAGGTTCTTAAAAATTTTTAGACAGCATAAAAAATTGTCTAAATATTTTATAACAATTAAAAATTAATCTTAAGTGTATGTATGGTAATGAATTTACATTATTGTTATATGTTTAGGAATTAAGATGAATTTTATTATTTCATTATACCTGAAGAGGGGAGTGCAGAAGCCCTCGGAACGTCATTGGAGACTGTAAAAACGTAGGCTTAAGATTAATTTTTACTTGTTACGAAATAAAATAATTTGAAAAATGTCTGCTTTCTGTAGCGAGTGTTAAACATATCGAGTAACGAACGTGGCTGGTTCGCTGTTTTACACATTACTGTGAACAACATATTTCAAATTATTTCATACGTCTTAAAAAATGATTCGATACTTTGGTATAGAACATTGTTAAAAACATAATTTCAAAACTTTGCAACAGCCGTTCTCAACACGTTGAGGGATTTAAGATTCCACACTTTACCAAAGAACGATTTATTTCTAAGGCATTTGCATGTGATAGAAAATTTCAAACGCGTATTTTTCACATTCAGTAGTATTTGTATCGACGATAACATGACAATGAATAAAATAGTTAAGAATAATTTTATTTTTGTGTTCCAGTGTCTATTGGAGGAATAGCTGGTTTATTTTTGGGTGCAAGTTTGCTGAGTGCTGCGGAAATAGTCATAATTTTCTGCATTCGTCCATTTTCAAAACGCTTTTCTTGGAAGTAAATTAATGTATTAATTTAAGCTATATTAAGAAGAAAATAGAAAAGGATAAATTTAAATATTATTATAGCTTATAATTTTTAGAATTAAAATAATTTGTTAATTTTTAATGCTAACTTGCGTGTTTTGATGTACGTTTATGCGATGTTCAATATCTCTTGGAGTTAAACAAAAATTGTAAAATAGTGAAATATTTAGTTTTAAGTGAGTAATTTAACAAAAATAAAATATTTCGTATATTATGTTAAAATTTTAACGAGTTACTTTTAATATTTCAAGCAGTCTCCTATTACTAAATGCTCAATTTGTGTTAAAAATTGTTACTGTGATATTTGTTAATACAATTTGTGTAACGTAACAAATAAAATTAAGACGCTATGAAAAATTATCTGTTTAGAAAAAAGATGAAAAATAAGAAAACATTTGTTGATTTTAATAAGAAATTTTATGTAAATCAATTGATTTTAATCATCTTCACCCATATCTTTACGTTTCCAGATGATTGAAAAACATTCTTAGAGTGAAATGGTGTCCTGATATAACTGGGTTCTTTTATTATATTGCACGTCACACACAATTTTTAACTGTTTTTTGACGTAATGAATAAATAAAAATTCTCCTAAAATAGTACCTACATTAGTTTAATATTTTGTTTCTTGTCACTATCAAATACAACTATTTGAATCATCTACTCCCTCGTTATCCCTGTTAACACAAACTAATCTTTTATTCTGTTGTCAATGAAAATATTGGATCCATTCTGATTATCTAAAGTGAAATTTTACGGAAATGATATCAGTCTCATTATTAGAAACAAGTGTTCTAACAATGTATGGTTTACAATGTCTCCCAGTGTCTCTATGCCCTCCGTGGTTGTTGCGAACTTGGATGACACCCCAGCCTAAAGGCTGAGATATTGTGGCTGATATCTTCTATAAAGAGACCAACGCCAGGCCATGACGGCAGGGGGCCTCACCGAGCAGATACCCATAAAATATACCATCAGACAAGTGCTCCATCAGTGAGCTCCTCTTGAACTTTTCATAACAGACTACAGACGGCTGGAGGCACCGCCGTCTCTATCTCCTCACCCGTTCCCAAGTATACAGATGATCTTGCATTACTGTCCTCCACACCTGCGGCGGGGGCGGCGATGGTGTAACGGCGATGGTGTAACGGTGATGGTGTAGCGTATCGGACTGTTGTACCCAAGTTGGCGGGTTCAAACCCGATCGAAGCCGTGGATTTTTAAGGGCGAAAAAATCCTTCGTACGCCTTCCTTCGGAGGGGAAGTAAAACCGGCTGTCCCATGTTAGTAGATTTATTTGCATGTAAAATATACTCAAGCCTAAATGACACCTCTGAGCAAAATTCTAATCGCCTCTTTCTCGCCCAAGAAATACCTCCTTTCTCTGCTAGTTGGTGAAAGGAGCGTAGCGAAACTTGCGTGGTCAGACGGAAGAGCGGGCCTGATGGCCCGAGTCTCGCCACGTAAAATAAGGCAAATTCAATTCAATTCAATTCAATTCAATTCAATTCAACAAGCGACGTTGCAGGAAGCCCGTGGGTTGCCGTCCGACCTACGATTAAGCTCGAAACCTCGAAAACGCCGCGCGAAATGCATAAAGGCAAAGCGGCTGCGAGCAGGGGAATCCGTATGGCAGAAGGAGAAAGGGCCAAATACGTGGGACAGTCAAGGGCATCAACCTCCTTGAGACGTGGCAGGGTCCGAAAGACCAAGGGAAATTGCTCGATGACGTATTCGCCTCGCAGCTGAATGACCACCACGAGCTTGATGCCCTCTGCCTGTTCGTACAGCCGGCCGTGTGTTCCCACTCCGATCGGGACGGTACCAACCCAATGATCCAGCCGATCGTTTTGGAGGGGGCTATCGTAGATTTTTGTTGATTAATAAACACATGTTATTACATTAACTATTATTTTTCTGGTGTATATATGATACTATAAAATATTATTTTTTAAATAATTACATACTTCAAACATAAATATTTAAATCAATTTTGACAAATAAAAAAGGTAACAAACGAAAACTCTAGGCCGTTTGGGAGAGTGCGCACATGGCCCTGGATCCATCCGTGATACCTACAAGATGCTCCAGCAGATCGACATGGCGGTTAGAGCGAAGGCGCGTCTTATTTCTCGACAACGCACGTGTGCTATGAGAAGGTCTCGTCACCCAGGCTATTGCGGGGAGCGTTGGCTGTTGCTGCTTCCGCCACATGTCCCAGGATGACATCATCCCTGTCGAATACAGTCAGGCTAAAACAACCACAACGCTGTGCCTACCTGCACCTTGCCCCTTGCCGTAAATCCTGGCAATCGACAGGTGGGGATGGGGAGATGGGAGGATATAACGTTGCGGTTGAGGCGTAAAAGCCAGGAAAAAAACAACAAACAAGCTACCGTGTGCATGCGTGCGAAAGAAATAGAATCACAGCCGTGACGAGGGAGGTGTGAATGTGGAGTACTGCGACAGGGATCACCAGCGAAAATATGGTATATGTGATAGTGAGAAAGCGTAAGTGCTTGCATAACACGGTATAAGAAAACTATCAACATACGTCCAACTCCCTCGATGAATAGTCAAATATATTATATTCCAAATTCTTTAAAAAAGTGAATAAAACATTACAGGAAATTTCTATCATAGGATATGGTTTTATGTCTCGATTGCATATCATTATATCTAAAATTTATAGCAGATGGGGTTGATTGAATAACGCTCAGTCGTACGGCTTCTCAGTTATTAGAAGCGAGAATTTTCAGACGAAAACGATGCGAAATGGGTGGTTATGGCGATATCCCTTTAAACATTAGAATAAAGCAGTTCTGGCATTAAAGTGGTAGAGGGCATATTGTTGATTGATGATGAGAGGAGTGTTAACATTATTATTTACTTTTCTGTCTGTATATTTTTCAACGTTGTCAGACTGTATTTGGTCATTTATTTAAAGAGAGAAAAATACTATAACTGTTTTAAATCAATATATTACATGTGATGCTTAATAGTAGAAGCAACGTTTCGAAAAATAATTATCTTAAATGTCAAAAACAAGTAAATATAATATTTTAAACAATGGACAGATGGTCAGATTTAAACAGACGAATTACGTAATACTAATGTAAGCAAGTCACAACGAAAACACACCTTGATCACACGTCGGTGTGAGAGGGTGCAGATGGAAAGAGGCTGAGAGAGCCATTACAAAATCAAGTAATACAGAAATAACTTATATTTACTAATTTATATGATGGATTATTCAGTATTTTTTTCTCAAAAAGAAGATATTTCTCTTATTAAGGTTAATTTTATTAAATTACACCTGTATATTCAAACAAGAAGAAGTTAATTTCTTGTTTAACTTCGTGAATTATCTAAGGTATACGAACCTATTTTTTTCAGTTTGTATTTTAGTCCTTCATACCAGACTGTATAACAGTTGAGCGAAGAGGAAGACAGTAAGTAATGACCTACACGAAATTCTTTGTGAATATTTCCAGTTAGGCGTAACATTTGGTGACTTGTATATTTGTAATAAATTGTTAGTTTATAGATCATCACAGCATTATAAATATCAACCAATTTGGTGTTCTGCCTGGCCATTCCACCATATCTCATCTAATAAGTGTCGATACATATATACAAGAAGCTTTCATGAATTATCAACACGTGCTAGCTGTCAATCTGGACATTGAAAAAGCGTATGTGTGATATACTTGCGTACACACACTGCATGTGCAAGTAAACATACAGTAATTTGAGCGCATTCGACGGAGATCCGCAACGGTCAATGTTTTCGACAGCTCTGAGTGATCGGGCCAAGGTCGCGGACGAGGCCTCGGCGGCCAGCGCGCAAGGGAAGGAAGTAGCGAGGGCTACGTACTTGGTGGAAAGAGGGTGTGAGGAGGTCGGAGGAGAGCATTTGGTGAGAGAGCAGAAGCAACCAGGGCCTTGCAACTCTCCCTCAAAACCGGGGGCAAAGTTGGAGGGTACTGCGATAGCAGGCGCTAGTGTCACTGGATGTTGGCTACAGTTTAGGCTCGCCAACCTTCCCACACACAAATTGGCTAATTTGTGAGAAATACGAAAAGGGTCTTCTAAATGTCGATATGTACATATCAGAAACCTAAACATGTAATAATTCATAATATATACATATTTGAAACCTCTGAAGAAAGAGCGAACATCAAAGCTATCTTTTGTAACATGGACCTGCTTGCGTCTCGCGAAGCTACGCAGCAGACACGCACATTTTACGTATAGTTGGCAGTGGTTCGTGTTTTAGTTCCTGTAAGGTGCCGCAAGAGAGCGCGCTACTGTAATGGTTTCCACTACGTTATATGGGAGTTGAAAGGCTCTGGAAGGAACTGAGGTGTGCTACGAGAGGCGTTACTCGCGCAACTGTTCTGGAACGCAGACCTTGCTTCCCTCTCTCTGGCACAATAAACAGATGAACGCAAAAGCTTGCAGCGAGCACTGATGACAACATTCCAAACACATCTTCACTGGCGCGAAATAGAAACGTATTTCTTTTGAAGACAACGACTTCTATCCGTAATTTTCTCCAAAAAACCTAAAGAAATGACCGAAGCAGGTAAAGATCTATTACAGGAGGTACCTCAGAGTCCTTAGAAAGTTAGAACGCAAATTATTGCGAACGTTGCGAAGGCAAGACTAATTCTCTAGAGACTGGCATTACATCATAAAATCTAGTGGCCGATTTTGTAACTAATACCCCGACTCTACCCGCATTTCTTCAATCCATTGTTCGAGGAAAGCTGCGCGAGTAAAACCAGGCGTCGCGGGGAGTGGTTGGTCCGAGTCGGTCGGCCGGCCACAGTAGAATTCAGCAGCAGACGTGTAGTAAAGTGACAAGTAACGTGGTGAAGTTTCGACCAAGTTACCTCCGCGAGTGCTTGGTGACTGAAGGAGCTGCGGATTGTGGGGTGCGTTTTTCGTACTTCTTCCTGGACGTGACCTGGATGGAGGCTGCAAGTGCAGCCTACGGAGGAGGTGTGCGACGGCCCTACAAAGAGATAAGTGAATCTGGGAATTTTCACTCAAAGATCTTGAACGAACCGATGTCAAAGTCTGAAATTCAGGGTGGGCGAGTGTGAAATGTAAAGAACAAGGTTAGGTTCACGCGTTACGTAAGATTTTTTTGAACCTGACAAGATATTTTTCTCTTATCATTTTATTTTTTGCAGGGTTTTACCCGATGATGTAATTCAGTCATTAATTTTAATTGTTTTCATTGAGGATAATGTTACAGTGTTATCAAGTGTGTTTGTATGCTATGTGTTTTTTTAGAATATATTGATTTTTTTTGTAAATGTATACTAATACAAGAAAGATAGTGTGGCACAACGAGTTACTTTGCCGTATACATACGTATATACGGAGTAATATACGTAGTATAGGGAAAGTTAAGTAATGCTTGCTCGAAAGAACAGCGAATTTTCGGAAGAAAGAATTCATCCCCGGCGCCTCATAACTAAAGTAGTGGTGCTACAGAATGGCACAAACTTTCTCACATTAGTTTTCTATTTCCTTTGGTCTCGGTTAGCTATTCGAACATGCCATATATTCTTGCCTGCCGCCATCTATCGTCGCCCAAAGTACATTGTTTTTATTTTTTCCTCAATTTTTCGGTTTCGTAATTGTAGAGCGGAAATATTATTTTAAGATTATTAAAGAACAGTAAAACCTCCTCCTAATAACAATTTTCTTTGAAGAATTTGGAGCCGTTTTTAAAAAGCTGGCGTTTAAGCGCTACTGTAAGTTCGAAATTTGAAGCTCTTTTTCGTAGAAAATTGAGTTTTTAAAAACTTAATTTCAAGACATTTTAAGTTTTTTAACTCACAAATACAATAGTGTTTACAAATTGCTTAAAATGTGCATATCAACGGCGTAAGAGATCTTTAAAAAAATTTACATTTGTGTAATTTTTGAAAAAAACAAAACAATACACCGACATTAACTTTACGTCATATTAAGGAGAGCAACAGTTCGAAATGTTTGAAGAAAAAAATTTGGATCCTTTTGAGGATTTTTTGAAAATGCGGAGTTTTGAGCTAGTTTCCACAGAAACTGGTAGGTTTTTCGAGAAACTTTATGACATTATTTAAAGCACATTTACTCATAAATACAATAATGTGAACAAATTGACGCTAATGTAAATATTAACGGCATGAGAGGCACGTCAAACAAATGACATTTTTGTACTTTTTGAAAACAAACAATAGGTTATAGCAATATGACGTTTGTCATCTTAAAGAGTACATTTAGCACTATCCCTAACAAAAGTTAAACAATAATTTGGAGCTGTTTTTGAGAAAATCCTGTTTTTGTAATATTTTAAAATTGCACATATTGCAAGCAATACTGCGCGAAAACTACTGAAAGTTTCAAAAAATATATACGACTTAAATGAAAGAACTCACTATGGACAACAAAGTTTATTTGAAGGAAAATCTCTATCTTCAATTTTGTAGTTGTGGGAAGACACCGAATAAAATGCATACTTTTGAAATTTTCAAAAAATCAGAGTTAACCGTGAAAATCGAACCTACGCTACGTTTATGTTACTCTATTCTTACAAGAAATTTAAAGAAAAAAATTGCAGCCGTTTTTGAGAAATTTTTGAAAATGTCCGGAAGGCTTCATGTAAAAACCCCAAATTGTGAAGAATGTTTTTAAAAATCTTAAAAGTTTTGACTCGAGCCAGGTAGGGATTTCTTCAATTTGGAAAGAATCATACGTGGTATAGGCGCTAGTAGTATTCACAGACAGCGGACGGACGGACAGACAGCGGACGGACAGACAGACGGACGTTTTGAAGAAAATCACTTTTTCGGTGTCAGGGGACCCCAAAAGAGTGTACTTCCGTCCAAATATCGAAATCGAGTTCCGCAGCATTTCATAACTTTCCCTCTACTACGTATGTTAGTTCTTATATACGTATGTATACGGGAAAGTAAAAGTGGATAAATCTATTTGCTAAATTAAGAAAAAAACCTCTTACACGTGGTGTAGCCAGAATCCGTTTTGTGGGTCCTTGATACCGAAAAATCAATTGACGGCAAAACGTCCATCGGTCCGTCTGTGAACGCTACTAGCAACCCGAGATGATATGATCTCGCCTACCCATTTGACACTCATTACTATGCATTTCTGGGTCTTTAATTATGTATTTAAGGTAGTTCTTCTTTGAGATCTTCGATTGCCACCATAAAGCCTTCACTCTCAGTGTACAAAAACCCAAGCTGAGCCATTTGTACGACATTTCTCCGTCGACATTGGGTTTGGCAACTGCTGTGGGATATGCACCGTGGGTTCTTTCAGTTTCCAGGAATCCATTTTTTGTAGAAAAGATGACTGTTGGATTGGTTTTTTTGTTTTAAATTTAGGGGAGTATAGTTGTCATCTGCCTGTACAACCACCTTGTGGAGTTGAGAAGTATTCGCTTTCCCTGCACAATACTTTTTCATGGCTGTTTTCTGCTTAGCATGGTACTTTTTCACATAACGATTCCACTCCCAATCGTCGCGGCAGTTCCTTTCTCTGAATAGCGCTTCTTGGGTGGTGGTAACCAACACGTGTCATTTCGACTCGCACCTGTCTTTCCAGTTCTCTAGGACTGTTGAAGACCATTTGAGAATACCCATCGAAAATGTGACAATGGGAAGAGGGTATGTGTTGATGGTGAGGTTTCGAGAACTAAGGATAGCTCTTAAAACTGCATTGAGTCGTTTTGTGAGCTCACTTTTTAGTGTTCACTTCAGCTTGTGATGTGCTGTCATACATCCCTGTTGTATACCAAGATACTTGTATCATTCATTGGCTTTCAGAGCGGATATTATCTCTCCACTTACAATTTCGTATCTAGCTTCATTGGAGAGTTTACCCTTCTGTATTTCTTGAATTTTGCACTTATCAATCCTCAACTGAATATCAATATCTCTGGAAAATGTCTAGGCCATGCATCGTAACTGAGTAGAATGTAGTATCATTCATACATGTTAAGTGCGTTAAACGGGTCTTCTCAGTGTCTTTCAGTTCGAATCTTTTTTGTAGGTCTTCCAAAAGAGAGTGGGTTCATGCCCAGACAAAACCAGTACGGGCTGGGACTGCCACCTTGAAAAATGCCTCGCCTTATGTTTATTTTATTGCTGATCACTGATTCATTTTTTGCAGCGACACGGATAGTGGTCTTCCATTTGCCCATGGTGAATAGGAGGAAATTCACTATCGCTGGATTAATGCGGTACAGTGACATTATGTTCAGCAGCCAATCATGCAGCACCATGTCATAGGCCTTTTTTAGTCAATAAAACAAGGGAACAAGTTGCGTCTCTCCTTACGTGCTTGAGACATGATGACGCTGTCAATGATAAGTTGTTCTTTACGTCCGACGGAATCTTTCCTGCATCCTTTATTTATTTATTTATTTATTTATTTATTTATTTATTTATTTATTTATTTATTTATTTATTTATTTATTTATTTATTTATTTATTTATTTATTTATTTATTTATTTATTTATTTATTTATTTATTTATTTATTTATTTATTTATTTATTTATTTATTTATTTATTTATTTATTTATTTATTTATTTCAGTTAATTTGAAGTTATATTTATGTCAAGAAGCAAAACATGGGGCCATCTCAGCATTTGCTCGAGGATCAGGGAAACTGGATTGAGATGGGGGTCATTGACCCAGAAGCTGAAGCACAATACTTGTTACAATTAGAATTATACACTTCAAATGGTAAATAATACATTAAATGTCATTGTTCAAATTAATATTGCTTTGCTTTTGGATTTTCAGTATAGTCTCTAATTGCACAGAAACGGTTGTGCAGCAGAAAAGATTTCACTTGTGACTTAAACTTTTGTATGGAATTTAATGGTTTATTGTTAATCTGGCATGGTGTTCTTGTACATGTATTATATATGAATTTTTTGTAGTGAGCTGTTGATACTGTTACCTGATGCATATGATTACTACGTCGAGTGTTGTAGTTATAGACAACGGCGTTTGCTGAACATATATTTCGCCCTTAAGTAAGTCATTTTTGACAATAACCACTGATTCATATATTAAGAGACAAGGTAATGGTAAAATACCTATATTAATAATGTTGGCTTAATAATTATGTTGGCTATGGAGTTTTAGTTGCTGTTTTAGGGTATCGATAAAGTGAAGAAGACTTGTATAGTCATTATTTTGGTGTGTGTTGATGCGATTTTTTCTCTTAATATATGCTACTTTATTTCGCAGATATTTACTTCTATCTCCTCTCTGGAAACCTTCCATTATTTCATCTAAGGCGTTCGATCCATTTTCGCGACCGGATTTTCCTTGGGAGTTCTCCTTGCTGTTGCTAGGAATCCTGAGTTGATTGGATTTCAGATATTTTCCCGCCATTCATCCTCACTTTTGCAACTGCCATATAATATAATGTACAGGGGAGATGGTCATATATCATGATATCTGAGGTGTCATTAACTAAAATTTGTTCATATGCTACTTTGACCAGCATGGCCAGTTTTTTGAACTGAGCTGTTTTGGGATTCTCAGTCTTAGAGGAGGATCCATCTCCTCATATTCGATAATTTCAGCTTTTCACGTACGTGATATCTAGGCATATATTGTCCTGGAAGCTCAATGAACAGAGTATCTTGCGAACCTTGTGGTGAGATATGCATTTGTGGTATGGGAGTTGTTGCAGCTTCAATGTTTATTTGTGTTTCTAACAGTACTTTTACTTCTGATTTAATCTCGTTTTCTCTGGCACGTGAGACATATTTACTTATCAGCGCTCTTTGATCTGCGATATTCTGCTCAGTGAGGTGGGATAAATGTGGGTACTGTTGAATGAAACGTCTTTGAAATTCCTGCCTGTATACTATAGGGATTGTATCGCAACGGGTAATGCGAAAGTACAAACTTATGATATTTTCATTCTAATCATTAGTCCATTGAACTCTCCGTCGTGGCAGGCCTGCCACAGTGGACCCTAGTGAACTCTGAGAAACACTGTGTTCAGGTGAAGTTAACAGATCTTGCGTATTGATTCCATCAGCGGTAGTAATTTCGGGTATCCCGAAGTGAGCCCGCCTGTTCAGCATCACACCACTAGCGGTTCGCATGCTGTCACAGACAGCGCTAGTTCCATCTGGACCCTGGCGCTCCTCAGCCAGCGGCTCTGATCCGAGGCAAATACCCAATGATCTCTCCATTTTCGGCAAGGGTTATTATTATTATTATTATTATTATTATTATTATTATTATTATTATTATTATTAGGTTATAGGCAAATTTTACCACGCTCACGTTATCTTACGAGGCCCCAAAGAGATGAACGCGTGTGTTATCATAGTCAAATACATTTTTCCCCACGGACGGAACTTCATTGTGACGACATAAGCATTCATTAGAACAATAGTTTTCAGTGATATCAGATGGTTATAAATGTTCAAGTGGATAGTCTTATCGAATAGGTTTACCCTTATGATCTGCACTTGTATTTATGGAATAGTGGGTGGAAACAATTTATAGGAGGGGATACTGAGTACTATATTGCGTGCTTGCGTACAGTCTTTGTGTAATGTTGAATGCAAACCTTAGATAACAAAGGAAAAATCCTTCATTAAGAGAATATATTACTACATTGAACTTCTTCAACAAGACATTCATGCGTTTTAAATGTTAAATTTAGGGGTGAATCGCGCTAGAAGGATTGCACGGAGCTCATTACTAGCACAGAAGTCAGTTTTTACAAAAGGTATTAGGTCTGAAGGAAAGGGAAATATTTTAAATTATTCTTAACGATAAGGACAAATGATCCGCAGAAAACGTTCAGCAATTTCAAAAAATTACACGAAGAGAAATTCAATATTTGGTTTTCGATATTTGACACAATATGGTTGCACATTCATTTAGAGGTGAATTTCTATGGAAGCGTTTATCATAGTTTTATTCCTAACGTAAGCTTCTTTATAAACTGTATTTGTATTTTTCGAGTTGCATTTCCTTGTATAGAAACTGTAGTGGTCAAAGAACTTTAATTGCAGCATTCACAAAATACAAATTTTGTTGCTAGATTCGCAGTTGATAATAATCCTCAATCGTGCACGATTGAGGATGATAGCCTGGAGAAATACCGGAAACCGAGACCTGAACCGAAACCGAAACCGAGACAATCGGAAAGATGTTCCACAGCGCTATAGTTTTCAGGGATATCAGATGGATCTAAATGTCCAGGTGGGTAGATTTATCGAATAGGTATACCCTTATTGCCTGCACTCGTATTTACGCAAGGGTAGTTTAAAAGTTATTTATTCCGCTGGTTGTCCTGGAGTTCCGCTTCCGTTTATTGGGATAGGGAGAGATACGGTGAGAAAAATTGCGTGCTCGCGTCCAGTCTTTGTGTGTTGTTGAATGCAAACGTTAGATAACTGAGAATAAACTTTCATTGGTTCGATATATTACTGCATGGAGCCTCTTCAACGAGATTTTCACTCGATTTAATTGTTAACTTTAGGCTTTGAGTCACGCTAAAAGAACTGCACGGAACTGACTTGTTGCGAAGCTTTCTGCATTAACATCGATTTCTGGGAAACAAATAGTTGGAGATTTGAGGGAAAGGGACATGTTTAAAACTTTTCTTAACTACAAGAAGAAATGCTGTGCAGGAAACTATTGGCAATTTTAAAAAATTACACGGAACGAACATCAATATGTGGGTTTCGATATTTGACACAAGATGGTCGCACATGCATTGAGAGGTAAGTTTTACGTTAGTGTTTACCATAGTTTTATTCCTCACTTAACTTTCCCCATAAAATATGTTTGTATTTCTTGAATTAAAGTTTCTTGTGAAGTATCTGTTGTGGACAATATAAGATTAACACTTGAATTGTAGGAGTATTAAAGTTATACTGTTAGATTAGCAGTTTACAATAATGCTTAATCGTACTCCAAAAACTTCCGTTCGCAAGATATCCAGAAAAAATACCACAAACAAAACCTAGTCGCCGTATCACCAGAAAGATGTTCTAAGTTCGCTATCTCCCCTTGAACCAGGGGATTATCCAAAGGAAAATATTCCAAATATTCACAAAAACTGTTGCAAGATTTTGTCTTGATCTCTGCTTTCCATCCGTCGACATTTTCATATTTTTGTATAACTTAAGGATTGAAAATATGGAGTAGTATGTATTGAAATAAGATTGTTTGTTATTTCACGCAAATTAATATGTGTAATATGTATAGAACATAGTTGTTACCTATGTTACTATATTAGGAAGTTAATTAAAATGCTTTTTTTCTTTGTCTTTGGAATTGTGTGATTGTGACAATGATCAGTGTAGAAAACCTGACTCACAATTTGTTATGATTGCTAAAATCTACTTAAACTAAACATACAATAATTCTACGTAATAATAGGCTGGTAGAGGTAACTTAACGTGTAACTACTTTGGGTCGAGATCTGAGTATTTCTTTAGGAAACTGAAACAGGTATTTCTTCTTCATGCGGGATTCGTGTATTGGATTATGGTAGCCTTTGGTTAGATTGAATTTATTTGGGGAGTTTTGGAAGAAGTACGTAGATAAAAATGTTGTTGGTTATCGATTCCAACTAATTCTTTGTGAAGGTGTGCATTGGATTTTTATCATGGAGCGTTCATAATGGTCCGGAGGAATTGATTTTAGACTACATGGAATTTATTATTTGTAACCACCTTGTGGGCGGGGTGGTTACAAATAATTTAAGGAGCTTGAACTTGCAGCGAATGTTTTAGTCAAGATATAAACTATTTCTTGTGCATTAGAACTAAATGTACAAATAATTTAAGGAGCTTGAACTTGCAGCGAATGTTTTAGTCAAGATATAAACTATTTCTTGTGCATTGGAACTAAATTTACCATTTTTTCGATGAAGTGGATATTATTAATTCTGCGATTACCTTCAATGGGGTTTCTCTTTTTCCGCATTTCTTTGACGTCTCTTTTGTAAGTTAATAATGATAAGTTGTAGTCCAAAGATTTTTTCGATTCTCTATAATTGTGTTTCCACATTGTACTCTCATTTTTTGAATTAAACTTTTTTATCCTGAGTTCTATTTCTTTATTGTTTTGATATCTATAACACATCTTCCTCTTCTTTTGTTAACTAATACGTGATCTATACTTTTGGTTCACTAACTGTTCATTCGGCGATTTCCATGTGCCTTTAGGATGTTTTTATGTGCGCATTTTGTACTGTTTATTGTAAGCTCTTGTAGTTGGGCCAGATGTATCATGATTCTTCCATTCTTACTCATTGTGTGTACTCACTTAATGTGTGTATGCCTGCTATTTTTCTATTTTCAATTTATTTCCCGATTTTCGCATACAAATCTCCTATAATCATTTTATTTATTTATGGTCACTTTATAACAGCTCTGGTTATGTGCCACCTCATTATGTTTACATCAGTACATTACCAACAATGTCAACGTTACAAACTATTATATCATTAAATCATACATCGTATAGAATTTCTCTGTTTCTTCCAGTTCCTTGTCTTTTATTGAGGCAGAACATTCCCTTTATATGCAGTTTACACATCCGTTCGTTAATTGGCTCAAATCCCATTTTACATTTTCTTGTTTCACCTCTTACCAGAAATAGAGATTCTATGTCCTTTCAAGTCTCTCTGTCCACTACACATCAATGTAGTCTTTCTTTTTTATGTATCCGCTATCTGGCCATCGTATTTCCTGTAGGACTGTGGTTTGCAAATCACTTTGCATTTGTTCATTAGCTGTTTCCTCTTATTTTCCCGCCTGAGACATTGTATATTCCAGGTAGCCATTCTTAAATCCGTTCTCATTTTCCGTGGACGTTGCTAAAGGTCGGTATGTAGGGGTCCATCCGGCTTTCTTTAATTAAACCTTCGTTTCCTTTTTTCCTGAAGGACAGGGATTTGGATGGGGTTTACACCCTAGAAAGGTTGGCTACATTGTGCCTTACAGTTCTTTCTACCTTGGTTTTCTGTTAGGGTTTCCCTTCCCATAGCTCAGAGTTTAAATTCTTTTCCTGTACGCAAAATTCAGAAAACATCTAATGAAACCTGCATTTTCTGTCGGATTTTCAGGTTATTTTGGCTTGTAGTGTTGGCTGGTTGTTTTTTCGCTAACTATCGACTGACAAAATCGTGTTATTATGCATATCAGAATCATCCTGTGAGTTTTGTAACAGATACTGATTATCTTCACTGGAATACATCTTTCCCACAAATAGTTGTTTGTGAGAGTGAAAGTTCAGCACGTATTCCTACATCCTCAGAATTTGTCGAGAAGTAAGTAACATAATCGACTTTTACTTTTACGTGATTGCATTATAAATAATACGTTATTTTTTGTTAATTTAATATTGTTGCAGACATTATCCCGAATACAAAGGAGACATGGGATTTGAAGGTCTAGTTCACAGCTTCGTGTTTGAACCCGTCTGCAATGAATGCTCTTTCAACTGCGACGACAATAGCAATCCGTTCTGTGATATTAATTTTAATTTCAAGGAACTTGGTCGCAAAGTAAGTTTTGTTTATTTTGCTATTTTTTGACGAAACTTCCAATATTCAGTAGACACTATGACGGGGTGTAATGCACCGACTCTTTCAATAGAAAAAAGTATCAAATGAATAATGTGGTCAAAGGAGTAAATTTAAATTAATTGGGTTTATCAATTTTGGAGAAAATCTGCCGCGTTGCCCAAAGACGACACAATGGTCTGGCGGATGAAGACAGACGGACACATGGACTTTTGCCGTCAACCGATTTTTTACCGGTTTGAAAGACCTACAAAAACGAATTTGACTTCACAACGTGTTAGAGGAAGAAATTTAATAGATATGTGTGTACATCGTTGGCTTACGGATGGGAGATGTTGGGTCGGATTTTCAAGTCTTGAGAATATTCAAATAGGTAAACGTTTCCTAAATTTTCATAATTACTACTTTTCTAGTACGGGGTTCAAATTGAGAACCTTTCCTAAAATTGTATTGATCGTATTCACGTTTTTAATTCCTCTTTTACTTAATTTAATAACCGAATAGTTTTATGATACTTTCTCAGATTATTAATATTTTTAATATTATTGTTATTATTATGAAATACAAGTATTATCATTACGAAATAAATTATCTTCCAATGTTTTCCATTTCTCTCTTGTCTTGAGCTCTTGACTCAATGTAGTTTTCGTTCGTATGCTGACGATATTCTCTCCTTTTCTAGCCTTTTTTAGGGGTAATTCAAAAATACGTACCCAACCTTAGCTCCTTCAAAACCTCTGTTTGAATTATTTAGTAGTACTTATTAACATCTCACTGACTTGAACAAGCTCCATCCAATCCTCTTCTGTACCTAACTTGCTCAGTCAAAAAATGGAATTTCTCTACATTTTAGTAAATTTTCAGTAGGATTCAATGTAATATATTTATGATTAATTTTAATACTTACTTAACTTGAAATCAATAAATTTAATCTCATAAATGCTGTGAGAGTGTTTCTTTCCTGTCTACTCCTTCCTCTCTTGCTCCCATTCCTGTCTTTAATGTGAGAGACCCCATCATCCAAATTGCTTATGCACTTCTCTTTGAATGATCTTCTTTTCATTAACTATTGTATTAAACATTTTTTGAAAGTGATCAAGTGGAAGAGCAGAGTAAATGGCCTGAGCCTCGCCACCAATAAAGACATTTATTTAGGGAGGCAATAGAGTGTTTTGTGTCAAAGAGTCGCCGTCTTCTGGCGCTGGGTTATAATGATTCCTCTCCTCACGTACGCAAAGATGGGAAAGTATACATTTTTTATCCTCCTTCTATCACTTATCATTCGTACCAGGACTACCACTTCTACTGAGACATTTTTGTTTAACAGACCTCTCTCCAAACAAAATCTGTTCTGCAAAAGAAGCTATTTAAAAAGGCACTGTACAATTTTTTTGAAAAACTGGTAGTTTTTGCGTAATTTGTGCTTGAAATTTATGCAATTTCTAAAAAAAATATAAACTACTGCAAATTTTTTATTTAAATTTTCTTCTCAAATGTGACTGGGACGATAAAAAATATGGTGCTAGTTTAAATTTTGGCTATCTCTCTGTATTTTCGAAAAATGCAAAAACGTAATATTTCAAAACTACAAAATTGAGATTAGAGGTTTTCGTTTTATACAAAATCTGTTCTAAATCCAGCTCTTTAAAAAAAGCCAAGTACATTTTTAAAAAATGAGTAATTTTCACGTAATTTCTGGTTGAAATTAATGTAAATTATTAAAAGGACGTTTTGTCAAAAAAAATTCAATTTTTTCTATAAATTTTTGCCCACGGATAAAAAAGGAATGCTTAAACAGTCTCATTTCTTCTTGCGGGATTTTCGAAAATTGCTTCTTGGAAATATTGCGATGAGACATTTAGATTTTTAAGCGTCGACCCGAGTAGGTACGCCACAGTGTCTGGCTTGATGTAGAAGGCGCACGGTCAGTTAATTCCATGGACCTGAGTTCGAGTCTCGGTTCGAAAAAAAGAGCTGGTGGAAAACACTTTTGTAGGTTCATATATGCAGTAAATGTTGTGTATAACACGAGAAAATATAATAGTGAATTTTCCCGAATGTGCGCTCTATTTCCTGCAAAATATGGAGAAATGAATTATATTGTATCGCGCGCGCAGCGATGGTGTAACGGTTAGCGTATCGGACTGTTATACCCAAGTTGGCGGTTTCAAACCCGATCGACGCCGTGGATTTATAAAGGCGAAAAAATCCTTCGTACCCCTTCCTTCGGAGGGAAAGTAAAGCCGGTTTTCCCATGTAAGTAGATTTTCTTGCATGTAAAAGATCCTCAAGCCTACAAGCCTACCTGACGCCTCTGAGCTAAATTCAAATCGCCTGTTTCTCGCACAAGAAATACCTCCTTTCTCCGCTAGTAGGTGAAAGGAGCGTAGCGAAATTTGCGTGGTCAGACGGAAGTGCCTGATAGCCCGAGGGTCGCGACGTAAAATAAGACATCAATTCAATTATATTCAGTAGGAATATTGCAGAGAAAAGGTCTTCAAACGAAATGAACATTGAAACATATCAAAATTAATTTTAAAAGGTTTTGTTTGTAATGTGATTTTAACTTTTGATATATTTGCCGATAAGGTAGAACACTTTTAGAGCATTTCAAATCTATGAGAAAGTACCCACGTGAAATATATGCAAATCGTTTCTATGAATGGGTGTTAAAGTAATGCGTGTTTCCTCTTAAAATATCCTTATAAATTTTAATGAAAAGGAAAGTAATTATTGTGAATTTATTCTTTCAATATAATTTTCATTCTCTTCAAAACAGTTGAAATGGCCATGTGAGAAACTGATGAAGGATTGCGTTTGGAATGGGGAACCTTTTGACTGCTGCTCCAAATTTGAAACTGTTGACACTGAACGAGGATTTTGCTTTTCAGCAAACCCGAGGTAAGATGTGCAGATATGGTAAATGCAGGATAATTAAATTACTTTAATTTTATTAACTGGAGGCTCATTACTAAGTCATGAGCGAATGTATTGAATAGAAATTACTCTTTCTAAAAATATTGTTATTAATTAATATTCTGTTGTCATTTCAAATAAATGAACAACACTGAGCAATAATTCCTTCTGGGCCAAAATTATTTAGTTTTGAATACAAAGAGATTTATTTTTAAATTAATCTATTTCTCAATGTAAACCTAGGAAACGTTCTCTTTCACACAACATTTTGTTTTTAATAAATATCACTGAATGTGATGTGCGTGTGGTGAAAAAAAAGTAACTTGTTTAGGATAATGAATGAAGTATTGTTTATCTACCAAACGTGCATTTGTTATTTCTGAAGGAAAATGCTACCATTTTTTGCTAATTTTGATTCGAACGATCTATAGAAATATGTCATCATCACTTTATAATAGGACGTTGAGGATCCGATGAATTTCTAAATGTTGTTTAAATGTTCAGCCCATATTTATGTAAAAGTGGGAAGCCTATGAAAAAAACACACACACAAAGAAGTTGGTGACGTTAACTCGATGACTGAGAGTAGGATCCTTGTAATTAAGTTGAGAGAACATTTCTTTGAGATAAGTGTCTTTTAACATTTACAGTGAAGAGAAAATGTTGTCTTTAAGTTGTTTTCAACATTGAAAAAACTTCTTTTACAAAGTACGTAGAAATCATCACCCTTTGGATTCAAAACAGAATCAAATTCAAATGAATAATTTTATGTTGTCTGAAACGTTTCTGAAATGATTAATGCAATTGACGATTATTTGTATACGTAAGCTTCCGCGGCTCGAATCCGTAAATTCTCGGCTATCCGGGAGACGTCGCGTCGTTGGCTGGGGTGCCGACGTTTCGCCTGACATGTCGCAGGCTTCCTCAGGGCAGTGATGAAGCCTGCGACATGTCAGGCGAAACGTCGGCACCCCAGCCAACGACGTGGCGTCTCCCGGATAGCCGAGAATTTATTGACGATTATTAGCCAAGGGTACAGACAAACATTTGTTGAAGATTAATATTTTCTGAAGGTTTTCTAACGTGGACAGTTGGAGAAATCATACAGTTCATCCATCCATGACATTATGGAAGGAAGTGCACCAATATGAGAATTCTGGTTTTTGTTAGAGGATTGGGTTAGAGCAGACAAACACTGCACTTGGATCTCACCGCTAGCGTTGATACTTAGGATGGCTAAGGACGCTTCCCACCTTAGCCTTGGTAGTGGGATACTGATAGACCTTCAACAAATTGCATTGTTCTATTGGACCACTTCAAAATCACTGTCACTGAACATCCGCATGTGCCGAGTGGTTCATGAGCACCTATTAATTGCACTGCTGAAAGATTTGCGGTCTTACACAATTATCTGTGCATCTTTGGATCTGTGACGGTGTAACGTTCAGATTACACAAAGCATCAAACGCTAGGTGACGAAGATTGGCGAGCTCGCTATTACACGTCGTCGTGCTTTACACCAGTCTACTCTATTAGTTAATAGATGGACTGATCTGGGTTTAAGATGTAAGAAAATATTTGATGTCGAAAATAAACTTTGTTTCTTGTGTTGGTAAAAATTCAGTAATCACAGTATACGAGCCTCTGGTTCTCATCCATTAAGATATTACATTGTAGTCATAAACATTACAATAATTTGCAGTGTCTCGCAATCTAAACCTCCAATTATGGTAGTTAACAAACATACTGGACCATCAGGAATTGAATTTAAAGTTACAAGACCTGCTCAGGTACGT
Organism: Gryllus longicercus; assembly: GCA_038098605.1. NCBI lineage: Eukaryota > Metazoa > Arthropoda > Insecta > Orthoptera > Gryllidae > Gryllus > Gryllus longicercus. The sequence goes on from JAZDUA010000149.1 coordinate 448,462, forward strand.
CTGTGACAAAAGGTAAATTTGGGATTTTTTGTTTGTATTATATTGAGTAAGTGTTTCTAATTCTCATTAAACGTATCAACTAGGTTTGAATTGCATTTTAATGCAGTTGCATATCGTGTTATTATGTAGGTTCTGTTTTAGGTTTTTCTCTTAGGACCAGACGAATCAGCAAATTTTAATGCAGAAAGCACTTCATGTTTCACCATCCCAAAATCATCATTGTGCCAAATGATCTTCACGGTAAGGTCACGTTTTTGTATATTAATAGAACAATTTAACAAATTTCAGTCTAAATTAGTAATTGACTTATTGTTACAGAATGTATGTATTGTTTTGTTTAAGTGGATGAAATTTTAAATTATATAGCGAAGCCCCTGTGAAACGAAACATGGCATTGGTAATTAAATTAGCTGTGGGCTATTTGTAAATAATAGAATAAATAAATTTGTTAAATAATAATATAATTCCTTCAATTTCTTTATTTTTATTTAGGATCACAAAGCATGTATTGAGGTTGAGTACACAAAATAAGAATATGAAATTATCCGAAATTCAAATTTAAAGCAATTAAATAAAATATTCATTAATAGAAGGCTACAATATTCATATGAATTTTCGGAATAAATAGTCTTGTTGATTAATAACAGTAGACCTATTACTGAGACCCTCTCTTAGAAAAATATGAGGTTTTTCAAAAATATTTATATTTAAAACACCTACAACCTTGAAAAACAGTCAATTTCCTACAAGAAAAAAAGGAAAAACAAGAAATTATCAGCATTCATTGATAATTACTTGAGTAATAAAATTTCTCTGCAACTACTACAGAATGTATGCATTTCTGCACGTTATCGGATACTATAATGACGGCGATTCCACACGACGTGCGAGAATATCACTTTCGCACGGCTGTCGACCTGTCTTATTCGTCTTAGTTTGTTATCGACAGCGAGGGTTCTCGCTGTCGCCTACAGAGGACAACAGCTCTGCGCGCTCTGCCGTGATAGATCGCAACTCTAGTAAGACAGACGACCCACGAAACAGAATGCGAGTTGGTGTTTGTTAGCGTCAGAAAGGATTGAGTGTTTCATAGCCGTTCTGTACGGATGGTTAAGGCACCCGTTTAGTACTTTTAAAACACCAATATGAAAGTGGTAGAGAAAGTATAGTTTTCTGCTCGCGTAGAATGGTCGGGCTATTATTCACTCGTAGAAATTCCGAGCGACGAGCGACGTAGGGGCTCGTGTAGTAAACATGAACTCGTAAATAATAGCTATCATTCTACGCCCGTTGACGAATATACAATTACCACAAACTCTTTGACATACTCTTCTACTTCGTTTGCTGGTTCGTTCGTAACTCTCATTGCTGGTGTACTAGTAACATCCAATACATCGTTATTAATAGGGCGTGGATGTTTATTACCTAAAATTGTTAGAAATATACAAACATTTATGATTTAAAAATTATGAAAATATGACCATAGATATGGCATAAAAATTTGGTTCATCGAACGCATCCGCTCCATTAGAATAACTCCTGATGATATCCTAGTTTGCTGTTTCGTTACTTCTTTCTTCAACATTGTTCCTGTCAGTGACGTCATCAAGATCGTGGAAGACGTGGTCCTGCTACACCAGTTTCCGACGGAGTGGGCGAAACCCACTGATATCTGCCTGGCGACCACCTTTTTTCAATAGATGCAATATTATTGTGCACAGACAGAAGGTACAGCTATGGGTTCACCGCTGACCCGTTGTCGTGAATTTGTTCATGGTAGCTTTTGAAGAGCAGGTATTTGAAAACGTGCCTCAAACCTTCGCTACCCTATGGCTGCGCTACGTCGATGACATTCGTTATCTGCACCATGGCACCGATACCCTTGAAACCTTCCTCCCACACATCAACAACATCCACCCGCGCAAACTCCCTTTCCTGGATGTTCTGATGGCACACTCTGTCATTTTGTCTTCCACAAAGCCTTCCACACCAACCGCTACGTACATGCCGACGTACATTGCCACCCTGCCGCGAAACAATGTCCTTTCCATCCTCCCTTACCGGACTTCCCTTGTAAGTGACCACAATAGCCTGAGTCTAAAACTGGCACTAATGAGAGAGACCTTTCTGACCAACGGCTTCAGCGGAGCAGCAAGCCTTCCCACGCCCTTCCCAAGCCTTTGGAGGCCCCTTCCCACGTCGCGACGGCGGTGCGCTTCCGAGCAGCGCGGCGCGTAGCAGAGCATTGCTTTGAATGGAGACCTTCCCACGTGCAACGGGAGGGCGCTGCAGCGGCAAGCGTCGCCGGACTCTCGCCACGCGAAGCGGAGGACGGAGTACGCGCCACCGCCAGCAGAATACAGCTTTAAATGGGAGCTTTCCCACTGTGCTGCCCGTCGCTGCGGTTAACCCGCTGCGGTCCCTTTGTTTGTCGTCGCCGGAGAGTCGGCGAAGAGCCCCGCCGCTTGACGGACGCGCGCTGCCGTGGCGGCGTGGGAAGGCGCCCTTGAGCAGCCGTGCAAGCCTTCCTAGTGATGCTCGGCTCTGCTACATCGACGGAACAGGACGAACCTTACAGTCCGCTCCGCAAGAATCTTCGGCGGTGATGGTGAAACGGTTAGCGTACAGGACTATTGTACCCAAGTTGGCGGGTTCAAACCCGATCGAAGTCGTGGAATTTATAAGGGCGAAAAAATCCTTCGTACGCCTTCCTTCGGAGGGAAAGTAAAGCCGGCTGTCCCATGTTAGTAGATTTACTTGCATGTAAAAGATCCTCAAGCCTAAATGACGCCTCTGAGCTAAATTCAAATCTCCTGTTTCTCGCCCAAGAAATACATCCTTTCTCTGCTAATTGGTGTAAGGAGCGTAGCAAAATCTGCGTGGTCAGACGAAAGAGCAGGCCTCATGGCCTGAGTCTCGCCACGTAAAATAAGGCATTAATTCAATTGAATTGAATTCAATTCAATTCAAGAATCTCGTTTACCTTACGTCAAAGGGGAGACGGATGAGATCGGTAGCCTGCGCAGAGCCGATGTCCGTCCCGTATTTCACGCTCGAACGTCATCGGTTGCACCCCGGTCCAGGAGCCTGGACCCTCTTCAAGGCGCTAACGGGTACGAAATCCCGTGCAGTTGTGGACTTGTCTACATCGTCCAAACCGAGGACCGGGCAGCGGATGCGACCTCACATACACCACACTCATCCGGCTCCACCACATACACAAGTCGGAACACGCAGCGGAAATTACTTCGTTTATTACCACGAGTCCCGTACAAAATCAACAGAAGACCGGTGGTTTGCCTTGTTTGATAAAAGGGGCCTTGAACAGTCCAGAACGCCCGCAAACGCAGAGACGATGGGCTACGCCCTACGCCTGGAGACGGGCCCGTCGCGCCCCTTTACGCACCTACACGCGTTCGGCAAATGGGGTGGTCCCTTGTGGGTCCGTTATTATTTCGGCATTTTCCCCATCACGCACACGCATCTTCCGGATGTCCATCTTGTTAATTTTTTAGTCCCTCTCCATTGTTCCATCCTCCCCCCTTATCTGGTCTCCCGGGATTGCCGTTTCCGTTTCCGTCAATCGCCGCCCACCTGCCCTCCTCTTAAGCTGGCTTTACACTTGCAAGGAAATGGCGAGCAATATTATTTCGCGAGAAAAGTTGCCAATGTAAACATTGTGGCAATAAATATTTCTGATGTTGGCAATATTTCTTGCTAGATATTCCGGTCGTAATGTAAACTTATGTGCTTCCATCCTCGAAAAGATTTTGCCGGCTATTGCTGGGGCTAGAATTGAATTGAAGTCTGAGCAAGATATTGCCGAAAGAAGCCAATGATGACCACAGTCTCATACGCAGGAAGTACGTACGGTTGTACATAGACGTAATAGTTCCATTTTAATATGCATTTTTTCGTAAAATCGGTGTGTGACGGTTTACGGCAATAAAAGTAGTAATAGATATTCCCTCTATGGTTGATTATCAACGGTTCAAATTTTGATTCAGCCGTAGATGCCCCCCTGATTATTAATTTTTTACGTTAAAAATTATTGAGATATTAATCTAATCTAAATCAATTTTAAGATTACTCTATAATATATTAGTTGTAGGAAATGGATATTTTATAACTTTTTGCCGAATTAGTAATTGCACTTTTTATTAAAAGAAAGTTACTATGCTCCCACGGAATCGAAATCCACGAAATCATTTTGTTTTATGAAAAATATTCAGACACTTCTACCTAATTCGCACAAGCCCCCTTTTCCTTTCTTCTTAAAATTCAGTCACACGTCCTCACAAATCGTCGGCGTTACTTCATCTCATTTAGCACAATAAGTGCGACCACAACTCGTATCTTGTGCCTTCCACTAGATATATGTCGGGAAGTGAGTGAGGTATAACCTCACTTCATTTCATGCGCCATTTCCCTCGTGCCGTCACGAAACACGGCAACAAATAGTCCTAATGTAAAGCGATCGGCAATATCTTGCCGGAAAGATCTTGCTAAGATCTTTGCTAATGTAAGGCCAGCTTATGGTCGCTATTGTTTTATGGTAATTAGAAATTATGCACTAAAATTTCATCGAAATTGGTAGAGCCGTTTCGTGATTGATTTAAATAATTGTATGCATGTATGAACTTGGAGCGACAGCCTGTGGACGGGCTCAGGCCTACGGGTGTCGTCCCTGCCTGGCGGCCATGGGTTACGGGAGCACTCGTACGTGTGATTAGCACTTAGACATCCCCACGCCGTACTCCGGTCTTTTCAACCTGAGTAGTGAATTTTCTCATCGTCACACAGCAACATGTACTGGGACATGCAAAGAAAACGCACACTATAGTATTGGCTCGACCGGGACTGGAACCCGTAGCCGCGTAGTGGATAGCGAGCATTCTGACCAAGAGTTAGTCACGAGCCCGATTTAAATAATTAGAACATGATAAATATACATTTTTTCAATATTTTTTGGGGCGGGCCGGGTAGAAACTTCAGGCCGGAACTGGCTCGCGGGAGTAGTTTGTCCATCCCTGGAATCGTCCTTTTGTTGCCAGAAGGTATAGTTCTCGTTTTCATCGGCAAGGGAAAATCTCTCTTTTACACGCTAGTATTCTTCGATTTCTCTCTGGATATTACGACGTAAATGTTTTTAATGATGAGTATCTCGTAATCCTGTTTTAGGTAAAAGAAATGAAAAACGATCATGCATTGATTTATGAAGACTTTGAAAGACGAAAATGCAAGTTTCCTCATCAAACAGAATCGAAACGATTCAATAGATATAGTCAAACGGCCTGCTTAGTCGATTGTCGTGCTCATCACCAACTGAGGTTGTGCAATTGCACTCATCACAACATGCCAAAATGCAAGTATCTCATCTGTAAATTTCCTCTCTCAAAGTCTTTGAATAACTAAATTGAGTTTTATATTTTTGCAGCGGAAAGTACTATGTGTAATATATATGGTATGAAGTGCCTTAGTGATCATATTACACGTAAGTGTTCTAGGTCAATATGAAGTATAAGTTGTATTTTATATTGTTTGTTAATATTTTCTGCATTTACTATGTTACAGTTCTGAGAAGCTTTCATCTGAAGGGGATATCGTCTGCTTATAGACCAGGATTAGAATGTGACTGTCCACCTTCTTGTGTTGAACCAGAGTACAACGTTGTGTACAAAAAATGTTTCAAAAAAAGGATCCCGTATGTGCCATTCATGTAGTTCACACACCATTACTATTAACTTCAGAATAATTGCTACGAGTATATTCAGATAACTCATACACCGATCATTCATTACCAGATGCCCAATGCAATAGGAAATAATTACTATACAGAGCATAGTAATAACTACCGAATTATCAATTATCGGCATATATTGATGCACATTTTTCAAAATGACTGGAAAATAAATCTGAAATTTTTAGATATGGTATGGTTAATAACTCGTGATTGTAAGAAAAGGTGGTTAAGTTTGCAAAACTCACTAACTTAAATTAAAAGCGGCTTAAACTTGAAAGCGGCTCCAATTTTTTTTCTGTCAAGTTCTTATAAAAATAGACAAAATACACTTATATAGGTGCATTTGTCGTCCGTATGGGCGAGATAGTTGAGGCAGTAGTGTCGTAGCGATCTCGAATAGAAGGATCGCGGGTTCGAGTCCCACCTCGGGCATGGTTGTATTTGTGTTCGTCCTTTCACCCCCTACCATTACCATATCATGCCATCTTCATAGTTACCATAACGTTAAATGCAATAGTGATCGCTAATGACATCGATGTTGTTGCGATCTTAAATAACAGAAAAAAAGTGGGATTAATCCGAAGTTTCCGAGTTAATTACGAAGTTTTGAAAATTTTAAATCTTTTTCTACATTTCTACATAATTGAAGATGGGGATTTTTTTCTTTACATGAGATTCGTTCTCCAAAATTAGTTCTTTCATGTGCATTTTTTTGAAAATTTTAGTAGTATTTGCGCAGTGTTGACTGAATTATGAGAAATATTAAAAAAATATCAAAAAACAAAAATGGATTCTGATTACACTATTAAATCTAGTTTATCTACAAGCTCCACGGAAGAAAAATCCAGTACATACCTACATTCACTACTTTTATGAGGCAGTAAAATATGGAAACGAGATATTCTCTAAAATTTTTAGATTTTTTGTTAAAATATATTATTCGAATTAACCAGAAGGCAAGAATATGGCTTCAATAGAACAAACTAGAGATTTTTATTAACACTTCTAAAATGTTGTTAATTGAATAAATTCAACTTTTTATGCTTAGGAAGCGTTGTTTATGCAAAAGCAGCATATTGATTCTGTGGAGAAGTTAGTTTTTTACGGAGCTTGTGCTCCGAGGTTTGATTTTTAGTGCTGACAATAATCTGTGCGGGTTGGAAATACTTTTGTGTCACAACTGGTACTAGAATACTTTCTACGTAACCATTACATAATTTGGAGAAAGTGTGTATTCTTATTGTCACTGTAGATTTAGCGATATTCTAGCTCATGGAATGAGTTAAATAATGACATATGGTGTAGAAATTGAAAATTAACAACAAAAACGTTTTAAGGAGAGAATAAATTTCTTGAAAATACATCTTTAATGTAAATGTAAAATGCAAAAGCATTTATTTTGTTCTAGCGGCTATTTTGCAAGCGTTAGAATACAAATGGCCGGACTTCCAACGCAGAGGTTTAAAAGAAATTTATTCAAGAGTAAATTGGATTTGTTTGGTAAGTAATTAATTGAATAATAATTACATAACATTTTTTTTGTATTAATCATTTCTTAAAAGGTGTTTTACAAAAGCTGTTTGATCAGTTTGGTTAAAAATGGAAAAACAATTAAGGAAAAAACCTACTTTGATTTTCAACATAATCTCCTCGATATTGCCCTTTGCCCAGCGTGTTTCCAATTTTTTCATCCCATCGGAAAAATAGGTATTTGTCAAACTGCGAAATACCCGTTTACAGCAGCAATCCCTTCATCATTTTGTGAACATTTTTGCAATGGGGAATAGGGGCAAATTTTCAAAATGGGGGAATAGAAAGCAATCAACATACCTTGCAGCTTCCGGACCGAAAACAAAGTTCTGCGATTTTTAGAGAGTGTGTACTGTTTAAGAACAGCGTCGGTCGGTAGCGTGTGGTGGCGGGAAGAAGAGGGGGGGGGCGTGCGGGCGAAGGATCGTGAGATGTGGAGGTGCTGGTGAGGGCGTGAGCAGGGGTTGGGCGAGCCAAGGCGAGTGAAGTTAGTGGTGTACATTTTATGCTAATTTTACCAGATGTTTTAATGAAGTTTCCATGTTGATGTTGAAGTTAAAATTGAAGTGATTTCAAAGTCGAGGTCGAAATGCCAAGTCGGAGCCGAAGTTATAATGCAAGGTAATGCAAGTTAGTATAAGTGCAAGGTAGAAAAACAAGTGATCCCGGGTCCTCGCACGCGAAAATACGGAAGCTCCAATCCCCTCTCCCGCTCCAAGTGCCTCGCCCTGAGGAGCGGTGGCGGGCGATACTCGAACCAATGAAGCGCGTGCTCTGTTTTCCAGTGACAAAAAGTTGCCGTTGCATTATAAGATAAATTTATTTGAACTGCAAATGGGCATAAGCCGGTGGCAGCTAATTACATAAATAAGATAATACCGCTAACATGCAAATTATATATATATATAATATATATAATAACAATGATAATGATAATAATAATAATAATAATAACATTAATATTTAATAACATTAATAATAATAATAATAATAATAATGATATAAAACTGTCTTATTCATAAACCTTTAAAATTACCTTAAAAAAAGAAACATAATAATCAAACTCCGCACTGAATTTTTGTTCAACTACACTTCACTTCACTACACTTCACTTCACTTCACTATGACCCTTTAATCACTTCCCACATTATTTCTCTGTTCTCACCTCTCTTCACAATATATTACTGACGCATCGCTCTATAACCTACTATTGTCAGCTAATTTCCTCATTTATTTAGTAATACCCTAAATTAATTTCCTAAACTGTTGTGCGCTTCGAGGAAAGGGTTCAAAGGTTTTTGCAGGCAATGTATTCCATTCTTTTATCGTTCGATTTGTGAATGAAAATTTCCCGACATCCGTCCTCTGTGGTCTCAAAAATTTATTTTGTGTCTGTGATAAACCCTACTGATATCTGTAGGAATACTTAGTCGCCAATTAATTTCTTTCCAAGCTGGATGACCGCTATAAGCTTTATGCAAAGCGCATAGCCTTGCCAGAGGTGGATTTACGCATAGGCACAGTAGGCACGTGCCTACGGCGGCAAATTTTTAAGGGCGGCAAATTTTCAAAGGCGCAAAATTTTCTTGATATTTTCTAAAACAAATTTAGGTTCTCTAAAAACTATAACAGCATAAATCATATTTTTATTTTAAAAATATCATATTAATATTTAATACAAGCTATTTATTTGTCTACTTCATTAGAGTATACCTTATGATTTCAGAAGTATATGAATCTGAAACTAAGGCCCGTTGACGAAAGAAAACATGTTGCAATTCTAGTTGTTATGTTTTAGTTTCCTTTTAATGTTAACGTTTCAGTGTTGAAACGTTAATAATGTTGAACGTTACTTGCTATGAAGATACAGTTTATATCCAAAATTAGCTAATCCAAAAAAATTATTTAATTTATGAAAACAATGTGTAAAATATAATGTTACTTTTAAAGTTAAAACGTTTAAATTAATGAGGAATTGTTACTGAAACGTTACAATTAGAAATGTAACATTAATTTTAAACAGGGGGCGGCAAAAATATTAATCCACCCCTGAGCCTTGCTACTGATCGCCTATTTTCGAGAAAATCCCATTTTGCCAATTTCTTGTCCTTGAAAGTAAATTTATCTGCCCTACGCTAATCCATGCCGACGGTTGATATGTGGCACTGCACGGGAGGGGCAACTTTCTCTTAGCGGCCGCGCATGTGCGCGTCAAAATTGATAACTCCTAAAAATTTACAGGGGGTGGGTGGTTCGATCGGTCGTCCTTTGGCACGTGTTTTGTAAAAAAGCCCCGGGCCTTGGGAGTACCGAGCCCGCGCAAATGCAACAGAAACCACGCTACGGCCCGCGGTACCAACCCCACGCGATGCCTACCTAACTGTGCGGCATTGAATGCTTCTCCTCCCGTGCACAACAGCTGAATCGCGCCTTCTTTTGAATCTTTCCTGTTTAGTGGAGGAAGCATTGTTGCCCGGTGCCGTGGGCTATGGCACTGAGCAGGTGGATCGACCTTAAAAACAGCAAGGTAGCTGTTCTTTGAATCTCAATAATATTGTTGGCAGCGCCGTAATGCGGTGTAGATTCGTGGCGGCCTGCTATTTCGGGGTCGTCTTGCAAATACGAGACCGCCTCCCTGGCGCACGTAGCCACGGGTGCTCAGGAGGTCATAGGGCCCCTTCCGTCGGCGCCACTGCCGCCCGATCCGACAAGCGGCAGGGCCCTTGCCACGCCGCCTCCGCCGCCCGCCAGGAAAGGGGTGGGTTCGGCGGGGGGAGGTTTCGCCCACCCGTCGGCGACGAACAAAGAAGTACAGCAGGGTGACATTGTATTCTGGAATAAATAAATGAAGGAAAAATGTTAATAACAGTTTAATGCCGAAATTTGTTTTCAAATATGTTTCGATTTAATAGAAATAAAAGTTTCTAAATAATTCATAACAAATCTACATATAAGAGAGAGTATTAAAAATATAATTATTAAATTGCAGAAAGTTGAGTTTTTCATGTCTTAAGATTCCATTGAAGAATTTCAAATTTGAAATGGTGTTGCAAGTTGAATTACCAGCGGAATTCGTCGATTTTGGAATGGATTAAACATACATTTGTACTCATTAATGCAATATCATTAATAATTTTGGTTGTAAAGTTCCACATAATTCTGATAGCAATTTTTTAATTTCTTCAGCATCTAATCTTCACATATTAATTGTCTAAAATATATGTAATTTCTACATTTGTAGTATGTGCTCTTCGTTTGTATTTTCTTTTTTCACAAAATTTTTATAATTGCTTCTACACACTTTCTCAGTTTCTTTGGTTGTTTTTTGGCACTGATTATTTAATAATAGATTCTATTTCAAAGTTTGAAACATTACCAAAACGACACATTTTAATATTATATTGATGCTCACAATCTAGTGTGTGATGAGCATCAAACAATGGCTATCGATTACAAAAAGGAAAACAAAGTAATAATCATATGGTGATAAACATCTGGGTTGGTTTTAATTTGAATATATTCTTGCTTTGCTTTGACTACTTACGACACGCAGACATGAGCGAAATAGTCTAAACAATCTCTAAACAATTGTGTTCATCATCTGCTGCCAAGGGCCTAATTGACCAAAGGCATTGTAAATATTCGATAAAAAACAAACATTAAAAATATTTATTTATTAGCTACCCGTTAAAGCCTTTCAAGGATTTTTAGTTAACATATATGAAAAAAAGATTACGTTTTTGAGATTTCCTAAGGCGAATGTGTACGTAAGCTGTACCCATCATTGTAAATTCAAAACAATTTTGAAACACACCGAAGATGGTATTTTGCAACAAGTTGGTAGAAAAAAATTGAAATTATAAAAACGGATTTATGAAAAAAAATGATACTTTGATATGTAATACTGTCAAAAATGAGAGTAGTTTAAAAACATATAAACAGCTATCTGTAATTGTAAAGGAATTCAAGATACCATCCACGACACGCTTACTAAGACACGATATACTTTAAAGTAATTATTATTTACGATAGAAAACGTCGAAAGCTTTTTTTTTTCACTTCAATGGCACATGCTGCACTCCGAACGCAACAGGCCACAACAACCACAGGAGAGCCTTCGGACGTTTTCTCGAGGGCATTTATAAGCAGGAATTGTATTGCTATTACTTGGCTGTTTATGAAACTAAAAGAATGGCATTGTTGAACATATATCGTAATGGATAACAAGAAATCTAACAACGGATGTATCTTAATTTTCAATTTTTCAGAGATGTGGCCCTCTTGCATTAGCAGTGAGATGTATCAGCGAGAACACCACAATGAATAAATTAGTTGTGAAATAACAATAACAATAATAACAATAATAATAATAATAATAATAATAATAATAATAATAATAATAATAATTTTCTGTTCTAGTGTCTATTGGAGGAATAGCAGGTTTATTTTTGGGAGCAAGTTTGCTGAGTGTTGCGGAAATAATGATAATTTTCTGCGTTCGTCCCTTTTCACAACGTTTTTCTTGGAAATAAATTATGCTGTGTTAGGAAAGAAAACAGAAAATTCTTAGAATTACAATAAAAATAAATATCATTAAAAATAAACTCATGTACATTTTTACTTTCTTGCCTTATTAGTTTTAAGTGGCCGTCTTTAATGCATCGTCTTATATTTATGTAATTATATACGATGTTCCATATCTCTCAGACATTTAAAAAAATATTTATAAGAAGGTAGAATTGTTTAGTTTTAAGGAGCATTGAAACAGAAATGATATAAAATATTTCATTTGTATTGTATTAAATTGTGGAATAAAATTATATTAGTTTGTTTTAATTTGTCAGAAAGTTAATTTTTATAATACTGAAGAACCTTACACAAGTTTATTATTAAAAAAAGAACGAAGAGGAATTGACGTGATATTTTGTTTAAAATTTAACAAAATATGATGCAAACTTGATGTATGTCTTCTTCTGTCTTATTTGTTACAATAAATCAAAGCATTTTCGTTTAGCCAATTAGTTGAGAAAATATTACTGTGGTACTTTTTAATTCATAAATTTGTGTCATTTATGAAAAAATATGAAAATATTAAATGATTATTAATTACAATTATGAGGCCATAAATTGCATCAGCTTGAGAAATAGTGAAAAATAAGAAAGGAAGGTTTGTTGATTTAAATAAGTGGGTTTAAGTAAATCATTGGATTAAAATATCTACATCACATTCCATATTTACACGTTTCATTAAGAATGGAAACATTTACAGAATGAAATGAAGCCCTGAAATAATTGGAAGGTGCTAGTGTATTACATGGACTTAAAATATTGAATTAGACAAATGCTTTTTTGCTTCTTGAGTTTATTAATTACAACTACGTGAACCATTTAATATCTCGTTTTCCTTGCTAACACAACCTTTGATTAAACTTGACAATTAAAATATTTTCTCTACTAACTCTGATAATCTCTAGAGCAGGCATGTCGAGGTCGCAGGCAAGATAACAAGCGTACTAGAGCTCGCGGGAATGGCGGACAGAGAAATTGGCGCGATTCGATAAAAGGCTTACATGGCGGCAAAATATAATACACCGAATAGTGCTAGCGACTAGTAGAGTCGTAACAATTATATCCGATTCTGAAAAAATCATCCCCCCTACAACTACATGTTGCTATTCACCTTGATAAAGCAATGATACGACCCATGCTGCATCCAAATTTTTCAAAATAGATTCCTACGCACCATCCAAAAGCTCCCTGGTACATTCCGAATGCGCAGTTACATAATGAACTTAGCATCACACCAATCCCCATCCATTTCTATCTCTTATTCATAAAATTCTATCCCAAAATATTAAAGATCCCTTCAGCTATTCACTTTCACAAGGTAAGAAAAATCCTCACTGCAAAAGGTTAAAAAGAAAGTTACCAAGAGAGTTATTTCTGAACGTAAACGAGACTAAAAACAAATCATTGAATAGATTATGATATTGTATAAATTTTTAATATTGTGTAGAATTGTTATGATTGACTTAATACAGAAACATTACAAAAAATCTTCCCATAGTTAATACAATGTTAGAATGCAATAGTTTCACAAATAATTATGACATTACACTTTCTAAATTTAAAGTAAACTCAAAAAGAAGTATATTTTCGCTTTCAATTCCAACTTCTCATCTTCCCCTTCCTAGACCAACCCTTCCCACTTCTCCCACCCCCATTCTCTCCCCTCCAATCTCACCCTAACCCTACCCCTACCAAATCATTTCATGTTACTACAAAGCCCGGTCGAGGCGTATGCGGGCCGACCACAAATTTTTATATCATCTTATATCTAACCTCGTAACAGGTGAGCAACATTCCTGTTTTGGATACGTTTCCTTGTTAAAAAAGATAATATAATCATTTCACAATTTCTTTTAAATTTAAAAAATGGTAAAAGTATAACTTTTTATCTAACTCAAAACCAGAAAGGAAAAGATGTTACAATCCAGGTGTTTTGAATCAAGTTAAGTAATTTTAGAACCCATAATATAGAACTTCTAAAATTTCTGTTCTTTGAATTTCTTGTTTTTCTCGTTTTTACTCTGTATTCTAGTTGACGTAAAAAATTAATAACATCACCTGCCAAGCATTCGTTAGCAAGTGTTCTTGTTATAAGAATTGTAAAACCGGAAGAAGACCACAAAGTTTGTGTCGATTGATAATATGTATATCAATTAATGCTCTAAATAAATTTGCATATGAATGTGTAAAATAAAATTGAAACTGTCACTAATTAATTATGAGATATAATGAAAACGATACAAGATCCTTACATGAGGCCACGAACAACTTTCGTTCAACATAGTATTTTGGCGCAATTTTCGTGACAGATAGGCAATTTTACAACACGTTTTACACAAAAAACCGTCACAAATTTTTCTTAATGTTGTAGTATAGAATAGTGCTAAATGCACTTTATATTAAAAATAAGATAATAAATAGTGATCTGATCATATTATAAGATATATAAGATGGCGTAAATGTGTTTTTATGTATTTTTTATTTACAAAAATTACGCCAATGTAATTTTTTAAAAATATTTCTCACTGCGCACAGTGTGTAATGTTGGCCATCTATCTGAAAAGAGTCCAGCTCTGGCAGTCGTGCAGGCAACAACTACGACGCACCGTGCGCAATTCGTCGCCGCAAAATAACTGTGAACTTCAATCAATACAAACCTTGTAATGATAAAATATGTTATCTGTGTCGTCTGTAACTTAGCCTTAGTCAGTGATGGAAAGAAAGTTAAGTGCGACGAAGGTTGTGGTGTTTAATGTCATTGAAGCTGTATTAAAGGTGATATTGAAGGAAGAAAAACGCGATCCGGCAATTGGAAGTGTAAGAAATGCAAAGCGCACACCAGTCAAGGAGTAAGTACTAAAGAATCTATTATGTTAAAAGAATTTTCACCCTAGCAATGCAAAACTTCCAGTATGAAATATTAAATGAAGTTAGGAAATCCGACATGAGTGACCTAGCTCTCGCCGTAGTTTTGTCAGCTGAGGTCGATAAATTCAATGGAGTGGACAAGTGAACTTGACAAGGTTATAAAAATGAGCAGAGATCTTAGTGAGAAATGCACTGCGTTGAAGAGCGAAATACAAAATCTAAAAGAAAGAATGAGGAACCAAGAGCAATGTTTTAGGAAACATTATATTGATATCAGTGGGATTCCATTAACAGCCAACGAAGACGTGTTCGCCATTGTGAGATATATAGGCTCTGTCCTTGGCATTGAGGTTCTAGAAACCCGTTCCACATAGAATACGATTTTTCAAGAAAGATCGAGAATCTGTGTTGATGATTCCAGAAGAAGATTAAAAAGGGTGGTTTATTTGTAAAGTTTAATAATTACAACTGATAAGATGAAACTTCACTTTCGTAAACAAAACATTTTTATAAATGACCGCTTGTGCCCAGAAAACAGTTACTAAAATGAAAAGTAAGCGTATTGAGTTATGTTATGTTTTTGCTTGGTGTCATGATGACAAATTGTTTGTGAGAAAATGCCAAGATGATCGTTGCATTAAATTATACACTTTAGCGGGGAACGACAAATTAAAGTACTACGGCTGGCATAAATACAATGGAAGTTTTGTACATTGTAATTCTGCATCAATTTTTAAAAAAACTACAGTTTTAAGTTACAAATTCTGTGAGCAAGTTGCCTAAACGGAGCAATCTATTTTAGGACAAATGCAACAATTGCAGTATATAGGACATGATAATTCATTGTTTATTTCTACTTTGAATATAGTGTTTCTCGAATGATGTCATCGATGCGCTGGGTATTTTCCGCAGTCACCCCTGTGTGTGGGCGACCCCCCCCCCCGCGGTGCATCTGCCACAAGTTGTTCTTCGTCTCCGACTTCTCTGCAGTGTCGAACCCACCTAACATCCACAGTGCTGCATCTGTAGCATCTCCGTAAAACATCTTTTAAACGTTCTTGAATGTAAATAGGCGACTGGCCTTCTGAATTCAAGAATTGAATTACAGCAAGCTGCTTTAACCGTACATCGATGGTAGCCCTTTTGCATGAATGTACAGTGGTACCAACGTTTGAATGGCAATACTGTTACTGCCAAGAAAGGTGCGAGAAGGTTTGAAGAAGCGCGCAAAATTTGAATTATCCCAATTTTCCAAAAAATTACCGAAAAAAAACTAAGATGCATTAGTTTCTGACTGCCCCTTGAATAATCACAAACGAAATCAATGTAACAATGAAAACGGCGGATAGTCTACTACAAGACTGCAATTCATGTAATTCGAATTAATTTGAATTTGAGTTCTCTTTATTGACCACATCCAAGAACTATCGAATCTCCTCCCGAATATAAAGTGTAATGCTGTATATACAGGTGATATCAAAATCCGAAATGTCTCAAACTGTACTGAGTAACAAGGGATATATTGGCAAAATAAATTCACCGTCAAGGTTTTTGATGAAATGGCGTTTGAGCGTTTTTGAAAATGATGAATTTTGAGCTAGTTTTAAAGAAAGCGTAGTTTTCGAGAAACTTTATATGACATTATTTAAAACACATGTACTCATAAATATAATAATGAGAACAATGAAAATATTAACGACGTGTGAGACAAGTAAAAAATACATTTTTGTCATTTTGAAAAACAAACAAACAAAAGAATAGAGTAATATGGCGTTTATATTATTTCATAGAGTGCATTTAGAACAAATCCTAACAAAAGTTTAAAGAAAAAATTTGGAGCCGTTTTTGAGAAAATCTGGTGTTTGTGATTTTTTAAGACTGCAGAAATTGCACGCAATATTGTGCGTAAACCACTACAATTTTCCAAATACGTACATGACTTTAATGAAAGAACAAATTGTGGACAAAAAGTTTAATTTTGTAGTTGTAGGAAGAACCTGAAAAAATTCAAAATTAAAATTTTCGAAAATTCAAAGTTAACTGTGGAAATTAGACATATGCATCGTCTATAAGTGTAATTTATTCTATTCTTATAAGAAATTTAAAGAAACAAATTGGAGCTGTTTTTAAGAAAATTTTGAAAATGAAACAGGGGCTTTATGTAAATTACCTCCCAAAACGAATGAATGACTTTCAGAATCGCAGAGCTTCGACTCAGGCCAGATGAAAAATTTGAAAAAAAATCCCACGCATGGTTTAGACGCTAGTGTTGCTCACATACTCCGGTCGGACGGGCGCAGGGACGGTCGTTTTGAAAAAAAAACAACACTTTTTTTGGTATCAGGGGACCTGAAAACGTGCAATTCAGTTGAAATCTCGAAATCGATTTTCCGCAGCATTACAAAACTTTGTCTATTCTGCGTATATTACTCCGCATATACGTACGTATAAACGTACAAAGTTCACTAGTCCTTGGATATTGAATACAATGCTTAATAAATGAACAAAAAAAAATGGGAAGAAAAAACCTATACAAAATTTGGAATGTCGTCCATACGACACTTCAATTAAACATTATTATAAGAATTTCTGCAAATTTCTAAATAAAAAAATAGAAACTTCGATGTGACAGTGTTATGCCAACAAAATTAGGGATTGTCCACAAAGTGGACAGGAATAATCAGAATGCGAGAAAGTAAAATAATTAAGTTAATAAATAATATGATACTGATGGCGTTTGAAAACAAATAGATCCAAAAATATGTAATAGTAATTATTAAACACTATAGTATTGTAATATTCTACCAATGTATAAAAGTATTCCTAATTTTTACCGCGATCGAGAGGCAGCCGTCATTATCTCCTGTTATCAGTAAAAGACAAAGTACAACAAAAGACCCACAATCCACAAAGGGTTACGACAACGGGTACGTACAATCAATAATGACCGTTCATCTATTCATTTGCACATTTAACACAATTAAATGACGCAATTTAAAATGAAATAAAATAAATACAATATAAATCCAAAAAATGATAATAAAATGAAATAATATACACATTCTAACTTACGTATAATCCATCCGCGTAAATTGGAAGCGGGCGACTGAATCTATTTAATAATAATTTCAAATAGGTTTTAAAGAATTTTTAAAAGATCAATTTGTAAACGTATAACAAAAGCTCCAATGTACTAAACGAACCAAGAAATATGAAAAATTATAATACACTTTCTAACTTACGTAGCAAACAACTGCCTTGAAAGACCTAAAATATCGATCAAGAAGCGCAGTATATTCACAGCAGACCACTAACTTTGCGCCAAATTTCTCCAAAAATACTAATTTTCGAAACATTTAAGGGGACCTAATTTGAAAATGTACATAACCTTATTTCAAAATCTATCGTGAAGGAACAGATCTTTTTGAGGAAAATATTTATCTTCAATATTTTAGTTGTAGGAAGACCCCGAAAAAAGTTTGATGTTTTCAAATTTCGAAAACTTAGTTTTTAACCAATATGAAACCTGGGCACGTCTCAAGTTGGTTGAAAACCCTGATTTTTTGATAATTGAGAAACTACAAGTTTTTTTTACTGCAATATTTTTTATAATATTTTTTCTTGATTAAATGTGCTCATCAAAAACATATTTTCAAATTAACCCGCAAAACAGACTTGAACGATCTCCAGACTATCTAACAACAAAATGTAATCAAAATTGATTGCGCGATTGTTTTGAAAAATTTGAAAATGTCCCAGGGGCTTTATGTAAAGTATCCCAGAAATTTAAAATAGCGATTTCAAATTTAAGCGGCCGCGACATCAGCCAGTTCGACCTGGGAATATCAATTTTGGAGAAAATTGGCTGAACAGTTTAGCCGGTAGCGTTGTTCACGGACTAACGGACGGACGGGCGGAAAGAGACGTTTTGGCGTCAATAGCTTTTTTCGATACAAGAGACCCACAAAACAGGATGGAAATTAGCTCGATTTATCCTCTTTTTCGTTACCGGGACCCTGTAATACTTTCCTCCCAAAAGTTGGACGTTGTTTTCCGCAGGTGCGACGGTGAATAATGGTGCCTCAGGATACCAATTTTTAAAATATCGTTTACATTTACTTTTCTTAATCTGATATCATGTGTTTTTCTCATAATATCCCCACATTTGATGATTTTCTAACCAATTTAATTTTTGTCGATTACAGTGCCATTTGTCAGCCAAAACGACTTCCACCATAGGTCAAATTGGGGAAATTTTTTCGGGAATCGAACTCTGCAATAAAAAATGGGGGTTTCTATTTGAGATTTTTTCTCTCCTGGGTGTGTGAGTAGGGGTGGTGATTATTTGGTATCATTGGGTGTGCCCTGCCGAAACAAAAAACTTGTTTTACCCATATTTTATCCGATGTGTAGTTTTCAAGATTGCCTCATATACATGAAAATGGCCCACCATAAATACATAAGTATACATAATTATACATAAGTATACATCAGTATACTTAAAAAATACAATACAAATGTAAATCAATGCATTATATATCATTGTTAAATTGACATTATTTTTTTATAATCTGTATCGTCTCGAATTGTATAGAAACAGTTATACAAGAGAAAATAATTTAATTTTAACTTAAATGTGTGTACCAATTTTAATTGCTTAATGCTATCTAGCAATATGTCGTGATGTAACATACATATATTATATGGATCTCCTGTAGTGAGCTGTTGATACTGTCATCTGATGAATGTAAAAGATGCTTGAATAAGTTCTCTAGTATTTTTTGTGAAAATTGAAAACTTAGTTTACAATATATGGTACACAATATGTCATTCAAAGTACAGCACGTCTCTATCCACTACTTTTGCCCATCTTTCTGGCAGCAAATGAATTCTACGTCGGAAAAACCATACGCCTTTTGTGGGTATCCAAGAATCAACAGTTTTTGGAATCTTTATAAGAATGGAAGCGCTGCTTGCCAGTCCATGTGCCATCGAACGGAATCGGCGATAATCTGAAGGGACGATGTCTGATGAATATGGCGGGAGGTGCCTGATTTCCAATTTAAGTGTTTTCAAGTAGGTTTTTACTGGTTTTGCAACTTCTGGCCAAGGGTTGTCGTGTAACAAAATCACCTTGTCGTGTCTTCCCTCGTATACAGGTCGTTTTTCCTTTAGGGCACGGCTCAAACACATCAATTGCAGTCCATAGCGATCTCTCATGATAGTTTTGTGTGGTTTGCAGTGTTGCCATATCGGCGGAATTCCCGCCGTTTTCAGCGGATTTTTAACTCGTACGGCGGAAAAAAAAATTAGTTTCGCGGACAGTGGAATAAACGGCGGAAATTAATAAAGACGGTGGAAAATAAGCGGAATTTCAAATCTTCACTATTAACGCCTGGACACATAGCGTGTTCGAGCAGAAACATTTTAAAATAATATTAAAAGACAGACAATTCAGTCTACATAAGTTCGTCCTTTATTATCATTTTAAAATATTGGGGCTCGAATACGCCAATAATGACGGCTGTGACCAAGAATAAGCAGTTGTCCTTATCTATTTCATGCATTCATAAGCATTTGTCCTTTTCTATCATTATTTTCTATCGTTTGTTTTAATAGAATAAATTAATACAATATTTAAATATGGAAAAATAATTTATTTTAGGTTTAGCGGATTTAGGCGGGAAATTTAAAACCAGTTCAGCGGATTTCGGCGGAAACTGAAACGAACATGGCGGAATCCCTCTAAACACATCTGGTAACACTGGTGGTTTGGGAAGCTCATAATAAATTCCACCCAGCTGATCCCATCAAATGTAGAGGAGAAGTATCGATAAATCGGTATTTGGCTTTTCGTATGATGTCGATGCGTGGCCGGGCTTGCCCCAAGATCGTTTCTGCTTAGGATTGGATTATCGTACTGTATCCACTTTCATCGCCAGTCCATCGTCAGTATGGATGAGGAATTCAGCGCCGACCTACCCGTCGGTTTCCGCGATTAACTTCATCCATACCCCCAACACGAAAAACATCCCAAAATGTCTCTGACGATCGTTCTCAGCACTTGAGCCTGTGTGTTCTCATTGAACGTCATCAGAAATTGTGTTAATTTTGAGTGATTTTTCAAAATTTGTATCGAATTTTGAGAATAAACTAAATTGTTGGGTAGCCAAGGTAAGGGTTATACATTTTATTGACATTCAGAAACTCAAAGAATGTATGTTAATATTTATTTACTATGTGAAGGTAGTTAGCATGGGTGGTTATGGACGTTTTAAATAAATCAGGCTCATCTTTAAATAACCCTGAAGGTTATCATGAAGAGCAACTTATTGTGGAACGCAACTTCCAAGGTCAGTTGTGAAAAGAAACCTTCACAACTATATTAAGCCACCTTTGTGAAGAAACAGTTTTCTAGCGTGTTCGAGAGCGCTGTATGTATTTAATTACGATCATTCACATGATTTGTGAATATTTTGTACCAGTGATCGTGAAGAACATTGCTGCTGTTACTAATAAAGTAATGCAGAGATCTAAATACTTGAATTCAAAGCGTCTAAGTCGAAAAGTTCTGTGTAATGCGGATCTCCGTATATTTGCAAGCAGCAGCTGATCGACGAATGTTCGGCGAGCCGCGCGCCAGCGGTGAGTAGCAGAACTTTTACTATAACAAGAAGCAAGCCGGAGCGCTGAGGCTTTTACGTATACTAGCGGACTATGCCCCCACCAAGGAAGAAGAAGGAAAGATCGCGCGCAGTCCGTGGCTCGTTTCCTAGGTTACTGCTTCGTCATTCGTCTGGTGTTGTTCGGTAAAATCACCGTAAACTACCAATCAGAGCAGCCGAACTTTGCAGACAAGGACAGAACTTGACCTAGCTATATAGGTAGTGTCGAAATTTGTGCCACCATCAGAACTCGAACCCTAGAACCTTCCAGATAGAAGCACTGCAGTCACATCAAATGCCCTGAGCCACCTAAGCAGGTTTCTGGGTGGAAGCTATCGAACCGAATGAACGCCAACTCTGTAAACATTTGTGCCAATCAGACTATACTCTCTTGGGCGGTGCTGCTACTCTAGTCACGTAATTTATTTTTCTGGTCGTATTAGAGTTTGATTTTCATATATAGTTTCTTCATTGTGTGTAATATTTCAGTACTATTATAGGGTCTCTGAATTTGGGTTCGCGTAATTCAAATGTTATAGCCTGGGTAATTGTTGCCTCCAATATACTGCCATCACATGCTACTATACCAGTAAGTAGTAGTTTGTTTCGTGGAACAGGGTGAGCTATTCGTGAGCATTATATTGCGTGCTTGCGTGCAGTCTTTGTTTTTGAAAACAAACTTCGTTTGATAAAACACAAAAAGCCTCATTATTTTGTTGTTCAAAATAAATTACTTCAAGAAATCACCTTATCAATATCAATATCATAATGCAATGTAATGATTTACTTCCTGCATTGAGTGACATTGAGATAACTGCACTGGACTGAAGACTTGCATTGGAGTCTGCAGTTTCCAGTTTCTGGAAAACACAAGGTTGGAGTTTGTAGACAAGGCAAAGAATTTCAAACATTCATTAATTGTAAGAAATGTACGGGGCGAAACTTACAGCAATTTTCAAGGATTACTCAGAGCTGACTTCAATATGTGGGTTTCGGTATTTGACACAAAACGGTCGCGCTTTAATTGAAAGGTGAGTTATTATGACACTTTTTAATCGTTTACTTAATACACGGTATTTTTCGCATGTTTCCCTATTCGTTGTATTTGTCTTTTTGGCGAAAAATGTCTTTTGTGGTGCATTATTATTATTATTATTATTATTATTATTATTATTATTATTATTATTATAGTTGTTACACGGATACTTTTCGCCCGCCCTTGTCGTGCATTCTTTCATAAGCAAATTTTCCTAAATTGAAACGGGAGTGACTGCTCAGGGCATGAACTAATGTCACTGCAGTCCCTCTGTCCGGGAGGTTCTAGGTTCGAGTCCCGACTGTGTCAGGATATTCGACACTAGCTTGTTAGCTTGGTCGAATTCAGTCGCTGTCTTGAGGAGAATTCTAGCGGCCGACTGCTCTGATCGGAAGTTTTCCGTGGTTTCTCCGATCAACACCAGGCGAATGCCGGGGAAGTGCCATATCAAACGGGACACGGGCCCCGCGCAATCTTTCCTACCTCGTCCTTGTCCTATCCTTTTCCCTTACTTATACCCACTTACACTAACATGCACTATACTACCACATAGACAGGTCGGGAGTTTGGAGCTTGTCCCGGCTGGGGCAGTGCGTCGCTGGTGGGAGACCTTGTTTTTTAACAAAGGCAGTCTGCACGGATATTAATTAACATAGTAGAGTACATTTGGATACACAATACAACAGTCCTTTACATTTCACGAATATTAACAAAGTTGGTGTTCCATGAAGTATGGTAAAAATTGCAAACATTTAATGGTGTTAGCCTCTTCCAGAGTCCTTGCTGTCGCATGACGTCAGATTTCCGGAAGGCACAGAGTGTGAGAATTTCATCCGTGCTTGTTGTTTGAAAAGACAAATATTTGCATTTTCTACTGAAAACCAAAACTCTGTCATTGTCTTCTGGATTCTTTCCTGGGTATCTAACGAAACCATGCACATTTCGCACATGGCCGGTGAGTGCATAGTTTTCTCTCAATTTCAGAGACCATTGAAAATTTGTAATAAAGATAAGTAATTGATGACATTTGTAACCACAAATGATTCAGATGATCACTAATAACGTTTCTCGAGTTCAATAATGATTTTGGGGGTAAATGTTTTACCTTTTTTGGTAGATAGTAGGAGTCATATCCGCCATAAATTCTCGAAGGGGAGTGGTCTTTCTTGAGACCTACAAAATTCGGGTTTCAGTTCCCAGGAAAAAGGTGTTTCTCCCGAATATAGTAAACTATGCTTATAAATATAGTTTTAAATCGATTTGTATTAAAACTCTTGAACTTTGCTTACCTTGAAATTAGTAAATTAAAGCCTCATGGACTTTTTATGAATAGAGTATATATTTCAAAACATTATTGAAGAATTGGTAGGGAAAAAGTTACAATCCTTATCCTTATTCTAGATGACGGTTTTTGATAATTTAGATGAAACCATAGACACAAAATCGTTTACGTGCTGCTAATGCAGGAGAAAATTACACCTCAGATCGGCATCCAACAGATTTAAGGGGTTTAATGTAAAATACTATTGATTAGGGTAAAATGTCTATCCTCAACAATCGCCATCAACACACACGCTTTTCAGTTTGGTTTCAAAGGGAATCTCTCTACAATTCAGAAATTGTCACTATTACCCGTAGCAATTGCTCAATGGTACACTCAAAGATACACTAAATACTCGTAACAGAATTTCGAGGCATAAGTCAAACTTATAGGGTCTAGCACAGAACTCTTATACAAATTGAACCAACTGGGAACTCCCAATTATTTACTAAAAATTATTAAAAGTTTCACTTTAACAGAACATTTATTCTTAAAATCAACAGCAGGACAACAGCACTTCGGAATCATAAAAAATAACTGCAGGAGTTCGACAAGGCTGAATGTTTTTCTTAATGAAATGTTTAAAAATGTGTACTAATAGTTACAGATGCAAACAATTAATATTTTCAAATACTATGTACAGCTAATGGGTCAGGATTTGGAGCAGATGTGCCAAATTGTCATTGCAGTGCCTCAGACGGGGAGTTACTGAAGGTTTTGAGACCCGACGGTAGCAGGAATTGCGATACAAAGTAGATGGCTAGGTCGAATTCAGTCGCTGTCAGGAGGAGAATTCTAGCAACCAGCTGCTCTTATCGGTTGTTTTCCGTGGTTTCTCCAAGCAACACCAGGTGAATGCCGGAGCAAAACCTGTTATATCAAAAAAAAGGAACAGCAATTTCTAAAGTTCTTTTATTACCGCAAGCCAACAGGAGAATCAATAATAGAAGCCAGGTTGAACAATATTCCATGAGATATTCCGTAGACGTAGCGTAGTTCACTGTATAGCCGTAGTGAGAGTCCGAGTCCGTAACCGTTCTGTATTGCTCTTCACTTGTCACTATACACGCACGGGCAGTCACTTCTCAACTGACCACCGCTCGCCGGGCACCGCTCTAATAGCCCTCCCGGGCTGAAAGTCCGCTGGCCAGCTACCCGATAAGGGCGAGTTCTCCGGCTCCGGGGCTTGGCCGAGCGTGACGAAGCTGCGGCGTTGGTAATCGGCGCCCTCTCTTGAGCGGCGCCGGTACCACCTTCTGGCGGCAACTTTAAAGGTGCGCGTTCGACCATATCAAAACCCTAACAAACGGCCACGACTGCGCACGATCTTTCCTTCTCCTTCCCTGTCCTATCCTCATCCTTTACTTAAACGCACCTACACTTCACACCCATTTCCGGGAGACAGGTCGGGAGCTTAGAGCTTGTCTCGGCTGTGGCCCGCAGGTGGGAAATTTCTGGTTGGTCTGAGAAAACTCCCCTAGCCGATCGGAAGATAGGTATGTGATGTCACAATCCAGAGGGGGAAGATCATTGCCGCCTTCAGAGGAAAAAAAACATGCGCTACACTTATAGGACTTACAGCCTTAGCGCCCGAAATCACTAATCAATCAATTAAATACAAAGCATTGGTGACGACGGTCTTCCAAACGAGAGGGCCGGAAGAGAGGGCGGGGAGTTGCGAGCAGGACGCCGGAGGGCCGAGCAGCGTCGCCTAGGCCACGTAGGGACGATTTGAACCGACAGACGAGTTGAAAGATGTCAGCGGGGTCACTTCAGGACGAACTGTTCGGAGTGGGGGTGAAGGGAGGTCGGCAGGGCCTGTTTGCCCCGATCTGCACCGACGGAGGGGTGAAGGGAGGGAGGTAGTAATTAATGATAACAAATATATGTCAAAGAGGTTCCTGGTAGGGGTCATGTGAGATAATTTGGACCCAGGCTTGATTATTTTGGATGTACATTTATTTGAGAATGTAAACACTTGTGATTTTCGGTTTCTTTTTCATAATCTTCAATCGACAAGTTCATTTAGTCATCCAATGATTGCGGGCTGTGCATCAATTTTCAGAATTTATTTTTATCTCACAGGTTTCTCTGGGTAGCAAAGCTGTGTAATACATCTGTACGTTGGACTTGTTAACATACTGCAATTCTTTCGAACACATTTAAACACTATGTCATTGTTCCAATATCCACAAAATAAAAACTTCCTTCCCAAACCGAAAGACGGGACCTTTAGACGTTAAATTAACGGGTGTAGATGGTTTCCCACCCATGTTGCCTGAAACAGCGGCATTGGCCAAGGTTTTCATCACCGGCTACCGCCGTCTGTCGATCCCTTCCTCCCCCCCCCTTTGCTCGCACTGCTACGAGCGACTTATCATGGAGGAGGCGGCTCTGTTGCCATTTATTCTCCAGTTGGTAATCGCTGTGTTAGAGAAAACACTTTATATAGGAACAAGATTTTTCAGTTTTTTGTTACCAGAGCTCAGCAATAAAAATTTAACTGTCAATATTTTGCAATTAACCGGGGCACAATACAATTCCTACGTAGCAAGTGCGAGAAAGTAAAAATAAATTTTTAAATGTTTTTTTCCTTTTTTTAAAGTTTGTCGACTACAGGAGTATAAGCCTATTTTTAAAATGTATTTTTTCCTGTTAATTTTGTAGATTATTTTGGCTTCTTGTGATAGCAGGCTGTTGCTTTGCTACATTTCGACTAACAAAATTATTTTACAATGTAAATGAAAGTAATCCGGTTAGTTTTGTTATCGAGACGGATTATCTTCACTGGAATACTTCTTTTCCACAAATTGTTGTTTGTGAGACTGAAAGTGGAATTAAACAAAGTACATCTGCACAATATGTGAAGAAGTAAGTAGTATTATTGCATTTTGCTTTTATTGCATTGTACATATGTTTTTTATTCGTTTAATATTTTTTGCAGACATTTTCCTGAATATCAAATGGATTACACCGTCATAGATTTAATTCACCGCATTACATTTGAATATGATTGCTCCTCATGTTCTAACAACTGCAACGAGCGTATCTGCAATATGAATTTCATGGAACTTATTCGCCAAGTGAGATGTCTTCATATAGTCGTTTGTTTTTAGAACCTAATGTATTGACTGACCTTCCATTATCCATTAGACTTTGTTAATAGTGTATCGACACTAAATTAAAAGTGAAAGCAATAATTTCTACACCTTGGCTGTTTTACACAATTACGTGTAATTAATAGTAGCCGGACCTGTGATATTACTCCGCATTTCCTAATAATTATTTTAAAAGTAAAAATTTCTGCGTATCTACTAGGACCGATCGTCAAACCGCCAGCCCCTGTTTCCCCGCAGATGGGGAGGGCGCAAGATCTCAGGCTCTTGATGGTGTCGGAAATGTCCATTCGGACCTGAGTTTCTCGGCGATACTCACGTCGACAGTGCCAAAGCGGGCACAGTGAGAAGGCGGTGCTGCGCTCCTCGTTGCCGGATTCTCCCGGCGACCCACCAGTTGCGACCCTACCCTCCGGCCTTTGGACTGGATCGGCCGAGGGACTTGTTCCCAGACACATATACATAATTCCGAATCCCCCTGCCTGGTTGCTTAGATTCCGGCGATACTCACGTCGATAGCTTCAAGGCGGAGGCATTAAGCGCCTCGAGCCACCCGAACCTCGGCGCGGGCGGCTCTCAGATGAGCTCCAGTTTAGTCGTGGCGGTGCCCGATACTCATGGGCAATTGAGGAGGGATTCGTCCCGACGTAGTGGGAGTGACACTTAACCTTCGGGCGCTCGCGCGATTTAGTGTCATGCGCAATCGCGGGGCGGTATTTTTGCCGACGACGTCCTTTCCTTTTCTCTATATTACAGCTTCTCTTGATCATCAGTGCCGGGAATTTAGTATATAACATTAACTGGACATTGTTGTAGATTAAAAAGTAGTTAATACAATTTTATTATTCCGCAGAAAAGAAATTTCTGAAGGAAATAATCTGCAAAATCAGTCTTCTATATTGGCTTCACAAAACACTGATGACAAATACATACAATAAAATGACATAAGAAAAATCTAATGAAGTAGAGAGGTAAAATCTAATAAGTAAGATGAAAATAGTAAAGGTGGGGAGAGAGGATGTGTAGGAAGCTAAATATGTTATAAAAAACGAGAGTAGTAAGTAGTAGAAATGTAGATACCTCAAATCCACTGAAATCACCTACAAATTACATGTAAGGAATAATCAATTAATTTAATTAAGACAATTAGCATAAGATGATTATTATGACATTTTTATTGCAAAATATATGAAAAGTATTCTTACATATTCATCATCGTGAAAAAACCTGGAACAGGCGTGATCACGTGGCAATGTTTATGCCGCCTAGAGCGAAAACTGATTATGTGGGTCTCTTTTGCGCAAATTAGGAGCAAATGTGAAGTAGTCATGGAGAAATCATACTGCTATTTTGTGTCTCAATAGATAACAAGAGAATACCTGGCTTCTCACGAAGCTGAGTTCAAACGTCAAGGCGCAGCGCCGTTTTATTTTCAAAACGGCATTTATACTGCCCGCGCGATCGCTCGAAGGTTAATTCGACTCCGCTGTTAGCCTGGAAAGCTAGTAGCTCTGAGTTGACGGAGTGAGCCCACCCAGGCTTAATTGAGGAGGAGCCCGTGCTGGTTCTGTGTTCCGGAGGGACCTGGACTCGAGCCCGAGCCCGTGCGGGTTCTGTGTTCCGGAGGGACCCGGACACGAGCCCGAGCCCGTGCGGGTTCTGTGTTCCGGAGGGACCCGGACACGAGCCTGACGGCGTACTTGCGCGCAGGCGGGGGGTGCGGAAAAAAGGCGAAAAGCTTAGGAGAGGAACCCCTCCAGGGAACAAGATTTGTGAGGGATAGTAGCTCCCGCAGGATATTACGAGTACTGTGCTTTATAGCAATGTGGGTCCGGTGTGAGCCATTCTAAAATGGGAATCCCTTAAGATAAACGGAATAAAACAGTTCCTTTAAGATTAACGTAAAAAAATGTTTTTGTATTTTACCTGCAATTTAATTGTACACACATTACTGGTTTCTCCACTTTCGGTCCATCTGTGTATGAAGTGGGTGCACCCTAACACACTAAATATCCGAACATGTAATCAATAGTTCAAAGGTTGTCATTTTGTCGGTTCTGTTCTCTGCCGAAGAAGCATAATTATATCTTATCTGTTGCCTTTGCTCCATCTGCCGCCTTCAATTCCCCCAATGTGCTTCGACTGCCCATCGTCATTTCTCCACATGGCCCACTATCTCCCACCCCACCCGTGTCCCTCCTCCAATTAATTGGTTTCAAGGGTTTAATATGAATTGCTCTCGAGTTATGTGCGGTTTTATGATTTCTTTAATGTATTAAGAATTTTCGTTAACATTTCACGCGTATCGCTAAATTAATATTTTTTATAATATACTTTAGAGTACGCTATTAGTGTTTTCATGTGTCAGTAATGTTTTTTTAAAAAATATTTTAAATATTTAATTTTGATGCTCAATGTTGAAGAGCATGCACATTACCCTGGTTTTGCCCGCCCGCTTAATGCTGGGACGTTGTTTTACTTTCGCTTTTGTGAGCCCAGGGGCCAGACATACCTAAGTTGTATTTTATTTTGTTTACTAAATGTACTGTTCAATTTTTATGTACACATTTATGTATGACGTGGTTAGGTGGAAGAGCGGGCCTCATGGCCCGAGTCTCACCGTATAAAAGAAGCCACTATTATTATTATTATTATTATTATTATTATTATTATTATTATTATTATTATTATTATTATCTGTTATTGTTATTGTATTATTATTGTTATTATTATTTAATCACCAATTGGCTGACTTGGACCACGGGGTCATGCACCCTACATTTACCAAGTCTCGGAAATATTATCTTGGTGGCAGATGCATGTAGTGTTTATCGTGGGATCAGCATTTAGCTGGATCCTATTTTTATACCCCAGGATTATTAGCCCTGGGGACAAGGAAAATGAAATGATGATAGTGAGGAGTGAGAGGACGGTACACACATACAAACACAAATGCATCCATGCCCAAGGTGGTACACCGACCAGCGATCTTCTGGTCCGCTACGACACTACTGTCTTAGCGATCTCGGCCACCAGATCGGCAAATATAATAAAATAATAAATTATTATTATTATTATTATTATTATTATTACAAGGTGTTAAATTTCTTAGTCTTTGAGTTAAATATATTGTACAGACAAATTATTTTTACGTGAGGTTTTCTCTAGTAATCTAATAAACAAATTGTTTAAACAAAAGTATTTAAAAACTGAAAATTTCAAGTTACAGTCGTAAAATTAAATTTTATTTATCTTTGTTGATTGGATCTTAACTCTTGAGAGTCGATGAAAGAGTCGAATATTTTGTAGAGTATTTTGTGACTGAAATAGTATGGTACGTAAAATATATGGAGAAATTGTTTCCATCAATTTAATTATCAACTGATAACACAAGTGCTTCATCCCATAATGCTCTTCCAACAGATAGCAGCAAAAACGTTAACTTGTTTTTCTTCATTCTACTAAATCTAAATTTTCTTGAAAGCAGATGATATTGCCATGTGAAAAACTGATGAAGGATTGCATTTGGAACGGAGAACCTTTCGACTGCTGTTCCAAATTTGAAACTGTTATTACTGAACAAGGGATATGCTACTCAGCAAACCCGAGGTAAGATTTGATCATTGGTAAATGCAAAAGGCCACAATTACATTTATTATATAAATAACTAGAGGCTAATTTCTAATGACCAGGTTAGGTTGTAATGCATCTACATAAAAACAGAATTGGATGATTTAATTTTTGTTTTTTAGCATGTTAAGTAACACAATTGAAAGTATTTTAAAAATTTGTCCTGCATCTCATATGCACCTAAAGCCCTTCTCTACATCTAAAGACATTTGGCTCTTATTTGTCTCCTGTTTCCTGACCTTGCAATAAACATAACGTATTTTGAAACCCCACTTACAAGAAGTTTTATATTAACACTACAATGCGAAGAGACGTCATTTCGACTCTTGGCAGTCTTAATGTCCTTGTTACTTCTTGATTTTTGTAGGTATGATTTAGTGATTTCGCAACTGTTAATTTTTTCCATTTATTTACAATACCTATGATAAAAATTGAATCGTTTAACTATTGTATATATCTTTCATAAAAAATAATCAAATGTACCTAGGACGGTCTATTTCGATTCCATGTGTATTGTCCCCATCTTATAGCTTTTGTTTGATATATTTCAACACGAACATTTTTAAAGATCTTTTTTAGTATTTCGGATACCTGTTGAAGAAATATGCAAGTATTCTTTTGTAAGTGGTTTGCTTTTTTCTAGCCTTCTTGTTCAACACATAAAAATTCGTGAGTTGTTTCGTGACGGTGGCAAATATATCACTAAATTTCGACATAAAACTTATTATCACATGAAGGGATAGCATTTTATCACAAACATGTTGAATGAAAAAATAATTTGTTTGAATTGTTTGGCGAATTTAATTAGCTGAAAATGTTTGCGTTTAAATGATATTTTTCGTGTTCAGGAGGTCATTTTGGACTCCAGATGAGGATTCTGTGAGAAAATATACTTAGTTTTTTAACACACTGTCTTGTTTTATGATTTTCAAATTAATAGTAGGGGTTTAAAAAGAAATCACCCACATCACCAGCAAATGTATGGAGTTTTCTCCTTAATCGAGCAAACTGAATAAAGACCTTTTGCACAGAAAATACAAGCTAGTTCGTGATTGCAACTGCTTTTGTGTGGTCGAAATCAAGACAACTAAGACATTGAACCGGGAACCTAGTTTTATTCTTTCTTTCCGGCTTTACACAATGGTTGTGTGCCTGCCTTCATACAGTCCTGTCGTAGCTCACTGCGGCTTTTCGCTGTTCCCAAAATGAACTAATGGTGCAAAAAACGCACGTACATTTTCACCATTAGTAATGGGTATTTATACCACATTTTCTCTCCGAATTAACACATCTCCGTAATTTTTTGTAAAACTCATGGAAATCCTTGAACATTTGGGGCGAAAATGTAATAATTTAAGGCAATACATTTTTTTAAAACGTTAAATGAAAATATATTTCTGGTATTGAATCATTGTAAAAGGTACGATATGTAGTGTATTCACGAACATATCGGATGAGATTTTTAGCCTTACAGTATTCTTCGTAAGCAGCATACGAGAAAGGAAAATAATTAAAAGTTAATAAATAATACAATTCTGATAGCGTTGGCAAAACACGCTAATAGATAAAAAAAATATAATATTCATTATTATTAAACACTAAGGCATTGTAATATTCTACAATATACAAAAGTATTACTTAACCGCGAACGAAAGGCAGCCGTCAATATCCCCTCTTTTAGATTTTAGATTAGATTAGATTTATTAATAATTCTGCAAATAAGTGTGAGAACTTGGTGGCAGAATACACTAACTTAACAACTATACAAACTCTACAAACGTTACAAATCTCATGAACATTTCACCGTGCAATCTTTCATAGAACTCCACTTCACCAAACTTCACTTCACCACACTTCACTGCACTGCGATACAGCGAGCTGTAATGTATTTCTTACTCACTAGTTTCTCTCAGTTGCACAACGTCACTGCACTTCACGCCACTGCACTGCACATAATAATAGTAAATAATAATAATAATAATAATAATAATAATAATAATGCTAATAATAACAATAATAATGCTAATAATAACAATAATAATGCTAATAATGATAACATTAATAATAACAACAATAATAATAACAATAATAATACTTAATTACAAAGAAGACATAGGTAAATGCACTGAATTATATTAAATATATTTATAACATATCCACATTCAAGAAACTAATTTATTTTTAAATTTGCTCAGGCTTTGAGGAAAAGGATCGAAGATTGTCACAGGCAAACTGTTCCAGTCCCTAATAGTGCGATTCGCGAATGAATATTTCCCAACGTCCGTTTTCTGAATTCTTGTCTGAATTTTGTGCATGTGATCCGCTCTGCCGAAATATGTAGGTTTCCCTAATCGACTTTGAATTTCTTTCCACGCTCGAAGGCCTGTGTACGCTTTATACATTGCATAGAGACGTGACTTTAATCTTCTCCTTTCGAGTGACTCCCATACCCCTTTATTCTTGATACCCCTGAAAGTAAATTTTGATGCTCTACGCTGGACTTTTTCTAGATTTCTTTGTTGCAAAATTCTGTATGGGTCCCAACATACCGCGCCATATTCTAATATAGGTCGCACTAATGACATATATGCTAGTTCTTTGGCTCTCACTGTACTCTTTTTAAGTATCCGCATAACAAAATGTAAAGATTTCCAGGCTTTCCCTACAACGAAATTGACTTGATTTTCCCAGCTCAATTTACTGTCTAGCTGTATTCCTAAGTATTTGCAAGACGTGACTCGAGGTATAACATTATTGTTCAGTTTGTACACAAATTCATTATAACTTCGACCCTACCAAACGTGATGGACTTGCTCTTTGAACTGTTTATTTCCATGCCGTTTGTTTCTGCCCAGATGTGTAATTTGTCTAAGTCTCGCTGCAAAATATCCTCGTCTTCCTCCGAGTTGATAATCCTATAGATTACGCAGTCATCTGCAAAGAGTCGTACATTTGAAGCTAAATTCGTCGGCAATTCATTCACGAAGGCCAGAAACATGAGTGGTCCGATTACACTTCCTTGTGGAATTCCTGACGTGACGCTTCTCGAGGTTGATAAGTAACTACCGATTCGAACTTTCTGCTTCCTGTTTCGGAGTAGTTCGTTTATCCACGCTACTACTCTAGTGTCTATACCCGAATCTATTAATTTCTTTATAAGACGATCGTGTGGAACAACATCAAAAGCTTTGGAAAAATCTATTACTATCGCGTCGACCCTTTTCCCTTCATCAACTACGTCGGCTAGGTCCTGTAGAAGTGAGACTAGCTGACTTTCGCATGAGAAACCATTTCTGAAACCGTGCTGACCCTGATAAAGCCACTCCCTGCCCTCGCATTCCTTCCTGATATAGCTTGAAATTAGATGTTCCATAAGTTTGCATACGACTGATGTAAGGCTTACCGGCCTATAGTTACTAATTATTGTCTTGTCGCCACTTTTAAAAATAGGTACTACGAGAGCCAGCTTCCAATCTTTCGGTACGCAAGCGTTATTTATTGATACATTAAATAACCTAATTAAATAAGGTAGAATTGCCTCTCCGCCTAATTTAATGATGTCCGTGGAAATACCATCAGGACCTCGTGATTTTCCTCTCTTCATTAATTTTATTCTTTGCCGCAAAGTATTTACATCAATATGAAAACTACATCTATCTACCAGCGTTGGTATCTGAATACTGTTAGATTTCTGCTTGAAAACCGAGCTGAAATATGCGTTAAAAGCCTGCGCTTTTCCCCTGTGGTCCGTTATTGGCGAATTATTAACACGAACAACTGGAATCTCGTCTTTACTTCTTTTCCTTCTACCATTCTCTTCTTCCTTCCATTTAAAAAATACCGACCAATTATTACTGCCCTCCGCATCAAGAATATGTTTTAAATGACGTTCCTCTGCCATTTTCTTTTCCTTCCCTAATACTTTTGTATAATTTCGATATAAGGTCATATGATTTTCACTACGGTGTCTGTTGTTAAATGCTTCTCTGGTTTTTCTTTTCAATCGCCTAATCTTTGCATTATAATATTCCGGATCGCTGTTACTTTTATCAGAGCGGCGATAAAACAACGGATTACAACAACAAACAATGGCGCCAATATATTCGTTTTCTCATTTAAAACAAAGAACGCAATTAAAAATGAAATAAAATAAATATAATAAATAATAATAAAATGAAATATGAAATAATACACATTCTAACTTAGCATCCAACTGTGTAAATAGGGAGTGGATGACTGAAGACTAGTAATCTTTATTTCATCTTTATTTCAAATAGGTTTTAATAATTTCTAAAATATTAATTTGTTTACGTATAAAAATAGCTCCAATGTAAGAAATGAATAAAGAAATATGAAATAATATATACATTCTAACTTACTCGACTACCTCAAAACAGATCTAAAATTACGATCAAGATTCATAGGAATTTCAGAGCGGGGGACTAACTTTGAGGCCAAATTACTCCAAAATACTCATATTATCGAAAACTTGAACATGACCTTACTTGAAAATCTGTTTCTGGTGAACACATTTCATTAAAAAAATTCTATCTTCATAATTGTAGTTGCAGGAAGACGCCGAAAAAAATAGGTTTTTTTTCAATTTTTGAAAAATTAGGGTTTTCGACCAACATGAGACCTGCGTCATTCTTTTAAACGCTCTTCAGTCTATCCAACATCAAAATGTAGTTAAACTCGATGGAGCCATTATTTTGAAAAGTTGAATATGTCCCAGAGGCTTCATGTAAAGTACAAACCAAAATTAAGATATCGATTTTAAATTCAAGGAGCCGCGATAATAGCCAGGTCGCTAGTGGAATATCAGTTGTGGATATAATAGGCTGAACGATTTAGCGTTGTTCACAGACAGACGGATAGAGACGAAAGGACAGATGTTTTGTCGTCTGTATATTTTTCGGTATCAAAACGGATTCTGACTATACCACGTATTAGAGAATTTGTTTCTTAATTTAGTATCTTAATTTATATACTTTTTCGTTACCAGGGCTTTGTGATAAAGCGTTTTCTGCCGTTTTTCGTCCAGAATTACATAACTGTTGCTTTGAAAGAAAATATTAAAATTATATAGAGAGAATAAGACTGCCTTTCATGTTGTGTTTTTAGAATTGATTTCAAGGTCCTTTTTTTAGGCAGACATTCATTCACATATTTTTTTTAATTGATACAATCTTTAGACCAACGTTTCGAAGCTAATCTGCTTTTTTTTCATGGTCAAATAAATACAAGCGAATGCAATATTAATGAAATAATTTTACAAGCTATACATAACAAATTGTTGATGAATCTATGACATACCTTTTTCAATTTGTTCTTCGTTTTTGATGATTAGTTTATGATATAATTTTAATGTAGAGATTGTAACTAAAAACCAGATGAAAAACAATTAAAATTATAACTTCATTAAATTCGATCTTTGAGAAAATAGCATCAATTAATATTTTTAATTTATAATTCACTTGGATAAAATATATGTAATATTTTATGAGAGTCTGAATATCAAGTTATGTTTTTAAAAATAATATTCATAGTCTCCTGTTATTTATGAATTATTCATGTATAAATGACAAGTGGAAGTGGTTCTTTAAGAAGGTGAAGGCGGTGGTGATGTTAAAGAAAATTTGTTTTGTGAATGAATTTAGATTTGTCATGCGAAGGTGCAGGTGGTGGTGATGATCTTGAGGGAAAAAATGTTTGAAGACTGCAGTTATTTCTTTAGTTTATTAATAATTGGGTCATAAACTTTTGTGAAATAATTTTTTTTCTGTCATAGTATTTGCCGTTTGTTGTTGTAATTTACTTACTTTCTTTAGTTAGCCTGGAATGGTATTTAGGTTCTTTATTTAATAGACCTAAATATTGTATCAACTTGAATAAAAAAACTATGTGAATGAATGTCTGCCTAAAAAAGAACCTTCAAATCAATGAAAAAACATAATTACATAACTTTCTCATTTGAAGAAGTTCCTTCTTAAGCGCGAGAATGTAAAAATGCCACTGAATGGACACCAACTTTTTACAATAGAAAAATACGACAAATTTAAAAAGCATGCAAACAAATACATTTGCTCAGACCAAAACTGTGGCATCTCCGGAGTTCGTGAAGCTCTATAGTTGACAATCGTACACGGTAGAGGGCACTGAAATTGCCAGGTGTAACGATATGGAGGTCAAATACTTTTGAGACAGACTTCGTAGAAGTTTCTACGTCTCCACATTGAGCTATTAAATTGAACTCATAAACATTATAATTTGCAGTGTCTCCCAATATAAACATCCAATAATGGTCGTGAATAAACACACTGGACCATCAGCAATTGAATTTAAAGCAACAAGAGCTATTAAGGTACGTCTATGACGAAATGTAAATTCTAGGTAATTGTTTGATATCTCCTCGAATATATTATTATAATACTTCTTGAACTCAATTAAATATGTAATGTTTTTAGCATATGTAACATATTAATGCTGTTCTTTGACCTGGAAATATGTAAATTCTGTTTTAGGTATTTCTCATAAGGCCAGAAGATACAGCATATCGTAATTCACGTTCAGATTCAATGATCAGACTCGCGTCTTCAACATGCTCAATGATCTTCACGGTAAGATGAAATTTTTGATGAAGCAAATACAATTTATGTTGTAATACAAATATTTATTGTATGTTTTTCATTGTAATTCCAAGTATTGCATCCATCTTGAAGTACTCGTAAATAATAAGATCTGGGGAGTGCAAAATCAACATGCTTTTAAATATAACTTTGCCCACAAACTATTCGATAATAATTTAATTTATTGGTAGTGTTTTAAATTATTGGTATTATAATTATTATTTTTTGTATTATGGTGTAATAATAATGGTTTTAAAAACACTGATTGATAATATTAGTATATTTAATTTCTGATTGACTTGCCGACTCACTAGACTGTCTAACTAGACTGCGTAACATTGCCTTATACCCCTGTACATGTTTATTCATTTCTCTTTAATTCCATTTTATAGTCTTTCAATTTTTTGATGATTCATTTTTAACAAAGTTTTGCAAAAAATCCATCTCGAGATCATGATAAGGAGTGGATTCTACGATTTCTAGTACATGATGCATTTCAGTCTCCACAATGTACACAAAACATACTCCCATTGTATTT
Organism: Gryllus longicercus; assembly: GCA_038098605.1. Taxonomy (NCBI): domain Eukaryota; kingdom Metazoa; phylum Arthropoda; class Insecta; order Orthoptera; family Gryllidae; genus Gryllus; species Gryllus longicercus. The sequence goes on from JAZDUA010000149.1 coordinate 486,107, forward strand.
TTGTCGAAGTGTTCTCGATGCCAAATAACCTATTGACTTTTTCGCCCTTACTGCATAAGAAGAGAAAGTATTGTAAAGGAGCGCCGGAAAACGCCGAATTTTTGACAGAAAACTCTTATTAACGGCCCCTTGTAACGAAAAAGTGGATAAATCTTCTTCACATATATACCAAATTTCGTCTTCTAATAAGTCGTGTAGTCGGGATCCATGTTTTGTAGGTTCTTGATACCGAAATATCGATTGACGGCAAAACGTATTTATTTTCCATCTATCCGTTCATGGTCAACGCTAGCATCTGAACTGTTCAGCCAATTTTCTCCAAAATAGATATTCTGTGACCGATTTGAATGAATTCGGATGTTTGCGAGTTTGAAAGGAAATATTTTGATTTTTGAGGGTACTTCACGTGAAGCGTCAAGATTTTCAAAATTTTCTCAAAAATAACACATAATTTTTTATTAAACTTTGTCCTAAGAGTCTTTAAAAAAAGGCCATGACAAGCTTTTGAAAAAAAGAGTAAATTTTAAGTAATTTGTCTCCCGTGACCTTGATACCCTTCCCCAGAATCTACACGCTCAGCTCAGGAAGCGCCGTTCACATTTTTCTTTCCCCAATTATCACAGGCGAACCTCCGCCGTTGTTTGTTAATAATCTCTTTGGGACGAAATCTGAAGTATAATCACGATTTTGCATTACAGCTTTTGGATTAAACCTTATGGGACACTGGTAACGCTGAATGAGAATTTAGTACTAGCAAGTAGGACTGTTTCCGTAGTTTTTTATTTTCGAAATCCATGTTGGCAATTTAAAAACGCGTCGTGTTTAATGAAAGAGGTTTCCGTTCGTACGTAAAAAAATTCTTTACCATTTTTGAAAGAAACTGACAAATGAGAAATTGGCCGATAATTTTGAATTTTATTTTTGTAGCCTTTCTTGAAGAGCGGCTTAATCTTAACTATTTTGAAACTTTGACCACACGCCAGAGGATCTGTACAAGTTTAAATATCTCAACACTATCAGGAACTTAATTCAGGGACACCTATCGACTATTGAAACATGGTGTAGAAAGTGAAAATCAGATAAATGCAAGTAAGTTAACGCTGAAAGTTTTCATCCTCCGATATCCATCCTTCCCACTCAAACTAAAATTCCACTCAATACCATGGTGCTCTACAACAGCTCCCATCCGTTATCTAAGCGTCCATATTGACATGGAAAGTCCGCGTCACCTCCAAAGTTAATGAAGTCAACACACGCTTGGGTACTTTTCGCCCAGTAATTAACCGTCCACATTAAAGCTCCATTCTACTCTCCTTATCTACAAAGCCAATTTACACCCGCTCACGTACTTGTCCAGTTTGGTATATCGACGTCCCTACAACAATCAACAAAATTCAAATATTCCAGAATAAGGTTCTCAGAATTGCAGAGAACGCTCCTTGGTATATAAGCAACGCAAATATCCACAAAGACTTAGCCATAGAACCCGTCCTAACATACATCACCAAACTTTCCCATGCATTGTTCTAAAATCTACCCTCAGTTACTAGTGCATCTCATATCAATCTAGGCAAAGGGCATCCCGTAAATCCTCGTCTACGTAACCGACTCTCCTTTCACAGTTTCCTCCGTAATCCGGCTGATATTAGATAATGAAATAAATACTACTCCCATCAACACTCAACAATACAATACATGACATTCCCCCACTTTAATACTCGCAGTGCTTCATTCTCACGTTTAAAGGGAGGTTGCCATAGCCACCCCTTGGCATATATTTAATCTGAAAATGCTCGCTCCTAACAACTGAAAAGGCGAATGGCTGAGCGTTGTATAACCACCTCATTCTGCAATTTTAAGAAAAGATTTAAGTATGCTCTATTGACTCGTGCGATGTAGAGCTCTCATTTTAACAGTACAAGGCTGTCGAAAAGTTTCATTGCTGAGAATTTGAAACAAATTTGTTTCTTATAGTTACGGAAATAGGATTAAGAAGAATATGTTTAATTTAGGTCTTTATATTATGAAAAATAACAATATACTCTAAGATAAAAGTACTTTAATAAAAAAGAATTGATTTAATGATAATTAATGTTACATATTTCTCAGATTTTAGTACATATTTCTGTATATTGTAATACATATATATGTACATATTTTCCCAATTTTTAGTTCATAATTATCCAAGCCCTAGAGATGACGCAATCATTCGTGCCGTAAAATCAAATACGTCATCATTTGTGCTGTAAGGTGCTGTAAGATGAACGATTACTTGCAACAGAAGAGGTAGTTTATAATGGTGGTAAACAAAAAAACACATTTAATGTTTATGTATTATAATAATACAGGGGAGCACTTAGAAATATTGCGAGAATGTGTGTGCTGTTGAAGAACCTTTAGTTAAAATTGTATGCTAATGAACTGTAATCCTCTCTTAGTAATCTAAGCATCGAAAGCTACAATTTCAATAAACAATATTGTTGGAAAAGGCAACGTCTCTAATTAGATACTTTTCTTACATAATGCCATTCTTTAGCACCACTATTATGAAAAGTTTACTCCTTGAATTGTGATATTCAGAAACGGATCGTGTTATTTGATTTCACTGTCGATGCTACGACACAAAGCCAGACCGTGTTGAGTAATAAATTATAATTTTTAGGTGAAAGATATGATAAACGATGAAAATCTGATACACGTGGATTTTGAGCGACGAAAATGCAAGTTTCCACACGAAACAGATTCGAAACGATTTGACAGATACAGTCAGTCGGCGTGCGTTGCCGATTGTCGTGCTCGTTACCAACTGAAGTTCTGCAACTGCACTCATCACTACATGAATTGCAAGTATAGTATCTTCTTCGAATTTCTCCTCTGTCTTTCAATGACTAATATGGACTTTATATTCTTGTAGCGGAAAGTACAACGTATGATGCACAAGGGTTGACATGCCTTTACAAAAATAACCATGGTAAGTATCTACGAGTATATATTTATGAAATAAGGAATATTACGGTTTTCTGTATTTTGGCTTAATATATTGTGTCATATTGCAGTTCTGGGAGTATTTCGACTGAAAGGTCATGCGTACAGGCCAGGTATTGAATGTGACTGCCCATCTTCATGTGTTGAACCAGAGTACAACATTGTTTATAACGATTGTCGCCGAGAACGGAGAAATAAAACGTAGGTAACCTTTATTTGGTTCATACCCTATTATTGCAAAGTTAAGAATGATCGGTATGGTCTCATAACTCAAATAATTCGTCCCAGGATGCAAATGAAACGCCATAATTTGAAGCGACACAGATAATTTTAATTACCATCAGGAAATCATTCATTAGCATACACAGATGAACATTTTTTAGAATACCAAACGGGAAAAGAATTATTGGAAATTTTTGAATTTGACACTGCTTTATGTGGTGTCTCAGAAAACACAAAAAAGGCCAAAGTACAAAAGTAACAACTTGTATTTCAAATGGCCACACGCCACTTTCCAAATCACAAACCAGATACAAAGCCTAGGTGCAGGATAACCGAGAGATACACCAAAGAGTGCCAATTCGTCAATATACCAGAAGATGTCTAAAAAGAATGCTGGGCCGATATACAATCACAAGTAGTCCAAAATGCTAGGCGAGGTCGTTATACAACCACTTATACAAATGTCCCTGCTCAGCTATCGCCCACGGAAAAAATGGTTGGGGGGTGGGGGCGCAAGCGCTGAGCGTGCCGCTTATCAAAAGCGCAGCTTTCGCCCCTCCCCCCTCCGCCGCTGGCCCGAGGGGGAAGGAGGGGAGGTGCGCCCCCTCTGCCCCGCGATTCCGCTCCACCGCGCCCGCAGCAGCTCCTGGCGGCAGGGCGGTGAATCTCCCCTCGCCAGTGGCGAGCCTTTTTGGAAGAGGTCGTCTTTTCGATCAGTTTGACCGCCACTACACTTTCACTTTGCATATATATATATATATATATATATATATATATATATATATATATATATATATATATATTGTGACGTACCTGGTGATGCCGGTACTTTCACTGCAAGAAATTACTAAAGGAGGGTATCTTTTTCGTGAAAGGGTCCCTACGAGAAGTCGGTATAACATTAGGAAATTTAATTAGTAAATGAAGTACAATCATGAACAGTATTTATTCACAAACCAAATTTGTTAATTACATGATTTAACAACAGTTATACACTTTGCCTTGGTACCAAGATCAGGTGTAATACAAGTTTTATCATACCTTTGGGGCCCCAACCAATACCTTCGATGCTTGGATCACGGTTCGCGTCGGTAGGGGTCGCCGACCTTCGCAGCAGCTGGGCGTAGTCGGCGGCTGATGGTGTGGCGGTCGCCTCGGCTGGTGGTTTCTTGAATTCTTCCTGATTCAGCTCCTGGTACCTCGGTGTCGCACCTCTCTCTAATTATCTTCCGTCGCTTGATTTAATTTCTTAACACGCGGCCATTGCACGTGCTGGCCTCAGTTTCACACCACACAGTTCCGGTATGGTTCATACCACGACAACTAATACCAGCGCGATTGATTGTTCTCTTGGCGCGGATCTCTCATCCTAATAACATTCCCGATCCCAACCTCACGTGTCTATTGTTTTGCATTGGCTACTATTCTATAATACACACCGCATGCTCCCTTTGTCCATGCAACAGCGGCGAGCTCCTCACCACACGTCCGTATCTACCGGCCACTTCTCCGCCACTTTCGCCGGCCGGCAGCACGCCGGCCACGTCCTTCGGCGACGGCCGACTCGACCCAACTGACTCGTAACGGCCAAAGCTCCCTGTCGCTCCGTGCTCGGTTCTCAACCGTCGATTACGTTCCCACGGACGCCTCGCAGCGGCAACGGTGGCGGCGGCGGCGGCTGGCCCTCCTCACCGCTGTCCGTCGCGCTGGTCGTGCGTACCGCGCAGTCCAAAATATATTCTAATTACTTATGCTAATGTTTTTAATTAGTATAAGGGAACACATCGTGTTTCAATATATATATATATATATATATATATATATATACACTTATACGTAAGGAGAATAGAGCAAGTTATGTAATGCTGCGGTAATTAAATTCGATATTTTAACGGAAATACACGTATTGGGGTTCTCCGATCTAGATAAAACCGTTTGAGGGCCACTCTGTGTGTGTCTGCCTGTCGTCTTCCTTCCGGTGTCTGTCTGAATCGCTCTGCAATGGTCTGTCTAAATGTATGTCTGCCTGCCTGTCTGTCTCTCTGTCTGCCTGTCTTAGTACTTGCCTGTGACCGACTGTCCCGTGTCCGCCTATCCCGTGTCCGCCTATCCCGTGTCCGCCTGTCCCGTGTCCGCCTGTCCCATGTCCGCCTGTCCCGTGTCCGCCTGTCCCGTGTCCGTCTGTCCCGTGTCCGCCTGTCCCGTGTCCGCCTGTCTCATGTCCGCCTGTCCCGTGCCCGTTTGCCTGCGTGTGTGTGTCGAACTGCGTGTGGCTGCGTCGGCCTGCGTGTGTGCGTCGGTTTGCGTGTTTCTGTGTCGAACTGCGTGTGGCTGCGTCGGCCTGCGTGTGGCTGTGTCGGTTACGGACCCCCTGTACAACTACAATGTAGAAGATTTGGTTTTCGAAATATTACACGAAATTATTTTTTCCATCTCTCTCGTGTTAATATTTACATTACGGACGTATTTATTATTGTATTTGTGAGTGAAAGTGCGTGAAATGATTTCTTATGAAGTTTTTCAAAAATTCAAAAGTTTTGTCATAATGAGCTCAAAACTGAGCATTTTCAGAAATGTTGAAACGGCATTTTCTAAAAAAAAGATGGCAAATTTTTAAATGAAAAGCGTGCAGAACCAGGATTTACTTTTCTATAATATTCTTAAATTATGTTAATAAGGGACCAAAAACTCAGAAAATGTGAAAAAATGTATTATATGCGCCGATAGATAACAGCTGGCAAAAGGGTGGGGCAAAGCTGAAAAGCTAGCCCAGACTGAAGAGATAAGAAAACTAACCTATAAGAGAAAGTCTGTGCCATGCTGTAGCCCCACTAACTGATAGATCAATTGCAACCCACACATAAAAACTACCAAGACCAATTACTTTCCAATTACGTAATGAATTTGGTCTTGAATACGACGTAATTACAAATGTCGGCAAATTAGCGTTTAATATATACATTGTATGATATATATTAAAATTTAGTGATTTATTTTTTATTATAAAATTTAGTGCTTATTCTATAAACACTGTTAATATGAGCAACTGGTAAAGCATCCAGGGCACGATAACTTTCATTTAAAGCAAAAATCACAAACTTTGTTGAATAGTCACAATTGAAAAGTCAATAAAAAGAACGAAACACATTAGTATTTTAAAAATATGTATTCACTTAATTTCTTGAAACTGTGTTTTTATTAGAGAGAAAACAAGAATTAAAATGTTTATTTTTTCTTTTATATGTTTTTTTTACTTTACTTTATGACTTAACATCTTTAGAGACGTACACGCACTACACTGGAAAAGAATCCGCCTACGAATGAGCCAAAGTGACAGTTTGCTAAACAAATGAACATCACATGTAATTCAGAGAAGCCTCTCATCCCTCCGCCGCGATAGCTGTTCAGCCATCCTGTTCGTTATGTTTGTATATGGCTCCCGTTACGACATCACGGCTTCTCATGGTTCACGACCGTGTATTTATATAAAAAAATGAATTGATAAAACGCAAAGCACGGAACTTTCACTATCACAGCTTGCCATGTTTCCGCACAGGAGCACGAAGCACGTGCACCAGTACGCATCTGACATTAAAGACTGTTTTCAAATAAAGATAATACTTGTCACATAAGAAGTAAATTCAATGTAATGTTTATAAAAATAATTTTTACACACGAGCACAGTAGCACTACACTTCCTAATTTCAATTATTTCTCATGGCGAACTACATTTCCTCGGACAAGGGCATCACAAAAAGAAACATCGAAGCCATTTACAAGTTAACCAATTGCAATGGAACGAATGAAGGAAGGAGAGTCAAATAGGCCGAAGAAACAACGACTACAGAACCTTCAGTTACCTTGCCAGCTTTAGCTGTCAAAACGGTCCTTTCTTATAAAAAATATCGCTCTATACACACATGCCGGGAGATAGTACGTTCATAGAGCTTGTCTCTGTTGGGACGGTCTCTATCTTGGTTGGAGATACCTGATTGGGGAAAACTGCTAGCGTAAGTAACGAGAGGACAAGGAAGAGGAAGGAAAGATCGTGCGCGGTCCGCGGCCCGTTTGTTAGGGTACTGCTTTGGCATTCATTTGGTGTTCATCCCGGAAAACTACCTATCAGAGCAACCGGCCGCTAGAATTCTCTTCCAGACAGCGACTGAATTCGACCCAGATATATCGCTAGTATCGGAAATTCCTGCTACCGACGGGACTCAAACCTAGGACCTCACGATCAGAAGCACTGTAGTGACATCACTTGATGCCCTGGGCCAACTCTCCCGATTAATGTTTGTGGTGTCATGGAATCCTGAAACGAGTTTTTCCGATACCATTTCGGTACCTATTTTCTGCAGATTACATTACCGTAACCGTAATCGTATTACGTGCTTTACACCGTACGGCAGTAGGTAGGTCAATGAGTGCTGGCCCGCCCGCAAAACTTTTATCCAGTCCTCCTTTATAAAAGTGTGTAGCCAACATAGTGTTAGTACCTTAAATAATAAAAATATTCCATAAAATGGGCTCTCTTTTACCTGGACCCGCAGGCATTGCTGGCCCAAACGTTACGCCATTGCCGTATGGTGTTTCAAGCTATCCGAGAAAGTATACAGGCGTATTTTATTTTAAGTGAATGTAAAATGGAAAGGAGAACATAAACCTTTATTTTGTTCTAGCGCCTTTATTGGAGCTGTGAGAATACAAATGGCCTCATTGCCGACAATGAGATTTAAAAGAATTTTAATTAGAAGTAAATTAGATTTGGTAGGTAAGTACGAGTAATTAATCGTTTTATACATATTTACATTACCTGTGTTGGTAGCGCTATTTTTAATAGTTTTGTGATTTTTATTTGCATGCTTTCATTTAAGATACAACTAAAGCGAATATTTCCCATAACTACCTCCAAAATAACACTCATAAAATTCTCCGCGTAGATTTATTGTACATAGAGTCCAGTAAAGCGTAAGTGCCCAGTAAAGTGGAATTTGAGAAACTGAGTGTTTCCAATTTGGGATATCGGTTGCCTAACTTGAATTTCTAGTCTCTAAGATGAATCTCAAAAGAAATGCTCCAGTAATTATAAACAAATTGGAAGAATTGGTATTTATTGTAATACAGTGACCCCTAAGCTTGGTTCCCATGTCTAACCCTTGACTGGACTCAAAACCAAGCTCAGATATTGGGCACGGAGTGACGTATTGGCTTGACGTTCTTTCTCCGACTATGGAGATCTCAGAGACTGGACAGCGCTGGGTAGGACATGAGGAGAGGTTCATGTATGAACAATATAAGTATTACTTTCAACGCGCTTTGCCTGACGAGCAAATGCTCGCTTATTAACGTCAGTTTACGTAAGCAATAATGCATCCGCTCTCATTTTTTATATTTCCTTAACATCTACAATTTTTTTACTTAACTAAGTTTACAATGCAAATTCAATTGTCTTGCCTCTGTCAACCGATGTTGGTATCTAGCAGATCGATGAGCTCCGGCTCCGTTTGACGGATCAAAGTTAGTAGATCTACGAGTGTTTTTGTGGAGAAAGTTTTTATGCTGCTCCTGGAGCTGTAATTCCAAAAGATGACGCTTCATTTAAATGCAATTTGCAATCCACCTGAGCTTTATTGTTGCTGAAGGTTGCCATGAGACGCGATCCGAGGAAACGGAGGAGAGAGAGAGAGTTGGCTGCGAGTAATGGAGGGACGAGCGGGGAGAGAGAGAGAGAGAGGGAAAAGAGGGGGAAAGAGAGGGATAGAGGGGGAAGAGAGAGGGGGAAATATATAGGACAAAAGAGAGAGGGGAAAAGAGAAAGAGAGAGGAGAAAAGAGAGATGCGAAATAGAGATAAAAAAGAGAGATGAGATGAGATAAAAAAGAGAGATGAGATGAGATAAAAAAGAGAGATGAGATGAGATGAAAAAAGAGAGATGAGATGAGATGAAAAAAGAGAGATGAGTTGAGATGAAAAAGAGAGATGAGATGAGATGAAAAGAGAGAGATGAGATGAGATGAAAAGAGAGAGATGAGATGAGATGAAAAGAGAGAGATGAGATGAGATGAAAAGAGAGAGATGAGATGAGATGAAAAGAGAGAGATGAGATGAGATGAGATGAAAAGAGAGAGATGAGATGAGATGAAAAGAGAGAAATGAGATGAGATGAAAAGAGAGAGATGAGATGAGATGAAAAGAGAGAGATGAGATGAGATGAAAAGAGAGAGATGAGATGAGATGAAAAGAGAGAGATGAGATGAGATGAAAAGAGAGAGATGAGATGAGATGAAAAGAGAGAGATGAGATGAGATGAAAAGAGAGAGATGAGATGAGATGAAAAGAGAGAGATGAGATGAGATGAAAAGAGAGAGATGAGATGAGATGAAAAGAGAGAGATGAGATGAGATGAAAAGAGAGAGATGAGATGAGATGAAAAGAGAGAGATGAGATGAGATGAAAAGAGAGAGATGAGATGAGATGAAAAGAGAGAGATGAGATGAGATGAAAAGAGAGAGATGAGATGAGATGAAAAGAGAGAGATGAGATGAGATGAAAAGAGAGAGATGAGATGAGATGAAAAGAGAGAGATGAGATGAGATGAAAAGAGAGAGATGAGATGAGATGAAAAGAGAGAGATGAGATGAGATGAAAAGAGAGAGATGAGATGAGATGAAAAGAGAGAGATGAGATGAGATGAAAAGAGAGAGATGAGATGAGATGAAAAGAGAGAGATGAGATGAGATGAAAAGAGAGAGATGAGATGAGAAGAAAAAAGAGAGGAGAAAAGACAATTTCGTTGCAGGAAATGTGGCGAAAATCAATACGAATATGTTCAAAAATCTTCATTATGCCTTCAATTGTTTTCATTTCTCATCAATTACTGAATTCTACCTGTCGGAGCTGTCGTTGAGAGGCCAATAAGTTGCTACGCTACTCTCTGAATCTAGGAACTCTAGGCTGTCGGAATATGTACCCTATTTCCCTCAATACAGCACCCCCCACACACAAACACTTGTATTGTACACAATACTTGTATTTACGTAGATTCGAGGTTGAACCAATAGTGAACCAATAGTGAAACCCCGGCTATGAGGAGAATTACCACGGGTTCTCTACAGGTTTCTTTTATTCTTCTGTCGCCCCTGCCTCTCATTTCACCATTGTTTAATAATCATTGACCCCATGTCTTTACTTATCAAAATCATCCATTCGTGTCTTTCAGTCTTAGGCACTGACTTCGTAATAAAGAATTGGATATGCCAAGTAGAACATAATTTGCTTCGTATTATAAGTAAGCTAGAATTGAGTTTTAATCAGTGGCTGCTCATGTTTGGGAGGGCTGCTTTAAAAAAACAACCTTAGCTTTTTGAAATTGAAATCCATCCGGCGATCTTTCTTTGCCGCAAAATGTCAGTTACGTTCTGGTTGAATTGTGGAATGTTTTCTGTCATTTACTTTTATATGAACAACATGACAACGACACTTAATATATTTTCTCCCATTGAATTCCCCAGAAATGTTTTAATTCTTTTCAATGTTGAAAAGCAACGTTCAGATTCACCTGTTGTCAGGGGCAGTGTATTAGGTATTTTGAAAAGTTTTATCACTTAAGAAAAAGGGGAAAGAAGATTATTAGCTTGAAGAAATAGCAGAAACTTTGCAGCACTGCCAATACTTGCGAACTGTTCTCGTGAATAGATGACTGAACGTGAGAGAGAAAGAAAAAACAAAAAATCTCGTGTCTCCGGATAGTAACAACGTTGCAGTGTGGTAGAGCCTGCCACGAAATGGTAACATTACAAAGAAAAAGTATGTAGTATAATAATAATTAATAATAATAATAGTTAATAATAGATAATAATAATTAATAATTGATAATAATAATTAATAATATGTTTTGTGTTCTAGTGGCTGTTGGAGGAATAGCAAACTTATTTTTGGGTGCAAGTTTACTAAGTGCTGCGGAAATAGTGATGTTCTTCTGCGTTCGTCCATTTTCAGAGCGTTCTACTGGGAAGTAAATTAATTCATTGACGTTTACTTCTTACAATGTGTGCTTTTTTATCACAGTAAAACTATTAATAGTGCACTTCAAATTTAAATAAAATTGCGGTTGCCCGGCGCACGATTACATAACGTTCTCTTCTTACGAAGAATTCGTACGGCAAGGAAGTAAAAATGGATTTTAAAAAAACATTAAAATAAAAACATGCTAAAGATTTTAAATTTTTAAATCTTGATTCGTACAATTTGATTTTTATCTCTGACAAATTTTTACCACTAAAAAATAAGTTACAACACAAAAATGTTTACATCATTCATGTTCTATTGCTTTCGATAACATTAAATAAATAATATATACTACATATCAACAGTACTTTATTTGTTAAACCTTCCTATCATTTATTGTTTGATCTTAAATCTTCCATTTTGTGTTTAAAATTGCTGAAAGAGGCGGGACCCAAACGCAGTACCCGTCATACGGCTACCGTGTTCGTAATAACACGCAAAAGCAAATGGGGAAATCAATATGTATTCACCATTTTATATCTGATTGTTGGTTTCTGTGGCACTGGATGTGACATTTCCATACTTAATAAAGATCCGGATAAACGTAACATTCAGCCATCTTTCGCATTCAAAATATGTGGCACATAGAAGTTATCAGTTATTTAATGACACAATAAAAAACACAAAAACTAGACAAACACACACACACACAAAACAGATTGAAAACAAAACTATCAGTACTCATTTGAGTTAAATTTCATAATTGTATCACGATATCGTTTCTGGGTGTGATGTAATTATGATCATTGGAACATACAGTTATCAACACTTATAGTGCAGTAATGGTTATTTATGCACCACGGGGGCTGAGAGAATCTTAATGATAAACTCAAGTGTAATTACCCCGAAATCATTAGGACCAGTTAACGCCAGTGGTACATACAAGATTTTATTCTTATGTAATTTTAATGAATCAGACTTATTTAATTACCTAGATGTTCGCTTGACTCGATTTGTTTTTCCATATCAATCTCCCATAATTCTCTTTTATACTTCCCTCTCATAACTCGTCTATGAAATGTAGCATCATTCAGCTGTTTCGATATTTCCCTCGTAACCGAAATCCTCTCGATCCATTTAAGTTATGCAGTGTTTATCCAGCTCCGTATCGAAGGCAATAAGAAGCAATAACGTATCAGTAAAAAATAAAATTTGTTCTTGTCCAGAGTCAAAACAAAGGACAAAGGCAAATTTGTTTAATGTATCAAGGGCATCTCTGGCCGAAAATCGCGATTGCGAGGGGGGGGGGTGAAGAAGAGGGAGGAGGAGTTCGTAGAAGAGATATCTTATTTACAAAAGACAATGTGTGTTTGATCGTGCTTAATGCGCTGCCGGTGTTCATTCGATTGCGTTAAAACTTTGTCAACTTATCACTTGCACTTCCGGGAACAATATAGAATATGCCTGCGCACATAGACGCATGTTGATGATGATTTTATGTAGACTCAAAGGCATTTTATGCCACGTTGCGCTCGTGAGTCTTTCGTCTATTTAAATGTTTGCAGAGCGTAGTATCAAACGTTTACAATCACGTGACCAGTAGCACGTGAAGTGTAGTATTTTGCAATCGCGAAATTTGCAGAATGTATTTATTTAAGCGTTTGACAGTTTTCACAGATAATCCAGACTGAAAATCTACGTGTAGCAGCGCCAATGGGAGATAAAACTAATTTTTTCGTAAGCTTTGTGCGTATATGAGAGTTGTGTATAACATAGAATCACATTTTCAAATTTTGTCACTTGAAGTTTTTCACTCAACCCTTAAGTTCATTATTGTTTTTGAATAAATAATTGCACCTTTTAAAAATTATCGTAAACGATTTGTCGAACAAAATAAGTTTTGTGAAAACCGATTATCAATAATTTTTTTAATATGAAAAATGAAATTTGAATTCACACTAAAAGACAATCATCGTGAGTTAGTTTTCTTTGGTTGCTTGTTTCCGAGCGCATCAATTGCTGAGATCATGTCCCGTAAGTGAAGTGCTTAACTTTTAGCTCAGGAGGTAGCGGTGATCTGAGTTTTCCCAACAAGGTATCTCCCAACTGTAGGGCTCTGCCTCAGCCGAAACAAGCTCTAAGCTCCTGACATGTTTGGTGGTGTACTGCAAGTAAGTGTAAGTTTGAGTGAGAGAAAAGGAGGAGGACAAGGAAGAAGAAAGAAAGATCACACGCTGTCCGATACATGTTTGTAGGATTTCACCTGGTGTTGATCCCAAAAGGGACGAATAACTACCCATCAGATCAGCCGGCCGCTACCATGATCCTTTAGACAGGGGATGAATACGACCTACATATCTAGCTAGTGTGGAAAATTCTGCCAAAATTGTATTATCGTAAGAATACCATAATATGATGGCATAAAAAAGCAAGAAGGCACAAAAAGCCTCGTCTATATCTACAATACTACATTCGTAAGCGCAGAGAAATTGATAGATAACTAAGCTGTCTGTGGCCAAGCTAGAGTGGTCAATGGTTTTGTTAAATACCCAAGGATCTCAGGAAAAATATGAAAACAATGAAGCAGTATTTTTTCTAAAAAAAGCAAATAATTAATTGTGTTATTCTGCGTATTCTCGTACTGCACCTACCGACTGAATGCCCAAAATTAGTTTGTCACTATTTAGGACACACGGGACGTAAAGCGACCGCGAGCACCCAAGAAGCGGCTGTTCACCATTAAATATTAGCTATTCATGTGTTGCGTCATGAAACAAGTTTTTTGATATTCTCGGTGTGTAAAAAAACGGTTGTACTGTGTATCCGAGTATACCACGCTGTTACTGATGTATGAGTCAACACTCTTTGTAAAATATTTGATAGGAGTGTGTATGAAGTCATGTTATACAGAATGGCGCACGAAATGTGTCACCATTTGTTTTTTCATATTTTGAGCAGCCGTGGAGATTGGAGAAACAAATGAGTTACGAAATAACGTGTAATTCACGAAACCGTCACTAGCAAACTAGTTTATATAACAATGGCCGATAAAGGAAGCAGAAAGAATCGTGAATTACGTGTTATTTCGTAATTCAATTTCCCTAAGTTCTACTGTTACTGCTGTTGAGATGCTCAACGGGATATATAGTTTGACTCATAAGATATGCAAGAAACAAATAGTGACACATTTCGGGAGCCATATTGTAGAAAAGTAAATCCCGTAGCTAGGAGTATTTCTCGATAAGACATGAAAATCGCATATAAATGCTGTTATAGTCTAGACTCTTGCTAGAGATGGCAGTAGTCTCAGTGCTGGGTGGTAAAGGAGACAAACTGAAAACTTTCAATATCTCATACGTTAAATACTTGAAACAATGTAAATTAAAGATTTACAATGCGATTCTGAATTAAAATATTTAAGAACAAGAAGTTTACCACGCTCAATCAAAATATTTCCTATTAACTTTTTCCGAATATTGGCGCGCATAAGGTACTCAAAGGCTGATTCAGCAAAGTTCATACACTGGTTGGCGAATACTCCTTCTCAAGCACAAGATTGAGTGGCACACGGCTGAGAAGCTTCATAACTGACAATAATCTGGAATGCATTTGAAACTGACTAGTTCAATAATTTGATCACGTCACGTAAGAAACTTCAGAGAGAAAACACACACACTGTATGTGTATATATATACATTGTGTATATATAATCATTCCATAAGTAAGTGTCTCTATTTTTCTCTGCAAACCACGTGATTTAAACTCAAGTTGGAACATTCATTGGGATAAGGTGACAGCGACTCCTTTGCTCTTCACCAGTACGGCTCTAGTTGCCATGGTGCTATCATCTGAAAACATGTCCGTTTGTGAACTCAATTCTGTTATTCGCTTTTTCGCAACGAAAAATGAAACGGCTATCAATATCCATCACCAGGTATTGTGGGCTTACCGTGAAGGATGCATGAGCATCCAAATGGTTCGTCGGCGGCGTTTATTGTTCCTGGGAGAACAAAATATGCAGGATGACGAGCGGGGCGGTAGGCTCGTTACCGCCTCAGGCCATGCGGTCTCTGTTGCACTTCGGAATGTGGTGGACGAAGATTAACGCGTCAGCATTGATAATAATTCGATTGCAGCCTGGGTTCGAAGTTGGATGCTCCTCTATTGGGACGATCCTGTCAGATGCCTTGCAGTATCGAAACGTCTGTGCAATATTGGTACAGACAGCGACTCCTTTGCTCTTCACCAGTACGCAGTATCGAAACGTCTGTGCAATATTGGTACAGACAGCGACTCCTTTGCTCTTCACCAGTACGTCTCAAGTTGCCATGGTGCTATCACCTGAAAACATGTCCGTTTGTGAACTCAATTCTGTTATTCGCTTTTTCGCAACGACCCTCACTCTACGACGTTTCTCAACGACGTTTACTTAACGACCCTCACATGCAAACGTTCTGGACTTGTGTCTCGGAAAGTGATGTTCTTTCATGACAACGCGTGTCCCCACGCAGCTCGAAGGACCCAGGTTTTTCTGCTGAATTTCAAGTGAACCTGAATCCTCGTCTCATCCCATCCCTCCAAGCTATGTCTATAGTCTGCAAAGTTACAACCCAATAGAACCTTAATATTGGATTTTTCGACCAAACATTCGAGATCATGTGATTTACATGATTCCAACTTCTACTACAGCATAGAGGGTAAAGTAAAAACGTGATCTTCGAAAATCTGATGGTAGAAAATTGTTTTCAATCCGTGAGCCAGTATGAAAAGAATATAATACTGACTGCGTTGTCGCGAGGCAAAATACTCTGTGGATCAGAGGACAGAGGCGAAATCGATATTTAGGAATGCTGCCACACAATGCAATCTACATCTAGGTAGATCTTCATTTATGATGGTTTCTTTTACGTTTTTTCTCACGCGCTGGGTAACTAAAGAGCAGTTGCGACATCTAATGACCGTGACGATGCTTCCAAATTGCACAGAAATCGGAAATACTTAACTATTACATTCGATTCTCGAACGTTTCGATTGGAACTTAGAAAGCTTTCCGGACTCGGCTATAAGAGTAGCTCTTGGGAATCTGCAGCTCTAATTTTTAAGATAGGTTGTATGGGTAACCTAGAATGACATCCAAAAAGTAGTAATATGCGAGGTTTACGATTAAAAATATTTAAATCAATTGTGAAGAATTACCTCGACAACAGCTCAATTCACGGTCTTCGGTATCTGGCTGAGAAAGATCGCATGGTATGGGAAAGGTAAGAAACCAAATATGCATTAGATTTTCAAAGGGTAAACCTCGATAATTTGCTCTTTAATGCGTAATGAATTATTATCAAATTCACGCCATTTCTTACCTTGTTAAGTAATTACGAACAAATGCTACTTGTATATTGTAACAGAGGAGAAGTTAACTAATTGATTGCGGGTAACTATTCATTACGGGAACGTTGTCAATTAAATTATTATTTTTCCGTTAGGTTGTTTTGGCTTACTGCAGTAATTGCGTCGTGTTATGGCACTCTTCTACTCACCAAATCATCGTACGATGCCTACAATGATCATCCGATCAGTTTCGCGACAGAAACAGACTATTTATATTGGAATACAAATTTTCCTGCAGTGTCTGTGTGCGAAAGGGATAACCCCAATATGATCGTTGTAGAAGAATACGTGAAAAAGTATGTTGTTAAGCACTGGGATTCATACGAACGTGCTTCTTCTTAAAACCGATTTTTATGTACAAATGTTTTGCAGAGTGTATCCTGACAAGATAGAAGACTACGACTTCCATGGTTTGGTTTACAGCATTGTCTATTCCACAGGCAACTGCGAAGAATGCAAAGTATACTGTCGTGAACAACCAGATGCTTGCCGCCTGAACTTTAAGAAACTGATGTTTGACGTGAGCTGATTTGATCTCGTGTATTTCGAAAATGATCATTTTGTTTAAATTCTTTTTTTGCAAAAAGAAACGCTTTCGACAATTTTTCATACTCTTGAAGAATTTGTCTCTCTAGCCTTCTACACAAATTAATATAAGTAGAGTTTAAAATTTCACTTTCCCAAAGACAATGCAAATTTTGATTTGAAACACAATTTCATATTAAGGAAACTCCACCTGCTTAGCATTTTGCACCGTGGCTGATGTCTCCTCTTACGAAATTGTTACGTTGTGCGACAGTATCGGGTAGTTCAGTGTAAACTACTTTCAGAACTTGGTATTATTGTAACATTATTAAATCTTATCTCCTTATAACTGATGCTTGTAGTATTACTATCATATAGATAAGCGCCTTTTCTGAAACGTTTTGTCCTCTATTAATTCATTTAACTTATTGAGTATAATCATTATTAATGTATCAAATTATCTGATTTTTTTAAAAAGAGACACATTAATATACTTTTTTAGTAATTTATTTTATTTAACGTTACCTTTATTGCTGTCTTTTTAAAACAATATATCTAAAATAATTTCAAGACGACTATTAGTAACAAATTTTGTAACTTTTTAAATATAGTTTTTGAAAAAACTCAGTAGTGGTCGAAATGTTACATAAAATAAATTACTAATATATAGTATTAATGTGTCTGTTTTGTAAAAAATATTCAAATATTTATATTTTAAACATTTGTAACGTGGTTATAGACAACGACATATTCCTAAAATATTTTCATTCTTCTCTTTCATTAGCTTTACGTATGTATAAACAGATGGATGGATGGATGCACGTATGTATGCGTGTGAGCACGCATAACTCGAGCAGTTTTATTTAAGCGCGCTCCAAAGATCGGGAAGCTTTTGATAAGCTTATAATCTTTGAGCTTTTTCTCAATTTCCAACACATGTCAAGATGAAGACCAATTAGTAGCATTAGTATACATATACATGCAGAATTGTGCAATTAAAAAGGTACAGAATCGTAATTTGCCACTTTAGCCTAAAAGTGCGGGCGCTGGTACAATGAGTAAGATCGAATTGCTGGTTCACCTGTGCTCAGTATCTACCACACTTCCTCTGTTCTCTAAGTTTTACTTAGGCTCAAACGGTGGGGAAATAATAGCTATTTTTTACAAGAGAAGTGCCAAAACTAATACAATTCTTCAATTAAGGGGCATCTTAGAAGAACCAAACAAGTCCAAAATTCCATATTTTGCGATATTTCACCAAGTTATTTTCTACAACTGCCGCTCTCTTCTGGGACACATCCTATCAGCAGTGCCAAACGTATTGAAAGATATAAGGAGTGGAAACATAATGAATTAACTACCACGTACGCCTATGTCGATTTTTGTGTTTCCTGAAAATCTCGACTTTGGACTTGTTTGGATCTTGTAAGAAACTCTTCAATTGTACCTAACCTACGGTAGCGGTGAGAGTGGGATTATACAAGTTACATTGGTCCCGTTCACTTCATAAAAATCCCCAAGCTCACAGTATTGACGTGGGTGCAAGAGGGGAGAGGGGAGATCGATGCATAATTTACGATTAAAACTGGGTTAGGCTTGTGAGTAGAGAATATACAATATTTTACTTTTCCAGAGGCCACTACACTTGTATGCGCTATAGTTCACAAATTACTTTAATTAGTGGGATTTGTAAAACTTAAAATATAGTAGTACAAAAATTAATATATATCCTCCCAATTATTACAATGGCCGAATGCTGATATTTTACAAGACAACGATTATGAACAGTTTTGTTGCACTTCGTCTCCTTATTTTTATTAGTTTTTACTTCATAGTTTCACAAAATTTCATGTATTACGTAAAATATCAATATTTTATTGTCTTTTATGCCTTAGATTCGTTTGCCTTGTGAGCAACTTCTAAAAGACTGTAGATGGAACAAGGAAAGTTTTAACTGCTGCTCTAAATTTATTCCCATAGAAAGTGAGAGAGGCCTGTGTTTAGCTGCGAATACAATGTAAGTTTAAAGAGTGAAGCCAAGTTATTTAATAGTTTTATAAAAAGGAATATCTGATGTTTAAAATAATTTCAGACACACAGTGAATAGAGCACCTCTGATGATATCAAATAAAGATACTGGCCCTGGAGTACTGGAATTTAAAGTGACACGTTTTTCAGAGGTAATATATTTCAAAGTTTTTTAGCAATTAATGTTCATGGAACTGAATCTTAGTCTAATGAAATGCTATTATTGGAGAAGAGGCGGAGGAATACTCAAGTATTGAAAAAGATGCGAAAAGTCTGAATACAAGCATTTTTTTGTCATTTCAATGATATTTTGACTAGTGATGCTACTGAAGCTAACAAATTAGCTACTTGATGTAGGAATCATGGGACGTTGTTTAAAACGCTGTTGTCACAAATGAAATATATTAGAGGAAAGCAAAGTTCAACCCACTTCCAAAAAATCATAAGAGCATCATGAAAAATACCCGTTTCACGAACTATACGGAGAGACATGGAAGTGGGTAGTAACCACAGAAGGCTAAATGAAAAGGATTTCTAACATCCCTTAAAACACTAAGCAGGCTATCCCTGCAGCACTCACAACACAAGGAAAAAAGAAAAGAAAAAAAAATTCCCATAAGAACCGACAGCGGAAACGTTCAAATATGCCCGTAGCGCGCAGGTACGCAACGGGCACGCTTGGAAAGCGCTACAAAGCCAAGGCATTGGAACGTAACAAGTTTTATTACGAAAACAGTTTCTGAGGGTCAAATTAATTTGAATTTGTCGGGGGCTTTGGGAGGAAATTTATCAATTATATATAATCTGCCCTCTTGTTATATATAACAAGTCTTCAGTAATAACGTCTTTGAACTGGGGTTTGATTTTTGTAATAAGGGTGAATGAACTCGATGCCATAGCTTTTGCTTTCTCCTTCCCTAAATGGTCAGAACAAGAAAGGGTAACAAGTTTTAAAATTTTCTATAGCCTTATTCTTCATGCAGCAGTGTCCAAGTTTATAGTAGGGATATTTCTTAAAATATGAGATTGGAGATTTTGCTCATCGACAAATGCGAGTATGCAAGAAATATTATATAGTTCATCTTCCATCCAAGTATTTCTTGGTACAAAATTAATTAGAATATAAAATATAACGTAATTGTGTAAGTAATTATTCTCGTAATTAAATAGTTTCTAAGTTAATTAGTATTATTTCCAATCATATTATTATTATTATTATTAAATAATGAATTATTGGCAATTATTCTAATAACTATAACTTTTCAAAAGATTCTTCTCCATGGCCTTCACGATGTTCCTTCTCATTCTATAAGACGTGAACAGGTAATGCAGTTGCCTCGTCTCTCAGAATGTAAACTTCTTTTCACTGTGAGTATTTAATATTTATCTTAATTCGAATACTTCCAATAACTGGAATTATTTGAAACAAATTTACGTTCTTTTAGGTGAAGGAAATAAAAAATGATGATTTACTGCAATACGAGGATTTGGATAGGAGAGATTGCCGTTTTCCTCTTGAAAATCCATTGAAATTCTTTCCTTACTACAGTTATTCCACATGTGTTACTGAATGTCGAGCTATGCATCAAAAATTGTTTTGCAATTGCACTCATCACATGATCCCAAATAGTAGGTACATACGTTATATTATATCTTTCTTCTCATTTTAAATACAAAATCCTATATTTATGCTCTATAAAATAAATTTAAATATGATTGTAGCAGAAGCGACATCATGCAATGCATCAGGATTAGCATGTGTCTATGCTCGTACAGGTACGTACAGTACAATTTTTTATAGTAATAATTGTCACAAGTTTGATGAAGAGAAACATTTAAAACATTATTCATGTCACAGACCTGTTAACATTTCGAACAAAAGGATACAAATTGAAGAAAGGCATTGAATGTGATTGTAACACATCATGTGTTGAACCAGAACTTAATGTTGTGTACAGTCATTGTGAGGATGTAGAAGAGTAAGTTTTGGTTTCAGAATGTCCGTAATATAATGAAGAAACTTTACAATAATTAGTATTTGCAATTCACATTTGAATAATGTTGATTCGCCTTTTGTTTCAGTATGGAAGGCGCAGGGGGTGACGTTACTATACAAATGGCGTCTTTACCAACGGAACGATTTAAAAGAAATCTAATAAAAAGTAAACTAGATTTAGTTGGTAAGATTTTACAATATTTTGGAAGATAACCATTAATTATTCAGCCCCTCTACTTGTATCGTTTAGTGGAACGCCCCGCTGAGGGAGATATCTAGAGGAAGAACTCCCCCAGAAGGCGACGTGAAGGTCGGCGCCGTACATCACCATATAGCGTGTGGTGTTGCAACACTGTCTCCTTTCGAGATTAAACACTCTGCACTAACAAGACTAATGACCACAGCATATGAATTGCCCGCAAACATCAATCAATGAATCAATGAATCAATCAATGCAGTCCCTCTAATGAAAAAAAAGATGTGACTGTAATAGATGTAAAGATAATTTGATTAAACCATTATCAATCTCAAACATATATTACCTAATTAATATGGTAAATCAAGTATACAAGAATCAGGGACCCATTTGTTCTCTTCAAGTTCTTTCATTATTACTTATTTCTTACGTGTGGTATACAATATTCGATTCCATATTAGTCATAAATAATAAACTTTCCCGTACACTTAAAATATTTTACATTTAAAATCCGTCCGTTGAAGTTTCGAAACAAAAGTTTAAGTAGGTACTTCTTCCTTCGAACAGTTTATTTAATTTTAAGTACCAATCCCTTTTATTTATTTTTTCATGTTTTCGAAATATATACTTACACAATGAAGCAGACTTAGTATAGAATTATTTTATTAATATGAATGATACACAACTCATTTTTCAATTTTGAAGTGAGGGGATACAATTTGTTTTAAATATTCAGAGGAACTTGCGGGCCGTCCCCTCCTCGCCGTACAGCTGTCTTCCCTCATACACAACACACACACACACACACACACACACACACACACACACACACATGCTCGCACACACAACCACAGATATTTTCCTCTGGTAGCCTAATGATGTATACATAGTATTAAAGGATATTAAGTTGCAGGAAAACTACGTGAAGAGGGATGGCACGAAGATCGGTCAAAGACAAATGAAGAGATTGGGCAAATACGACATAATAATCTAGATTACATATTTCCAATGCGCCTAGAAATTGAAAGAAAACTATGCAGCCTCTGGCCATACGCGAGGTGTCTATAGTTTGGTTAGATATCTAGAAACTCGAAAAAATACAAAAACAGTAAAACAATTTCGATTTTGCCTAAAAAAATGCGAATATTTGATAGTGTTATTCCGTCAATTCTCGTACTGCGCGGGCTGACTGTATTCTCATATTCTGTGTGTCACTGCTCTCTACACACTCAACATCACCCGGAGAGGTGGCTCAGGTCATCAGCTGATGTCACTGCAGTGCCTCTGACTGGGAGGTACTAGGTTTGAGTCTGGATGGTGGCAGGAGTTACGACACTAGCTTGATAGCTGGGTAGAATTCTGTCGCTGTCTGGAGGAGAATTCTTGCAGACGACTGCTCCGAACGGGAGTTTTTCGTGGTTTCCCCTATCAATACCGGGTAGATATCCAGAGCAATACCCTAGCGAACGGGCCACGGGCCGCGCGCGATCTTTCCTACATCATCTTTGCCCTATTCACTCATCTTACCACACATGTCAGGTGACCTGTCGGGAGCTTAC
The DNA here is from genome assembly GCA_038098605.1 of Gryllus longicercus. Lineage (NCBI taxonomy): Eukaryota > Metazoa > Arthropoda > Insecta > Orthoptera > Gryllidae > Gryllus > Gryllus longicercus. The sequence continues at coordinate 509,013 of JAZDUA010000149.1, forward strand.
GGCTTGTCCCGGCGGGGGCAGTGCCATGCTGGGAGGAGATACCTGATGTAGAAACGCTCGAGTGTAGGGCTTCAAAATTCACTTTCAGGGGTACAAAAAATGGGAGTCACTCGAAAAAAGGCGGATTACGTTGCGACTCTATTATATATACGAAGCTCACACAGGCTATCCTGCTTGGAATGAAATTAACCGTCGTCTAGGAAAACCTACATACTTCGGAAGAGCAGATCACGTTTACAAAATTAAGACAATAATATAGAAAACGGACGTTTGGAAATTTTCATTCACAAACCGAAATATTAGAGACTGGAATAGGTTGCCTGGACAGTCTTTGAACCCTTTCCTCAAAGCATAAGAAAATTTTAAAATAAATTAGTTTTCTGGCTATTTATATATATTTTAAGTTAATATATTATTGTTAAGTTTCTACTGTTATTTGTAGTAGTACTTCCTATTAAGTTTGTTTAATTGTTATTATTAGTAGCAGTTATTATTATTATTATTATTATTATTATTATTATTATTATTATTTTAGTGGAGTGTTGTGTTGTAAAGAGGAGAGAAAGGAATGCTGAAGAAATGCATCTCAGTTAAGTGTACTGTAGTGTAGTGCAATGAAGTGATGTGTAGTAAGACTTGCGCGGTGAAATTTTGTACTATTTATTATTGTTTTTTAAATAACTACTCTCTTATAATTTATTTTTAGTCAATTTAAATTTAGTTCACGTAAAGTTAAAATATTCTGCTACAAAATTGCGATACTTAATTGCAGAATTAATAATAAATCTGTTATAAAATCTATCTTAAAACTTTGAAAACTAGATGCAATTTCTTCAAGATACAAATTTAATGTCTCTTTTTTCAAGTGTTTTAATGCAATTCATTCAAATCTCTTTTTTTCAGTGTCAGTTGGAGGTACAGTTGGTTTATTTCTAGGAGCAAGTTTATTGAGTGGAGTTGAAATCATAATCTATTTTTGTATCCGTCCGTTTTTTAGCAAATACTAAGTACTATCCAAGCAATTACTTCAAAAAATTAGTGATTCTATAATATAAACTTTCTCGCAAAATATGTATATTTTATATTCTTGATGTTAAAACATACACAAAGCACAATTTTGCAAGGTAAATATGTAAGGAATGATTTTTAATTCTAAATAATGTAAATAAATGAAGGTAAATGAGAATACTGTATTTTGCTTCAAATAGAAATGTATATTTTTATTTTTATTGAAAATATTTTCTCATGTTCATACTTTTAAGAGAAAATGTAATTTATGAATTCAGACATTCACATTTAATTTGAAGGGATTGAGGAAATAAGATAAGCAACACCATTCATTGGAAGTAACCCCTATTTTTAAATGTTAATATATCTATTTCGGTCAAAGAATGGCTGGTCACCGTACATCCCCAAGCCTTTCATATCTTTCAGAAAGGGTTAAAACACAGTTTAAAATTTAAAAACTAGAACATAAATGAAAACCGCTGGTGCTACAACGGCACATACGTGTTGATGTATTAAGATGGCGCGATTCAGCAATTAATTTCTGTGCCAGCAGAGCCCCTGGGAGCGACTCTTGGCAACTCTTACAGAAAACGTATAGACAGTGTAAACATGACCTTTGGCATTTATACTTCGGGATCGTGACGTTTTTGTAGAGTTACTGTATGTGAATCGTTTTATGAATACTGTACCGTGTAAAAATACTTTATCAGAAGGTAGTGTGGGCCCATGATGCAGTAAAGTAAGCTGATAATTCATCTTCCACCAGGTGGGTAGTGTTGTTCAAATACCAATCAACGCATGTGAAATTTTTGATGAGACAAAAAAAAGGTTTTTCTCCCTCGGAGTTTCCTCATTTCCTCTACTTCTCCTCATTCCACCATTGCTTCGTCATCATTTAAATCATTTCGACCCCCAAATCGTCACCCATCACCTAACCATCACCATCACCACCCATCACCTAACCACCGATGGTTTTCGAAGTATTGAACCACACTCGGCCAGAAACTCTACTTCTTTTGTCCATGCCCTAGGCCGAAAACAGTCTGTGAACGAGAAATTGTCCGTAAAACTTTAAATGTGAGTGAAGAAAGATATTATTTATTACATATTTCAAATCGTAATTTATTTTGATGTTCTTGACAGTGTAAGTACGGTTTTATTCTTTTCCAAAATAACGAAATGTTGTTCACGTATGAGAGTTTTCTTTCACTTATAAAAAATTACGAGTCAATGAATTTTGTTTATGCTTCGTTAATCAATCTCAGTAGAAGAAAAAGATGAGAGTGACTTTTGAGTATATGTAAGGTCTGAAAAGTTGGAAGACGGGTGTTTCAGCAATAACAGTTTATTGCAATTTGTCTGCATACTGACTCCGGCCGCGGAAGCCTACTCTCTCAATTTACAAACAAGAGCCGCGATCCAAATCATACAATAAACGATGCAAGCTATACCAGTTGCCAAAAAAGAAAGTACCAAGTCCTTAGCCGCCTTACTACCAGAAGACGTACCAGTTCGTAGCTTAATTCACAATAATCCAACAGAATAAACGGAGCATTGACGTCGTCAGCGCAACGGTAACTATCACAATCTCTGAAGCGCACTCGCTCTCAGTCAAAAAGCATTCTGCTCTTCCGGGACGCCGGGCCGCTCGTTATATATCCGTCGCCGCTGCCAGCCCATACTCGGTCTGATGGCTAGCTGCCTGTTGGAGCGGATTCTGCCTCGCTGCTCCGTAGACTCTAATATAGAGCACGCGCCGTCCCATGCGCGGGCACCAACTTTAAAGGCAGCAGAGCACCCAGCACGTAATGCACTATTTCACTTTCAATTAGATAATCTACCTCTCGTTTATATACTGGTGGTAATTGATAACATGAAATTGACATTAGTAGGATGTAAGAAAGTAATAACTTTATTCAAAATGTATCGATTGGACATAAATATATAACTCTTTGTACTTTCTGCATTTGTATTTAGGTATTATGTGTCTCGTAAAGAGCAACTGGTTTCGGCACCGTTAGATCCCGGGTTAGTCGGTCACCCAACCAGGAACACGTAATGTCTCGAATTCGCTTAACCTTCGTGACTTCACGTAGTTAACGAATTAGGCTAGCGACGCCCGTTTCATGGTCGTGGCCTTTCAGTGGAACCATCCCAGCATTCGCCTGGATGACCGAGGGAAACCACGAAAATCCCGGCCAGGGTGGTGGGCACGAGGATGGAACCCGGACCTCCCGAATGCGGAGTCAACGTGCTACGCCCTCTGCCGCTTCTCTGGTATCCCTTCGTATGACATGTTCTAAACTAGCAAATTTTTAAAATGTAAACGTTTTGTGGTCACTGATAACCTTGTTGTTTTAAAGTAAGCTAAAATAAATAAATGAAAAAAGTAGGCAATGAAAGGTAAAATTAATTTTATGCATTCCTTGCAATTATTCCCCTCTTCCTCAGGTCCTTACGTCACCTCGGGAAGAACCCATTCTCCCTCGTGAATTAAGTCTTATTTTACTCCCTTCTATCACTAGTGTTGTGCAAAGCAGATATTCATAGTACAGCACAAGATGCAATAGTTGAAAATTAAGAAAAAAAATGTTTTATGACTTTACTTTCGATGAGTAAATGTGCATTTAAGATTATGATACCTGATTGAAAGTTAGTTATTCAAAATAGCGTTCTCCATATTCTCACGGCAGGAAGCCGATTACTTCACGATCAGGGATAATAGCCAAAATGTACTGCTGATTTGCCTTTGCGAATAGTTTTTATGACACTGGAGAGAATTTTTCATAACAATTCTTCCCGAAAATGCACATTTCATCCGAATTCAAATTCAAGTTGGGTATGGGGGATATGAATATCAGAATTCCAGAAAAAGTGCACAGAATACACTTCTCCCCATATTACGACTCCCCATAAATAAGTGACTCACACAGGGGGATCACATGCTGCTTCATTCTCACCCAGAAGCCGGTAACACATATTCACATTGTTTATTCTCTTTTTTTATAGTGACGAAAGTCATCCACTATCTCGCTTACGTTAAATAACTAAAACTCACGCATAAAATTAATTTTAAATGAAGTCTTGATGAAAAATTCTGTAGAAGAAAACATCTACTTGACCGAACTACTTGACACTACCTACTTGACACATACTCACACACCTAGAAAAAATATTGGTTCCAAAACTTTTGATGCATACGGGTTTCAGTCTTTCGGGATTACAGTGTTAGTCTTTGTATTGTAATTAGAAAAATAATTAATATTCGTCTCTTATTTGTTAAAAATACTGTCAAATTCAAGAAATGTGTGGTGTAATGAAGGGAGGCAGTGACATAGAAAGTATCCCCTTCTTCCATGACACCTCTCATAGTTCCACGAATTAAGATGGTAAGATGTTTCAGCAACGTAAATTCGACGAACTCTTTGAAGGGCGGTGGCTACTTATATTGACCACTTCTTTCAAAATTTCAAAAGGACGATAATAATAAAAGTCATTTTCTAACTTACAACAATGGAGCTCATTGTGTTATGGCAGAAAGAAGCCATCATTTTAAAACATGAGAATGCTTATAGTTTTTCATTGCAACATATCGATTAATTCACTAATTAATGGAAAAGTAGACATTTTATCTTATTATTTACTGCTAATAAAATTCGTATTTAAACATGTACTGAAAGAACAAGTAATAAAAATTTTGAAATATACTTGATAGGCCTATCAGTGTAAATTTATCAAATGCGCATTTTCAGTTGCGTATGATAATACTGATTGGAGGGTTTCTCTTCAAAGTTCCATGTGCTGCCACAAACTTGAAAATTCACGACAAACGACTGAAATTCTTTTCCATTTATGAACAGCAATAGTCGTTTGGTTGCGAAGTGAATGATTTGAATTAAAAATGAAATTTACCTACGAGGGTGGTTGGATTCTTTCTTTAAAGTTTCAAAATTCAAGTTTGAAAGTATTTATTATTATCATATTTCTTACGCTACAAATTTTTATAACGTTCATTGGAATGATCGATTTTGGAATTTCAGCAGAAGTAAAGTTAAATTCAGATGAATCAATGGGAAAAAACCTCGCATTCTAATCGTTAACATTGGTGTTTCTTACTGTGACCTCCGTGTCAAAACCAAGGATTGCTGTAGTTATGCTTATAACCCTCACTGCCACCCTCTCAGCCTCTCAACCCAACACGTCTTGATGCTCCGAAGGCCACCTTCCCCAAAGGCGAGAGTTGCAAGGGCTGCTACGGGAAAAATTTTCCAATTAATTCAAAATCGCACATCAGAAAGTCCAATTTTATACTCAAATTACTATCAAAACTAACATCATTGTATTTTTCTTCATGATTCATAAGAAAAATAGTTCTATTTAAAAAATGGTAGATGATTAAATTTCTCAAAAACTAAAAATGTTATAGGCAATTTCTCTACGGCATGCTACCTGCCCCATGATACCGCATTGTTTAGCGAAAACTGCATTTTAATATCCTGAACAGTTCAGAAGTTATGGGGGTGGTACATAGTTGGTGAGACATCCTGTACCAGAATGTACCAGAATGTATTAAAGTACAAGAATACAGGAACCGATGGGCCTAAATAGAATGAGTAGTGACCGCATCCAAAAGCAAATATAACACTATCGCCCTCGTGGTATAAGAGATGTCGGTCGCCCGAGATTTTAAGATGGTATGCTGAAGACGGAACAGAAGGCTTTCCTAAACCCTGAAGAGATGAAGATTTTTTTGATGCTCTTTTCTAACTCTCAGACTTTTCTCATCGAACCTCGGTTTCGGTCACGTAGATAGGGCAATATCAATTTTGGAGAAAATCGTGTGAACGATTTAGGCACAAGTGTGACCACAGACACTCTGACAGATATTTTGCACACGTCGGTCGGAAGGACTGAAGGGGAATCAAGGACCAACAAAACTGACCTCTCAACATGTTACAGGAAGCAATTTACTACATATAGTGGAACAAGATTTATCCACTTTTTTAATATCGAAGTTGCACTAAACGAGTTTTTATAAAAAGAATCACAACTTTCCGCGGCAGTATTACAACTTTCTCTTTGCTTCCTAAGTACCTAGTATGGCGAGGGAGTAAATTTATCAACATTTAAGTTGAAGCCGCCCTTTAGCGACAGGTTAAACTAGTAATAATTTTTACAATTCTTAATTTTTACTTTTTTGTATCTAATCACAGTATAGAGAAAGTTACGTAATGGTATGGTGAAAATGATGTTTTCGGTAGAAAAAATCATATTGAATGTACTTCTTATAGGAAAAGTGAGTAATTCTTGTTCCTATATGTAGTAAATAACTTCCTTTAACTCACTCTACATCTCAATTATGAGAATAGCTTGCTTCCTTTTTTATGGCTTATCTGTATTAAAGTTGGGGAAAATAACAATATTAATTATGTATTATTATATTTTTAATATTCAGTGTTATATTAATTAATACTTCAATTAATTTAGACAATACTTGATATTATAATGATTAATATACTTTATATTTTATTTGAAAAAAGAAATTGCAACGTCGTTTCGTTCTCCAGTTCTTTATAAATTCTTTGGATTTTACTGAGAGACGGAGTTTCGAAAACAATTGAAATATATCATTTAAACACACCTTATGATTGAAAATACATTAACTATTCTAATTAGCTACGAAGTATTATATATTTTCATTTCTTATAATACTTCGATTTCTAAATTGAGCGTTTTTCTTGCATTTTCGAAGCGTTGACTCTCTCAGCCAATCAGGAGCTGCGATGGTTTCCGTTCTGCGACCAGCCCGTGCCGAGTCTGTCCAGCGTCGTTCAGTTGACGGGCGAGTCGCGAAAAGTAAACGTGTGCTTCGGGAACATTGTTCAGGTTGTGGGGGCGTTATTAGGGATAGTTCTCGAAATCGATGGTGAATGTGGTTAGCTTATGTTCAGTGCGATAAGTTTTTTTTGTGCGGCTAACTACAATGCGACGAACGAAATTCTGCGAACGAAAATTGCAAACGAAATTCTGTGTCTACGTTTCAAAATGTTAATTAGGCTGGAATGGTGCGTGAAAAGTGTAGAAGGGTGATGCAGGAATGTGACAAATTTTACAAGTTTGTCGGTGCAAATGAAGTCAAAAAACGCCGTTCTAAGTGTAGGTTTAGGTAATGGGGTGCCCTAGTGTTCAGTGCAGTGAAGTGAAAAGTAAGCTCTAAAGCATTTGGAGAAAATTGCTTGGTGTCAGTGTAATTGTGCGAAATTAATCTTGGTGATCAGAGTGAATTCTTAGTGAAAAGTGCTTGCAAGATATTCATGGTTGTTGGAGTGACTTGGTTTCCCTTCTTCTCGTCTGCTCTGCTGTGACCTTGGTCTTCACGACGCCGTTCTTCTCGACGTACCTCAATCCTTTTTTCCCGCCAGGGGGTAGGGAAATGCGCTTTAGAATCTAGGAAGCCTAGTAATTCTCGTTAGGTCAAATAGTCTTAAAGTAAACTTGCAAAATGCTTTTTCAGATTTTTATTCAAAAGTTTGCAAATTTTTAGTACAAACTTAATGAACGAATCTAATGCAAATCGATAGGTGCAACACTACTTGCAGGTTAAGATTTAGTGTAGTTGTAATGCAATTTAAACAAGCATTAGACTTTCATAGTTACAGAATTAATTTGATTGAAAATGCCTCGAAGCCTGGTTTGAAATATAGTAATAGTTAAGATAAACTACGTTAAAAGATGCAGAATACGTATTATACAGAAAATTTGAAAATGGAGAATTAGAGACCGTAGTTCATATAACTGATTGTATAACAAGATTCGTCTATAAACAAGTTTTAATTATGAAATATATTTGCGTCTTAAGAATTGTGGGATACATTTCTTAAAATCTGAGACTAAAATATGAATGTTTTAGTTAGTATAGGGTAGAATAGGCTCCCATCCACAGGATAGGGTAGTATAGCCCCCCTGGCAGAAGAGCATCGCTTCGTCCTGACGCCGATGGAGGCTGGATTCGGTGAGTGTTCTGGGCGGAGACTCTTCCCCGGCCTCGTCCTCCCCTCTCCCTTAACCCTTGCCCTTGGCAGCGGCCGCGGCAGCCCTGAGGGCGGCCAGGCCGTTCGCGTTCCTCCCTCCGGCTGCACGACGGATGACGCAGGTTGAGCCACACACACTGGGGCCTCGCCGGAGATGGTTTTCGAATCTACGAGAGAAATACGAAACAATTGGAATAGGGATTACAAGTGGTCTACGTCTAAACTAAATACCAATACCCAGTTTTGTTTCTACAGCTGCTTAACTGTATTCAGTATACATACAGACGAGACGAACCTAAGTAAACAATGGTACAGTAGAAACCCAATGCAATATGGTACAATAGAAATAATAATACAGTATCAGATACCACTCCGTGCTGGAGGTCCCTTCATTCCATTCAATGTAGGTTGGGAGGGTTAATTCTTCCTCGTGCAGTCATTGGCTCCGCTCAGATAATATTAAAAGGGTATTCGTCCGCTTTTAAGTTAATGTATTACCGGGCTACTGCAGTCTTGTTTGCTGGAAGAAACTTGAACTGAATCTATCAATTTAAACGTAAGATTCACGTTATTGTAGATTAGCTAGTAAAGTTGTTGGTAATTACTTAAATTAAAATTTGAATTAATATTAAACTTCCTACTCAATTGTTCAAGTTTATTTAATATAATTAATATGGCTTTATATTATTTACATTTTGAGATAAAGGATCGACTGAGATGCTAAAATTATTTATAGAATGTTACTTAAAACATAAAATCGGTCCCCAGTAATAGATTAGGATGGGCAAATATAGGACGACTGCAGGGCTCGGTTAGTTAGTAAGATCAGGGCGGTTTGTTTGACCATATTAGGTCCTGTGCTGGATCCTATTGCACTTGGCATGCATTCCGTCATAGAGATTTGGGGCAACTTTGACGGGGTGGGAAACTTTTTGACCTGCGAGATGCCATTGTGCCTCGCATTCTGCATCTATCTTAAAAGCAGATGACCTCCCTCTGGACAATAGTCTAGGTCGTCGTTCTAGAGCGGAGGTCATTCTGTGCAACTGGCGATTTAGGAGGGACACGCCCACGTGGCTCACAGGGCAGGGTGGGTAGGTTAAGTGCTAGAGGTGTTCCAATTCGCTTTTGCACGCTGTTACTTGAAGTAGCTGTGTTGCAATGCGACATTGCAATACGGAGTTAATCATAATACTTGATTGATGAATTGGAATACCCCTTTCTATCGGAAGGAAAACTGAATGTCCGCCCATCGTTCAGTCATCCTTCGGTGGAAAAATATTTAGTTGGCGGACAGCACACTTTGAACAGGGTGGTAATGTTATCGCAAACGTCTGCAAAGCTTCAGGTTAATGAAATATTTACATATAAAAACTAACATTTTCTTTACAGGAACTTAAGTCCACGCGAGGCGTGGCAATCATGTTTATCACTTAGGTGACAAAATATAAACTTTAAAGTCCATGTATGTTGTACGTGGCGTAATTCGTAGTTTAATGGAACAGCACTTTTCTACGAAAGGTTTAACTATCCGAGAAACATTCCACATAAATTAATGATCATTATGCAATTCTTGTTTACGTGTTAATTTTTAATTCTGCTTATTTTTCAGGACTTGATAACTTTTTTCTCTTTCAGACTTGTTTCGCAATTCACAAATATTTACTCAGTTAATACAATTTTTTTCAGCATTAGTGTAAATTAAATATAAGAAATATAAGCGTTTCCAATAAAACAAACCACCAGAGTCGGTCATTTTCTAACTCCTGCGCTGGCGAATAATTCATCAATACATGCTTCAGAGTTAAATTTTTAGCTCTGTAGATGTATTGATTTTTGTGAGCGGATATCTGCCTATATTCCTTGTTTCAGGTATTCATCCAACCATCTCGAAGTAAAGGCGTAAAATATCTTTAGACACTTCTGTTTGATCTATATTCAGATACGAAATAATGGTTGAAATGAAAATTATCCTCACTTAAAAATGGATGAGGAAATTTAAAGAAAGTCTAATGTATAGTAACGGGTAATAAGAGTAATGAAACAATGGTTTGCAATTTAGTAAGTGGTTGATTACACCTCTTTGCGTAAGTATAAGATACTTCTTTAAATATGTGCTTTACTGACAACTTTAACTCCGAAAGGATGGTAAATTCAATCAGAATTGATCATTTATTAAAAATCAAATGAAGAGAAGAGTTTGAGCATTAATTTTTTTTTTGATTACAGGTTCTGTGTTAAAATGACCGAAGGGACCAGCTGTGTTGCTCTAACAGACTTCTGTCTGCTTAATCTTTATCCACGCTTTCTCAACTTGTAATCTATATAGATCAGTTTAAAATTGAAAAAAGTAACGTTGCATTAACTTGTCCGATATTCAGATAACTTCTGATCAATTCTCTGGATAGCACGATGTTTACATTAAACAGGAAAAGAGAAATTTTAAAATGGGTAGTCTTAAGGACACATATTTTCTTATTGTCGGGGAAATTTAATCTTTTAATTGCACTATTTTTTGAAATGCAATGTAAAGAACGGCACTTCGTAGCAAACATTTTCGTAAAGAAAATAATTTTCGTTTTAAGACGTTTTGCATACCACAAAAGCAAGATTTCTAGTCGTCTCTTAAAATTGTTCGTTAAACCTCGTCATCCACTACAATGATTTTCTAAACTAATGGTGCTTGATAAAATTGTCTAAGAACGTTCACTTTGCTTGAACATTGGAATTGAGATTGCTTAGTACATTGATTAGTACATTTTAAATGCGTCCTTCATTCCTGGTTAACGTCGTGTTCTTTGATAAATATTAATGTTAATACTTAGGATTCCTTCTAGATGAACTATTACCCCTGCCTTCATGTCCCGTAAGATTGTAATTTACTTTACCAAATGTTTGGATGTATGAATTTATATTAAATGAAGTTCAAAATGCATTGAAGTATATTTTGACAGTTAAGACTCCAAATTCTTAGGTCTCTTTATTTTTCTGACAAACACATTCCGTTGTGATTTTCTCTAAGCTATTTTTTTCGGAGTATCTTAAGTTTTGTGAGTGATACAGTATAGATCCTTCTAAAATTTGCAGAGTTTGATCTATATTATTCTTCAAATATGCGCTTCAGGATACTTTCCAATCTTGTGGTACATCTTAGTGTTCAAAATTGTATGAAGTATAACAATAGGGTTTATATTTCATACAAGATTTTGAAGATTATGCTAATGCCTTAAAATTCTTAGTTTCTAAGAACAATTCGTCTTTTAATGGGAATTAGTTTATCTATTTTCTTCTTAATTCTACTCTCTTCTTAATATTGTAGTCATATCTTTGTGTATTACATTGATATGTGTAAAATCTTGCATATCATATGCCATTCTGTTTTTAAGGAATTTCTTCGTTTTCCTCTTCATGTGTTTTCTTTACTTCGGCGGATTTTTTTATATTCCAAGAGCTGTGAGAAACTCGTGGTTCGCCTCCTTCGATGTGGGCAAGGTTTGGTTAATCACAAAGGGACCTCCCCTTCCAGTTGTAGGGTGACTAAGTCCCTACTTTCACGATAGTATTCATCCTTGATCTATCTTCTATTCATCTAAAATATCCTTCCATCAATATACATTATCTTAATCTTAAAGTTCCAATGAATGGAGTCCATTAACAAATTCAATTTTCCTCGATGAATGAAATGTTTTTTCTCCCATCTAAAAAGGAGCAGCTAGTCGCTGAACTTGCTCTTCACCCTCCATCCCAACAAGGTTTCTCCCACCTGAAAGGGAGCAGCTGTCACCTGACCTTACCCTCCACCCTCCATCCCAACAAGGTTTCCCACCTGAAAGGGCGCACCTGGCCGCTGACCTTATCCTCCACCCTCCATCCCAACAGTTTCTCCCACCTGAAAAGGAGCAGCTGGCCGCTGACCTTACCCTCCATCCCAACAAGGTTTCTCCCACCTGAAAGGGAGCAGATGTCCGCTGACCTTACTCTCCACCCTCCATCCCAACAAGGTTTCTCGCACCTGAAAGGGAGCAGCTGTCCGCTGACCTTACCCTCCACCCTCCATCCCAACAAGGTTTCTCCCACCTGAAAGGGAGCAGCTGTCCGCTGACCTTACCCTCCACCCTCCATCCCAACAAGGTTTCTCCCACCTGAAAGGGAGCAGCTGTCCGCTGACCTACCCTCCACCCTCCATCCCAACAAGGTTTCTCCCACCTGAAAGGGAGCAGCTGTCCGCTGACCTTACCCTCCACCCTCCATCCCAACAAGGTTTCTCCCACCTGAAAGGGAGCAGCTGTCCGCTGACCTTACCCTCCACCCTCCATCCCAACAAGGTTTCTCGCACCTGAAAGGGAGCAGCTGTCCGCTGACCTTACCTTCCACCCTCCATCCCAACAAGGTTTCTCCCACCTGAAAGTTAGCAGCTAGCCGCTGACCATACCCTTCACACTTCACCCTCCATCCCAACAAGGTATTTTTATCATCACCAGACAACAGCTGTTGCCTAAAGTAACTTGAAGGCAGCTACTGATGCCAAGTTAAGATACTGATCTACCTAAGTTTTAAAATCTTTGTTTGTGACATATCTTAATTTAAAAATGTTTCCTCTTAAATTAGGAATTATAAAGTCAAAAATTAAAATACTTTAATAATTTTATTAAATGTGCACTTTTTCCTTCCGAAAAAGATGATTTGACGAGTCTTGTCTCCTGAACAGTTCATCAAAAAAGTTTTTCTTTAAGATTTGGTTTATACTTTAGTGCCTGAACCTAAATATGAATATTAATAAAGAACTTGTTTTTACTTCAGAAAACTTGAATTAGCATTTAAAACGACTACTGGTAACAATATCGAATAACAGAACAATTTATTGCTTATATATTCTATAACATCAGGTTTAGGCATAAAAATATTATATTCAATAACAAATGAATCAGGAAGGTATTTTCAAAATTATTTTTAAAGTCGGGCCAAACATAAGCAAAGACATCTTTAGGGAAAATCCAGATTTAAGGTTCATTGATTTAAATGTCTGAGGAAGGTAAGTTTCATCAACTTTTATATCCTAGTCATATTTTACCTTTATCAGACCTTTAATGTATATCAGCATGCTTTGACTATAAAGTGTGGTCTATTATTTTTTTAGGCATTTGATGTTTCCTTATGCCATAGTTGCGCCTCGCAACAGGTTTGTACCAGATTTGAAGCACTTCCCTCACATATTGGATGTAGTACATGTGCGCGCAATCGGAAAGTACAAATAAATAAAAACTATCAAAAGGTTTTAAGCTTTGATAAATATACATATAAATTCACAATGAAAAACAAATTAAAAATGTTTCAATGAAAAACGAAAATTTAGGGTAGACGAGTACCTTAAGAACTTTCCAGGTCAGTCGTATAGACAGAACTTCATACCGCAGACAACGCAATGAGTAGGTCAAGAAACTCTGAAAACCAACTACGTGAAAAGAGAGCCTCACCTCTTCTATACTAGCGCAGCTTCCGTAGCACGGACAGCTGAATCAAAATACTAATTTGCTACGGAGTAAAAAGTTGTATTCATTTTAAGCGAGACTTGCTTTGGAATAATGGACATTGTAGATTAATTTTCTGCCGATATATTTGCACATCATCAGAGTTTCAAAGATTCGTCTTTATATTACCATAACAAGTTCTTAAGGAGGCCCCAGCAATTTTAGAAATTATTATCGAAATTCAAATATAACTGTACAAGCTTAATAAAATTAAGCGTGCTAATTTCTAAAGCTGTTAAGGGAAACGGGATATTGAGGGGAGGTGGCTGGTTGAAGGTTAAGTAGATTTGTTGGCCTTTAGTGAACAGCGACAGTACATAGTATTTAAAGGGAAGGATGTTGAACCATCGGTAATTATTTTACTAAGGTACAGTTGCTCAGGTAGTAAAATTAACTGTTTTTTTTTTCGATGCGACTGTCAACTTAAATTCAAAAGATAAAAGAAATATTTATGGAGATCTCCACGAATTAGGGAACACACAAACAGATTAAGAGTGAAACAATAAGTAAAAACGGCGGTACCCACGATACTTGCTTTTTGTGCATAGAAAGTTTAAATTCTTTACTTGCTCTTAAAAATAATGTATCATTTACAGTTTCACTATTGATATTATTAATCTACCAGATTTCTTTAAGAGAATGTTGCAGAGCTTCATCGTGCAAGATTAATGGAATTCTAATGTCCTAATTTGCTGTTGGAAAGGGGATAATTCCCATTTTACTAGAAATTGATTGCAATTGCTAAATAAATAAAATTGGCTAATTCCATAAAAAGCATATGTGGGTTAAATTGCACTTTGTTACCATTTGTATTCGTTATTTATTACAATTATTTGTAATAAAAATCTAAATTAAAATCCACCTTGATTCTTGGAGATGCTATCTTCCTCAGTACTTCGAATTAATAAAGTCAATCAGCACTACATTCACTCCTGTGAAAATTAAACACCAAGGGTTTCAATTAGTAATATGATCAAAAAGGGTAAATTAAAAAAACTGACAATAACTTGTAAATGTGAGAAACTCGTGTATTAAAATTGGAAGATAATTTATTAAATTATTTTAAAACTAGTGGAGAAAACATTTATTACTCGTACAATCGCCAATAAAATAGGGGGCGAAACGTTTAAGGGCTATTAACTGAAACGTAAGTCACTGTCAGATCTAAACTAAAATAGGGCATCAAAAGGGAGTTAGTTCCAATTCAAGAATTTAAATATTGACTTTTTTCTAAAATGGAGAATGAGAAAATGAACGCAAAATGAATTCCCCACAGAGGTCAGTGAAGACTGATATTAAAGATCTATCTTGTTCTCATATGTAAACTCAAAATCTTAAGTTTCCGTTACAAAAACGAAATGGAATACAGGCTCTTAGACTGCTTTTGAACTTTCTCTTCCTTATTCATAAGTAAAAAAGTAATGAATTAGAGTTTTATAAACTCATTGGTTAGGCTGATTAAAACAAAATTATTTTACTTTAGTTATTAATCACATTAAATTTATTTTTATATGACCTGGTGATTAAAAGGTCCTTAGGTTATTAAAACCGAAATTGAATGAGGAACAGAATGTGCGGTGTCGTATAGTGATAGCAGTATAGTGTGGTGAAGTGCAGTGCGGTGAAGATACAAAATCGCTAGATTAGTTTTTATAGCAATCCGTGTGTGGATATAAATCTATATAATCTTTTAATAATAGGTATTATAAGAAATTAAGATAATATAAGGTTTTTAATAGTATAAGGTTGATTATATTAATATATTGTCTAATTATAAAGTATTGACATTTTTCTGCCAACAGGTTGCAAAAAACCTACTGAGAGATACCTATATTTTAATCTATCCCTTAGGTACGCTTAACGCTGAGAAGTTCTTTCGAATTCGAGAATTTAACTCCTTTTCTACGCAAACTGACTTGCTATTCATTACAGGATTTTTTGAAGCGGACATTTGGATCGAATAGAAGGCTCCAGGGGCAAGGGGGTGATATATTGTGGAACTTCACCCGTTAAAAATGAGCGTTAAAATTAAAATATTAAGTTTTCTGTCAGGAATGTTAACTTTTCGATTTCTTTACAGGAAACTATATTTCACATATAGTAACTGATTACACTCGATTTCTTAATCTCTACCAGACTGCATTGAATGAAATGAGCATGTGTAAAAAATACTAACCAAACTTTGAATGAATAACCAAACATGGCATGAAATGTGGCGAAAAATGTAGTTAGTTTACGGAATATTGTATTATAGTTTAATGGTGATGGTAGCTAAATGGGAAGTGGTAGATATGAAAGTTATTGAATGAAATGCTTATTTCTAGTAATGCTTAGTACCGAAGTTAAGCTACGGAAAAGAAAATGTCAAAACGTAAGTATTATTTTTTTGCTTAAGTGCAATTTTAATGTGCATAAATATACAGCACACACACAAACCACTATGCTAAATAAGAATTGTAATATTATCATGACCGTACCCGATGCCCAAATGAAAAGTTGTTAAATTGTGTTGCGTGAAGGCTTTCTTTCAGTAACAATGGTCCTATACAAAATTTTTTTCTGTACCAGTTCTAATTTCCAGAGCCACGTTGGTGGGAATAGAGCACGGCTACCAGACTCCACAAGGCGTCAGTGGCACAAGTCAATCTCGCTGGAGACACCGGTGGCGCCCTCACACGCAGCTCCAATGCGCCCTCTTTGCTTCGCGAGGGTGGAGACTGGCTCTGAAAAGAAAAAAAAGAAAGAAAAACACCTGCTGCCCGAAGAAACGTGAGGAATTAAGATGCAGAGCAGCGATCTTGAATTTAGTGGTGCATCATGGCTCATCCGAAGTCGTAGCAAAAGAAAAGTGGATTGTTTCACTAAGAGATCTGAAGGTCAGTACTCGGTTTCAAAATGGAAGAATTATAATGTATAAGACTTCTGTAGTCGTTATAATTCGCTGAAATTGGAAATGGTATAAAAATGTGAGAGATCACTTTCCGTCAATGAACATACGGCGGAGATCTCGTTAAAAAAAGTAAATTTTGCCATGGCGCTTGTGAGATTAAAACTAAACTCCTCGCAAACTTGTTAGATTAGTACACCAACGCAGGGTTCGATCTCCCCGTTAGCAATGACATAGGTTTGTATAGATTGCTCAATGAACAAAATATTCGTAATTCAATGGCCATGGCGATTGATGCCAGAGGTCTCACTCGTATGCATGCGCTAATTCAGCAAACGCTGAACAAATATTGTCGTTTCTCGCTGCTTCCCCAGAGTATTCTTACCATTCTTATCAAAGTGTGCCTGTCAAACACCAGTGATGGATGAGTTTCTACCATCAGGGAAGTGTCAAAATAACGCGAGGCGTTTTAAAGAGCTTTTTATATGTTAATTGTCAATGTTCATCCCCTAAATTTGAAACATTATTCTGAACTATATTTCATGTTATAACGTATTGTATTGTTTAATTTGCGATAAAATGTTTGCAGTGGAAGTCTTCTAAATAGGCAAACAGGTGGTCGCGGAAACAGGATGTTAAGTTTGCAACAAAATGGCTGAAACCGTAAATTAGACAAATGAAAAATGTGACAATGGCGGGACAATATTTGGGAAAGATAAGTTCAGGAGTGGACAATTTAAATATTGAATAAGTTTTCCAATTCCTTTGGCTTCGTTAAAGATACCAGTGGGATATCAAAAGCGTCTGCAGTGTTCAACCGGAATGTAATTAGTCATATGAACGAAGTCTAGAATATTTTCAGAATTTAAGAGTAACACAAAGTATTGAGATATTTAGTTTCATTGTAACATAAATGGTTGACGCAATTAAAAATGAATAATTTGGGCTTTCAATTTTTGTTTCAGAGAATGACCTGCAGCACACGCTTCAAATCAGGCCGAAGATTCTGTAGAAAAATAATTGTTAAAATAATTTCTTATTAATTATATTGTATAAAAGTATGTTGAAGGTTTCAGGATACCAAACTAATTTGGTAAATTTTAAAAACATTTTCAGTATATAAAATTATTTTAAGTTTTATATTTTTAATGAGAAGTCTTAATTTGCGATTGCAAATTTCTTAACGCTTCAACTTTTCAACTATACTAAAGTAATTTTATGTACCTGGTGCTCCAGGTTTAGGTTTTTGTAAATTTGATTGAATGGATTTACATATAAAAGGTCCAACTGTAGGAATACATTTTGTGAGCTTGCTGCCAAAATAACCTGAAAATATTTTTCATAGTATCTTAAGTAGAACTAATTTTTAATGTCTAAATTTTTTGTGAAAGATCTGATGAGTAAAACGTTCAGTTGTGAATTATTTCCTTGAATAATTTGGAGCAAATGTGACAGTTCTCTACAGCACCTTTCTACACCTATCCAAAACCAAATAAAATTTTAATTGACCTACTTTATGAATTTGTGACGTTTTTCTCTAACTTCAAACTATTGTATTGAAAACTACTACATTGAACTATCTTGTTTAAACTACTGTACAGAATTTGCATTGGGAACAAGGTAAATTGAATTTGGAATATAGTTTAACATTTCTTTCAGATCCAAAACGCCAAAAAACCAAAATTGTATCCAACTACGCCGTACACACTTTCCGGCATTTCCAGACCGCCAGCAGTGATAGTACCATTCTGTTAATGCACCCTCGAGTGCCCTGCGCTAGCGGAGGTGTGATTTTAAGGCTCAGCTGTGGCATTGAGGAATTAACTTCCTCTTGAAGGGATAGGAGGAGAAGAAATGTGCGATAGCGTTCTAAAACTAAGTAAGAAATAAACACTAACCTTTCAGACTAATATTCCTTTTATTATTACATTTATTACATATAAAAGACTTAATGTGTAGTGGAAGAGTGATTACTTAATGTCCTAAACAGATTTCTTCTCAGACATAATGGGTCAGAAAGATGTAATTCTTTCCAAATCAATATCTTTTCTTAATCATATTTTTTTCATCTGCAGTTCATTTTGATTTCCCTTACACCACGTGCCTAGGTGTACAAAATGTGCTCGCCATTTCTGCCAGGCTAGTGTAAATTTTACTTTTCTTTCCAACTTTTCTACGTGTTGTACTTTTTGCTTCGAGGTGCCAAACTCGCGACTTTTCTTACTTTGTTTCTTACGTTTGAATTTATAAATATCAAAAGTAGACATTTGCTGTTCTATTCGTCCTAATTCACATTTTTCTCGTGGAATTTAGCAGATTAGATGTTATACTGTTCTACATTGTAGCTCTCACGCGAAATGGACGTGGGTACGACATGACATGTGCTCGATATATTTAGTTAATATAAATGGTAATTAAAACTAATTTACGATATGATACATTGTGTAGTTTTGAACATTGGTAATTATTCTTTCTTAATTTTAACCTTCACATTTTGTAATACTGATAGCTAAAAACTAGTAAAACACATGAAAATTACTTCGTAATAAAATGTATTCGCTGAAATTTAAAACTGCATCGATTACAATGTTACATATGTATATTGATGTACACAAAATGAGTAAAAATTCAGTGTTCTTTCTTAACTCACATCTTAACTAAGGAGTGCAGTACTACAGTCCTCTTACTCTAATACAAATAATATTTTCGTAATACTAGATTGTTATATCAACTTAACACAACTAACCAGAGAAACTAAAATCCATTCTTAATGATCGACATCCGTTAAATGTTTAACAGTCCGCCGTCCGTTAAGAATAATAGAAACAATCGAGTTGCAGCTAGATATCGTGTATGAGTACACTCGTCGAAAGACTGTTACATATTTTTGTTTGGTTCGTATTAGAAGACGGTATTAGGAAAAACATTGAACGACATGGCCGATGACGAAAATTACAGACTCAATTTGTTACTTGGTGTTTATCGATCTAACGACGGTAATAACTGAAATATAAACCAAAAGTTTATTATATTAAATTGGGATGAGATGCTGGCTTAGTACACCGACTAGAACTCCCAAAATAGTTCTATTTAATCAAATACTATTGTAACAAACTGTTTATATGAAAAGAACATACACATTTTAATCTAATCAAACAAGTTCAATATAAGACATTTCTACTAATAAAATCTAAAATTAAGTTAACATTCTCAGCAACTTTATGGATAAAGCAATCAATTTCATATGAATGGGTGAAAACCAGAACGGTATATGTGACGTTTTATAAATTCTGAAAAATCTAAGTCAATATCACTCTTAGATCAAGGTCCTTTCTTTCACCATTAAAACCATAGCATTTAAATTGTCCATTAAAATCACAAAAATAAATTTCCACCGACATCCTATAATAAAAAATTTTTTCTCAGAATTTTTAAAATGTCACACATTTTTGGTTTTCACCCATTCATATTATACTTTGAATTTAGAATATTTGAAAATTAAGAATGCCAGTTTAATAGTTAAGATATTTGATCAAACTTAAGAATACGTTTATCAAGGAATTTATAACAATTCTAAGATATTAAGATTTTAGAGATTTTAAACCATCCTATTCGTACTGAACAAATTTTTTTTGTTGGAAGGTTGGGGAACCTTTCACTTCACTGCTAATAAAAAAACACTACAAAGTCAGATTATTTGAAACAGTTGCATTTGCGAGTAGGATGACTGTGATAATACTATTATACACACAGTTTTGACATGAAACAATGTTACTAAACGGTAAGAGGCAACATAAACCAAGTCAGCACTTCATTACAAAGAGGAAAAAATACCCCAAAGGTGGATAAAAAGTTAAGTAGGTTGTTTTTTTCAGTTTTCTCTCGAGAGAACACGCTAAGTAGTATTTTTGATTAATTATGAGACAATTTAGAGATACTAACTCTAAATTTATTAGAATATCTAAAAGGAATTATTGCAGCTTGCATGTTTGCTTCCTCACAGCAATCTGACATTGAAGCAAGTCGCCAAAAGTTCGGAGATTTTTTGGGATTGCGATCAATTTTTAGACTTACATTTCATTAGTTCTTGAGGTATTCACGACAATACAATTTCAGTAGTGCCAAGCGAAATATTAGTTGGCAACATGTGACCAGTAAAAATGGGAACTGTATGCGTTTACTTTTCTGATTAACCATACCAGACTCCTTTTCCTGAGTTTCCAGTTTCGTGCTTGATACTGGTGACTTAAGTAAATGCTCAGCCATTGTATTTATTTCAATCAAAACACCTTCTGTTTTGACCAAATCTCGCCCAATCGAAATATTTTAAAAATTAAATCAAAGTCACCCTAATTCCAATATATTAGACATATTAGGAAATGAGTTATAATGATGTGCAATTACCATAACCAACAAAGAGAAATTTCAGTAAAAGAATTTACTGCAATATGTTTCCGGATCATGAGGAGACTTTCCCATTTGAGTTTTCCCAAAAAAGTTATTTTAAAAATTAATTTTGACTTATTTGACTAAACATGAATACTGTGATTATAATTTTTAATATTTTTCAAAATAATTCTATTCACTGTAGGAGGAATAATCCCTTAAACACATCAAAAGATACTCGTTCTGTTGACTGAATAATCGTTGACATCAACCTTCAGTACAAATCTGTACCCAGACATATACTGTGTATGAAGAGTAATTGGTATTATAATCATTGTATTGATAAGCAGATTCCTGTTACAGAATCCGTATCACATACAGTAGAAAGAAGTGAATTGTACTAGATTTCACTTCAGGAAAATATATTAATTTCACTTGCAAGAAAAAAAAAATGCGTATGAATACAGATGTCTCAAAATAACTAGTACAAACTTTTAGAAGATGTAGAATGGGAGATATTGATAACTTTTTGCTAAATGTATGTAGTAAGAAATATAATACAACGAAGTTACACATCTGACAATTGGTCCTGATAGGCAACTCCTTATGTTCAGGGCTTTGTCAGGTTAATTTCTGCCACAGCCAAGGAGATTCCATGTTTCTGCCGAAGATCTTTCTTACTGGGGTGCCTAAAATCAGGGGAAAAGTCACATAATGTAAATTCATTTTATGAAATTTCCCACATGTTGATCCGCGAAAGTAAAAATTTTCCATTCCTCTACGTGCCATTTTCCTGAGACATTCTGTATAAAATCATTGCAAGTGAAATTATTGACGATAGTTTTGAGAGAAGTTTCACTCTTTTTGGGCTCCTTGAAGGAACGTTTCTTGCATTTAACGCCCAAAGAGCAAGACTGAGGTTGGACCTGCCACTACCGCAGGGTGGTCGTCTGAAAGGAAAATTTCCTTCAGGGGCACTTTTTTGAAGATGGAATTCGCTATGTTGACAAATTTATCAGCATGGGTGTTTTCGAGAGCCTCGCGCATATCAGGCCAAAGTGCCAACGCGTTGTTGTTCAGGAGATAGTTGAGCTTGGCACCTGCAAAACAAAGAGCGCAATATATTTTTAATATTGAAACATTATGAAACATGAAATAGTTTAATCTGTTGTATTGGGGCACCCACATAAAAAGTCGTGAAGAGATCAAATTTCACAGCAAGTGCAAGTTGTGCTATTGCTACTCACTTCAATTTTGAATTTATTTTTATCATGATAATATTTTCATCTGTTTCATTGTAATGACAATTTTGCTAGTGATTTACACACTACAAAAAAGTACATGTATATATACTCGTATCAGCTTTGAATAGAATACTAGCTCTTGTTCTCTTATAGTGCAGACTTAAACAAATTGTGGTGGTCAAAGTGATCGAAAAGACGGCCTCTTCCAAAAAGGCTGGCAACTGGCGAGGGGAGGTTCACCGACCTGCCGCCAGGAGCTCTAGCGGGCGCGGTGGAGCGAGGCAGAGGGGGCGCACCTCCCCTCAAAAAATCCTAAAGGAGTTGGATAATTTAAACAAATTTTTACTACTTTGGCATGTGATGCAATCCACATTGACTTGTTTTCAGTAAACTGAGTTCGCCGGCAACAAATTTTATTTCCAGCATCCAACTCATTTAGGATTTGAATTGAATTGATGCCTTATTTTACGTGGCGAGACTCAGGCCATGAGGCCTGCTCTTCGGTCTGACCATGCAAATTTCGCTCCTTTCACCAACTAGCAGAGAAAGGAGGCATTTCTTGGGCGAGAAACAGGCGATTTGAATTTAGCTCAGAGGCGTCATTTAGGCTTGATCTTTTACATGCAAGTAAATCTACTAACATGGGACAGCCGGCTTTACTTCCCCTCCGAAGGAAGGCGTACGAAGGATTTTTTCGCCCTTAAAAATCCACGGCTTCTATCGGGTTTGAACCCGCCAACTTGGGTATGGTACGCTAACCTTTACACCATCGCCGCGCGCCATAGGATATGCTGAGTGGAATTAAGAGTGAGATACGACCAATTGTGAAATGGATGTCGAAATGTTATTCATATCCTAGCCTTCGCAGTGCGTGACGGACGTAGGCTCTAAAATGGCCGAATTATCTGAAATGCTTACTTCGCTGCGGGTTCCTGTCCAGTGGTTCGAAGTGAATGTCCAAACCGCCCAGAGAGAGGATGGAGCCTCGTGAATAATTCACATCCAGATAGGAATCGCCGTCGCGTTCGACAATGCGCCCAGACACCACCAGAATGCCCGAGAGATCGTCTGAAAAAGTGAAGGAAGACATTTGATACAAAATACATGGGTCAGTCTACATGTTTACGCACCGGAACGCATTACACTAGACTTATGAGTCGTAACGATAGTTCCGTTATCTGACATCAGGTTATAATTGCGTACCAAATCTTCATATAATTACGAAACTTTCAAAATATTGTTAGATTACTAGTTAATATTATTTTTAATGTTATCAGCTTGTCCTCTGAATGTCGTTTTCACAATAATTCTGAACCTATTTGTAAAACAATATTCAGTGTACATCATATATCTTTGGAGCTCAGCAAGCGTCTCAAATCCAGAACTTTTTGAAAGATTTCAAGCCAAACTTCTAAGATAAACAAATACACCGCGGTACTTTAGAAATTATATTATGTATCAATATCAGAAATTTAATGCGCCAGGAAAGTCTCTTCGCACCGAGCCGAATCAGGGTCACCTATTAAAAATTGCGTTTATGTTGGTAGCAACCAGATCACTGGGAAACAGGCAGATCACTGGGTAACAAGTGATCACTGGGAAACAAGTGAAGAGAACAATTCCAGCGTCTGTTACGATTGTTGTATTTCCCGTGAGACTTTCCGGGCGCCCTGCTACCAACAGTAGTAGAAACCATGGGTAGCGGTGCTACTTTCTAGAATTTTTTGCAACTTTTGAAATCGATGAATAATTTAATGAAAACAATGGAGTATTGAGACATTTACTGTTTAAAATTACCTGTATTTCACGCAAAATTACACAAAACTGGTAATATTTTCGAAAACTGGAACTTGAGATTATTTCAATATGCCTTTAAAGAATATATTTTATTACAAAAAATCTGTATATTCAGTATTGTAGTTGTAGGAAGACGCCGACAAAGTTTTGAACTTCTTCAATTTTCGAAAATTCAGAGAGTTGAACGAAAATGAGACCTGTACCATTTTTAAACGTTCTTTGCTCCATGCGAGGATAACGTTTGGAGCCATTTTTGAGTTACCCCAAAAACAAAAATATGTTTCAAATTAGAAGAGACTTGATATTAGTAAAATCGATCGAGAAATATCGGTTTTTGAGAAAATTTGTCTGAAAGCTTTAGGCGCTAACGGCCCCACAAAAATGAATTCCCCTGTCAAAAGTCGCATATTTTTGTCGCAACATTGCAATACTTTCTCTTTACTACGTAATTATGCCGTTTGTCGAGAAAGTAAAAATTGGATGCTTCAGACTTCGGCAATGACTAGAATGACACCCAACTTCAGTATTGTAGTTGTAGTTGTAGGCAATGATTATTTTTTGTAAAAACCTTGATATAAAGAGACTAAATAGGTTTAAGCAACTAGTTTAGGTCATATATTTTAGTTACTTGTTAAACAGTGTCTTATCTGAATGACTTTATAGGTGTATGAGGTATTAAAATATACAATTTGCATAATGTTCTGTTTGTGAACAAACTGAAAATAAATACAAATTAAACAAATATATTTCTCTCTTGTGACTATAATTCTAGCGCTAAAGCGATAAAACATTAAAATGTAATTTTACCTACATTTCCACCTCGCTAAAATCACTTAATTATCTTTTTCATGATCACCTTTTTTGTTAACAATTTTTTAGACTATCATTTTGAATGCTGTTTGAATTCTTAGACGAGATGTTCGGTTTTACTTTGCAATCCGAATTGGGATTTTTCTCCATTTTAAGGAATTGTAAGATGTGTGCCGAAAGACGAAAATGTGAATATTATTTTTTCGTTTTCGCTCAAACTAGAATTATGTTGTTCAAGACGTAATCAATAGTTTTTTGCTTAACAATGTTTTTCAAAGGAATGACAATAATATTCTGATATCAGCCACATAGTATATTCCATTCAATGAATTTGGTTGATTTGGTGGTTAGTAATTCACTGTGTGTTCCATGTTGTTTTCGTTCCCAATTATAATGCGTTCCAAAGGATTAGTGCATACTTTCCTGACACTAATTTGGACTAGACTACCCTACAACAGGCTTACAGAATGTGAGTACTTACAGAACGTTATGTTCACTGTTCCATTTTGTCGGCGTACTGGTTCATGCAAGATCGTTCCTTCCACTTCTGATTCAGCACTCATAACGGAGATTGGTAGGGTTAAGTGCATGTCGATTACGCCATTATCGAGGTCTGAACTGAAAATAGAATTCAGAACATAATGTAAAAATAAATATTTGTGGGTTAAAAATTATAACTAATCTTAAAAAAACTAATTTTATGAGGTATATCAGAATATCATATCACTCGTGGGCTGCAACAGTGACACTATTAAAACAATACGAATTTTGAGTTAATGCACTCTCCAGAATTGCAGACTGATCTACCTTCCAGCACCACCAGCAGCATGTACTACGGTATTACTCGTACACCAATAAGTGGCAAAAGTGAGATGCAAGAACGATGCATTTCAATACAAGGTGACATATATATATATATATATATATATATATATATATATATATATATATATATATATATATATCAATAAAATGTGTCGATATATAAATCGTTTTGATGATGATAATAACTGCTGCCACATCGATGAAATAATGTGAGCTAAATGTGGCAGCAGTTATTATTATCATCATCATCAAATCGACGGCAAGCCACATTTGAACGCTAGTTCATATTCGCAGAAATTCTTTCGTGATAAATTCATAATTTCAATGTTGTTGAAGAAATATATAATTATTTTCATGTATTCTTTGAATATTTAAATAGATTAGGCTCTACATTTCCACAGGAATGAATATATTTAAGGAAATATAACTTTAAATCATAATATGAGACCTGGTAAAAATGTTATTTTGAAGATTTTGAGCGAATGCTGTATTGTTTAATTTTATGATGAAGGAAGAGAAACCTCTTAAAATCCAAGAGGAATCAAGAACATGCAACAAAGAACAATAAAATTAATGCCTGCCATAGTATATGCAACTTGTTTCCCGTAAACAATTATATAATTCACATGGCATTTGCTTTTTAAATTTGAAAAACCATTATTTGCACACACATTGTCATAGAATATTTCTTCCAGGTAAAACCTTCTCATTCAATTAAAGTGAGGAAATCTTAATTGTCGTCTACGTAATGAAATAACGATGTAAATGTTGAATTTTATAAACAAGCATTACAACTTTACTAAGAGTAAACTAATCATCGGATTAACTGATACTTACAATACAGAAAGGACTTTTGCGGCAGACAGACCATGGGAATACAGGTTGGACATTTTAAGCTGCAGGCTTAATCGTCCAGGACGACGATTAATTGTGATACTATCGTTAACAACAAGTGGCTCCAGAGGTGGAATGTCGAATTCGGGTGCACCTAACACATAAAAGGATTAAAATATGAATTGTTATAAAGAAAGGTACAGTGGAACATTAACATGTGATAATTTAAAGTATTTCTTGAAACCATAATGCATGTTCGTGTTATTAACGTTGTCATATAAATATATCAAGGCACAAGGCCTGTCAGCCAACGACGCGGCGTTACCCGGCCACCAAGAAATCATGAACTGGAGCCATGGAAGCTATGCTTACATCTAGATCCTTTGCTAAATGCCAATATATCTTATGTTTATGTCAAGGCCAAAGATATAAATTTGTTTCTAGATACTGGTATGTATATTTCAATATTTGGCATTGATTTCGAAAATTGGTTTCGATATATTGAAAAATACAGAAATTATTTAGAGATTTATAATAAATATAAAACAGAAATTATACAAGAGATTTTAAATAAAATTCATTGCAAATTAAGAACACTTATAATATACAATAAAATATCAATACATTCTTTATTTTAGTCTCTCCCGGTCTAAGCCGGTTTTAAAACTGGAATCTTCGTCAGACGCGTGGTATAGATAATATGAATTTAATAATCATTTAGAACACCTATGATAAAAAATAGGTATTGCTGGTTATTTTTTTCTTTTCGCCTTTACCGGTATTGGTCTCAATATATATTGTAATAGATATATCGGTGTTGTGAAAAACAGTGGTATCCCTTCTCTGGTGATAGTTCATTCATTTGTTTAAAATTACACATTTTACAAGATGATAATTACAAATAATAATCATTGTGGACGTAAACAGTTTATATCACAAAATTGTGAAAGCCATTAACCTCATGAAATGTCATATTTCGTACTCTAACACGAGGCTTATTTCATATCTCATCGTAACTACGTGATATCTTTTAAATAATATTAGATCATCGGAAGTAATGTTCTGTCAATTGATCAGCAAAGAAGGCGCAGGGCATCAACTGATGTCACCGCAGTCCCTCTGACCGGGAGGTACTAGGTTCGAGTCCCGTGGCAGGATTTTCAACACTAATTACATAGCTCGGTCGAATTCAATCGCTTTTTGGAGGCAAATTCTAGCGGTAGGCTGCTCTGATTAGTAGCTTTCGGTGGTTTCTCCGATCAACATCAGGCGAATGTCGGAACAGTACCCTAACAAACGGGCCACGGCGATCTTTCCCTCACCCCTTTCTTACACTTACAGATATAAGCATTTAAAAGAAGTTTACGATGGCCTTCATCATCGAATAAGCGATTTCTATTCTCGCCACTATCTTGGCCGATGTAATAGTCACCATAACTTATTGAATGATCCTTGTATATTGGCGATATTAACAATGAGTTTCATTTACATAAGAAATACAAATACTCACAGACAATCTCGGTTCTATCTTACCTGCAGCCAGCTGAGGAATCGCCACCTGGATCGCGTGCTGGAGACATACATCCAGGTTATGATCTCTCCGCCTGCAGCGCGGCCAGCTGTGCGCTGCAACACATTTAGTCTTCACAATCCGCGCCTAGGAGGGGGGGGGGGCTCATGGAGCTTAAATCCCCACCCCCTGAATCATATTCACTATTATACTTTTTTCTAATTTCCTAAAGTAATTCAATATCTTAATAATCTTATAAATATTTATTTAAATTTGCTTTTAAGTCGCAGCGGCATCTAGGTTATTAGCGACTAAATAAATACCATATTTTACATTTCACATTAAAAATATTAAGTTTTTACTATAATATGGTACTATGATAACAGAGACAAAACACTACATTAACTGTACTGTACAAAACTGTACATTAACATTAACATTAACAATGCATCAGTGAGAACGGAGTAAGATATTACATTATTCTAAAACCGTTAAATGTCCAAAACACCTATTTCGGTACAATATTTTATTACATTACTCTGGTATTTATCATCAGAATTAGAGTACTTTGGTATTTATTATCGCTTAGAATAGAATTAAAACTTCCTGTATCAAAAAATTGAGGACTGAATTGTATTGGAGTATTAATCAGCAAATAAAAATAAATTTTAAATTCACCCTAAATGAAGTTTTCTTCATAAGAAAACATAATGTCGAATATATACAGTCTCCTAGAAAAATCACGGTTGTGCATCTTCAGTTTCATCAAATATAAAATGACAAGTGATTGTGCAAATATTCCTTATCATTAGAAGGTAATTATATGAGCATATCATTTTACGAAACATAGTACGTAATCTTTTGTGTTTTTTCCTAAATTTATCAAGGAACAATATGATTAAGTGCTTCATATTATTTGCCGTGGTAAGTGTGTGAAATGTTTAACTCACTAAAATTATAATCAGCCATGTTTTTCTATTAGTTTAGAAATAACAGGATTATCCCTTTGAATTTCGGCGCCTGGGTCATAATATAATTTGGCAGCCCTTTTTCCAACAAAATTATCTCTATAAATTTAAGAAAGTCTTTTAAATGTCACGAGCTTAGATAATAAAATATGTACAATCCGTATAAGATTTATAAATACACTTATTGACAATTTTCAACATTTTAGTTGCATGAGCTCTTTCCACTAATTCTGAATATCTGCTGATTTTAAATCCGAATACATGCAAAAACACTAGATCTCGAAAAAAAACTCTTTAGATATGAAATCAGCAACAGCAGTTTAGGTAATACGGTCTGTTAAAAATGTAAAATTTTGTTGATAAGTGCAATATATAAAATTGAATAACTTCAAGGGTTACCTGTTGTTTTGCAATGCCATTTCTAACTTTTAATAATTTTAAATATCTAAAAATATTATATAACTTTCACCACCTCAATATATCCAAATAAATAATTGAATAAAAGTTCATAGTTAAATATATTATCTTTTAAAAATTTGGCGCCATCGGCGAAATATTCGCCACGTCCAAAAGCCATAATGTTTTAATTTTGACAATGCAGTTTATTTTTATATGTACAATCTGAGGTGCATATTTTACCTTGAGTCGTTGAAATTAGATTGTTGTTTAGACAGTTGTATTAGGTATTACATTTTACATTCACACTTTCTACATTTTCAACCAACAACTTTCAATTCATTACATACTTAACATAATTACATCTATGATTTTCACACCTTTACTTTTTCCATTAACTTTATTTCTCTCGTGTTATCATTCCAATCCATTTCTTTCTTTCCTAGATTTTCTTCACATCTCTCTTCTCTCGCTAGACACCGCATAGGCCGTGCTTCACTCTCTATATTTCTCTCTTTTATCCTGACCTCCCACTACGTGGAGGTCAAACATATATTTTGTCACTGTCTTCACAAGCTTTTACAGAAGTCTATCTGGTCTATCTATCCTCTTCTATCTAATTCTTCCACTAGCATACATCAGCATAAACTTGATATAAACATGACATCAGTATGATACCTCTGAAGCTGTCAGTTGCATTCTTTCCTCTTCATATGTAGTTGTTTTGTGTTACCACAAAATTTCTGTCTTTATCCTCTCTATTCCCAAATTTTAAAATTTTTGGTGTCGAGTTTCTTTTGTACGAGACGAACTTCATTCCAAAACATATTGAAAAATATACTTCATTTTTGTGTATTCGCAGCTTTCTTCATATGAGCTGCAATCAGCTGGCAATTGCTTGTTGTAGTGTGATCTGTATTTCAAGCAGTTAACAGCAGGAACCCATACTTTATTCTTTGGTAACGCCTGAAAGCCGAGAACAAAAAGTTTCCGTGACCTTTCATGTTCACGCACTTCACGTTGCTCTTGTTTCGCTCTCGACATATCGCGGCTTGTTCCGCGGCTCCTTTGTAGGTCAATGTCACCACGCCCGCAACATTTCTTGGGCGACGTGCTCTTGCATTCCCCTCCCCTTCTCTCTCTCTCGCTCTCTTACACACGTACTCACTTCCTTGCCTGAAGCAAGTGAGCAGTCTTGCACTCCCTTCCCCCTCTCTCTTACACATGTACTCACTTCCTTGCCTGAAGCAAGTGAGCAGTCTTGCACTTCCCCCACTCTCTCTCTCTCTCTCTCTCTCTCTCTCTTTTACACTCTCCCTCACATCCTTTTCTGAAGCAGATGCAGGAGCACAAAATGCAGTCGATTGTTTCAACACATCGACTGTCACGTGATTAAATAAGTGCATTCAACATCCTTTTTGTGTAGGACTGCCATAGTTTAAGTAGTTTATGTAGATCCTCCAAAAGTTAAAAGCTAGTGAAGAAAGTAACCAAAAGTAAACTCTCGCTATTTTTCGCTAAGATGAAATAATGAAGATGAACCGGAAATAGAACGTTGTTGAAGTCAAGCATCCTTTTAGATAAAAATAAATTAATATTCTTATTCTGCCATGTTCAGAACATCTACGACTCTTCGTTAATTATATGTTATTACTGTGATTTTTATTTTTTAATTCCAAACATACAGGTATGATTCCAGCGGAAATTCAGAAAAAAACCTGAAATATTTCAACGACATAATTTGCGCAATATTAGAAGCCCACAACTCGGCACCATTTCTTTGTTTTTCCTTTCATTATAATAAATTTAAATTTAAATACCCAATTCAGAGATAGGTATGCACAATTTACTGCAATACGACTGAAAGTATACGAATTTGATAAAAACAAAAATATTATTAAGTTGATCAACATAGAATGTAATTTTGGTAGTCTACTTTTTAACACACACACAAGGGATCGCACGGAATAACCGGATTGAGGTCTGCTGCTTCCGGTTGCAGAAACTTCGCCGATGCAATTGAAGTCGTTTCGGTAATTTATTAGTTTTTGGAGATGACGTTTTATTGAAAAGGGAGAAGCTGAATTCGGCAAATCGTCCAAACTCTCAGCCGTTCAGGCCAGAATGAAATAGAAATGAGTTGTTACTAGTAGATTGCGTGGGGGACACATGCACAAACACTCACAAACAAGCATACACACAACCACTAACAGATACAAGCATTGACAAACAAGCCCCATAAGCACATACAACCACTAACACTTATAGGCAATTACCAAGAAGCCCATTCAAGTACATTCACGAAAGCACGAACACATTTAAGCATTCACAACCCAGCACCATACAACTACTCATAAACAAATAAACACATTCACAAACACACAAATGCATACATAAGTACACATGCCCCCCCCTCACAAACTCAAGAGCTCGGTTGGTCTCCAGGAGAGAGGTCTTTGTCAAGTGCCAAAAGACCCATCTCTCCAATTGCCCGCCATACACACGTAGGTAGTCAGTACCGCATCGCATCGTTACAGGCGTGTCTGCTCCAAGTGTGTAGTAAACTCTTGGCCCAAGTAAATTTAATACCTCCAGCCTGGATGTTGAAATCATCAGTGATGAACACAATGTACGTAGAATTAGTACTTCTAATCTCAAGTCATGGGTTCAAACCCAGCCAGAATCGAAGAGCTTACCTCACAAAGGTTGCTAAGCAACGTGATTTATCATAACATTTTACTATTTATTGATTCTTCTCACCACCGTGCATCACTCTACCCAGTCGCTAAGTGTAATTCCTTGTGTAGTAGTTGCAGGGCGTGCCCAACAATTTCTTAGTTGCGCCAGAGAGCTCTTATGCTAGAAAGGGTTGAAGCAGCGCGTGACTCATTCCCCGAGTAGCTGCTCCAGTAAGTTTCTGCAACACCTGTACTTTTCTGTGGGGGTATTGTTACGATTATACGATGTGGTTGCAGTTACAATTATTTGAATTATTTGCCAATAGAATCGTTTGTTTTAAGAAAAGACGGGCACGATGCTTTGGAAAGGAACAAGGAAACACGAAAGGAAGAAGTTGAAAACTGAAGGAAAACAATATGTGACCAGGAAAAAATGTTCTTATGCAGAAACAATGTTATCTTCAGTAGCAGTATATCAGATAAATAGTTCGATGAAACATGGGATTTTGAAGACTTTTAAGAATTACAGATCTTACGGAAATTGCAAAATACTGATTCTTTGTGTCGTCAATGATAGAATATTTACCTGAAGAAAAGTACCGAGAATTGTATAAGAAATTGTCCTGATATTCATTAAAAACCCTATAATTCACGTAGGATACATCGGGTGAAATGGCTCAGGACATCTACTGTCACTACTTTGTCTCTGATAGAGGTCCTAGGGTTCGAGTCACATCTGTGGTGAATTTTCGATGTTAGCTTGATAGATAGCTCGAATTCAGTCGCTGTCCGGGGAGTAAACTAGTCAATAAGTGCTCAGATCGCTAGTTTTCCGTAGTTTCTTCTATCGGGTCCTATGGGAATGCTGGAGCAGTACTCGAACAAATGGATTCGGAACCGCGCGAGATATCTCCTTCCTCGTTCTCTCCTCCTTTTTCAATCCTCAAATGCAAACACACACACATACGCACACTCATATTTATTGTTACATGATCTATACAAAATAATCACTCACGTAGGAGAGAATAATTTTTCTCTTAAATCCATATTCTTATAAGAAAATGATTTACACATTCTCTGTAATATAATAGTGTTATCTTATAAATGTATCACAAAAAACATTTAATTCCATATACATACTTCACCGTGCCGGAACATGTTCCATAACACTTATAAAGTGGGTAAAAGTACGCTTGGGTAGTATAATTGCTTCACGTAATTGTTCTCGGTACAGGAAAAACAAGATATTCAATTCAGTTGCTTATTATTTACCATATAATAGCGACGTTAATAATTTCTTGAGAGGATAAATCATTTCTCGATGTGCTTGTTTCGTAATCATTGTACTCATATCTAGTTAACGACTAATATTTAAAGTAAACCAAATGGCTTAAAGCCTCGACCAGCTGTCGTTAAAATGCGTGTTTGTACTTTGTTGTTTTGTAATCTTTAAAAAGAAAGAGCACAATACAGTCAAAACAGAGCAGAAATATAGTTTGTCTGAGGATATTTGTAACAATTTATAGACTGCAGATAAGAAATACCATTAACACCACTATTTTTAAGTTACTTCTTCAAAAATATTATTTTCTGTAATCAAAGAATAAACAATAGTTAATGAGCTATTAACAAAATTTTGAACTGCAACTATTAATACATACGTTTCATTCATTTTGGAGAGACTGATTATAGAAGAATATTCTTCATTGAAAATCCAAAATTACGGGGCGTTTAATGAACACATATCACTGATTCTTCTACGTTATATCACTGGTTTTAAAATTTATGTTATTGCACTGGCTCGTAAATGGAAGCAATTAGACAGTGAATAATGCTCTTGAAGGCACTTTTCGCTTCATTTTTCATGTCCACTCATCAAATGTTTACGCTGGAAATCTACCATAATTTTCTTGAAGCCGTCGTTTTCCATTTCGAGCTACAATTCACCTTACACCCATCTTACACTGTCACTTGTTTATCACACACGAATCGAAACAATTCATTGACAAAAAAAAAAAAATTCATTTCCCATGCCGCACGTCTGTGGTCACTGAAAGAGCACGCCTTCCCGGGGGGACATGCATGATACTCACGCAGCTGGTTGGGTGCAGCGGCGGCGGCAGTGGTTGCTGCGACGAGCAGCAGAGCTCCAGCGACGGCCGAGCGGGCTCCCATGGCGGACGGAGGGGCGAGTGGTCCGCCCCTCGCTGCTGATCGCTCTTTTATAGGGCACACCTGCTCCGCTGACGCATGGAGCCGCGGGACGCCGGCGGCGGAGGAGGTGCACAGAGTGGACTGGTGAAGCGACGGGTGGGTGGATGAGAGAGGTCTGTGAGGGGTTGGGTCGGTTGGTGGGTACACGGTGGTGGACGAACCAAATGAAGATGGTGGGTGTGGGTAGGTGGGAGGGCTGGAAGCTGGCGCGCGGGTGAGCGGGTGGACAAGAGGGGGCGTGGCCAAGCGGGCGTGCGGGCTGCAAGGGAGTGTGGGCGAAGGAGTTGGTGCGCTGGGGGGTGGCAGGCAGGTGGGCAGGCAGGCCAGCGGAGCAGACAGGCAAGTGGGTGGGCAAGCAAGCAAGCAAGCGGGCGGGTAGGCAGGCAGGTGGGAGGGCGGGCAAGCTGGTGGGTGAGTGGGTGGGAGGGAGGTCGGGTGGGCGAAGGCTCGGATGGACGGGCGGGCGGGTGGTTAAGTGGACGGGTGGACGGATGGATGGGCGGGTAGACAGGCGGGCGGGCAGGCGGTAGGGCGGGCGGGGCGCGTAGTGGCCGGCTGACTGAAAGCGAAGGCGCGAGTCGGACACGCCCCGCCCCGCCCCGCCCCGCCCTGCCCCGCCCCGCTCCGCCTCGGCTCTCGTTGCGCCACCGGTGTGCCGAGCGGTCGTGCCTGCTGGACCCGCCCCACGCCGCAGCCGAGTGCCCGGGCGGCCGGCCGGCCGGCCGGCGCCGCGCCGCGCCGTGCAGCGGAGCGGAGCGGCCACGTGGCTGTACCGGTTCGCGCGTTGCTTTATGAGATCTGCGCGCTGCCTCTTGCCCTCGTGCGAATCAGCCTCGCGTGCTGCGTTGTGCGTAGAGTTTTTAGTCTGTTTTCCTCGTGGAATTTAAAACAAGGCGGAAAAGTATTTTTATTTGATGTAATATGTTTTGAAGGAGGCAGAGGGATGGAAAGACACAATTCTAGTGCTTAACTCTAAGAAAAAATTTTGCAGCTTTGGAACATTTTGTTTCTTTTTCAATAAACATTTATTTTTGTCTGCCTGTAATAAACATAAGATGTATTTAACAGCAATTCAGTAGTAATTTACAAAATAAATGAATATTTTAGTCATAATAATAATAATAATTATTATAATAATAATAATAATAATAATAATAATAATAATAATAATAATAAATATTACACACGTCAGCACTACAAAGATTTTTTAGAGCATTGCATACAGTTACAGTTCACTGCACTGCACTTCACTGACCTATCTTCCAACACCCTTCAATGCCATGTACAACACACAACTGATCTGCACGACACCACACAACTTACTTACGTTATAACTTACTTTGAGGTACATTCTAAAGTTTCGTACTTTATTGTTACTCAACTAATTCCAACATATTGCTATGACTGTGGTCAGCATGAAATAGGTTTAAAAATTAATATCCGCAATATTTTTTAGTTCTGTTGAATAAAAATTTCCTTGCATCTGTTCTCTGCTTTTTTTCTCCGAATTTTGTGATGATGATCTCCTCTACCGAAATACGTTGGTTTATTTAGAATATTATAAATTCCCTCTCAAGCAGGATGGCCTACGTACGATTTGCATAAAGCGCAAATGAGTTCTTAGAAAAATAATGGGACACGGCATTAGGATAAATGCCAACAATATTCTTCGATGTCAAGTACAAATGTAAGATATGAATGATATCATGAGGTTGGAAAATTTATAAAATGAAGTCGAGTAATCTGCTTATTGGAGTTTTTGTATTGCGTCCAAATTCTATCCTCGAAAATAATACAAATGTTTCAAATTAGAACCATACGTATTCAATCTATTTTTTTAACTACTCTAAAATATCTGATAATTATTTATTATAAAATAGCAAGTATCTCTCCATTTTATTCACATTCATACCTATTATTTGTGTATCAATCATTAGTTAAATTGATGTACACCACTTCACTTTTCTCCCGTATCCAACAACTTTTCTCCCGTATATACAAACAAATTATCCGTGACTTTTGGATCATCACCCTTTCGAGCAACTCCATCAGAATCCATCATACCTTTCTTGATTCAAAGTGTTATTTGAAAGCAACTACAAGAGAGTTGTGGTAGTCCGAGCATCGGTAATCCGAGTTTACGTGCAATTCGAGGTAGCCTGCTTTGAGACACATCAAGCAAAGAAACAGTTATAATCAAGAGCTGGACCTCTTGAGGGATTGGCAACATTCCGTCGAAGGTTCTTGCGCCGTGGTCGGAGCCAGTACGAATATCAATCTACGTGATACATTGTTGTGACCGTTTCGCGTTCGTTCATGTATATATATATATATATATATATATATATATATATATATATATATATATACACACGAACGACAATCAGTATTAAATTATAGTTTGTTTAGTGTACTCTGAATTTCACTCTAACTTTCATTTCTCAGAACGGTTTCTTGTTTCTTTCAAACATTTGTGGAAAAAGGGCACAAATATTGGCGAAATCCATACTAACGCGAGGGGGTATATATATATATATATATATATATATATATATATATATATATATATATAAAATCTGTAATTTTTATAGTATATGCACATGTCTTTGGCGTACATTGTAGTTGAAACTTCCTTTACGAATTTTGTAATTGTGTAATGCGAGTTTTTTGTGATCGTCTACTGCATTAGGCGTACGTGCCTTACGATCTCGTGGCAGCGGCAATGGGCCGTGCCGTGCCAGTTGTCCACCCCGGCGGCGAGCGCTGGCGTGCGGCGAGGCGGGCGGTTCCGCCTGACACTTTTTTTCCGCCGGCGCCCCCTGCTGGGCGGCGCTGACAGGTCGCTCCCAGGGCCACGGCCGAGCCTTTCCCCGCGGCAATCGACGCCGCCATCTCACTTCCTATTTATCTCGAGACAGACGGCTGTTACTAAGGCTTCTCGCCTCGCTCGCCTTCTGGCCCGGACACCACGTGGTCCAGGTTCATGCACTTCGCGTGGGTGGTGGATTTGATTACAACGGTTGATACTACGGTAATATGACTCATTGTACCCTTGGAACTGGCGGTGATTGACACAATCGACGTGAAAGCCTTTGTTGTAACTGGCATCAAATATGCCTGTCATTAAAACTAAGATATAGTTGATTAGCATATTAGCAGTAGGTCCATTACACGTTTTCTTTTAAGTTTTATAATAATGTTTGGGAGTAGTAATAAAGAAAAGCGTATTTCCCTCAATGTAATTGCTTAGATTTAAAATATTTTTGAGGCACCTAGGTGGAAATAAACAAAAATGAAATTTTATATGACAATGGCTGCTCCAATTCTCCTGTATGGAAATGAATCATGGATAATGAAAAAGAAAGATAAAAGCTAAATTCAAGCAGCAGAAATGAGTTTTTTTGCAGCAATGTTAAAGGCTACCTAAAACAAGAATATAAAAAATATATATAATCTATGTATAAAATATGTAATAAAACCGAATTTCCACCCTATAATAATTAATTTTGCAATATTTTACTGCCCCGCTGTAGGCCTGCCATTGTGGTAACTTTGAATTTCTCTATAATTAAATTCCCTCATTTAATTATTTTGCCCAGCTTTGGTCCTGCTATTGTAGTCACTCGTACTCTCCCTCATATAAAGTCTAATGGAGTGACTAGCTCCAGTTTTATTTAAGTTTTGTCCGTCAGCATACTTAAGTTTCCTCAGGTTATTCTCTTTTTACTCGCGTGCTAGAAAAAAACGCTCATACGAGTATTCGAATGAAAAAAAAATTGTTAGGAATTATTATTTACTATTCTTTCTCAAAAATTAAACAATTTGTAATTAATTACTGAATTGCCAGCGACATTAAGTATTAGCTGCCAAAATTAATTTAATTCAATTATTTCAATTGGGCTTAATGTTCAACAATATTTCATTGTATTTTTCTAATGATTACCCATTTGATGGCCATCGAATCTCTACAAAAAAACTAACAATTATTTTTCTATCTTAATATTACCTTTTAACTAAACATAACTTGGTCTTGCTACAATCTTTTGGTTAAAGTCACATATTGTCTAAACTTCCCTTTTGAAGAGTTTCCCAGCAATCTTGGTGTTGTAAATGAAAAAAGCGACTGTTCAATAATTCCATCTGGAGCTCTTGTCATTACCACACTGAAAGTAGCTTTTAAGTTTTCGCTACCATTCGTGACCTGAATATTCAACGAATATTACTATTTTCACACTAATAAATTATATTTCGTTTTCTTCCCTATTTTTTCATACTTGCGGGCCACATGTCCATTTTCTATCTAACACGAACTAATAATCAAATACTTTTACTCATCGCTCTGACAGCCATCGATCCTTCCTCGAAAACCGCCGGCATAGTTGTGTCTAAAATTGTTCGCTTTCACTTCCTGTCTTAATCAGTTCACTTTGATTGTTACTCTTGTTCATCGATGCGCTCTTGTCGCACCGCAGCCATGTATCAAGCGTCTTTTGTTTCCTATCAACAATGTCCTGTATTATTTACCTGCTCTATTTTCGAAAAAAATATTAAATGGTTGAAAATTTATTTAATTCAACTAATATTCGAATTGATGCGATGGAGAGACCATTTGGGGTGAATACCAGAATTCGAAAGATTAGAACGCGAATGGATGTAGGTATTGTAATGGCTTAAAGGCCCTCGGCCTAGCCACATAGGATCAAGTGAGCTAATTTGTTTGTAATAATTACCTATTAAATAAATAAATAAAATAGACAACCTACGAACATATTTGGATTTTCTAGCGCCTTACGTTCTCAATGACATATTTTAATTGCGTCATTGCGCAATTTCTTATATTTCCGGAAGAGCTAGTCTTGAATTACAGGGGAAGACGGAACAGGCACTAATGCCTAATCCTTGAATGAAAGAAGTAGACCTTGGTGGAGGAGTAGTTAACATTACTGGCCTCTCTGCCTTTAGAACGCGGGTTTGACTCCATATGATGTGCGTAGAATTGCATAAGGTGGAAAATCCACTCTTGCGGCCCTACTTGCGGCATGCAAAAGGCTAAACTGGTAGCAAAATTAAATCCTACGACAACTCCAGTCTAATCAGATTCCACATTCACATAGCGGGTTATGTGATGGAAATATACTATTACTCAAGTAATAGAAATATATTACTGAAACCGTCCCTTGAGGCGCCTGGAAGTTAATATGGAAGTGAAAAGTTATTGACAACATTGGAAGCCTCATAGGTGCCAATTAGAAATTTCCCAGTAATATCGCCCGTGAGGGGAGGGCGTGCCAAAGCGTAAACTTCCAGGAGCCTGAGAACAAACAATATTATTATTGGTTGAGAAATAAAGCATTGTATTATAGGACTATATTATATTTCCACAGAAAAACTACTGGAATAATTATAGTAACACATTCATTTCCAAGAATATTTACACTTTTTGAGTTTTAAAATAAAATAAAATTTTTATTAAACAGGGTAAATGCCTTGAATACACTAATGGAAATTTTGTCCCCAAATATCTGGTTCTCCAAAATTACTCGATATCGGAATATCTCATTAAAAATTTCTTATTCAAAATGTTTTTGGTCCATATAGCATTTTAAAATTTTGAACAGTTTAAAATTTTGAACATATATTTAGGTTGTGATGCTTAGAAATAAAAGACCCTAGAAGTGCACATTTCATTACTCGTACTTCATTAGTTGTCGTTAGCAATATACAAAATGTATTCGCAGTTAATTCTACTCAATCGTCTTAAAATGAATCATTTACGTATAAAACATATAAACATGTAATAGTCTTCTTCTCGATTTTTGAAGTCAATGATTTTTTTGGCATTGTTGTCATCCATTCACAGAATGCGACTTCATAATTTATTTCTGTATTCATCAACACGCGTATTTTCAACAACACTAGGAACATGCAGACCATCTCTGGTCATATCATTTGTCACGTAATATAATTTCGAAACTCAGCAATTCCTTTGAGGAGAAAGCACTTCGACAGCTTGTATTTTACTTTTGTCTTTTGCAGTTGAAGTCCATGTTTCGTTCCCGTACAACAATGTTGGCATTGCCTTGGTTTTCTAAAATTTAATCTGTGTGTCATTTCTGATTTCGTATTTTATTTAGTTAAATTCATAATTCACAGTTACTATTCAGTGCTCCAAACGTCGGTTTTGTCCTTTTTTGTTATTTAAGGTCGCATCAACTACTAGGTCATTAGCGACCACTATTGCCTGTAACGGTGTGGTAACTGTGAGGATGACACGATATGATGATGATAGGATTGTGAAAGGTCGAACACAATCCAACGAAGCCCGATGGGGGACTCGAAACCGCGATCCTTCGGTTCGAGATCGCTACGACACTACTGCCTTAGCGATCTCGGCCATCCCGACTGGCAGGTTTTGTCCTTTATTAAGTTAAGTATATAATTCACACTGTACGTCTTCAGTGCTCCAAACGTCGGTTCTGTCCTTTTTTTTTTGTTATTTAAGTTATGCTAGGTCATTAGCGACCACTATTTCGTGTAACGGTGTGGTAACTATGAGGATGCCACGATAGGGGTGTGAAAGGACAAACAGAAAACAACGAAGCCCGATGGGGGACTCGAACCCGCGATCCTTCGGTTCGAGATCGCTACGGCATCTCGGCCATCCGGACCGGCAGGTTTCGTCCTTTGTTAAGTTAAATATATAATTCACACTATACGTCTTCAGTGCCCCAAACGTCGGCGCGTCGTGTGGCTCGATGCTACGAGAGGGAACTTGACCTCGTTCACGAAGCTTCGGCGCAACGGAGAGGCAGCGCGCGACGAGGGAAGTGGAGAGAGTCAACACACCTCGCGACCGCACGCCGCGTCCTTCAACAGAAGCATGCATGACGTACTGCGACGAAAAAGTGGAGCATCGACTGTTTGAAACGGTAGATTCCCTTCTCTCGGGCTATTTTTTCTTTTTACGCGGAGTTTCAAGATCAGTACTGTGGAGAATGCTGACTAGGAAAGGCTGGCGGCTTAACAAATCGGAAACCGAGGATTGTCCGATACGAATAAAACGAATCGAGTTGAACACGTTGGAAATTGAATGAACTGGAACATTAAAAGTTTCAAATTATGTACTGTGATTAATAGCTTAGTAAATATAATCTGATCGAAGTTGATTTACGTATTCCTTTCAGTATTGTTTGGTAAAGGTTCTCGTATTATCAGGAAATTATTGATTTATTATATGATTTTTATTATGATTTTTGATTGATTTATTATGATTTATGATTTATTATTGACATTTTTAATTCGTTCCAGAGATTACCCAAAATAAAAATACATTTCTTAGTAAACTTATTCCTCAATAAGTTTATTTATATACTATACATTAAAGAATATCATCTAAGTTCACCACTTTTTGTTAAGTTTGGTAGATGTGTTTATGGTAAAAAGGTTTCATTTCTGCGTCGGGATTTGTTGAAAGTGATAAAAAATTGTGTATGCGACTAGCCGAGTTTCAGTCCAGAAAGAATTCATTAATGACAGACAAATACAGCTCTACAATCACAAATACAGCTCTACAGTTTTTAGGGTATGTTCAATGTCAATAGGTGTTCTTTTTTCTTCGTGATTTGTCGAAAGTGAAAGAAAATTGTCTGCTTTCTAGGTAGCACAGTTAGCACAGTTTCAACCCAGAAACAGTTCATTAACTGCAGACAAACAAAATACAAATCTTATATAATAACGTTCTGGTCTTTTTGTGTTTATTTTCAAGGATGTTCGTTACCCGAAGAAAAATCTGTCGCAAAAGCGATCGTTGTTCGATTAGTTCGAAGTGAATTGTTGTTTAGCTGATCACTCTCTGCTTACCGCAGATATTTTCAGAACTACATCGTAATTTGTAATTATATTCAACTCTTGGTATAGTAAACTAGGGCACAATGAACTTTGTGTTATTGTGAACTAAAACCTTATCCCGAGCATACGAAATTAGCGATAGAAGATTCTGGTATAGTGAATTCTCAGAATCGGTAATATTGTTCATACAACTTCCGGAGAAAAAATTTTCCTCGATATTGTGAATACATATTATACTATCGGTTGGTATGTAGAGCCTGCTGAGTTGTTTTTCTAACATTTACGGTAAATGATAGGAATTGATCGAGCCGAGCAGGTGAGGGAACTGATTCAGCTAGTAAATAGTTCTGTTCACCTTGAACATCTTATGGATGCGGACAGCAAGTTGAAAAATAGTAAATTCCGATCTGGCTAGAACATTTTTTAAAATAATTTATTTATCCTTGTTCGATATTTACATTATCTTTCAAGAGCTCGAAGTAATTACAATAAGCATTCGAGCTTACGAGGGAAAACTTTCAGGAGTAATCTCATAACTTATTACTGTAACATATAATAAGTTTGAATAATGGTTAGAAAAGTGTGAGTGTGACAAAATAATTTACCAGAACAGAAGAAAACGCATGTAATAGCCAAGCGAAAACAAAAATGAAGAAATAACTCTAACCGTGAAAGAGGCATTGAAGGGTGTGCAATAAGGTAGCGTGTAAACTGTATTGAATCAAATGAAAAGAAAGCGTGAGGTTATTGAAATTTGTAATTCGCAGTGACTGAATATTTTACTAAACGTTTGAAATAATAAAATCATAGTTAAAACTATTATATTTTGGGATTATCGAATAGTGAAACTCGAAGAGTAAAGAAAAATCTGAGTCGCTTCATTGTAATCTGAGTCGTCTTATAATGCAATTGTAATAAATAATTGGTATTGAATATACATTGAAACTTATAAACGTGTACCTGCAGAAGCTCTCTGGCATCGTCATAACAAAAAACGTGTGCTCACTAACAATTAATAATAACCATATTTGTGTTGATCAATTTTCAAACTTTCAGATTTCATTCCACAAAATAAGAATTTTAATCTAGATTTTGAAAAAATATTGCTTATTTTCTAAAGAGGGAAATTTTAACATTTTGCTTCAGTTCAAAATATTTTGCACGTATGTAATTACTTGAAGAAATGAATGCGTGTACTGTGTACGTACTGTGTCTGAGTGTTATGACAATACTATTAAAAATATCTCAATTCTAAGCTTTTTCTCGAGGAAATTTTAGAAAGTATTATATTTGATTCTTTAATTCGAATTCCTACAGAAAGAAAAGAAAAATAATGTTTATTTTAACAACAGAGTTATGTATAATGAATTAGTTAACATTTTTATAGTATAATTTTTTAAATGCCGTAATATGCTTGTAACAAATAATGTACTTCAACTTTTGGGTCAATGAAACCCATCTCGATCAGGTTTTTGTCCGGTTTCCCTTATACATTCAGCAAATGCTGAGATGGCCTCTTGTTTTGCTTCTCGACGTAAATGTAGCTTCGTTTTATTGAACTCTCCTTTTACTTGTGGTGGTAGGAGTAGAGGTAAGGGCAAGTTAATATTTTGTTAGTAATGTAGAAAAATCAAATCTGCAGATCGTTTACGATTGCAAATAAGTTTTGTATAACTCGGGAACGAAAATGACTCGTTTTTTCAAATGTTGCTAACCTCACGTTTAAAAAAATTATTTATTTATTTATTTATTTATTTATTTATTTATTTATTTATTTATTTATTTATTTATTTATTTATTTATTTATTTATTTATTTATTTATTTATTTATTTATTTATTTATTTATTTATTTATTTATTTATTTATTTATTTATTTATTTATTTATTTATTTATTTATTTATTTATTTATTTATTTATTTATTTATTTATTTATTTATTTATTTATTTATTTATTTAATCTTTTAACTATTTATAGTTAAAATGATGGGAAGGGATTCTGGAACTCTAGAAAACGTGCGCATATGATCTTCTCCTCCATATGTCACATACAGTTTTTTTTACTGTTTTTTGACTAAATAAATCTTAATCTAAAACAGAAAATGTCCAACTGGTGACGACTTTCCTAAACCGCTAACAACTTTATTGCTTCCTTCTACACTAGAATGTTTGAAAGCTTAATCAATTGCTTTGCCTTCTGATTTCAAGATATTGACTTGAGAAATACGCAGCACAAAAGCATAAAATTTGATTACGAGATGAAAAAGCGTATTTTACCGTAAGCTCTCTCATCTGTTGAAAGGTTTGGAACAGAAACACTGTAGTACATACGTACAAAGCGATTAAACTACTAGCTGATGCACCTCGTGATCAACATCATATTTGAGAGATTCAGATGATTGTGAATATTAAATAAATTATTTATTAGTCTCACGTTTTATTGTTCTTTGGATTATCCAAATAAGTCAAAATCCTGAGTAATGGAATCTAGATGACTGATCTGACATCACATTATATCCTTGTTACGATAGCATTGCCTGGATTTGATGTATTCGCTCATACAGGACCGTTTTTTTTTAAATTTAAGGTCGCATCAACTACTAGGTCATTACCGACCACTATTGCTTGTAACGGTATGGTAACTATGAGGATGACACGATATGATGATGATGATAGGGGTGTGAAAGGACAAAGACAATACAACTATACCAGAGGCGGGGTTCGAACCCGCGATCCTTCGGACCGAGATCGCTACGGCACTACTACCCACGGCAATCCGGACCGACATACCGGACCGTTGTTCCAGCGGGAAAAGGGATCCTTTGAGGTTGAAGTGCCACGTGGCAGTCAGCCTTCGCCCCAAACTTTTTAAGTAGTTCGCCTTGAGAATCGCTCTGTACCTTCTCCCA
Source organism: Gryllus longicercus (assembly GCA_038098605.1). Taxonomy (NCBI): domain Eukaryota; kingdom Metazoa; phylum Arthropoda; class Insecta; order Orthoptera; family Gryllidae; genus Gryllus; species Gryllus longicercus. The sequence continues at coordinate 553,885 of JAZDUA010000149.1, forward strand.
ACCGCATCTAATAGTCATGGTTACATCAAAAAGGTAATAGAATGAAAATTACTCCGCCCAGGATGCCAATTATTTACGAAGAAAATTCCTGTGTCAGGTGTTGTCGAGAAAACATATGGAGACTGAAAACTGATGATGCTGTTATCTCCATTCAGTTGCATTCAAAAATAATAGTCTTTTCAGGGCACGATTTTGAGCGATGTTATAAATTTCCTCCTTATAATTAGTGTGCTTGTTGCCCTTGAAACTTCAGCTCGCCAAATTTAATACGTGGCTATGTTGGGTGCAGGTCGAAGATATATGAAAGATAGTGTGGGGCGTTGTTTCAGCACAGAGGACAACTTGGAGAGAAAATAGACCCGGCGAGTGAAGTTACTCTCTCTCTTATTGGTCATCGTAAGCCTACTCACTTTAAAAACAACTTACTTTCCGAATACAGCCAGAAGCTATCGGCTTGTCTTAAGGAGTAGTTTTTAATTTGAGCCATTTTTTAGAAGATGCATACTCCACGCACGTGGTAATATATAATTTTGATGAGTGAAACATTTTGAATGCGCGGCTAACGAAATGACAAATGAGGCGTCAACTAAACGTTGCTATTTTTCTACTAGAAATTAAGAAACTGAGGAGAAATGATATTATGATTGATAATTCTTGAAAGGAAAAATAATGTCATTGTTAATTGGATTGTTGGTGATGTAGATACCTTTTTATATGATAAATGACTGAAGATATTGTCTGGTATCAATTTTAATCAACTTATGATCATTTCGATCGCGTTGCGATCATCATCAGAGCTAGCAGCTTCTGGGCCGAAAACAAAGTTCTGGCAGAACTTTGTTTTCGGCCCAGAAGCTGCTAGCTCTGATGATGATCGCAACGCGATCGAAATGATCATAAGTTGATTAAAATTGATACCAGACAATATCTTCAGTCATTTATCATTTATAATGTCATTGTTTTGCTGAAATACGAATCATGTTATTTGGGACATAATACATATTTATTTTGCTTATAATATTAAGTACCAATTGAGAATGTCATGTAGAGGAAAACGCAAGCAGGCTAAGAAGTTGGTTAAAGCGCCATTCTAGTATAGAAGGAAACAATAGAGTTGTAACCGGTTTGCGAAAGTCGTCACTATTGGGACATTTTTTACTTAGTATTAAAGGGTCAAATATAATCACCCTCTCAAATTTACTCTACAAAAAACTGAGGTCTGAGATCCTTTTAAATAGTATTGTAATAAATTTGAGACACAGTATACAACATGCGGATTCAAGCCTTAACGTAACTACATACGTGGAAAATCTGTTGAACTAGAACTGTAGCAAAATGTAGAAATTCCCCTCTTTAGAAGGCAATTTTTAGAACGGCTTGAAGTGGAGATGGAGCTTGAAACGTTTGCTTTTACTCTTGGCAGGACTTCGAGTCACGCGAATGCCGCGTCGCGGGGGCGTCAGCCTTTGGGAACCGCAGCGCGGGAGATTTCGCGTGTCTCCCACGAGTGCTCGTTTCTTGAGCGACTGCCCGGCCGCAATTGCCTCTCTGCCAACCTCCGCACGCGACCTTACTCGCTCAATTTTTCTCGTCGCAAATTACGTGGGGCGTAATTGAAACGATTTACTTTTTCATTCAGGGCCCTGGTCCAACGATGGCGGTCGACCGGAATTGAAATCCATCTAAAAAGGAGTATATTTACAAATTGAATTACAGTGCCCAGTAGAGTAAATGTTTTTTCAATAAGATATTCTGTTATTGACAAATGTTTCCTATGAACCTGTTCTTATTAGTTATTACGAATATTATTTTTATTAAATATATTTAAGTTAACAAATAAAAACGGCGCTTTTCCATAATATTTAACCAACATAAAGTTTTCACAACCTGAACGGGGATGAGCTAGACGTTTGTTATATGGGTGAGGAGTACTAGATGGCTGTTAAAGGTATTGGAAGGATAATAAGTCTGGATTAAAGAGAGATCGCAGAGAAACGCGGGGCTCGAGATATTCACAGATATTCGAATCCCCAGCCCTTAGTTCCAACGCCTAAATTGATTACAGCTGCAACCTGCGTTACATACGTAGATCATGTGATTTATTTATATTTTGTAACCATTGCATTTGCAATTCTCTTTATTTAAATAACCGTAATATATTTGTATTCACTGTATATGTCACACAATCAATGTTGTTACCTAAGCATTTCTATCTGACTAGTCATTATTGATGTTTCTCTTTCTTAGACCCTACAGATACTAGCGAGCAATGCCAAATTTACGTGAGTCGTTCGCTGCAGTAAGGGTTATCCAAAGCGTTAGCGAAAACAATGTGGCTAAAAGTTACCAAATTCTTTATTTTTGTTCAGTAACTTCCACTGCGCGACAGCAGCTAACTTTTTCCCAGGACATATAAATAGTGAATATCATTCAATAGAAAAAAAACATGGCAGATTTCTGTCTTCATGTGTGAACTCACCGGGAGAGATGACTCAGGGCATCAACTTATTTCATTGCAGTCCCTCTGACCGGAAGGTCCTAGGTTCGAGTCCCGACAGTGGCAGGATTTTGGACACCACATTGTCAGCTAGATCGAATGCAGTCGCTGTCTGGAGGAGAATTCTTATCTCCAGCTGCTCTGATCGGTAGTAGCGGTTTTTTCGATGAACACCAGGCGAATGCCGGAGCAGTAACCTAACAAACGGGCCATGGCTCACGCGCGATCTTTACTTCCTCTTCCGTGTTCTATACTCACCCCTCACACACACGTACACTTACGTGCACTACACTTACGATGCATGTCGGGAGACCGGTCGGAAGCTTAGAACGTGTTCCGGCTGGAGAGATGCCCTGATGGTTGGAGATACCTGGTTGGGGGAAACCCTGCTAGTAGACGGTAGGTCGACGCCGGATCTCGCCATCCAGCGAGGGAAGACCACCTTCACGTACTGAGAAAAACGTGCACTACACTAATGATCCTAGTAGTTGACCGGAATCACTAACAATCAATCAATCAATGGACCTGAGCCTGTTGAAAGGTCCTTGTTTTCGGTTCACGGGCACCGCTCTGTTTGGGACCGATGGGCTCGACAGGTTACGTCAAGCAACAATACTCTCATTCCGATAACAAATTCGTTTCTAAATAAAGTAAATTTGCTCACAAATACTAAATTCAATTTGGATATTAGAAAGAAATTTCTAAAACGCTATATCTGGAGTGTCCTACAATACCGATGTGAAGGAAGGACGCTTTAAAAAACGGACAGGAGTCGTTTAGAAGTTTGTGAAATGTGGTTGTGTCGAAAAATACTGAAGGTTTCCTGGACTGAAAAAATTCGAACAATGTAATTTTATAAAAAGTGAAGGAGAATAGATCCCTATTAAAAACCCGTTGGAACAGGGAAGACAAATTCTTTGGAGACATTTTTAGGCATAACGAATTCTTAAACACAATTTCGAAATGTACAATAGTTGGAAAAAGAGGAACACCTGGAATATAAATTTTGGATCAAATTCCAACCGAATTACAATTCAAAAACTATGCAGATATGAAAAGGACAGCGGAGTACATAAAGTCAAGGTGGCTGTGACAAGGCATTTTTTGGCCTTTAGGATGATGCAGATGATGGTGGTAATATCAGTAGGAACGGGAGAGGAAAAGTTAGATTCAGATCATAGAAAGCAACGATAGTTCGCTCCGAGCAGGTTTTGAGAGCACATCGGACTTCTTATCAAAGTTTGTAGTAAACTTCGACACGCAGCGAAACACTACTATTGTGAAATGTAATAGATCCAGTGATTTATAAACCAACAGTTAAAATTATCTTTAATAATTAATTGTGAATGCAATTCATCCCGTGTTACTTTCGACTGAAGCTTAGCAGACACCATTCTGCTTAAGTGTAGCATAATACATCGGGCACCATGGACACTTCGAACGACGCAATTACGGAGTTCAGCTAGAGAACCAGCCTCATCAACTCCACATGCTCAACCCACCCGTACAGTACGTAAACCATCAGAAAGTACAGAAATGCCTCTTCAAGAACACGCCGCTCGCGGAAACAAGGTCTGGACCAGGGCCCTGCAACCCTCAGTCAAAACGGGGGACAAAGCTCGAGGGTGCTACTATAGGAGGCGCTCGTGTCGCCGGGTACAGCTGCAGGTTAGACTCGCCAACTTTCCCACATAAAAATTGGCTAATGTGTGAGAAATACGAAAAGTGTCTTCAAAATGTTCAATTATTCGTAATCTATACTTATAAGAAACCTCTGAAGAAAGCGCCAACATAGACGTTATCTTTTGTAACATTATGGGCCTGTTTGTGCCCCGCCTGTGACCCGCGAACCCAACCAGCAGTCAGTACGTTTACAGTATCGTAGGCAGCAGTTCGTGTTTTAGTTCCTGTAAGAAGGTGATGCAACAGAGCGCGCCACCGTAATGGTTTCCGCCACGTTATAAGGTAGTTGTAGGGCCCTGGTCTGGACCCTTACAGCACACAAGGCTTCAAAAGCACGCCACAGCATCCAGCACACAAGGCTTCAAAAGCACGCCCCAGACTTCGTCGGCACATTCACCCGGACAGCCTAGTAAATACTAACTCCGGCCGCGGAAGCCTACGCTCACGCCCCAGACTTTCCTAGATAACACAAACTGAAGTAGTACGTGGAGGGCACAATGATACCAGATCTATTTCCTATACCAGCAGCCACCTTACCGAATTTTCTTCTCCGTGAAAAAGTCTTATCTAGTGGTGGTATATAATGGAATATTCTCGTACTAATTAGTTATCTAATTCCTTTAGTCTGGAACTTTCGGTTTAGACCCCAATTCTTCTCAGTTGCTGCCTAAAAGAAATATTACTTTCTCGCCACTGCTTACGCAGAATAGAAAAAAGTATTGTAGTTCTGCGGGGTAAAACTGCGAATTTTCGACAAATCTTTTGTAGTCGGGCCCTGGTAATGAAGTAGATAAATACTGACTATTCGTCTGCCATTAACGGAATCACATGCATATTGTAAGATTCCAGATATTCCTATGCGGTTTATACTCAATAAAACATATGTCTTCCTTTGTTGTGCCGCGATTGTTCTTCGAGTTTTACAATATTCACGTATTCGCAATATTCTTTAAAAAGGTCTTGTTCAATTGTTTGAAAAAGTTAGTACTTTTCGCGTACATTCTGTTTGAAACTAATGTATATATGGGTGTCTTAACGTACATAACGATAACAGTAACATTGCGAGAACTGATGTGTTGCTGTAGCACTAGTTTAGGTTCGTACTACGCATATTCTTCTGCATATACGTACGTATTCGATAAAGTAAAATTGTTATTCTGGAAGTCACATGTGGAATAGCAGTTTTGGCGTTCAGTCAACAAGAGACATTGTAAGATATTTAGGTATAATAATTTGTTGTGATATGTGCTGGTGACGATGTCCCTACATTCGAACGGATGGACACACTACGTTTTCAAAAATTTAAAATTACTTTGTTTTGAAACAAAGAACCTAATTCCCTTCAAGCATGTTCTGGCGGGTAAATGTATAAAAAACTATACGTACATAAAGATGTACTTATTTTATGTTTGCCCGTTAACGTTAATTTTGCATTTAGGTTGGCATATCCTTTGGCAATGTTCTATGTAGATTTGCAAGAAGTTACACAATGCAAATCAGAGCCAAGAAAAACGTCTTCTATTATGTATAGGTAACTGTTTACTGTGTCTAAGCACTGACATTTCAAGGCAATAAACGATAGAGAAGGGGAGGTTGAGGAAGAGGAATGGAACCAAATGAAGAGAGGTGAAAGAAAAGGTGAAGAGGTCAAGAAAATGGAAATTGGAAAAGGAAGAAAAAGAAGAATGAAGAGGGCGATGAAGATAAATCAGAGGAAAGGAAGAGATGTTTGGTAACAAATACGACGTTTCATGGGGAACTCATGCCAAAGGTGCCAATGGAGGCCGGCCAGGTGCAGAAGGTGAAGTAGAAAATCACCTGCTCAAGGTGCTTTACATCTCTTTTTCCAGTCACCTTCTCGAACTTACTTCGTGAGAAGAGAAATTTATGTAATAGTGCGCCGTAAAATGACGAATTTTCAGCAGAAAAACTCTTATTGCTGAACCCTGATAACGGATAATTAATAACAAAAGTTTAACAAATATATTATATTTGCAAAAAACAACTAACAAAACATAAATGGAACCTATAGTGATTATCCACTAAATAACAGAACATTATTAGAATAAATTGCTTTTCAATATGTTTTCGACTTATAGGGTATCAGATTATGAAAATTGTATGGTCCTATTCTTTTCCCTTGAGAGTCTATCAAATGGCATACATTTGGAGCAAAAACATCTTTTATGGTGCAGGATTCAACGTACAGAGAAAAAACTTTAAAAAATGTCCAACATCTTGGTTTCATACTCTTAATGCTCTGACCAATACTTGCTCACTTTTAAACTAGTGTATTTTACCCTCCGGATGCTTCTTTCACTGCTCGCCTCTTGCCGGATATTGTCCAAAATGATAGCACACCTTGTCGTTTCATCTACAATCAATTATGGCACAATGGGTGCTCATTTGCGAAACGAAATATATAGTAAATTGATTATTTTCTTAGAACGTGTAGTGCAGCCAGAATTCATGTTTTGGGGTCCTTGGTGCCGAAAAATCGATTGACGGCAAAATGTCTGTTTGTTAATTCAGCCATCGGTCTGTGAACAACCCTAGCGGCTAAAACGTAAGCAGGTTTTCACCAAATATGATATTTCCCAATCGATCTAATATTGCAGTCTCTTGAATTTCAAACCAATTTTTTTTTATTTTGCTTACTTCACATGAAGCGCCTGGGACATTTTCCAACTCCAGCTTTCCCAATTTCTCTAACAATTACGATTAAACGTTGTTCTCAAATAGCGTAAAGGACGTTTAAGAAAATGGTTTCAAATCTCGTGATTGTTGAAATCCCAGATTTTTGAAAATTACAAAAGTGCGCTTAAAAATCATGCTACTGCTACAATTTTGACAATAGATATTTGTTTTCTCAATTAAATCTGTTCTCTAAAGACATATCTTGAAATAAGATCATGTAAAATGTTTTTAAAATAGTAATAGTTTTCGTGTAATTTTGTGTGAAATATAGGCAATTTATTTTTTTGTATTACTATTGTTTGACTATTGGTCTGACTATTGTTTGTATAATATTATTGCAGTGTTTTATGGGAGGCATTGGTTCCTATTGATTAGTGATTTCATTTGATGCAGTTTGTTTTATTTTGAGATCTACTTTGTTGTTTTCAGTTCATTTTGGTGTCCTTGTGCAGCTCTAAATATTTAATGGGTTTATTTGGGAGGTACCTTAGAATGGGTTCATTACTTAAAGTTCACATGGTTAGTGGAGTGTATGGCCTTGATGAGAACATTTTTGAAGCAGTTTTATTTGTGTTTAATTTTACTTCTGAATTGGATGACCAGCTGTCTATTAGATTTAGATATAATGGCATGTTGTTTTCATTGCTAATTAGAGAGTGATTCTGTATAAAAATTAATTTTTCTTCTGCAAATTGTGCTATTTTTATAGGTAGATGTTTGGGGATGCCTGGAGATTAAATAATGAGATTAATTAAATAATAACCAGAGCTCAGATTCTGATGACATGCGATCTTTTCAGTGGTGCATATAGACATAGAGAAATATGTAAATCTTTTATACAGGAATAATTATCACGACATATAGGTATAGAAATGTATAGTTATTGGGTCATTCTTTGCCATTTTTCAATTTTTAAGTCGTTTTTGTCAGTTTTACTCATTTTGTTTCGTGTTTTTCTGTTGGTGAATATTTGATGAATTTGGAATTATACAGTAAAACAAAATTTTGTAAATATTCCACTCATTAGCATTCAACAAACTCATTCCGTACTAACCCAGTCCATACTTACCCACCACAAATAAAAACTTTAAATGGCTGTCCTGAAAAATGAGTAAAATGGACTTAGGACAGCTGGTTCTCAGCCATAGATCGAACTTTTGTGTCGACGAGCCGCCACTGACCCGTGCAGAGGAGCAACGTGCGTTACTCAGGCTCCCGGAACTGCACCGCCACCCTCGCCAGGTGCACGAGTAACGAGCCAGCGGCTCCAAGGCTCTCGAGACCCCAGACGCAGCTCCAGACGGGCAGCGGGCGGGAGTTGGGGAGCGAAGGTCGACACTGTGCGGCGGAAATCGTTTTTATTTCCAATAATTTAAGTATACATTTGAGATTTGCTTAGGGCGTAATTTAATGGTAACTTACACATGTGTTGTCATGATGATGTTTACACAGAATGGAATAATGAAACATGAAAATGGTAATGCAATTTCTTTAAATCAATAATTTGTGGATGAATAATGAGATCGACGTTTCTTTGGCAATTTTAGATGCCTGAACATGAGCATGAGATGACATTTTCATCCAAAATTGCTGTGAGAGGAGACATGTGCTACCGACGAATAAAATATTGTTAATATAATAATAAATGTTAAAATTTTTAAAATTAACTTCGGACTTTTTCAGTAAATCGTGTGTTTCTCATACAATTTTAGTTATCAAAATATATTCTCGACCAATTTCAAAATTTTCAGAGGCATTCTTTCCGTCGATACGCAAGATCCCCTCTCCATCTTGAAAATTTATTAACTTGTCTTTGTACGTATTTATAAACACATTGCTCACTGTATTGCATAATAGACTATTCAACACGAGGTTTGTGACCAGATCTTGGACAGGAGTCCGGACTCAAATATTGCAATTAACAACGAGCTTCACTTCTGCGGTTGAAAACGTCATGATCACCTTTAACAATTGTACTAAAAAATGACGAGCGAAATGAATGGCGGTCGAGGGCGAGGGGATGTGGAGGAGGGCGTTTTGCGGCATCCGGAGGTCCGCTACGGCTCGACGCGACGTGACGGGCGGGGCGAGGGCGGGGACCAGGGTGAAGACGGAGGCAAGGGCGAAGGCGGAGGCAGAGGAAGAGGCGGTGGCAAGGGCGGAGGCGGAGGCAGAGGCAGAGGCGGAGGAGGGGGTGGAGGTGGGGCGGGGAGGAAGCGGAGGCGGGGGCGGGGGCGGGGACAGAGGCGGTGGCGGAGGCGGGGGCGGAGGCGGTGGCGGAGGCGGTGTCAGGAGCGGGGACAGAGGCGGTGGCGGTGGCGGAGGCGGGGTCAGGGGCGGGGGCATAGGCGGAGGCGGAGACGGTGTTAGGGGCGAGGGCATAGACGGGGGTGGTGGCGGAGACGGTGTCGGGGGCGGGAGCAGAGGCGGTGTCGGTGTCGGTGTCAGGGACGAGGGCATAGGCGGTGGCGGTGGCGGTGGCGGTGGCGGTGTCGGAGGCGGAGGCGGAGGTGGAGGCGGAGGTGGAGGTGGAGGCGGAGGCGGAGGCGGAGGCGGAGGTGGAGGCGGAGGCGGAGGCGGAGGCGGAGGTGGAGGCGGAGGCGGAGGCGGAGGTGGAGGTGGAGGCGGAGGTGGAGGTGGAGGTGGAGGTGGAGGCGGAGGTGAGGCGGAGGTGGAGGCGGAGGTGGAGGTGGAGGTGGAGGTGGAGGCGGAGGCGGAGGTGGAGGCGGAGGCGGAGGCGGAGGTGGAGGCGGAGGTGGAGGCGGAGGCGGAGGTGGAGGCGGAGGTGGAGGCGGAGGTGGAGGCGGAGGTGGAGGCGGAGGTGAAGGCGGAGGTGGAGGCGGATGTGGAGGCGAGGGCGAGGGCGGGCGGGGCAGAGGCGGAGGCGGGGACGGTGGCGTGTGCGGGGCCAGGGGCGGGGCCGGGGGCGTGGTCGGCGGCGCAAGGGCGCGGGCGTGGGCGGTGGGCGGGTGGCCGTGGGCGTCCCGGCGAGCTGAAGGACGCGCCAGGTAAATCAGAGGTACAAATATTAGCGGGGCTGGCCCACGGAACGGACCGCCTGGCATTGCGTTCCTGCTGCACAAGCAGGCCTGACCGTTCAAGTATGCGAATGCATTCCCAGCACGAAGACTAATTGAAGCAGGTTCTCAGAACACGTAGGTCTGTATAGTTGAAATTTATGTATTGCGATCCCTTATATTATTTAATAAGAGAAGAAAATGAATTGTGAAATTATTATGTTATCTTTAGAGCGATTATAATTATTTGCAATAATCTTGGGCAAAAATTCCTCAAACTTAAATCTAATGCTCGGAGCTGCCTGTCTCCTGTGCTGCAAAGAAAACTGATTTATTAATTAGCTGCTGACTTATTATTTCCCAAGCTGGTCGTAAACGTAAATGAGTAAAATAATCTCATCTAATTAAATGTTTGATTTGAGGAATAAAAAATAATAAATGTTGCTAAATGTTTGTAATGTCCTTGACTTGCACGTGAGCCGGAAGTCAACGTCCACCAGAAAGGGAGTCTATTTGCGTTTGTTTGCCTTTACCAATGATCTCAAAATCATATACAACACGCTTCTACTGATAACTACAATTGACCAGATGCATGTAAAAAGATAGCACACAAATGAAAAAATCAATTAATGGTATTGACGGCATGTGTATTATAGTTACTCCGAAAAAATGTCGATTCGGATCTGAGAAAAACTTAATGGTTTTAGAAATACTTTCATGTGAATAACCAATTTTATCTTTTCAATAAACATAAATATTTGCACAACGTATTCCAGAGATATTGAAACTCTCTTGTAGTCTGTACAAGAGAAAGTAATTGATTACGATATCGTCGCAATTACATTTTAGGATATACTACGTTTTACAAGTAAATTGTCTATGAAATAACTACCGCACGTTCAATATTAATTGGACTTATTCAAGTTATTTATCTGTGGAAGAATGGTATACTTTTTGAAAAATTATCTAATGAAAAAGTTTAAAATACCCTTGTAAATACACATGGGAACTACCAAGACAATGTTCGAAACACGGAGATTTCATAGAAGGTACGAATATTGACTTATTTTGGCGACCGTCAGCACGCCTAAGTTTGTTATAAACAATGCGCAAAGAAGTTATTTTTATAATGAGGTTCATTGAAATGAAGTTGCTGTAAATTTTCCTAGCATGCGTCTTCAACTGTATAGCTTTCAGTGCACTGTGTTTATAAGTAAGGTTCAAAATCGATTAGGGCCAAAACAAACCGGTTGCGAAGCGACACGCCACTGTTTTCCCCCTCCAGGGTTTCGCGCACACGCATTCGGGATCAAACACGCTTTAAAGGAGTCGACGAAATTCTCGCCAAAGGCAAAAAGTACCGCATTTCTTAACTGCAGTTGATAGTTATTAAGTTATCGAAAATTAGATTTTGCGCAACTGAATGATGTCGTCGAGACTTTGTGGTTACAACGGGCTGCTCTCACTATAAGCGCATGGCGATTGTCAAGCTGTGGTGTCGACGAGACGTGAACTCCAGACCTAGGAAACCACGCATGCGATGTTTGCGTGTCTTCGAACTATTATTTAGAATCGCTTTCTAGGGCTTCAAAAGGTTTTCAGTATTGTGATGGGCAATCAACATTTGGATAGTACTGTCATTTGGATTCATTGGTCAAAGCGATTGTCTCATGATGCTTATATTATAATATTTTTTTTATCAAAACCATAAGTGATGTTAAATGAGATTCCTCCTTAATGATGTCGTTCATTATTTAATATCTGAAACTTTTACGTAAAGTATTGCGTTTTGGGTAATTAATATTGTTTTATTGTGTTCTGCAAGTGTTGGATTTAATGAGAGTTCATTAGTATTTTCTAATTCTTGTAATTACGACTATAGTCGATAAGAATATAGTAGTAATTTAAACAGAGCACGTATGCATAAATGACAACAAAATAGAAATGCGTGAATTTTTCTTATACAAGGGATAATGTGTATAATATCAAGAAGGAGGACATCAAAGTTTTTGATTTTCTTGAATTTAGTTTCGATCTAAACATATTTCTAGTAATGAGTTTATCATGAAAATTTCACACATATTTTCATAACAGGATTTACGATATCAGGTGTGATTATTCTATTGAGATTATGAATACTGGACTGACTTTAATTTATACCCATACAAGTAGAAAAAAAATCAGAACGTTGTACAAAATATTACATATTCATCCACAAATTTACAGAAACCATTCCGACGCAAGTTGTGTTATGCAGACGTCCTCTCTCTCCCTGTGGTACTCCTAACGTTCTGCTTCAATTTTGTTTAAATAATGATGTGTGGTATATTATATATCTGATTCTGGGAAAACACGGTCGAATCATTTCATCGTTGCACCTTAATGGGTTCGGATGCGGAGCGGTATCAGGCCCTGCACGCCCCTTGTAGGACGGAAAAAAACGTTTCTTTGCTCCTCCCACGATAAGCACAGGACAAGTCATTTCCATTGGGCTGCCTCTCTACCCTCCACCCTCATTACTGCTACACAAGAACAGGGAATGAGAAAGTTCGCCCAAACCGACTTCATTTTCGTGACATTGTAATTGCGATGCATGTTATTTATGCATTATTTGTTTCTAAAAGATCCTGAATTTTTATGCCATAAAAGTGTCCTAAATGCAAGATAAATTTTAATTTTTTTGAAATTTGAAGCTTTCTCATTTATTGTTTACATGAACTTCGAACCATTCTTTTGAATATAAATTAAAACAAACTATTAATAGTCTAAAATATTATCAGACTACAACATCAATTCCTAAGTAAATCAAAAATAAAACGATGTGATGCTACCCCTGTACCACAAATGTAATAATTTGCAAAGTTTGAAAACAACAAAATTATTAAACACTGAAAAAAATTAAAACTCCAAACTATTTTTAAAATATACTGAAAGAATGTATCTGAATAATTTGAAACTGTTGTACCGAATTCAGGGCACCTTTGTGACTACCACAATAATACTCAAAATATAATTGAATGGTACGTTAGCAAACTCGGTGTCTGTTACAAACCGATTGGAATTATATGATTTCTTATTGGGGAAAACATCTAAAAACCTTAATTCACAGTTGTCCATAAATACATTCCGTCTTACAACTTCAGTCTGATTAAAATAACTTTCGTATTAAAATTAATTCTGTCATTTATTATAAAAGACAAGGTAGTTTGATGGAAAGGGAAGCTCTATAAGTGTTTGTTACTAAATATTCCACAAATTAATATCCATTAAAATTACTTCTTCTTTGACTTGCATGCTTTTTAATTTTAAATTATATCACAAACAAATATTAGGCTACGTTTTTAAACATTTTTTCATCTTAACCATCAGCAATACATGGTTTTGTCCCTTAGCTAAGGGTGATTTGCTCTGACTTATGTACTAGTTTGAAAGGAAGAATGGAAGACTAACCTGCACGAAATTCGTTTCATGTTTCGAAGATAGCCATGCGACTATTGCCATTAGATACCGTATGGAAACGAAAGTGCTGTGGAGTTTCATGGGTGAAAGATTCCGATCGTTTACATGCACAGTTCAAAATATTGGGGTTGCGTGCAGATTTAGAACTCTGCGATGTCACGATGATAGCGATGTCGATTTCTAGAACTTGACGATTCATATGAACTGCATGAGAGAGACTATTTATTTTAAAATTGTGTTTTTTTATTAAAATACTGTCGTAAAATAATAAGAATATATCAGCGCATAAATTTACCAACACACTTTTATTTATAAATTCCATTTACTTCTTAACTCGAGAAATGAGTTACTACTTAATATAATTCAAATCATATTTAAACCACGGTCGAAATTGTACTTGAAAATAATAGAGCAATGATTCAAGCAAGTATAGCGGACAACAGAATGAGTAGTATACTATTATAGGCCAATATGTGTGTCATAGATTATAATCATAAGTATTTTGTAGATCATAGCAATAGTATTTTGTTTAAAATTGTGATTGATTTTGTTGGGAAATCTGCGTTGAGTATATTTCTTCCGGGTTTAAAATACTGTGTGAGAATGCTCTGATATGAAGTGTACCTCTGCATATGCAAGCATTGAAAACTAGCACAGAGATGGTGGATAGAAACTCGACTGACATTTATTGAATTTTTCGGATGTGGAAGTCAAAGACACGCAATAACATTTTTATCAAAGGTGTGTTTCATTTATTTTCTATCAGAAAATAAATCCCGAAACAAGTATCCATTAAAATTGAATCGAACACGAAGTTTCTTTGATTGCGTCAGAACGTGCATCAGCCAAACACCAGGATGAACTGTCTAACAATCGGGAGCAAATGTTAGTAAGTAAATTACATGAGATTTCCCTCTACATATTCAATGGCAAAGGTGATTGTCTTGGATCTCCTATATTCCCAAGAAGTCGGTAAAGTTTATTCTGAGACATCCCACGCCAACTCCGATACTTCTCTAAAAGGTGTCCGTAATGTTTCCACCATCGCCATTGCGTCGGCCCTGGTCCCTTAATTCGTTATATAATTAAGATCATTATCACATTTATAATTTTATTCGTTACATTAGCAAATTCGGCTGCAAAACCAGCAACAAGTCGGCTACGTGGAAATTACGAATCAAGATTTCTCTAATCTTGATTTCCACTGGCTGACTTCCTTTGACTGACCCCATGCTAATGACTACAGCGTAAAAAGTCGTTAATCTAAATAATTGTTTGCAAAATTCTTGTTTTAGTTATAATTATACAATTCCACAAAAGTTTTACCAGTAATCAATTTTCTATTCGTTAGTTTTGTAATTGAAGTGTGACAAGAAGTCTCTGTTCTATCCAGCAAAATCTTTGCGATATAGTTATTAATATTCGTTCCTCCTGAGTACGAGGACAAGGAAATGGTTTAAGGGTACTGATCCTTCTTCGTAGAAAAAATCAAACAAGAATTCTACATATATATGCCATGGTGTCAGGATTAGGTCAGAATGTGCATCTGCGTGAAAGCTGCAGATGTTAGATGATCTGTCTATGTAGTCAAAATTTATAATTATATCCCGATTTTTAAGCTCATTTCCTAGCAAAGACGTTGAGATAAAATTTTCTGTAAGTGTTCCGTGAAATGTGATGTTGAAGGATCACGGTCGAATTAGTTTTGAATGTAGTTTGTCGAGTTGCCCCCCAAAAATAATTCGATTTTTAGCCCTTCGACGCCGTCCTCCACTGGGATACCTTGTTTGGGGAAAGTGACCATTCTGAAAGCGTGCAACTAGATAGATTAAACAGCTAATAAAATAGAAAAGTCGACATCGTGATCATTGAACATTTCGTGTGCGATTAGGACTTTTTACTCTTAGGACGTAACGTTAATAGAAGCAATTCCGAATTGTAGTGGCAGTGTGTGCTGCTCTTGCCAAATTTATAGGATGGAAATTTTGCTTCTCTTATTTCTTTTTGATTTTGTTTGCTTCTGCGACTAGATTTGGCTATGAGTACACTCTGCTTCTATAATTTGGAAGTCACCTGATTAATGAAATAGCTTCGGTTTTAAATCGTGCTATGGAACCAGAAAAATCAGGTGAATTTCGTTCACCCAGTTACCCAGTAGTTACGAGATCACGCGAACGGTCAGGCTTGTAACTTAGCGCTTAGCGCGTATGCTACGGCGTAAGACCAAAAGATGTCTAATTCCAGAATTAACCGGTTAATTGTCACACTAGTCAGACGGATTGAATATAACGATGAACGTATCAATTCGAACATCAGCATAAATGCTGGCAATAGCCAGTGAACGCTGGTTAAAGATGTATGGTTGTCTAAGGGTGAAGCGTCATAAAAATCATTTGGAAATTACACATTGCACAGACTCAAGATTGTTTTATGTAAATCTAGATGGCAGAAGCGTCGGGGTCCCAAGTCGGAAATGCGTAGCAAACCGTCAGCTGAAACACATGCTGAGGTTAAATTACGTTTGGTAATATCGTGTAAATAAGAATTTAATATTGACTCACTGGAATTCGGAACTACACACTTTGTCTCTTACTCGCCCTAGAAACTTCCTACCAACAATCTGATCACCTACCCCATCCACCTCGTGAACACTACCACGCACATCATCCGAATAAATTCTAAAATCCACGCACATCATCCGAATACAGCTCAAGGCTTGTCCTGCAGTTAGGGCGGTGCCCTGCTGGTGGGAGATACCTGGATGATGAAACGCCTCTAGCCTACATGTATTTCCGACATCCAGCGAGAAAAAAAAATATCAACGCGATAAAACATGAACTATGCTTACGGGAGTCATTACCATCGCAGTTGACGCGCACGGAAACACTAATCATTGAGTCTGAATTTTACTTCGACGCTGTTTACGCTTCCCCCTTTGACAACTTATTTTGTATGACGTGAACATTAACCAGCTAATTCGCGAACTATCCATATTCGCGCGTTAGCCGTAGCATACACGCGCAATGCGGAGCCGCCGTGTGGTGTCCGGCGAGCGAGCCCTTCGGGTTCACTTGAACTCCGTGAAGAGCCAGGGCGCGGGCGGTTCGTGGGCCTGCACCAGCGCATCCTGCCACCGGCGCACGGCCGGGTGGCCCTCGTCCAGGAAGATCTCCTTGAGCGGCACCTTCTCGAACACCAGGTTGGCCAGCTGCCGGAAGGCGGCGGCGAACAGCTCCTGCAGGCGCCCGCGCAGCATCACCCACAGCGCCTTGCTCTGGCTGTCCAGCAGCGCGTTCAGCGTCTCGCCTGCGCACGGAAACGGTTCTCTCAGGCGTGTGTCACACGAGCGGCATGGTGACGCGCGGTAAGGAATGCAACATCGTATACTGGATGTCTAGTCTCTGCCGAATATAAGCTCTTAAGTCAACTTTAAGTATATTTTGTCTAATAAACTTCTTTGATATTCTAAATGCTTGAGCTGCAATAAACACTCAAAAGTTGGTTCAAAAAAATACCCTCCATGCGAAAATTTGCATTGCAGACACACATAAACATCCTAGAAAAATGTAAATTGTGTATTATTTACAAAAGAAATGGATAGTTTAGAAAGAAAAGTTAACACAGAAATAAAAAAGCACCCAATTTTCTCAATTTGACTTCTTTTTTCTATAAAGTTATCAACTGTTGCACGCTTACGTTTAGCAGATTAAAAAATCAAGATCATTTCTATTCAAAATATTTAAATTTACTCTCAATTGACAATTTGAATTCTGACTGCCATATTATTTTATTTTATTATTTATTTATTATTTTATTATTTTACATTTGGATTATTTCATTGCTTTAGTAAAGGAAATGGGAAGTAATATAGATAAATTTGGGGGCAACAAGGGTCAACTGACTTCTCCAAAAGACTATCACGGGTCAGATATATAATGATGTATCGTCATTTTGGAGCTATTTGTACAACACTTATTTTTAAATCTCGCACCGATTTCTCTGGACATAAGAGCCCTCGAGCTCTAGTAAGCTTGTCCGCGACCTGGACATGTCTGATTTAGAATTTTAATTAATAGATCCTTTCTTGACTCTTTCGTCTTTCAAAGCTTATCGACTGTTTACAAAACAATCAGAAACTGTCGCCATGCATAATCGCTTCTTGAAAACTCCGGCTTTCGCTTTCAGCCGGTCCTGCCCGTAAATACGTTTTAAACGTATGTAGTGCCGGCGTAAATAACAGTTGTAACTACACTACATTATTTAATTTCTTACCAACTTAATAAGTGCCAATGCAGAAAGTAATGAGATGAAGTGTTAGCTAATTAGATTTAAGTAGCGAAATCGAAGTAAACAGCGTTAAATTTGACAGTGACAAAGTGAAGAGTTACTTTTTTGTGTGTAAATAGAGTTTACATTTCCTTATTTTTGAGTGTAAAGAGCGTCTGTATAAGGAAGTTCACGTATTGGGTGTCCGGGAATTCTACCATTGTGTTATCCACCCGACAACCGGAAGCCTTTGCCCTCTACTGGTAATGGGCTATATTATTATTATTATTATTATTATTATTATTATTATTATTATTATTATTATTATTGATGATGAAGAAGAATAATAGTTGTACATTCTCAGCAAAACAGTGAATGTTTAACTAGTTCTTCAAGAAAAAAGAACGTGGTCGTATATGCTCCCGCGAAAGGTCTACAAATACATAAAAGTATCAAAATATTTATGCCCTTGCATTAACTCAAAAACTGAAGATATTTGAACCCAAATATGCAGAACATGATAAAATGCAGAACATGTAAAATATTGCTAAATACATGTATACTTATTTTTTATATATATTTACAATTTTCCTTCAGTTAGTTTACAATTTCGTCTGCGATCTGCCGTTGAACTCGTTAGTGTTTTACGGGGACCGGAATGACAATGATATGTAACTGTTAAGCACTGAAGAACGTTTAGTAATAACAAGGAATCTACATGCATATTTACAACCTATTGTGTATATTCAGAGTTCACTAAATCCGGTAAATGATCTTGGCTTTCCGAGTGATACCGCATCGAAAGTTGTGATGTCTACATTTCGATCATTTTGTCGTGAGCTTCCTCAGGGCACTGACGATGTCCACTATAAGAAGGTCGAAACGTGGGCGCCATAGCCTTTAAAGCGGTTTCATCTTGGCAGTCAATATTATTTGCACGACTCTAACAGCGGATTCCTACGACTTTACTACCACAATCTTACGACCACTAAATAAGGTTTTTTAAATTTGTTTTTGGTTTGAATTAATAACATTGTTTTACTGTACGTATCTTCGCTTTTGAAAAGAAATGTCCCGTGGGCTTTTTAAAAAGTACCCCCAAAAGATACAAGATTCGTTTCAAATTCCTAGGGGAATGGGGCCTGGAATTGGGCCCGATGAATGGGGAAATGTTCACTTTGAAACAAATTCTGTGTATGATTTAGGCGCTAGTGTTGTTCACAGAGAGATGTACAAACCGTCAGATGGGCAGAGACAGTTTGTTGTTGACAACATTTTGAAGTTAACCAATTGTTAGGTATTAAATACCCACAAAATTGCATTATGCCTACATAACATATTCAAGAATGGAAGATGCTACATCGTGCATGTCAAACTTCGCCCACACGATCTTCTTCTCCGTCTGCGAAGCCTCCTGCGAGCACAGACAACTTCCCCTGTCTGCGCTCCAATTTCCCCTCCAAGTCCAGAAAGGGGTGTGAAAGCGTAAGCAGTAATGGAGACCGTGATCGGGAAGCCCGCTCAAAATGTCACGAGCACAGGTAGCTTAAAGCGGAAGCACGTTTACGGTATATTCAATCAAACAACTAGAATATGAATTTTGTTTATGTACTTTATGACCTTTTTTACTTTTTAAATTTTTGCTTTGTATCATCATTTTCCTAAAGGGTACCAATATGTTTGAATGTCAAAATCTTTGTCTCTTTTGGTGTTGTGTTGATTTGGTAAATGATTCTCTTATTTATTGTAGGTAACAATAATGTGAAATAAATGAAAAAATCTATATATAGCTTATCTTCTCTTACACTTAGATTTATTATATTACTCTAATGGGCGGTATGATCTTTTAAAAGAAGAACCTTTGCTTCTAATCTGAACGCAGGAAGTTAAGGCAATTATTGCAGTCTAAAATTATAAACGAATATTTAAAATTACTAAATTTGAGGTAACAACTGTCAACTGACTTCTCCAAAAGACTGTCATGGGCTGGGAATCCATTGATGTACCGGCACACCAACAAATTTGTAAAACCGTTACTTTTAAACTCCCGCCAGTTGGTCTGAACGAAATGCCCGCAAACTCTAGAACGCTAATTAACTTGTCCGCGACCTTGACATGACGGTACTTCATGCATGAGTAAGAAAAATCAACTTTTTCAGTATCAGAAGCCCACCAAGCACATTTTCTGTCGAAAAAGCGGCCCAGTTCATAACTTCGCCTATTCCACATAATAGTATTCAAAAAAGTGAAAGGCAATGTTGAAAATAATCATCAGTTAGTGATCTCAACAGTAGTTTTGATCTATAAAAAGATATGCGACATATCATAATAGCATTCTCTTTATATGAAGGCGTTTAATTGGAATCACTTTTATCAAACTATCTAATTTGTCAGTGTTTTATCACTGAAAAAATATACGTCATTCCATGGTGGAGTAATTTTTTTCATCTGTTAGAAGTTGGCTTAATTTAATTGATACGCTTCGCCGAACAATTATCCTTGATTTAGCATGCTCTTCTCTCTCTTTACTTCCTCTGAAGAGATATATCCGTTTGCAAATAAGGAAAATCTTCGCAAGTCCTCCTAATTCTTTCGACCTTCACCAGAAACTTGCGTTACCCGTTTTACTTGTATTATAAAATTAAGTTCATTAATTGGCAAACAATAGGAAAATACCAACAAACATTGAGTTTTATGACAACGTTACATATACCTTTCGTTAGACATTGTAATTTGTACAACCAAGTTAACGCACATAATAGAACTGTGTATGTCAGAAAGTACAATGAATTTGGCAGGATTCGATGTCGTGGCTACTGAATATAGGCTCCTTGTAATGTGCTACTTAATGCAAACTACGAGAGATTGTCTTAGTCTATTATAAAACGATCAATTTATAAATTAAGTATTGAATTTATTCAATTCAATTCAATTCAATTCAGTTATGCTTTACTTGGTGACACTCAGGCCTTCAGATCTGCTCTTCCGTTTCACCTCGCAAAATTCGCTTTGCACCTTTCACTTAGCAGAGAAAGAAGGGCCATTAAATACGCAATTTAAATTTAGCTCAGAGGGTTCTTTTAGGCTTGAAAATCTTTTACATGTAGTAAATCTAGAACATGAGACAGACGGCTTTACTTCCTCTACAAAGGAAGAAATACGAAATATATTTTCATTTTTAAAAATCCACGGCTTCGAACGGGTTTGAATATTTAACAAAGAATTGAAACAATAATTCCACATACGTAGCTCAAAATCACATTCCCGAGTCTTTTGAAGAAATTTCTTACTATGGTGACCATGTATTCACGGATTCGTCGAGTTTTCGAAAGAGAAAATGTTGGCGCATTGTGTATTCGGCTTACACCTTAGCTAACACTAACAGAGCAAATGGACATTCACTTGGTAAGATGAGGTCAACTTTCCTGACGTTTTCTCAAAAAGAAAATATACATGGTATACATCAAAAGCAGAAGTTGCTCAACAAAAATAGAAATATTACATTGATGTACAAGACACAACGAGCGATATGAAACAATATCTGTGGAATATTTAGACAATAACCAAGGAAAATGTCTCTCTCCAAAATTGAAAGTCAAATATAGATTACATGTCATGATCTTGACAGTCGATCGGGTCCGGATGGCCGAGATCGTTAAGGCAGTAGTGTCGTAGCGATCTCGGTCCGAAGGATCGCGGGTTCCACCTCGGGCATGGATGTATTTGTGTTGGTCCTTTCACCCCCTGTCTTCACCATATCATGTCATCTTCACTGTTAAATGCATTAGGGGTCGCTAATAACCTGGATGTTGATGCGACTTTAAATAAAAAAAAATTAAATTGACAGTCGATCCCAGAGATTCTGTATATTTTCTCTTCTTCGTCTTTCGGTGAAAATGCAAATATTCTTGTTTCACTTGCTTTGCTCTTGCGGCTGCTGAACGAATGGAACGCACAGGCTTCCCGCAACACATGTGCTAGACATTCACCTTGAGAAGTGAAACCTCAGAAGACCTCGAACGGCTGTGTCTGAGGACCGGAACCCGGTTTGGCGGGTAGTTGTCGTGGGGTATGTCGAAATGGGTGCAGCCAAAGCTTAATCTACTACTACTGCAACCGGTCTGTTACTTACGCGCACAAAAATGTACGTTTTGCTGCATGTGGCCCCTCTTATTGACTTCCGGGTACCATGGTCATATATTATCCATGAGATTTACGTTTACTGGTTGGGGTCTAAATATTTTTACGCGATTGTTCGAGTAAATTTTGAAGATAATTTGAACTACGATAAACAATAGTGATCCAAGCACCAAAACCGAAATATTGTGATAATAACTTCGCTGCTTCCGACAAGTCTATTCACGTTTAGGAAAAACTAGAGGAACCCGTCAGGCTTTGTCATGCTCTGCATCTCCCTCCCCCTTATTTCTCCTTCCATCTTTCTTCTCTGTCCGTCTCTCTGCTCTCTCCTCGTCTCTCTTCGTCCCTCACTCTTCGTTCCTAACTCCTCGTTCCTAACTCTTCGTCTCTTTCTACCTCTGCATCTTTGTCCCTAATTCTCTGTCCTTGCCTCTGTCCCTGTGTATCTGTCTCTGTATCTCTTTTTGTCTCTCTGTCTCTGTCCCACTGACTCTGTGTCTCTGCCTTTGTCTCTCTCTGTCTGTCTCTCTCTCTCTGTGCCTGTTTCCTTTCCTCGCGCCGCCTGTCCTATCATCGCATTGCGTCACACAGCAACGTCCAGCAGCAATGAATTCCAGGTGAACCTCAGAATTGAATTAAAATTAAGAGCAATCTTGTCCTCAGCACCATTTAGTAGTTACAACAAAATTAAGACGACAAAAACCTTCTGCGTGAAAAATACACGTGCACAGATGTGCCATCTTTCATGAAGATCGGGCACACGGTTCTACCGCACTACTGCTGGTCTCTGGTGGAATATATTAGGAACCTGTCTCGTAGCGACAGGCGAAAAATGATGATATTGATGCTTATACCAGCATATTATTTAAATTATTTATTTTACGCATTTGTGTTTTATTAATTTTTACCAAACTTTTCAAGGACACCGCGTCAAATCCTGAAAAATAGGGTGTAAATATTTCGTATCTACTCAAACCCTCCCTTTTGTGGAATATATTGCATGTCGTTGAATTCACTTTTATTAGTATAGATTACCCAGGCAACAGCTTCAATGTACTTCTACTTAACGGCAGTTAAACCAAGTACCATTTCTTAATTTGGTATTTCCTGTTTAGCAGAATTGATCCAAGCGCCATCTATTTGGAACGTTGACATTAATGCAAATGTTTTGTATTCTCTACGTATTCTGAATGTTGAACTAGAACTGTAAACAACTAATAATTTTAGTCGGGCAATATTAATCATCGACCTGTCAAAAGATGTATTTGTATAGGAAAAGAGAAATGAACCAGATTTTTTTGGCCAAGTAATAAGTAGTGTTAATCTATTGTGATTTTTGAGCCTACGCCATATGTATGTGGACTCTTTGAACCACTGTGGTCTAAAGAGAATGTAATATCAAGAGCAAAACTTAAAGACATCAAATCTATGTTGCCCTTGATTCCCCGTGATGCTGTACAATTTTATCAATCTCTCATTGCAGATGATATTGTTGTCGATGATATTCAAGGATTTAATGAATAGAAGATTTTGAAGAAAATTAAAATGATGGTGAAAACTAGTGTTTCATATCATCTCTTTTGGTTTGTATTTGTGACCCAAAATAAATAATACTGAATATCTTTGTTATAATCATTCTACCAATTTTAAAATGTTCAAAATTTACTGGGTCATTGTTGCCAATGAATTGTTGTCTACTACTTTTCAAATTGAGCATTAATGATCCATGAAGCAAAATTTTTACCATGACATCACCGAAAGAGATATTTTTTGTATAAAGATATTATTTAGAGATTTACAACAATACAACAATTTCGCCAATTTTGAGAAAGAGCTTTTACGCAGATTTTGACGTGAAAACGTTATTCAAATGGCAAATCAATCAGTTCTGCGGATCACTATTACTTATCGTGGTCCCATTTCAATTCTACTTTTACCATTAATGGTACTGAAGTACTGACTTGGACTGAATGGACTGACTTATCAAAATAACTCTTCTTTGTATAAAAGCAAATCAATGTAACTGTAATAGCGATTTGATGAATAATAAGTCTGTGCTGAATTTTACGTGATTCAATGGTGCGCAATAGGTTTCCAAACGTGATTAATGCGTATGAATGAAATTAAACTCCATTCTAAATGAAAATTGAAGTAAGGTTTCATTTTAATTCATATTTATCCGCAAAATAGATTTAACCGGAAGTGACATAAAGATTCTTCAAAGCCAAGCTGATGAAAATATACTTTGGCAAAATTCTCCGCAGAAAATTATTCTCATACTTCCTGAGGGAACACATTTCATACTAAACCATATTTCTACTTAATTCTTTAGAAGTAGCTCTTCTGTTCTTCAGAACTATTTTTTGTTTATTTTCTCATGCGTAGAGGATAGAGCTCTAATTTACACCCACCTTTTACTACTCTCTTTTGTTGATACGTTTCGTTATTTCTTATTGCTAAACAGTCTAGTAAAGTATTTTTGATTTATTGCGAGTCTCTTAACAATATGCTTCTCTGTATAGATACTTTTTTTCCAGAAAAGTTGTAAAAACTGCAACTTTACGAGAGAAAAGATCCTTCCTTCTTCCTACTTCGCACTGTTAACGTGTAATACTTTGAGATAACGTAATTGCAATAAGCTTTCATGTTAACAAATCATTAAACTGATCTACCACAACGAACGAAGTCGGTGAATGTCTCACGTTTTAATAGAAACGTCACGAGAAGGAGTGTTGACAGAACACCTGTACTATCGCACGCACAAGCCATTTGAAGTCAATCGCGATAGTAATATTACCTAAGGTTCATAAGCGATCCTTCCGCTTCATAAAAGTTATGTAATTAGAAGGAAGATGGCAGGTTAATACTTCAAAATGCTTTTCAGTGCTCTAAGATTAGGAATCTGCAATTATATCACAAAATCAGAACTTCAAATGTTTTTTTATGAATCTAATCATTTCAACAGATCGGAGATTCAATCCTTAAGAAAGTGCTTGTAATTTACAATTCTAAAGAATTTGTAATACATTGGAACTTTTAATTTTACTCTTCTCTTTTAGAGAGATGTTCAAAATTTTTTATAACAGAAATTTAAGAACTTCGGTATTTTAATTAATCTTAAACATTTAACTTGTTTGTATTTAATTCTCTTGATTTCGAGAAAGAGCGAAAGTGCAAGTTTCGTGGAACACAATTACAAGATCTTCTAAGATTACAATCTTACAAAAGCCTAGGTGATCTTCAAAATGAGTCCGTTTTGCATAGGGAAAAGAGCAGCGTGACTTTCCGGCACAAAGGACGGAGAAGGTACGGACGATTAGTAAAATGAGAAGTTATCCACTAGATTGATACCCGTGTTTACTTCAATTAGACCAGTATTGTCATATGCAGCTGAAACGAGAGGAGACTACAAAAAAATATGCCAAATGATGGAAGTGTCGGAAATGCGGGTGCTAAGAAAAATTACAAATAAAACACTAAGGGATAAAGAACCTAATATTAATATAAGACAAACTTGCCAAATAGATATAATCTCAAACTGGGTTCGAGAAAGAAGAAAGAAATGGAATGACCATATAGACAGAATGGAAGAAGACAGACTGGTGAAAGTGACTAGAGATAGAAGACCGGACGGAAGTAGAAGAGTAGGACAGTGGAAAGACATTTTGTGAAACAAGACAGCATGAATATAGTGCCAATTTATAAATATGACTACATAAATGTAATGTATCAATTTTTTTAACATTTTAATTAAGTATCCTTTGTAAAGAAACAGGCTCTAGCCTAAAATAAAAGTATGATGAAGAAGAAGAAGTTTACTTCAATGTACCAATGTTCTTTAAGTGGCAACCATTGCGTCCGGTGAAAGCACTCCGATCAACCTTGGATGCGATAAGCAATTCGCAAGCGTTTAAGGATTGTTGCGAAAACCCGCCTGAACAACGTTTCGTAAGACAGAGTAATGACTTGGAGAAGGCGGTTTGCAGGAAAGAGATCGTATGTCTTAAAGTGCTATTGAGCACGCCAAGAAAAAGAGCGAAAGAAAGATACCGCGATCTTTGACCTTGGTAAGCACACCAATGATGGGAATTTTGACGCCTTTTTTCGCGAATTGTTGTGGAAACATCGAGGCAGATATATACAATCCCCTTCTTAATGGTACTCCTAAAATTCAACCCTATTGTTATGACGTTTCACGCCGTAAATTATATAATAGGGCTGACTTCTCCCAGGGTCGCGTGATTTTTGGGGGAAAATTGTGGTGTTGATTGCAGCTTTTGTGAACTGATTCCAAGGTAAAGTTTGACAGCTTTATTAAAAAATTGCTTACTTGTTGCTTTATTTTGTGAAATAACACACAGTGTTCTACATAATATTTGACATACGATATCACTAAACAATAAAAAATATAATATAATATAAAATGATAGTGTAATAAAATAATATTGAATTGATTTTTTAAGATGTATTTGGAAAACTAAACATTAGATGCCTTTCTGTTCTGTAAAGTGGAACTATTTGTAGTTATCTGTATAGTTATAAAACTCATTATTAGAACTCCTTTCATTTCAGTTTTACAATTTAATTCATTTTGAAATTACAAATTTGATATGTACATCCAAAATACATCCTTAGTGAAGAAAATATGGATGTTGAGATTTCACGAAATGCAACGTTCAAAAATGCTGCAGACATACTAAAGAATTTTTATCCAAAACTGTCTTACTCGTCCAGTTGCGCTACTAATTTTGTTGTTTGAAACTAGTCTGTTTTTGTAAACAAGAATGAATAATAGAACCTAACCATCTTTTTGTGACGGCATAACAGGCAGGCATTATACGATTATGATATATTTCGATTATGATATACCGACAACATAAAACTTTTACAATTATTTTCGTAACTGTAGATTGTGAAATGATATGAAAAGATAATGAAAATGCACATAATATTAATTTTTTGTACCAAAGATTTGGAGATGTTCCGATGAAATCATATGATTTTCACAAAATGGTATGGTGTACGCTCAAACTGTTTTATATACAGAAATTCCGAAAAACCTGGCAATAACTGTTGAATGTGTGAACTTTAGATTCAATTAATTTTGAACTCGTAGAAATAGTTCTTGCAAAACAATAAAGGTCATTATCTGAGAATCATTCACGTGCTTCGATTTTCAGATTGTTTTCTGAGATCCGGGTCGCGAACATGGTGTGGGCGTATCGACGTTCAGCACGCTGATGGAAAAGTACTTTTCGTAGATTTTGGGGAAGTGATAAGTGCAGCGCATCATAGGACCGACATTGAGTGACGCCACCAATTAGAAAGTATTTTTATAACCCCTGCGGCACACGCGCTAGTGAAAGGTATTCGATCACACGCGGTGATCTCTCAGATGCATCTTTGAATTTTAGCTTACATTGCTCCACCAACTGACTCCTGGGCGTTTCAGTCAGAAATACACTTTTAACACATTTACTAACATTGAAACTCTAATACTTTATTGAAGTATAATGATTTATCAATAATAAGAACAAGGTATAGATTAAGACGTATAGGTTGTAAATTGTTCAACACGTTCCAGCCTGCAGTGTGCAGAACTTCACGCTGTTTGATTGAAATTCATTTTGTGACGATAGTATGAAGTCTGTCGGCAGGAACTGGACGCTATGAGATCTAAAAACAATAATAGAGTGGTTCTGAGGACAATGGCGTTTTCAAAAATTTCTATCTCGTTTTATCAACGCAAGAACAACAGTCATCTTAAAGAACGACCGCATGTGCCAGAGGGTAACGACAACTTTCATTGCAAAAATCGTTTATGAAATGTAATTTTATGATACAGAGTACGACCTTTATGGCATAATATTTGCGTCGTAACTAACCCAGCGAATCATGAGGTGGTCGCGTACCACCATTTTCCGCCGTTTTCCGACCACCGTTTTCCGCACAAATGTCAAGTACCCTTAACGTCAAAATAACGATGTCCATGTTGCGAACTGCAAAACTTTTCATGAGTTTTTTCCAAAATTTTTTCCAAAATTAACTTGAGTTGTTTCAAAAGTTTATAATGCTGTCATACTAAAATTAATGTACTTAACTGGTTTATAACGTTTCTTGTATTTGTACAAATATTAAAAATCGCACCTAACATCGATTGTTTTCAAACCATGCACTTCTATAAGAGATCTTAACATTATAAAGGACTTGCGTATACTATAAGCACGATGGGCAAAATTACACGCGAATAAAATGGTAATTTGTTACGAACGTATCAATTTCGGTGAGATAAAATAAGGTGCAAAAATCAGTTTAATGAATGAAGATTACGGGACATATAGAAACGAAGAATGTATTTAGATACCTTTTACAATAATGAGCCAAAATTTGTGCTTCATTACTACTATTAAAATCAGAGTATCTTGTCTGAATGACACGTTTTAAAATTCTCTTTTTCAGGGCTCATGATACTAAACCTCAAAAATTGCATGTTGAATTCATTGCTGGGAAGCATACATTTGGCAAGGTGACGGAAGTCAGGACAGAACTGGGCACTATTAATATCGGTTTTATCTCGAAAATTTAGCGAGCTTAATTTGTGTACCTTTAGTATTTTGTGCGTTTTCCGCCTCAATAATAGATTATGTACGCTTACAGTCGTATTGAACAATTTTCATTGAAGACAAAATTTCATTCTCTATGTAGATACAAGTTCTTTTGTCGAAACAGCAGAATTACATAACAGGAGCTGTGTCCGAAGTCTCACCCACCGTCTTCCTTGTGTCATGTGGCAGAGCAAGGCAGAAGGGCAGAGAGATGGCTCAGGAGGCAGGGAAGTGCAGGTCGTAGTTAAGCATGGAGTGGGGTAAGGTGAGGTCTGGCTTCAAGTGCTGTGGCTTCAAAGGCTTGGTGGCTTCAAAGGCTTGGCTTGGCCTGAGTAACGTGGCCTGGCTAACGTGGTGTGGCGTCGTGGCGTGGCGTGGCGTGGCGTGGCGTGGCGTGACTTCGCTGGTCTTGGCGTTGCTTGGCGTTGCTTGGCGTTGCATGGCGTGGCGTGGTCTGGCTGGTTGTCATGGCGTACTTTTGATTGGCGTAGTGTGACATGGGGTAGTATTAATTGGGGTGGCGTGGTTTATGGCGGGACAGGACAGGGCGGGACAGGGCGGGTCTGGGCGCGCAGACGATTGTCGAATCGTGTAATTGTGTGTCGTGTCATGGCGTGTCGTGTCATGACGTGTCGTGTCGTAGCATGTCGTGTCTCAGCGTGTTGTGTCGCAGCGTGTCGTGTCGCAGCGTGTCGTGTCGTGTCGTAGTGTGTCGTGTCGCAGCGTGTCGTGTCGCAGCGCGTCGCGTCGTAGCGCGTCGTGTCGCAGCGCGTCGCGTCGTAGCGCGTCGTGTCGTAGCGCGTCGTGTCGTAGCGCGTCGTGTCGTAGCGCGTCGTGTCGTAGCGCGTCGTGTCGTAGCGCGTCGTGTCGTAGCGCGTCGTGTCGTAGCGCGTCGCGTCGTAGCGCGTCGCGTCGTAGCGCGTATGGCCACTCACTGCGGTGCGGGTCGGGGTCGAGCGGCTCGAAGCGCGCTTGCATGCCCTGTAGCGACAGGATGTCGAGGCGCGCGTGCTTGGCGCTGAAGAAGGTGTGCTTGCTGCGCTCCTCCAGGGCCCCCTGCACGCCGAAGAACAGCTCCACGCCGTCTGCCAACACATACACACACATACCGCCATCAGTCTCTGCCTCACTGCAACTATTCGCTAAGGCTACTCGCAAAATGCGGCGGTAGTCCGAGACGTGACGCAGGGTGACACATGGTGAGATTCTGATAAATAGGGGACGAATTTTGATGACCTAAAACATTGCCAAATTTATCAATACAATGCTTAAAAATGCACTAAAACAAAGAAAAATGACGAAATAAATTTATCAAGATCAATTGATTAGGTCAACAACTCAAGCTGTTGGATTCGTTACTGATGTAATTGAGACTACTTCTATTCGTTCAAATGAACTCATCTTACAAACTTTTGGTTTGTCTGTTCTTTAAAAGAAAATCTCTGCCTTTGTGGACCGTGAAATCGGCCGAACTGACAATGGCGTCACAGGAACCATACGAGTAGTACTCACAATGGCTGACATTACAATACATGAGTCAAGAAATCAAATCAAGTAAGTTCCATGAAAATGTTATGAAAATCGATGAAATCAGAAAAAAATGCAATAAAATGGGCGTAAAAAGGTAAAAAATGACGTTAGTCGAAATCCATAACAAAAATGCAAAAAAGACGTATAAAATGGGTTATTTCGTTTTGTCACAACATAAAATGAATTTCTGTACTAAACGCTATTGTTCCCAAGAGGAGAAGAAAAAAAAAGACATTTCATTAAAATCCGCCCACTACTGAAAACCACTGCTCATTGGACCTATGCTGGTCCAATAAGCAGTGGTTATCAGGAACTCACCGTGACTCACACTGCGTCACGGACCTGCGTCTCATCCTACGACTAGCCTAACAAGCAAGGGCGCTCGAGGAATAGTATATCATGCGACTAGTATGTAATGTTAAGCTTGATGTTTTGAAAACGAGTGATAGCGAATTTTCAAATATGCACGAGGGCAATATAGCATCATCATAAACCAGTTTTGTTTCAACCACGTTTGTTTGAAATAGCAATTCCCCGCAGATCAACTCGTTCACACGGGTTTTCTCTCCTTCACGTGGTTTTCTCAAATGCAAATGTACAAACCCCTGGAAGGCAAAATTGTGGAGCAGGAAGAAATTAATTTTTGTATCAGAGCATTACAAATTTATGAGAGAATCAATGTTAATTTTTGGAATCAACTTTATTGTGACAACTCATATTTGACATCTGTGCGAAAACGGTGATCCGCTGTTTGAATTATTGCTAACTATTCACGATGCTCACGCTGCGATTGGCTGAATGTGTGATGACGCAATTATTAGTTCCGTAAATCTCAAATTCATCGTAATCTGCGCAATAAAATGTAATTTTATAATCGATTTCTTGTAACGAAAAGGGTTGATTATAATGCTGGAATACAACAAAATACTTTTCATTTATTTATTATTCAATTTTTCTTCCTGTTCCGCCATTCTGCCTTTTAGTGATTTGTACGTTTGTGGTTGAGAAAACTAGGGTGTGAACGAGTTGATCCATGGGGAAACTCTTATTTCAAACAAAAGTGGTCCCTTCAATACTCCCAACTCTCTATGCAAAAGAAGAAACGTATCGCGATTAATTAGAAATTTGTTTAGAAAATGCATTTCCTGTATGATTGGGATGAAACAAAATTGAAGCTCGTGATAAGTCGGGGTCTGGGGCAAGTTTCTCCCCTCCTCGGGAGGCCAGTGGGAATTGGTAGTTCTCAATACAAATAATAAAACAGAATAAGAGTGAATCATTTCAGCTGGAAAAAAGTCTACAGTCTTCTCAATTAGATGAACATAAGTTTCTAATGCTATTTTGCTGAGAAACATTTTTTTACTGCATAGCAGTTTGTTAAGGATTTTCATTCGAAATTGCAGATTCGTATTTACCGCACTTCTTTGCTAGAATCTTTCAAGAATTATCAGCTCGTAATACAACACCACAACACGGTAGTTTAAACTTCTCAGAATAACTTCTTATTGTTGGGCGGTAGTTTTGGGAGTTACGAAGGGAGTTTTGGATTGCTGACTTCCTGTTGATATATTAGCCTTAAAATAATTAAGTTTTCGTAGTTAATGAACTACAAATGGCAATGAGTTTTATAAATGAATGGCTGAGATGCGCTAATATTGACTGAAACCGTCCTATTATAATTGTACGCAACCGTTACTCATACGAGAAAGTACGTGCTGTTATAGCTCTCTACTATTTTGGATTATGTAATAGAAAGAAAGCATTCTACTTCGCGTCGAAACTGAAGGATCTTTTTTTAAGGCTTTGTTGCAACATAAGAAACTAATATATTAAAATTATTAATAACAATTATGAGAAAGAATATGCTCTATTGTAACTGGTTGGCGTTCAACAAATAACTGTTGAATAACTGTGTATATGCGTCAAAGCGCTTATGTGAAAAGATTTCGTGTTTGAAATTAACATGAATATTGGCTTCAAAGAACAAGCAGTTTATTACCAATAAAAGAGATTTGGAACCGCTCCAAAACACCAGGCATAGAACGTAAAGCCAATTAATAAGTTTGGTATTTGGTCACATAGCGTATGGTTTACTTTTTATTTTGAAACGGGTACTTCTACGAAATATGAAAAACGTGACATTTCAAGAGATATTTGGTAATGTTACGACCGAGCGAGATGAATTGGTAATAAGAATGTTCAAAACCAGATGCAGAATTTAGTTTCGATATTAAAATAAATTGGAATTTCTGAGGTACAGAAATATTTTGTATTTTTGACGGCTTTCATTATAGTGGTGAATTTTTTTATCTACCCGTAAACTAATAAGGGGCTCTATTTACAAAGAGAAAGGTAGTTCCCAATGGCGTTACTAAAGGGAGAGTTCATATCACAGCTGATACAATCTTAGAAGTGACATTACTTCATTTTCGAAACCAAGTATTACTTACAAAATTTCAACTTCAATAATTTACTTTGAATAAGTCTACAAATTTATTTGGTAGTTAGATATACCTCTACTGTATAGTTCACAATGTTTTCTTCCCGCCAGACATTCAGCAATGCACATCGCCCACCCTTCGGAAAGATTCAACGCCTCCCTTTCCCATTCATAATCTCTCTAGGGAAAACCACTAACCCTCAACTTCACGGTATCCCTTCCAGATTCCCCAAGGAGGATAAGGATTATAATTTAAAATAGTTTTTCAAGGGAAGGGAAAGGCAGTTAACTGAAAGAGGGATAACACCATCTGTAGCGAAGCTACTCCCGTAGACAATGTATTCAAGAATGTCGATGATTTGTGGCAAGAGGTCCAAAACGTGAGGCTTCAAGTCTCCCACAATAAGTAGTCTTTGAATAAAAGCAGGACGTCTAATTTTGGCCCTACTGGGTTCTACAGCACGGTAGAGATCAAGTTTTCCTTTAGTGCCAAAAATCACAAATTGTCTGATGAAGACTTCGGTAAAACAATAATATTTGCAATATTAAAACTGATGTATAGAATTTAAGATAATGGTTTTATATTTACAAAAAAGGGATTATTTGAGTCACCCATTGCTATTACCAATAAGAATATTAGATAGATAATGCGTGTGAACGTGTGACGGCAATAGATTCTAACATTATTGCCTTTTTCTAGTTTGCTAGTAGATTGGATAGAAGTGGTAATCGTAAAGGTCAAGGTGTAACCATAGTAACGAGTCGTATCTTAATAACCTTGTAACTGGTCTTGGCGAAATAATTCGAAGGCAGAAATAACAGTACGGTTGTACCGTCAGTTCTCGTTAGACAAGACAATGTGAAACATTGAGGCCATAGAATGTGAGGAAACGTCATATATTGTAAATTAAACATTTATGCAAAGCTTTCCTGTTTATTTCAAGGCACTAAGTAATATAATACTTCTGAAGAAAAGGCTGCGCTGATGCTCAAACCACCGCTATATAGAAAAAAATTGGACTTCGGGCATTGTAAGGAACGATTTACTGATTTCTTAGGAATCATACCAGACACAATGGCCTTATTAAACAAGTATTTAAAATTTTAAATTTTGTGATTTTTGTTTGGGTAATACGATTTAATATTGTTTTAATTTTGATATTTTTCTTTGAATTATTTGTATTTATATTGTGATATGTGCAAAATGTTTCAGCGTAAATAAATAGTTTGCCTTGTGCCATTGCATTCAATATATATGAAAGTGGCTTAATAACTATGAGATCAATTTTTAACTCAAATCATTCTTGGAAAGATTCGAAAGATTCAAGTAAATTTAGAACCATTTAGGATAATTTCGGCTTCGGCTTCAAGAAAGTTCAAGGTCCCTCCCACTTAGAGAACAGACCAAATCGTTTGCGACTGCGACGGACTTACGCAGCGTGATGTTCACGTGGCCGTGGGCGTCCACCGGCTCATCCAGGATCTGGCCTTGCGCCTTGAAGTCCGCCTCCATGTGCTTCCAGGGCAGGAACACGTGCACGTCCAACAGCCCGTGCTTCAGGTCGGAGCTACGCACAGAAAGAAAGCACACATGCGTCATTTCAATGGACAAATTGTACAAATAATGGCTAAAAGGAGCTAAAAGCAAAATATAACATGCTTTCTCATAGAAATGTTATGGAATTTCACAGTTGTAAACACGGTTGTCAAATAGTTTGTATCACTTGATACCTACATCACACACTACCAAGTTGGAAGTGAAGATCGGTAGGTTAGAGAATCGTGAAAATGCACTTATTTACTATGCACTTGAAGTGAAGGCACTTAGTCTGCAAACATTAAGCAAACAAATATCACTAAAATATAAGGTCGAAACGAAAGAAACGCGGAAAGTCTCAAGGAAGAGAAGGATCTTTCGTCTTTGCGCTCAGTGTTTAAAAATGTAAATCCCAAAATTAATAAGATACCGATGTTGTTTAGGTATCTATTAATGTAATATCATACGTTCATTAGCGATTTTCAACAGATGAAAATATCATAAGTATCATTTTACTATGTACGCACTGACCGTGTACTATACACGCACTTCGAACAAATGCCAGATAAAAATCATTAAAATTACGCGAAAGATATAAATAAGTAAAGTCAAATAAAACTGTAATAGAATGATTAAACTATTAAAAGTGCGTGTGCGGTCTGGATTGCACCTGGGTAGCAGTCTTTGGGGAGGAAAAAATGTTTCTGGTGATCGGTGAACTTCATTAAAACTTCTGTATACATACCGCGTGCTTCTCACGTATCCGAAGGCAGGCATGTGAGGGGGAGACACAGGGGGGGGTGTACAAATTGATTGCTGAGTGATTACCAGCGCATCAAGTGGTCTAAGGGTAATAGTCCCGTAATTGTAGTGTATGTTTTTTTCGCGTGCGGTGGCGGTGATCTTCCGGCGACATCCGGCGCAGACCTTCGTCTGCTTGTGGGGGAAGAAAGATCGCACACGGTCCGTGGCCCGTTTTTGGGACACAGCTCCGGTATTCGGCTGGCGTTGATGGGAAACACAACGGAAAACTATTGGCCGCTAGATTTATCCTCCCGACAGTGGCTGAATTCAACCTAGCTTTGTAGCTAGTGTCCACCCTGCCGCTGCGGCCGTCGGGACTCGAACCCTATGACCTCCCGGTCGGAAGTCAGAGTGACATTGATGCCCTGTGCCACCTAAACGATTGGGCATACATACAAAAAACCGACCTGAATAGTGATAGCAAAGACGAAAGAAGGGGTGTAATGTTGGCTTCAGTTTAGCTGCGGGGATAAAAGTTCAGTAATTTGAGTGAGATGTTTGAATTATTAGATACCCAGACTACACTAGTGTCCTATTAATTATATCAAAGGTATCAATATCTCTAAGAACGTTGTAATGAAAAACATTGCCCGTAGACAATTTATTTCTCTAAAGAAAAAAAAAAAGAAATTTTACGAAGATTCCTAACGTTATCACGGCACTTTTTGGCGTAGGCGATATTCCAACTTAATATCCTCGTAATGTCTTGAGCGATATTTGTACTAAAAAAAACTTAATAGGTAAAAATATAATGAAATGTCGCAGAACACTAGATAAATGTATGATGGACAATAATTGGTGGTAATTTCAAAATAGGAATAAGCATTAAGTTATTTCATTTTAAAATCTTAGATGGACCATATTTTGGTTCCCTTCTCTCTCTTTCGTAATCGGAAAACGTTACAATGTACATAACATGATAGGCAAATGGGTTTTACTCACGTTATCAAGTAGGTTTTTAGGTGACAAGCCCAAATATCCATGGTACTATGGAAAACAATTAGATTTATTCAGGTATACAGTAAGGATTGTAGGTAACATTATCAATTTCCTAGAGCTTTTATCACACCGACAGCCAGTTAACCTTTACGTCCCGACCCATATTCAACCGTACACTAGACACAATCACAATTGCGAGCTCGTCTGATCTCGGGCCAGCAGAACGCGAGGCCCTCCGCGACAACACGTACACATACATGAGAGACAAAGGACAAACAACCGTGTTCAAGACGGGACTCGAACCCGTGACCCTTCAGACCGCAGCGCCGAGTCCTGTACACACACGCTCTTAGCCACCTCGGCCAATGACCAGATCTCGAACCCAATAAATAAAGAACAAAGAAGCTTTCTCTTGGAAACAAGCTGTTGTCGTCTTTTTTCATAGCACGAAAATTCACAGTGTATTACTTAAGATCCCGTTCTCAAAGCTGCCCATTCGATGCAGAGAAGATAAATACTGTACTTATGTCACAATAACCCATCGAACTTCTTCTTGCTGTATGGTAACAGCATGCCCGACGCAGCAAAGGTTTCTTTCGAGCAAGAGAGAGGTAATCCATTCAAACGTCATTTACATAAACTCTTAACCTACTTGAACGCTGTATTAGATGGATTTGCGTTCCATGCTCGCAGACATGTGAAATATTTTTAAAACTAATGGTGATTCAGCAGCATATACTTTCTCACATTATTTTAACTTTCACAATTTTCAAAAATTTAGTCTTCAGCTAAAATTAGCATTTTTTATGGGTTCCTTTACCCTAACCGAAAATAAAAAACCGGAGTAGTTTAAAAAAAATCTTTATAAATTGCATTAACTTCAACATTCCTGACACGTCTACTGCTAATGTTATTAGTCCCTTAAGTGTAGTGCATTTTTGTCGCGGGAGGTTGAATAGATAACGAGATCCGGCGGCGGCCAACTCATCGGCTTGCGGGACTGTCCTCAAACACTTATATCCCACCAGCGGGATACAACCTCATACTGGTTAAGCTCTATAGCCCCGAATGGTTTCTCGACATATGTGGTATTACAGTGCTTGTAAGTGTTAGTGTAAGTAAGGTGCGAAGACAGGACAAGCAGGGGGAAGGAAAGATCGCGCGCGGTCTGTGGTCCGTTTCTTAGGACAATGCTCCCGAATTCGTCTGGTGTTGATTGATTGACACTGGGGGAGGTGACTCAGAGCATCGACTGATGGTACTGCAGTGCCTCTGACCGGAAGATCCCAGGTTCGAGTTCCGACGGTGACAGGGTTTTAGACATTACTAGGAAGATAGTTCGAAATCAGTTGCTGTCTGGAGGAGCGTACTAGCGGCCGGCTGCTCTGATTGGTCGCATTCCGTGTTTTTCCTATCAACACCAGGTGAATGCCGGAGCAGAACCGTAACGAATGGGCAATGTACCGCGCGCGATCTCACCTTCCTCTTCCTTGTCCTATCTTCACCCCTTACACACACACACACACACGTACACTTAAACGCACTACACTGCAATACATACCGGGTGACCGGTCTAGAGCGTAGCGCTGGGACGGTGTTCAGCTGGTGGGAGATACCTTGTTAGGGAAAACCCGCTAGCTGACGATAGACCGACGCTGGTTGTCGCCATCCAATGGGGACGACCACCGCCACCTCCCGTGGGGAAAAATCGCTTACGGGACTAATGACCTCGGCAGTTGACGCGCCCGGAATCAATCAATTTATCAGCGGCACTGCAGTGACATCAGTTGATGCCCTGAGCTCGGTTCGCTCCGAGGGAACTACTCGTGGCAACAGGCAGAGGGCGCGCGGGTGCGTGGGATCGGCGCTCTGCGGCGCGTGACTTACAAGACGGAGAGGATGTGGGCGCGCGTGAGGCCGTGCGCGCGCACGCGCGAGAGCGCGAGCGAGAGGTGCACGCGGCTGGGCTGCGCCGGCGCCACCAGCTCCCCCGGCACCTCGGCCGGCTCCAGCGGCGGCAGCCCCAGCTCCGGCACGCCTGCGCACACCGCGTGGCAACAGAGGCGCGTTGAGACATTGGACAGGCGGAGAGAGACAGGCGGAGAGAGTGAGACGGAGAGAGTGAGACGGAGAGAGTGAGACGGAGAGAGTGAGACGGAGAGAGTGAGACGGAGAGAGTGAGACGGAGAGAGTGAGACGGAGAGAGTGAGACGGAGAGAGTGAGACGGAGAGAGGGAGACGGAGAGAGAGAGACGGAGAGAGAGAGACGGACAGAGGGAGAGACGGACAGAGGGAGAGACGGAGAGAGGGAGAGACGGAGAGAGGGAGAGACGGAGAGAGGGAGAGACGGAGAGAGGGAGAGACGGAGAGAGGGAGAGACGGAGAGAGGGAGAGACGGAGAGAGGGAGAGACGGAGAGAGGGAGAGACGGAGAGAGGGAGAGACGGAGAGAGGGAGAGACGGAGAGAGGGAGAGAGAGAGGGAGGGGAGAGAGAGTGAGAGACGAACAGAGTGAGAGGCGGAGAGAGACGGAGAGAGTGAGAGGCGGAGAGAGAGCGAGAGAGACGGAGGCGGGGAGAGAGAAGGAGGCGGGGAGAGAGAAGGAGGCGGGGAGAGAGAAGGAGGCGGGGAGAGAGAAGGAGGCGGGGAGAGAGAAGGAGGCGGGGAGAGAGAAGGAGGCAGGGAGAGAGAAGGAGGCGGGGAGAGAGAAGGAGGCGGGGAGAGAGAGAGGGAAGCGCCAGAGAGAGGGAAGCGCCAGAGAGAGGGAAGCGCCAGAGAGAGGGAGGCGCGAGAGAGAGGGAGGCTCGGGAGAGAGAGAGGGAGGCGCGAGAGAGAGAGGGAGGCGCGAGAGAGAGAGAGGGAGGCGAGAGAGAGAGAGAGGGAGGCGCGAGAGAGAGAGAGAGAGAGGCGCGCGAGAGAGAGGGAGGCGCGAGAGAGAGAGAGGGAGGCGCGAGAGAGAGAGAGGGAGGCGCGAGAGAGAGAGAGGGAGGCGCGAGAGAGAGAGGGAGGCGCGAGAGAGAGAGGGAGGCGCGAGAGAGAGAGGGAGGCGCGAGAGAGAGAGGGAGGCGCGAGAGAGAGAGGGAGGCGCGAGAGAGAGAGGGAGGCGCGAGAGAGAGAGAGGGAGGCGAGAGAGAGAGAGAGGGAGGCGAGAGAGAGAGAGAGGGAGGCGAGAGAGAGAGAGAGGGAGGCGAGAGAGAGAGAGGGAGGCGAGAGAGAGAGAGAGAGGCGAGAGAGAGAGAGAGGGAGGCGAGAGAGAGAGAGAGGGAGGCGAGAGAGAGAGAGAGAGAGGGAGGCGAGAGAGAGAGAGAGAGGGAGGCGAGAGAGAGAGAGAGAGAGGGAGGCGAGAGAGAGAGAGAGAGGGAGGCGAGAGAGAGAGAGAGAGGGAGGCGAGAGAGAGAGAGAGGGAGGCGAGAGAGAGAGACGGACAACTATTAACAATATATTATCAAAGAAATTGAGAAAATCTTGTAAAATATTTTCTTCATCATTACTACGTTTCAGGAATCTGTCTTGTTGCATCTTCAGCTATTGTAAAAACAATACAATTCCATATTTTACTATATAACATAGTTTAATTTATGTGATAGCGTGACAGATAATGAAATAAAAAAAATGAACAACAACGTCAGTCATACCTGGTATGCTGTGTAAATTAACTAGGTAATAATACCGACATGATCAATTTATATTAAATAATAAATATATAATAACATACCAAGGCATATTAGAAGAAGGGTAAAATTTTATAATGTTGAGGTGAGCACCATCTTTATCTGTCATGTGTTTGAAATGAATTAAAATACAATTTATAATAATATATGAAATTTTACAATACCTGATGATGGGATCGAGACAGATTCCCAAAGCTTAGTAATAATAGAGAAAATATTTTACGAAGTTTTCTCAATTTTTTACACAAAATTTGGCAGTCTGTAAATATATAGAAGATAAATTAATTTTTTTGTGTACGACTATTATAACCATTTTCTGCTGCAAGAAATCGTTCATAAAGGTCATTTTACGGTACAAATGACGTATTAGCATTTCAGGCACGAATGATTGCGTCGTCACACATTCACCCAATTGCAGGGAGAGAATCGTGGGGAGGTAGCAACAAACGGAACAGCCGACCACCGTTTACTTGCACGATGTCAAATACCCTAGACGTCACAAGAAAGTTGTTTCGCGAAATTATCGTGATATACGATGATACGAAAAATAGCCTATGCAACTCGTTTATGAGGTTGCTTTATTACATTTGTAGAAAATTAAAAACTCGCTCCTAACGTCGCCCGTTTTCAAAACATTTACTTATGAATCAAAGCTTAATATTATAAACTTATTGCATTAACAATTATTTTTACAAGTTTTTTTTATTCAACAGACAGCCGGTTATCCTTTACGTCCCGGAAGGACGCATTTTCGACTAGGCACCAACACACTTGTAGAGTCCTCTGATATGGGGTCAGCAGAAGGCGAGGCCCTCCGCGACAACACACTCATGGGAGACAAGGGACAAACAACCATGTTCCAGGTGGGAATCGAACCCGCGTCCCTTCGGGCCAGAGCGCTGACCCATTACACGCTCTTAGCGACCTCGGCCGACCAGATCGTCTTGTTTCAATAATATTTGTGATTTTTTTTATTGTAATTATTTGTCTAATTCTTTCTCTACTTTTGTCGGTATGGTCTACAATAAGAAGAGCTTAGTGCTGAAAAAGATGAAACACGCCAACCACAGCATACCTTCCTCTATTCGCAAATGTAAATGTTATTAAGCCCTCGCTGTATAGCGCATTGGTCAGCGTGCTCACTTTCCATGGCGGGACCGCGGGTTTGATTCCTGGTCGGGCAAGATTGCGTGCGTTTTCCTTGCCATGTCCCTGTATATGTTGCTGTGTGGCGAGTATCAAAACCACTTGTCAGGTTGAGAAGGCGGGATGGGCGGGATACGGCGTAAGGGATGTCTTCGTGCTAACCACACATTCCGCATAACTCGTAGCCGTAAGGCCGAGACACTGCTGGTAGGCCCTGGGGCGTGTGCGGACTGTCGCGCCAAGTACAGAAAGAAATGTTAATATCTGTATATTGGTCTAAGTGTATCTTGTCTTGTTAGAATACTCGTATATGTTCTCTTTATAATGAGTGTGAGACAGTGACCAAATAAGATACACTTCAACCAAAATCGGGCTATTAATGTTTACATTTAGCAGGCGACGTGCTTTGGTCGGTGGTACTAATCGTCCAAGTCATCATATTACAATAGATATTTATTTGTAACTGTTTATATGAAAATGTCTCTATTGGAGTAAGTTGAAATGTTTCGACTGTATGTAAATATGTAAGCAAACTGAAAATATTGTGATTCATGTCGTAAACTCAATCGAGGAGGAAGTACACAAAGTTTTGTGAAGAAAACTATAGCTACAGTCGTCTAAAGCACGGGAGCTGAGACAAAGGGTTGAGGCATTATGCCAGTTACCCTATCCCCAGCCTCACACCCATTCTCTGGGCTTTAATGCTTTGGTTGGTACGTTGGCGTCAGTTGCTTGTCAAATGCTCAACCATATATCACGTCTACAGATTAATGTTTGCTTGTATATGAACGAATGAGTGAAACATTTAAATAATGATTTGTGAATGGTTAAAAGAAAAGTATGGAATTGAATCTACAAAGCCAATATTTAATATTAAATTTAGGCTCTTGTATGTTCTTTTTCCATTCTCGTAAGTTTGCAATACCTAATAAAGTCTTTCCCCACAGTTTGACCTCGGCCTCAAAGTTTCCCGCAAAATCCTGAAGTTGGGCTTTGCCTCCCTCATTTTTCTTTTATTCTGCATTCAATATCGGTCATCATTGTTTACTTAGAATGTGATATACCGTCAAATACATTGTGGTTGTATGCCATGCAAATGTTGTTTTGCCAAAGAAATTGTACAGTAGCATGATTTGTACAACAAAACCCCTAGACTGAAATAAGTCGCCAGTTATACCTGTTACAATTGATTTCACATCAGTTTTTTATTTCAATTACTCCTCAGAATGCCCTGAGAGGTATATTATATTTAATATCATCTGATTACTCAAAAAATTTACTCTATACTGAATAAAAGAAAAAAAAAGAACTTTGCTTCAATAATTGCTTCGACATCAAAGAAAGATATGGCCGCGAAAGATTTTCCTTAAGGAATTGTACTAACTAAAACGTATTTTATTAAAAAAAATAGCGGATGGGGTCAAAATGCTTCATTACTATCTTGTGGATCAGAGATTTTTCTTTCATTTTAAGTATTTTGGGGGATACTTCACAATGGTTGATCAAACGAATATACTACTGTAATTGGTAGAGGTATAAGTATTATATTTTAAACGGTAATTACCGAAAGCAGAAATAAGTGATGAGGTTTACCTAACCTACGGTAGCAGGAAGAATAGGATGCGGCTGGGTCACACTATACCTTCAGTGCCACTGGGAGTTGTTACGTCTCTTTTTATAAATACTCTATTATATTACTGGCATTTGTGAAATCTTTGAAGTAATTATTATGTATAGGCGTCTTACGAAAAAATCAAGTCGATTTCACGAAAATATTCCCTTTAATGGAGGAACGTGCTTTAACGAGGTGATCGTATCCACGGATTTCACAGTGTTCCAATTAACCCGGGAGTGGGCGCGCAGGGTGCCTGAGTCCCTGTAGCTCTGTTTCGGAGCCTTCTGTACTTTTAGATATGTTTATAATATTTCCAGTTTTTTGGTACATTTAAAGGTAAAGTTTCTGCTCATAACTGGCCGCTGAACTTTCAACTGTTTCCTAGACATTCCGTCTCAAAGGAAATGCGACGTGACGTGTGGTCTCTGAATCAACCCGCGCCTCAATTCGTTATTGCTCCTTGCCACGCAATTCGTATCAGTAGTTGACGATCCAGAAGCGCAGTAAAAGGTTTTACGGCATTCACACATCATGGTAATAGTAATTATGCAATTAGTTTCTAATGTTAAGCTTTAGTACATGAGAGCCTGTTTTGAAAACGAGCGAAGTTATTGGCGAGTTTTCAAACCTGTACGCATGCAATAAAGCAACAGTATAAAAAAGTTGGATACTATAGTTTTTGTAAAAAGCAATATAAGTTTACAGAGAATGAAACTTAATAACGGGAAACAACTTTTTTGTAACGTCTCGGGTGTTTGACATCTTTACGAGAAAACAGGGGTCGGCTGTTGTTCTGTAATCCATAAATGTAACTAATAATAATTAATTAATAATAATTCTTATAAATTATATTAAATCAATTTGCATGTTTATTTCAATTTCCTCTTTTGGGCACGATCTTTCTGTTTGTTATTGTTTATTGTAAAATAAAACATACTTGTGTGAAACTTACATTTATTATTCTTAAGTAGATTAATGTACTTATATTACGATAGTATGCTAATATTATGGCACTATATTTATATCGCATTGTAAATCTACAAAGGCTACTTCGTTCTGTGCAATGTGTGAGGCACATAATACCTGTTCATTAAACCCTTGAAGTTCAGTCGTTTCCACCGGGTTCTAATACCGGGTTAATATATGTTAAATATTTCGGACCACAATGCAAACATTCTGTCTTGTACTTTAGAACAAGTGACGCATTTTAATTACCTAATATTACATATGGAAGAGATAGGGCGATAACCAGCGAGATACATAAATTTCAAGCAATATGTGGAACTGTAAGTAGAACGTTTGAAATGAAAGCACGAGAAGAAATCCAGTTAAAAGTTTATGATATTATTGCCCTCCCAGTTCTGTTATATGGATGTGAAACCTGGGTTGCAAACCAATAAGATTTTAGGAGGAATGAATCAGGAGAAATCAGATTTTTGAGAGGAGTAAAGGGCTATACATTAAGAGACCGAGTAAAAAGTGAGAAAATAAGAGAGGAACTAGGGCGGAAAGAAACAGTACATGACAAAATTAAGTAGTGCAGACAGCAATGGTTGACCAATATTCCAGTACCAGCTCTGAATTATAAGCTGAGAGGAAAGAGAAACATTGAAAGGCCAAGAATGAGATGGAAAGAGGCTGGAACAGGCAATATATCTAATCCGTAAAGGAAGATGATAATGATGAGGAAGTTAAATTATAAATGTTTGAAAAAACCAAATTCATCGAGATTAGTGGATCACTGATTGGTTCAAAAGGCTATTTAACCTGTAAAATAAACACGTATTTACTAAAGAAACGAAAGAGTATATTTGGAGAGTTTGTTTTCTTGTTCCCTTTTCGCTCACCTCAATTCGTTACGAAACATGGGTCTACTACCGGATTAAGATATGCAAAAGATTTCGAA
The DNA here is from genome assembly GCA_038098605.1 of Gryllus longicercus. NCBI lineage: Eukaryota > Metazoa > Arthropoda > Insecta > Orthoptera > Gryllidae > Gryllus > Gryllus longicercus. The sequence continues at coordinate 597,836 of JAZDUA010000149.1, forward strand.
CCACGATGCAAAAATTCTGCCTTGCCCTTGCGTGAACGCTCATGACTTTTGCGCAATGCTCATCAAATTATACGAGAACACAGCGTAACGTTGTGAGGATGAGATTCAAAGATAAATGTATCAGATCGGGATATCAAAGAGGATGTACAGTAGTTGAATCTGGAATAAAAACAAGAGCAGAAGTCAGGGCTGCGTAGTTGGATTCTCCATATATAATAAGAAATCTCATCAAGAATATCATTCGCTATGAGAGAGATGTTTGATAAGAAAAACGCGTTTCAAAAATCTTTTTCGCAGAAAATGCTGTTCTTGAATATATCAGATCGGCATATCAATGAGAAAGTTCAGTCGTTAAACCTCGAATAGAAATTACAGCAGAGGTCAGGGCTACTTGAATTCTTCATCTGTAATAAGGGATATCATGATGAATAGCATTCACTACGACAGAGTTTTGACAATTACAACGCGTTTCAGAAATATCTCTCGCAGAGAATGCTCGTCTTGACGAGTAACATTATTTTCAATCTTGTCCAAGTTTTGTATCACTTAAGAATAGTGATCCTGCAATAACTTTCTGCAGATTTATTCCGAGTATATTAATCAATGTCGTAACAACATTGTACTAATCCGATTTCAGTTTAATGAATTGTTGTTGCCTTCATGCTTTGATACTTATGGGATAGATATGTTTCAGTTTAAATGCGACATTTATTTTGTGTGTTAATGTGTGATAATTATGTTTGTGTGTTAATAGTCTGATTACTGATTTCACCTGATTTACTTATAGACTGAAGGCTAATTTGTAATGCAATAAATTAATTTACTACTAACCACCAAGTCAAAATACTTTCGCTCGACAAAAATTGCAAAGTTTCTGACATCGTTAGTATAATTAGCGTTAATTATCGTCGCATTTCTAGTCTAATAAGGAAGTTTTGCCGACATTTTCTCTGAAACTTTACGTAACCCGCTATGAATGAAAGCGTTCCTTGGGAACTAATTTTTGCAGGGTTAATAATGACGTATGCAACACGCATTCCCTGCAAATTGAGCAGAATGGTAATGTGAGAACATCTTATTATTTACCTAATCAATCAAATGTGACAAGATAAAAGGTGAAACATTACGTAAAGTAATATTAAGATATTCACAAAATCTTATAGATAAATTCCTTTTTATTACAAAGGAAATTATAAACTAACTCAGAATATTATTTTCTTCCGAACGTGAACCCCGAGCCAGTGTCTGAAACGCAAACATGATGTATCACAAGACTAAAACTGTGACTGTGACAAGACTAAGACTGTGCCAGACTAAAACGTCGGCCTTAGCTTTATCCGGGAGCATCTTGCCGAATACTTGTAACTTACGTGGGCCAAATTTGTGGGTCCAGTAATTTTTTAAATATCTACTATATATACTGCGTACGTACATCTTTGATAATTTTTTCCGATGAATTGCAAATTTAGCTCTTATTACACACACACACACACACACACACACACACACACATATGTATGTGTGTGTATGTGTGTACATCGACAGTGGGGAGAGGCGAGTTTTGTCTACGTCACGGCAGTTGCATTGCTGTCAACTTCGTCGACAGAAAACTGAGTTTAATAGCACGTCTTTGACTAGATAGGCATGAAAAAATAGTGCAAGATTTTTAAAAATGTTGAAGTAATTGAGTTATAAGAAGAAACATATGGAAAATATATATGGTGGGAAAATAACATACTTTGAACGCGGAATGATAGTTGGAACTAGACGCATCGTTAAGGAATTCAATATTCCGGAATCCACAGTGTCAAGAGTGTGCCGAGAATACTTGATTTCAGACATACCCTCTCACTACAGACGACACCACATGCGACAGTGGCTGACGGCCTTCACTTAATGTCCGAGAGCAGCGACGTTTGCGTAGATTTGTCGGTGCTAACAGACCAGAAAAACTGCATGAAATAACTGCAAAAATCCGTGTGGGATATAAGACAAATATATTCGTTAGTTCAGTGCGGAGAAATTTGACTTAAATGGGCTGCAGAAGGTGGAAGACCTCTCCTAGCCTCGTGGTCATATCGATTGGACCCTAGACGTCTGGAATACCGTGGTTTGGTCAGATGAGTACCGATTTCAGTTGGAAAGAGCTGAAGGTAGGGTTCGATTGTGATGCAGTCTCCACGAAACAATGAGACCAAGTTGTCAACAAGGCATTCAGAAAACTGGTGGTGGCTCTATAATTATTTGATCTGCTTTTACATGGAATGAACTGGGTCGTCTGGTCCAACTGACCCGATCATTGACTTGAATGATAATGTTCAGCAACTTGGAGACCATTTGCAGCCATTAATGGACTTTAACAAACAACGATATAATGCTTATGGATGACAAAGCGCCATGTCACCGGGTCATAATTGTTCGCGATTGGTTTGAAGAACATTCGGGACAATTCGAGTGAATAATTAGGCCACTCGTATCACCCGACATGAATACCATCGAACGTTTTCGGGATATAATTAATAGGTCAGTATCTGCACAAAATCCTGCACCGGTAACTTTTTCGCAATTATGGACGGCTATAGAAGCAGCAAGGCTCAATATTTCTGCAAGAACTTGTTGAGCCCCTGTCACGTCGAGTTCCTACACTTTGCCGAGAAAAAGGAGGCGCGACACGACATTATGAGGTATCCCATGACTTTTATTACCCTAGAGTATTTTTGTGGCTCGCGAATAGGCCGACCTGGACCACACGTGCATGCACACCCTGCATTTACCGGGGTTCAGTAACATTATTTCGGTGGCAAGTGAATTTTTATCCTCCAGGGTTGTTAATCCTGGGAGTATGGAAGATGAACTGATGATGATGATAATGAGGAGTGAAAGGACGATATGCACATGCAGACAAACACAAATACACTCGAACTACAAACGTACAACGAACAGGCGGGACTCGAACACGCAATCTTCTGGTCCGAGACCGCTACGGTATTATTGTCTTCGTGATCTCGGCCATCTGATTGTCCCTAGTGTATTATTATTATTATTATTATTATTATTATTATTATTATTATTATTATTATTATTATTAGCCATGCATCCCAATGGTGGGCAAGACATCACACTCCAAAAGTGGGGTGGCTCGTACAATTGCACTACCAGGGCAGCCAGTCCTGGCGAGTGTTTTTGAAATCCTTGTACTTTTTAAAGAGATATTTGAAGCAAATAAAACCTACTATGTAAACTAAAATGATTAAGAGTTTAAAGTTCACTACTTTTTCTTCACTGGTCACTGCACTTAGTATGAAAGTTCACTACATCTTTAAAGTTCACTACAAATTTTTGGTCATCTTTCATTTACATATTCACTCATAGTCACTTTTCATATTCGTTATACGATCGTGATTTCTTTCCATTCACTTCTATTCCTCTCCCTTCTTCACCATTGGTTACCGGCATCTGATCTGAGATCGTAGCTCCAACGAGTTTTTTGACGATCCACCTTTCTCCTGCCAGTCCTCGGGTCCCACATTGATACCCTATGCGTTCACCTGTGTATCCATCGGCATGATGTGTCCTGCGCATTTCAAAAGGTAGTACACAAGAGTCAAAAACGGCTTTCTTGATTTTCGTACCCTCTCTTCTGTTCGTGAGAATAAAACTTAGACCCCAGAATTTTCTCCATGTCTTGGATGTTCTATTATTTAACTTTCTCTTACTTATTTTTAAATGACACAATTTGTCCTAGACATATATATTCTTTAACGCGTTAACGTTATCTATTACGATTGGCGTTTGAGCACCGTTAGTCATTCCTTTTTCTTGGGTTTTGTTCATAGTGAGGCCTAAATTCATGCATTCTTGGGACAATTCCATTAGTTTACTTTCTAATTCTTTCGAGAACTTTGCCAATATAACTACATCATCTGCGAATCTAAGATTTTTCAATTTCTTCCCATCTAGTTTATGCCATATTTTTAACATTTCCTGGAGATTTCTTCTAGAATACTTGTGAACAAGAGAGGTAATATTGGCCCTCCCTGTGGAACTCCTCTGTCTTGTATGAATTTGTCTCCCTTTCTTTCTGTTCTCACAGTTGACCAACAATTTGCGTAGATTTTACCCGTTATTCAAATTATTTTTCTGAATACTCCCTGTTTCACTAGTGTCCTCAACAATGAAAGATGTTCCACAGAATCAAAAGCTTTATAAAAATCTATGTAGGCTATAAATATTGTAAGGTTGAATTCTTGTGTTTTTTTCAAAATTTGATATAAAACTTGTAGATGGTCGGCTGACGAAAAACTTGGTGGAAATCCTGCTTTTTCAACCGATTGATGCCTGAGTGATGTTAGAGAGTATCGAAAGTTTTCCTGCGTTTAGAGCTTGCTTAATCTAAATCAGGGATCCTGATGAGCTTACGATTTGGTGCATTAAACTTTATTTGTTCTTTATGAGATATCTCATCTCTCTTTTAACGTTTCTATTTAAGTTTTTATATTCTTCGTTTTCTTGAGTCTTCAGCTAGTCTTTTGTGATATGCTTTTTGTCTCATTTTGAGAAGGTTTAAAGTCTCAGTGTGCGCTGGTTCTTAAAAAATTGTTGGGCATTCTGGAAAATATATGTAAATCCTGCCTAATGTAATCAGAGAGATAAATCTTCAGTGTATCATACTAATCGTTAATTAAAAAATTGGGAGAACGTGTTTTTGCTGCCCTTACTCACCTCATGAAGTTTCATAATTAGATACCGCATTTGCATACAGTATTCAAGAATAGTAGTTTATGTAATTAGTGTACAACATTAATCTTTATTGCATGAATACCTGTTTTAAAACTGTCGCAGTCAAGAGCGAGTTTTCATATTTGTATGAACGCAATAAAGCAACATTATAAACTAGTTGCATACGTAATTTTTTTGTACAACAGCATTGTAAATTTATTAGAGAATCAAACTTAACTTTGCGAAAGCACTTTCTTGTGACGTCTCGAGTATTTGACATCTGTGCGAGAGAACGGTGATCGACAGTTCCGTTTACCGCTACCATCTCACAATTCTCTCGCTACGATTGGCTGGATGTGTGGCGCAATAATTCGTGTCGTAAAATGCTAATATCTCATCGTTTGTGCCGTAAAATGCCCTTTAATCCTTGCAGCAGAAAAGGTCGTTTATAATGATGGTTTGCAAGAAACATCATTTGCATTGAAATTGTTCACCTGCATGATGACGCGGTCCGTCTAGGGAGTGATTCTTAAGGCATTGCTTTTTCATACATTAAACACTGGTCTCATATTTTAACTCCAAGGGTATTAGTACCCGATCTTTTCTCTTTAGAAAGCTTATTAATACATTATTAATATTTATGCACTGTTTCATATTTTTTCAATTACTGTGTATTCTTATATACAATACTTATGTTGATCAAAAAATACAAATTACTGCATTGTTATGACGGCATGGGACGTCACGCGTTCTAGGTCAATGTGGAGTAACATTCTTACAATTTGTTCTTTCGAATTATATAATGATTATTTGAATATGAGCTAGTATAAAGTTTTTAAGGTTTGATTGGTGTACACAAAATCGTACCATTGCTTTCACAATTTCCCCACATTCATCTGACCCGTAGAGTAAAAGTTTTCATTCATCTGACCCGTAGACAAAAAGTATTCAAAATTTACATTTATTGACAACAAAATGAGTATCTGCTCTTCAGGCAAAACACACTTTTCAAAAGATTAATAATTACGATACATACTCATCAGCGTGACTTTTGTGCTCATAACTTTCAAGACGATTTCTTATATATCTTGCTTTTTTTATTTCTAATGTGAAAGCACGTTTTCGTAACATTATCTAATTTCTATATTAATCCAGAATTAAGTATTACGATAAATAATTATGGTACTAATAATTTATATTGTAGAATAAATTTAAGAAAATGACACTATTAATATTTGAACCTAAGACGTGTCTTCGGAATAAATGCCCATTATTTAAGTAAAAGAGCTACTCGGTTAACCTCTTAAGTGCAGTTTTTATTGATTTTATTTCAGTCTAATAAAAAATTATCAATATCTAGTGAATTGAACCTTATTTGCGATAAAAAAAACATGTATTACTTCGAACTGGTTAATCTCTTTTCTGAGAGCACACTTTGTACGGTGACAAAACCAATAAAGTGTCCTCACAAGTTCCACCTGCTGAGATTATTACGCTCAGGTGCATGCTTGATTACGCGTGAAACACGTGAAGACGAATATCAGTCTATGAGAAGTTTAGAATTATGATAAAAAATGAATATAGACATTTTGACGCATAAGATAAGGGGAGGGGGAGGGGGAAGGGTCTAAGGGAATAATGCATTACAAATCTGCTTTTGCATTACAAATTATGAGACCAGCAGACATAATTGGGTATTTACACGTGGCCACACACGAAGGTGTAGCCAACATTTAAATATAATGGTATGTGCGGAATGTGTGGAAATTAATGTTGAATTAAATGTGTGGAATGTTATTTGTATGTTGTATTTATGTTAATTGTACTATGTGTATAATTATGTGAATTAAATGTGTGGAATGTTATTTGTGTGTTGTATGTTGTATATATGTTAATTGTATTATGCGTAATCTAAATGTGACAATTAGGACTGACAGTATAGAAACGTGGGAAGAAAATTCGAGCAATTAAACATATATGACGAACATAATTTATCAGCTGTTTAGTCTTCCAAACAACAGACATTACCATATACTTACGAATGTCTAATTTTATACTACAGGGGGCACGGCGAATTATTTATTTCTTACACAATACTGGGAGCCCCCACAGAACTCATTATCCAGAGACGAGTTCAATATCTAGCTCTCGATCTCGGCCGGAGAAGCCTGAGCAGAGCCCGTCACTGGCAGTGGCGACTCGCGCCATCTGTGGGCGCGAGCAGGTACTAACCGTTTGCCAGTTGCGGCAGGGTGTTCTGCAGGGCGTCGCGCAGGCAGTGGTCGAAGTCAGGCTGCGACTGCACGCACCGCGGCCACGACGCCGCTGAAACAAAACCAAAGACACTTTTAGCATGCGGGCAGGTCAGGCGGATAATGTGGGTGTGGTGGGAAGATACATCCACACGAAAAAATCCTACAGATACCCTCTCGGAATTTGGGGTGTGAGAAATATTAATTCCATGCATGTCAATTTCCATAAATTCCATAAACAATATTCCATAAATTCCATACACAATATTCCATAAATTCCATAAACAATATTCCATAAATTCCATAAACAATATTCCATAAATTCCATAAACAATATTCCATAAATTCCATAAACAATATTCCATAAATTCCATAAACAATATTCCATAAATTCCATAAACAATATTCCATAAATTCCATAAACAATATTCCATAAATTCCATAAACAATATTCCATAAACAATATTCCATAAATTCCATAAACAATATTCCATAAATGTCAAATTCCAGAAATAAACGCAGTTTCTCAGTATTGCGGCGACTCAAAACGTCCACGACATCCCCTATGTTGCAAGATCGGCTCAACAATATTGCGATTTTACATGTTTACAGCGACATGACCGACAAAATGTATTTGCAAAAATTGTTAAATGAGTTTGTATAAAATAATGCACAACGCTACGCTCTTTTTGTGTTCCAAATATTAACTGATGAAGTTTCATAAAATAAATATAACAATTTGATGTCAATTTAATAATAAACATGACAATTTAAAAAAAAGTGTTTTGTACTTTGCCCATCATATACATTTTTGATGGAAGATGCAGAAAGAGGGGGGGGGGACCCCACCCGAGGCAAGTTCGCACTCAAAGTTAACACCTATCTCTAGCCCTGCACAGGAGCAGTGTTTCTTTCAAACAGCCTAGTTTCAATGGTTTGCCAGTATTTCTTTCAGATATTAGTCCCTGACCTTCTGAATAACCTCCTTGAATACAAATATTATATAAAATAGCAATGCAAATTTGTGTGTTTAATCCCACCAAAACCTGGACTCTCGCTAAAACTTGGAATGAACTCTGACCCCTGATTTATTCAGTACAAGGGAATGATGTGATAAAATTCTAAGATTGTCATCAAACAGACTTAACTGATTAATATAAGTCCCACAAGTTTTTGTTTGTTTCTTTCTCTACCAGTATACTATTAAAAAATGAAATTGATGTACCCATCTAAAACGTTTCCAGTCCTATATAATTGTTATTTGTTTAAGAAGAAGTGATTTCATATTTCCATTTAACCCTAGCATTACAAATTTTTAATATAAGTAATAACTGTAAATTAATGAAAATCAAATGTAAATTATAGTCGTCGCTCATTACCAGAGCAGTTGTAAAACGACCTAAATTAAATCATTTTTAAAAAATTCCACCAAAACCCATCACTTAAACGTTGACTCCACTCATACGTTGAATGAATACGTTCATTCCTATTGTTCAATTGAGTATAAATATTCACATGTTTTGTAAGGTTTTTAAGTTTGCCCGGGAACATAACAATTACACCCTCACCGGAGATAATTCCCACGTATAAATAATTTTATATATTTTGCTGCGAAAACCATATTTGCAAACAAGAATCGGTTTGTTATTCACTAAAACGTTCGAATATCTTAAATTCAGAAGTAGAAAATTATAAGAAATTAGAAATTTAAGGCTACACGTTTGAACATGTTCTCCTACAAAATATATTATTCCCCGAAGGTCGCACTGTGCGAAATATTATTATTCATTGCAGCATATTACAGATTACGCGAAATTTGCTTGATATCGCCAGAATATATCCACGTGAATAGGCAGCCGGTTCAGCACCGTCCCTGACAGAGGTTTCCAATATGGTGGCCATATTGGGAACACCATGCGGGTTGGTGCAATTTCAAAGGTATCGGAGGAGATGAGTCAGGGCATCAACTAATGTCACAGTTCCTCTGGAAGGGGGTCCTAGGTTCGAGTCCCGATTGTGGCAGGATTTTCGACACTAGGTAGATAGCTAGGTCGAGTTCAATTGTCGTCTTGAGGAGATTTCTCGCTGCCGGCTGCTCTGATCGGTAGTTTTCTATGGTTTCTGCGATCAATTCCAGGCAAATGCCGGAGCAGTACCTTAGCAAACGGGCCATGGACCACGCGCGATTTTTTTCCTTCCTCTTCCTTGTCCTATCCTCACCCTTACTTACACACAGTTGCACTTACATGCACTGCGGTACCACACTATGCACTTACATGCCCTACACTTACATGAACAAAATTACTATGGTAGTATAGTGCACGTCTCACTGGGAGCTAAAAGTTTTCCCTGCTGGTGTGGTGTCTCGCTGGTGGGAGATACCTGCTTGGGGAAACCCCTGTTAGCCACCAGGTAGGTCGGCGCCGGATCTCATCATCACATCCCGCACCGGCAAATCACCGCCACATCTCGAGGAAAAACATGGACTACACTTACAGGAGTAATAGCCTTGGCAGTTGACGCGTCCGGAACCACTAATCAATCAATTAATTAAAAGAGGTGAGTGACGATTAAGGGATCAATAGCTAGGAGTCATTAACCGACGTCGAACCGGCGACTAACTTGGCTATGCGGGAGATGCCGCGACCTAGGCACAGGTATCAACGTTTCGGCCGTCATTCTACCATTTTCCTCAGGGCAAAATGCCTGAAGAATACTGAAATAATGTAATTGATAATTATCAATTCGTTGAATTTAAATGTATAATTTTCTTATTACAACAAAACAACTAATAATAAAAAAATCGTTCTAATTCTTTCATCTCTATTGTTCATCGTTACATTGTTTAGAAGTCGCTCGAAATTTATTGTGTGTTCACGAGGTTACCACCGATAAATTATTCTCCGCTCAGCAGATAGGAAATGGTCTGTCTGTTCTTCAATAACGTGAAATATTAATAGCATTTTGAATCCATTGCACAGCAGTAGAGATTAGAAGTAAACGACTCACAAGCTGAAGTGTCTCCGATAGTGTTGAAAATGAAGATAATTACGAAAAGATTGGTATGCGGAATGTTTAAATCATTTGTGTGCAGTTCTTTGTGTTATGTACTGAATATTAAAATAAAGAGAATCAACGAAGAAAAAAGTTGTTTTAAGGGTGTTGATAGAAGGAAAGATTTGGGAGCCCCTGTTCTACTCGTATAAGGTACTACCGCGAAGGACGCTTAACTCGGACGTTGAAAGCACGTGGGGGATTTGTTCAAAAAACCTCGGCGGCTAAACTGAACTTTAGCGACCTCACACGGAGAATGAAGGAACTTACTTCGACTGTTTCCTGGCAGCGCGCACACATGTACTTGATCACGCGATCTTCACTTTAGTGTGTATAACGAAGTGTAGATGGCGTTGACGTGGCACATGAGCCTGTGTGCCTTCGACCGAAAAATACGTGAAGACGTCGATTGATGTCGTTAGTTTATCCGACTAGTTGTTGAAGAGTTTTGTACAATTCCCCCACGTGCCTCCAACACCGCGGTTGAGTATCCTTCTTACAGTATTTTCATATATACCCACCCTCCGCAGTGCTGTCTGCTCCTAGTCCTCATGGTTACTAGTACATGACTACGGTGGCTCATGGATGTTTTATGAGGGGCAAATAAATCCAATGCATGTACTACTTTAAACGAAACATGCAAGAAGTTACATTAAATCCATCGACTTGCGATGGGCTAAGAGAGGAAGACTGATCGGTTCGGTTTGCCTCTTCACCCGAACATCCACCAGCACAAAGAGTTAATATTATTCAATGTGCCAACCTCTACTTAAGTCTTTATTCCTGCCGTGTGAGTGAAGTCCTTATTCCTGAGTGTGAGATGACTCACGTGTGGATAGAGAGAGGCGCCCAGTAAAGGGTTGATGTAGTTGAAAAAATGGCAGTAGCTGGCAGTTCAAGGGACGAACCCCTCTTCGCTTGCTGTAGGGCTCTCTTTCAAACGTATTTCGTGGCTGGCTGCAGGAGCGCAGAGAGATACAGGTGAACACTAAACGAGAGAAGAAAAGGCTGAGAGTCCATACTCAGAGTAATTTCTGTCGTTTTCCTGACGATTCTTAAAATTGCACGTGCATTAACAGATGTTAAGGAACATGAATGCTCTATACTGGCAATGTTAAACGTTTGAGTCTATTAGAAGAATCTATTGCAGTTAGGCTTGTAAAAGGTTTAAAGGTTACAGATACATCACGCATAGTAACACTAAAACAATGGTTTTGATAATTATTTGCTGTTTTTGCAGGTAAAAATATTTTCTCATAATGCAATTTTTTACTCCGTTTTAATGAAGTTTTGCAGAATGGATAATACTTAGTAAGGTAATCAGAAAAAATCGGTAAATGTAGGAGTCCTTTATTAACAACTTCTGAAACTTTGTTTCCTATTATCAATGTAAGCCGAAAAAAATAATGGTAAAAATGTCAACTTTCGGGGAATCGGCTTTAAACATGCAACCCTCCGAACACGCCAGCTCTATAACTTGCACCATGAAAATAAACATTTTCGAATTACCATTATATTTTGAGTCTTTATGTTGGCTAGCTTCACAACATAAAGTTTTCAATTTACTTTCTGCATGTGTAAATCTTTCAGTAATTATGCGCGGCTTGGTGTAACAGTATTTAAAATAATTGGAGTTAGCAAATAAGCCCAATGAGAGGAGGACTTTATACATAAATAACAAAAAACGTACTTGTGAGAGTGATATCAACATAATTCAAATGAAAATTATAAACAAATAATTATGAAGATTTATTAAAAATTAACTACAAAAATACAAATCTGGGAAAAATAGTTCCGTGTCCCCCACAAAATCGTTCGGTGTTCCCTTAAAGTCAATTTTCTCATTGCTACCATCTTAAATAATGTAATTTTCTTCTAGCTTTGATACAATTGGAAGAATGAAGAATTTTCAGAACTGCTTCATAAAACTTAACGAGCAAATATTTCGTACCTGTTTTCTTAAATCCAGACGCAACGTAAATAGTGAGAAACCCTGTGAAGCTCATTAGTATTTGTCCCTCCAATTACCATGCAAACCAATCACACATTAAAAAATATAGTTTTTTTCTAATTTTCTATTTCAACGAAGGCCATTCACAGCCGAAATGGCTAGAGATTGTGCCCACTTAAGTGTGTTTATCCCTTGTCTTTCATGAATATGTGTTATCGCAAAAGGTCTTGTGAGTCTGCTGAGCACAGACCGAGGAACCTGTAAGTGTGTATAATGTAGAAGGTTAACATGTGTCCCCATGAGGGACATTGTGGGGACCCGGTGCGGATTGCCAGAAATTGGCCTCCCTGAAGCTGGAAAAAGCCCCCAGGAGTAAAAATGTCATTGAATATCTCGGTTAAGTTATAAACAACTATACATCAACAAATACAAATAACTCTTACTTAAGCGTAAACTCTTAACAAGAAAACATGAAATCAACTAGATAATACACCGCTTCCCACTAAACATCATGTTTGCGACCCAAACTGTAACGGATATATGAATTAAAACAAAACGTTTATTTCTAGAAACTTGCGACATTACGTGTGTGTTCTTCCACTATGTCTCTCTATTGTGTTTAATATTTCAATTAAGTATGCTGCCATTTACATTGCTACTAAGATTCTTACTTCCTTTCTACTGAAGAATTCGATCCTTTTGTGCCCTAAATCACAATTCACAAAAAGTTAGATCGTATTTTACCTTCAGAGAATTTCACCGGTGTATTAATAAAAGGCAACTAAAAATAAAACCAGAACATAATCTGTGGTACAAACTATTTCCGCTGGTACTGTAAAATTTGGTTTTTGGACGTATAGAATCTTACATGTCAACCTTTTAATTTGCGGATCAAATACTTTGTCAAACAACTTTGATAAATAAAAGAAGTACAACCGTGAATTTCAGGGTAACTATCAGAATAGTTCGGTGTTTCTGGGAACCGTTTTCTCATTACAGATTGTTATTTATACTTAAAAATATGAAAATGTAATAAATGCTAATATCTTATTTATCTATGTTTAATATTTTAAAGAACTATGTAATATTAATGTTTGAGGTCTTTTATATTGTTAAAATATTAATGAAAAAAGTTATGTAACTGATTCAAAATCTTGAAATGTTATTGTAATTGAACAAACATCTATCTTCATTAACATTAAGTTGTTGTACATACATGATGTTAAGATCCGTGTTTTCTGTTTTCGTTTCCAACAATAAAATAAGAAATCAATAAGGCCAGTGCAAAATACCTACTACAACGATTACATAACCATCCCAATATTCTAGCCATCTACTTACTAGTCAATTGTGACACCATCAGACGGTTCAACGACGTTATATCTTAGACCTTTCTTATCGATTGTAAAATTGTTCATTTCAAAAAATTGTGTTCTATGTATTTATTATGGTATATATTTATTACCAACTACTATTAATGTAGTAATATTAGTGGAGTACGATCAATTAATTTTACTCCTCTCAATTACTAACATGCACTAATTTATGCAATTTTGCTAAATGTTAGTTCGCAAATAAATTGCAAAATAAAAATAAATTTAAAAAAGTGTTTTCTATGCCAGCTTCCATTTTCTAACAATGCAGATATGCAAGTTTTCACACGAAAGGTCTTCAACATTCACAATTAATTACTGATCAAGGCTCAACACAGATGTTCTCGTCGTAAAATTTCGTTCTGATAAGTCAAACGTGTACACCGAAGTTGAACTTCTAACAATGAACTTACTCGAGCACTTTGTGCCTGACAACTCTTAATCCTATTATATTACGTATATTTCCGTACAGTTAAACAGTACACGCCCCGAAAAGAACATAACGGTATTCTAAACGACTTACTTGCCCCTATCACAGTCGCAATAATGTCTACGAGGTACGCGCGTTTCCATTACGATAGCGATATTTAAATTACTCCGCAACAGCAGCGCTCTCAGAGAGTCTAGTTTAATTCTATTCCAACGTCCTTGCAAGTGAGAGTTTGCACTTCTGAAGGCCATTGTAACCCATGTTAGTTCTCATGACCAAATGAAACCCGTTTGGTGTGAATGTCTGGCAGGTAAAAAAGAAAACAAGTATTTTTTGTCACCTTACAGCGATTTTCTTCTTCTATTAGCGCTTGCGCAGTTTCCTCACACGTACTATTATATATTTTGTTTTATTTGAGTAATAATGTTCGTAATTCGACCATAATATGTACAAAAATGTCTGAACTAACCAGATGTGTATGTTAATAAATACTTAATAAAACTTTACTTTCCTTCAACAAATATATTTTTTCAAAAGTCCAGTTTTCGTGAAGTCATCAGTCAGTCATGCTGATATTTATATATTGTTTCGTTTTGAAACATGTTACTGATATGATACATAAAATTTGTTGCTGATTAACATATTTTCACTTTTCTTTTTGTAGATCAACTTCAAACGTAATGACTAATGCGTTGCAGCACATTATTCTCGTGCAACCAATTTAAATCAGTTTGCACAATATTTGTTTTCGTAAGATCATGATTGAAGAAAAATATATTTCCAAAATGTGCATTTGACACAAATGACGATGATATTTTCTACGTAAAGAATTGCAGTGTCAAAGAATGCGAATTTTACATCGTGTTTTTCTCACCCTCATGATGCTATTCAGTGTAAACAAGGTTAGAGAAGATTAGATTTCATGCGTAAATTATTCACGCTGTTGGATACACGGAACATTTGACTGCGAAAGATAATTCTTTGCTTATCTTAAAAACTGCACTTCAGTGTATTTTGGTAAATAGATACCTCAGTAACATATTTAAATTTGTTCAAAGAATTGGTTGCCTCGACCGGTACTCGGGTCTTCTGGTTTACGCCTAGCTGCTCTAACCACCAAGCTACCGAGACAACCAATCCTTTGAACAGTTTTCACGAGCACGATTATCGCTCCTTGTATATATTATATATAATTGTCACCATTCCGTCACCTTGGTAAACGCAATTACGCTCGGAGAATATATTCCGCAGTCGTAAAGGAATCCAAATTGAAACATATTCATGAAACCAAACATAAAGAGTGAATAAAAGTTAATGTTGGTTTTATCTTTCCAAGCCTGATGAAATTGATCATTGTCGATGGTCATGATCAGCTAAGTTGGCTCAGGGCATTAATTGATATCACGGCTGTAGACCTTCTGAATAGGAGATCCTAGGTTCATGTCTCGACGTTGGATTTTCGACACAAGCTAGATAACTAGCTCGAATTGAACCACTGTCTGGTGGTGAATTCTAGCGACCGGCTGCTCTGATCGATAATTTTCCGTAGTTTCTGCGATCCAGATGAATGCCGTTGCATTACCTTATCAAACGAGACCTCACGTGATCTTTCCTTCCTCTTCCTTGTTTTATCATTTCCCCTAACTTACACTTAAGTGCACTACACTACCATACATGTTTAGAGACCAATCGTGAGATCGAGTCTGGGCTTGAGCGGTGTCTGGAGACCACTCGGCTCGGGGAGTGACCAGCTGAATAGGGAAAACCCACAAGATGACTTGAAGACCCAGCCCCAGATATCACCATTGATTGGGAACATAACACTGCCACCTGCCGTGATAAAACATGCACTAAACTTTTGGAAATAATATCCATAGCAGTTGACACGCCCGGAAACAAAAGCGTAACCGTGCAAGAACCGTCGGATGTTTAACTCCACTCTCTCCTCCCGAACCCTTATATTTCCGTATTATGAAGGAAGTTTTCAACGAAACGTGTTTATTTATTAAAAAAAGGTATAAAGGTAACTTCCAATGTACTTACAGAGTATCAAATAAAAATAAAAAACAATGCAATTGATGTTTGAAACAAATTTTCACAATTGATGTTTGAAACAAATTTTCAATAAAGGTTTATTCAGAATTATAGACAGATTTTCCAGGTACACAAAAACAACAGTTAAAAACGTTTGCAGTAATTATACAGTCTTCCTTGACAGTTAGCATTTTACTTTTCTTGATAGTCAAACATTATTAGAAAAGCTTTTTACTCTTGAGAAAGCTACGTAATGTTTTCCACGCGACAATATAGAATCGGGCCCAACCCTACTCTTTGCAATATTTATTAGTTATTTACCTTAATTACCAAACACAGAGGTTCAGCCGTCCAATTGATTCGCATATAAAATCAAGTAGTTACTTTAATTTTACATACAGTTACAGATTTATCCCGTCTCTGAACAGGTGGGGTAGTATCAATAAGCGCCGAATCAGCAAAAAATGCAATAGTTAACTTTTTGAACCAATTATTTTCAGACAGTTTATTCTTCACAGATAGGAACAAATTTAGAGTATGTGTGTGGAACGTTTCCTTGGGTCACATAGCCTCAACGTTCCAGGTTTTAAGGCCATGAAACGCTTCGTTCACGAGTTAATTAAATATGTGGATTGTAACAAGGCTCCCAGAGTGTTGCGGGTTGCTTTAGACATGTAGCTTATTCATACTAGCTTTTTAACAAATCCTTCATCTTTTTAAAATGAAAGTGCAGTTTGTCCATAAAACTATCTTTCTTTAGAGATCCCGTTTATGAAGATGTATTTTGTGTGAGAGCCGCAAAACTCCTCTTTACTTCTGAAATAATATAGGAGTCGATAATCAGTGTAGTAGATAATAGCTGCAAGTGGGTGATGCATCGCAGCGAGTGATATAATGCCGCCTTCCCGGTCCGCTTTCTCTTCCCGGTGCAACGGCGCTCTCCTGCGTTGGGTGGGCAATCGGCCCACTCACGTTTCTTCTTCCTGCTTGCACATCAACTTCGTAACTCATGTGGAGGTTCACTTCCTCCCAACACGCTTATTCTACCGGTCTGTCTCGACCCACATAGATCGGGGAGTATACTTTCATTATTGGTACGAAAAAAAAGCTTCAGGCTCTATGCAGCAGAATGTTACGTTAAGTAATAAGGTATTAACAACTGACAATAAGATATTACATTTTTTTCAAGAATTTATTAAGTATGTTAGATAATTTATTAATTGTCTAATTTATTAATTATACTTTCCTCGAGATATCGATATCTTTCACCACTAGACGGTCGACGTGTGCAAGCTGTGGACATGTCATCGGAGTGAATAAATTGTATTAAACCTTTTACACACTCAAAGCTTCATGAGGCAGAATATTACTTTATTGAATTGAATCGATTATTACGTGGCTTATTTTACGTGGCGAGACCCAAGCCATGAGGCCTGCTCTTCCGTCTGAGCACGCAAATTTCGCTGCGCTCCTTTCACCCACTAGCGAAGATAGAAAGTATTTCTTAGGTGATGAAACAGATGATTTGAAAATTCACATTGATTATACATCTAATACAATAATATAATACAATAAAGGACACTAAAATACATACAATATATATTTTACATAGAGAAAATCTACTAAGATGGGACATTCGAAGGATTTTTTCGCCCTTAAAAATCAACGGCATCTATCGGGTTTAAACCCGTGAACGTGGGTATAACAGTCCGATACACCAAACGTTACACTATCGCCGTCGACGAACTTAAGTTTCTATATTATTAAGAAAAAGCCTTAAGAGAAAAAAATCTTACAATTATTATAATAATAATTATACTGTATGATATAGAACCAAAATTGTCTGAAAAGACGGTTTACCAACAGATGACTCACCAGCCGGGTGCCCGTGAATGATATAACATGGCGTGTAAAATTAGCGTTTTAAGCTTGAGAACACAGCAAGCCTCATTATTTTTTCAAATGTATTCTTTTTTATCCTGCCGCAAATTTCAATGTTATCAAGAGTGGTTTTCTCACGCAATTCACTTCGTCACGCCAGTAATATACTATGAAATATATCCTTAGATTATCACTTATTAAATCTCAGATATGAGGACTTTGGCATGTGCCCCATAACTTTATGTTATATAATAAAAACCATTAGATATATTTATTTCCCTAGTGCAACGTAAAGAAGAATGCGTCTCAATGTTTTATTATCCATAGGACTAACATTAAGCGGTAGAATATTAAAGTTAACGCGTTTCTGATGTTGCGTGTAAGAATCTGAAAATAAAACATAGCAAAATAAATACAGTTCGCGTAATTTCATGCGGTCCGACTGCTTTACTAGGAATCCATCGATCCGATTTGAGGGACCGCTTGTAAGAGTATTACTTGTTGTGAAATAAATTACACTTTTAATACTTTTAAATACTTATTAATACTTGAAGAAGTTGTTTGTTTCTTTTTATAACAAGTAGATAAGGATATTTTCAGATGTATAAAAGCAACCCAACGATTTTTCCACAATGAAGTGAAGATGTGTTCCTTCATGCTATTTACTATAAAATATATCTTTGCAACGCAGCATGTCGGAAACGAATTATTTTATTTCATAACGTTCAGAAGCGTGTGCTTATGATAAATTGAATCGATTAACATTCAGTCGTTAATCATAATTAATCAATCAGAATCAATTAAAAAATAATTCCGCTGATTTGCCGTTCCTGCAGCGCACTTTTGACGCGTTAGAGAAACTCCAAATTTGCCAAAGCAGATTTTCTCGAAGTCGCCGGGTCTGAGACATTGCGTATTGATTTAATTGCAACGATCCAAAAGATCTCTGGGTGCCATTTATTCAGACCCGATTGCATCTGACGACAGGGGAGGGCGAGACGTCAAAATTAAATAATTCGAAGGGATATCGATGTACTCTATGTTACCTCTCCATCGTCAGAGTCATAGATAAAGTCATCGACGTACCGTCTATCGCTTCTTCTAAAGAGAAAAATAGTATTTTTCAGCAACAAGAATAACAATTAAATGACAAGACGTCCGTCTTACAGGTTCTCACAACGCGTTAACTTTTCCAAACACTAACAAGTTGTATTGATAAAATCTTTAGCAAACCAGGCACACTATTGTATAAAATCCACAACCAATAGAATCCAGTAGCTCTGGAGCTACCCTCCACGACTTCTGGAAGCATTCTGCTTGTTTGTCCAGTCTTCTTACCACGTTGCTAGGTGGAGAATAATGACAATTATAACTCGCTACGTTACACCGGTTATCTGAGGCTCCAGAAAAGGCAATTTGAGGAACAATACATTACAATTGGTATGTGGCAGACCAACAGAAAATTGAAGTTTATGATGAATCAAGTAAAAATAGTGTCCGTCCGCCCATCACTCACGGTTAGACCTCGTCCGGTTAACCAGTTGGGTCATTTCATGCGTCTTAGTCTCTTCTTGGGGAATTGGACATTTTATTCTTCTAGAACATTCTATGAGAATTATCGAAAAAACCCTACGCGGCACCTAAAACGCGTTTTCTTTGCAGTTTTATGACACGTAAACAAGTGGTACTTGCTCATTCGCTTTCCCTCCATCAGACGATACATTGCCAACTGTTCAGGCGGCGAAATAGTCGAAGAAAGGTTGGGAGAGCATTGTTGATGGAAATGACAATGGAACATCGTCTCTTCTATCTCAGTAGTTTTTGTCAGACAAGAGTGTTCTGGAAAAGAGATGACACACAATTGACAAGGATTTTTACTTGGAGAAAGAATTAACGAGTATTGAAGAAGTTGTCACAGTTACCTCTGTCCAAACGAAAACTGACCCTTTCCTTACGAATTCCGTAGCCTTTTGCTACGTGTTTATACTACATCCAGTGCCTGGCACACTCTGGATCGAACCTTGAAGACGTTCAAAACGCTATTACTCAGCTTTCCGCATTAGCTTGTCGTGACAAGGCGAGCAGGCGTCTGCGATAGAAAATTCCCAGCATTTCGACCATGCCAAGTTTACGCGGGAGTGTCTGGAGGATCTTCCCCCAGGAGCTGATGCGATCTTTCGGTGACGCTCCGCACTAATAGAACGAAGTTGAAAATCGACTTCAAGGAACTTTGCACGAAGAAATGAATGTTTGGACAACAGAGAAGAAATTCGCGCGGCTTTTTGGGGAAAATTAAGACTATCTCGAAGGCGCCAAGTTTAAAATGTATGATCTTTTCCTTTGAAACGCCTTCAAGGAACATCAAACGCCCTGTTAAAGAAGACAAGGCGCCAAATTCGAAGTAATTTGGCCGGCAATGTGTCAACACCAACTATTTCGCCGGATACTCTAATGTTATTAGTCTAATATTTTGGAAGAATTCTAGAAAGAAAATTAGTGGTTTTAAAGTACCTACAGTGGTGAGACACTATAAAATACTTTGAATATGATTTATAAATATAGCGGTAAACCTATTATGTAATGAAACATACACATTTTTAAAGTTCATGATAAATTATCAACACTTTATTATGTAACTCTGTGGGTCCAGCGATAGACAAGTCAGGCAACTTAAAATGAAATTTTGTTGTAACCTTTGTATAAAAATATTTTAAGATGAAAGTATAAAAATAACTGCCAGATTCACTCTGGTAAATTAGAGTTAATAATATAAAATATATTACTATATTATAGTGTGTCAGGAATCAGTTGTAACTAAAAAATCGAATAATTCAATGACAAATCACTGTAAAACAAGTATCAAGCTTAAATGTAGTTTGTAAAGGTATCCAAACAGCCTTCAGAAAGTCAGCATTGTTATCCTTGAGCAGTTGGATTTCTTCTATTGAAGGTATAGGGTCTAGTTTTTATTTCAGCGGAAGGCATAATTGTAGTAGTTAACGTGAGACCTTATGTCTGTGGGAGCCATGTAAAATGAAAGTATAGGCCGCCTATCCCCGAGGCGAACAATGTTTACATAATATGCCTTCTAGCGAGAGGTGCAACTGCCGAGAAACCAGTTCGTAAGTTGCTATGTG
Organism: Gryllus longicercus; assembly: GCA_038098605.1. NCBI lineage: Eukaryota > Metazoa > Arthropoda > Insecta > Orthoptera > Gryllidae > Gryllus > Gryllus longicercus. The sequence goes on from JAZDUA010000149.1 coordinate 618,667, forward strand.
CACCTCTCGCATCCAATGCAGAACGAGTTTCACATTTTTAGAAGGATTTCTAGCGTGCTGCAGATACCTTTCTCTTGCATTTATTTCTTCGTGGTTTTCAATATGTTAAATACTATAAAGATACTCTACGAAGAGACCATTTTGACTGTTGGGGAAAGAAATGAACGTTACGCAGGGCGATGACTTTGCAAGGGATAGTGACAAAGCCATTTACCAATGAGCAAACAAACGCACTGACAAAATGAGTGCATGGGCATAAACTGCAGTTATGTTGCCAACAGTTGGGCAAGTAGTAGCTGTCAAAGCGGTCCCTTCTTGTAGTAATCTCTTTATAGTTGATTACCCGGCGTTACCCGGTTATTAATTTTATTGGAATATGGAAAGTAGCTCATTGTTGTACTGTTTTACGGCAATAATAATTTTTATTACAGGGCGATTCTGTTTGAAAGCGAGTAATTTTTCTTGATTCCACTGTCTCCATCATTTCGCCATGCACCTGCTGCCCACGAGGAACCAAGGAGCCTTGCATTATCTTAAAGTTTCGTGACTTTGTGTTGGTTAACTTGTAATAGATCTCGTTTGTCAATGTATACAACGTTACGTCTTCATCTAGTTAAGAAACAAATTACTATCGGCTAGCCACGTTGGAAAGGATCCTTGTCAAAATATGTTGTTAGCTTTTAATATATTCAAAACACGCGCTTATCAATTTATATTTTATTTGAAACTATTTACATAAAAATGTAATTGAACAATCTATTAAAGATCTGTTAAAGACGGTACTTTACTCTCATTTCTGAAAATGAAGGAAAAAGCATGTTTTCTGTGACACTTCTTACCGCTCTCACATCTTGTCTCGTACAATATTCCCTATACTCTTTCACATATCTACCTTCCATTTCATTTCAACATCGATAAAACATGACAATCTCGTTACAATTAAAGAAAACATAAGAACAACGATCAACAAGTATGTGGCATGTATTCAAACAAAACAAATGAGAGCAAATGATAGAGTTGATAACCACATTACATTTCGTGGTCATGCTATTATTTAATCACACGAAATCGTGCATAGAAAAGGGCCTCGAATAAAATGTTGTAGATCGCACGGCAGGACAGAATTCTCCGCCTCGGCCTTCCGGCCTTTGCGGGTGAACTATCCAGTCTCGCCATGAAAGTTCGACGTTCTTGCCGTATGATGTAAATTACTTCAGTGTACCGCCCAACCCAACCCCTCCGCACTCTTCGCCCGCCCCGCTCCGCCTTCTCCGCTCTCTCTGCCCGGCAGCGTTCTCCAATAATGTCGCCTCGGTGCATTGCCCATTGCGTTTATTTATTTACTTTTTTAAATTTATTTCTGCTCGGACTGAAGGCCCTAAGCAGCCGAGTACAATACTTTAGGGTACAATGAGTTATTTTAGCCTTGTTTAACGAACATTATTCACAGATGAATACTTTGAGTTTGTGGATTGAATATGAAAAATCTCACATACACCATAGACTTGCCCCCGTCACACGCGACACAAGAAATCACACTCTCTTCCAAATCAAGTTGATTCAATCCAAGTCACATTTAAGTTGATATTCTCTCCTCCATGTTCTTACCGGTACCCGTATGTACTAAGCTATTATTGAATAAAGACAAACACACTCACGTCCAGCCTGGGATTAAGCAGACAAATCTCACATTCATAGATTCCAGACCTTCCAAAATCGTTTTCTAAGAACCATAACCCAACTAACATGGTTCATACGATATTATTCATCACAAACTCTATATACCATCTCATCACTACTCTCAACAATGAATCCTTAAGTTGTATCATAAATTAATCCCACAATTCTCGACTTCCAATTCTGGAGACAAACTCCCAAATAAATTCTCATCCGCAAGAAACTATCCTGACACTTTTTGATACATCTTGATTTATTCACAAGTCTTATTTCTCCAAACTATTCCAGCCAGTAATGACTTTCTTAAAGAAATTATTCAAAAACTCTGCATTGACTGCATTTGCCACTTGCAAAAAATTTGTACAGCTGGAAGCAAAGAAATTAAAAAATGAAAAATATCAGTTCTCCGAAAAAATCATACTGTCGTCAAGACACTATTTTACATAAACGAGGGGTGCGAATTGAGATATTCCTAGAAAGTAGAATGTTCTCTGCGGGAGCAGTATTAATTTGTCCCTGGAACATAGAACTGGAACTGGAACATAGTTACTATAATACATTTTATGCGCCTCATTTATACATACTTTCAAATGTTCAAACCATGAGATTAGGAAAATCAAATCTTGATTAATATGGCCGTTTATTGGTCCCCTTGCTTTGAGCATTTGGCCTACTTTCGATGTAATAGTCAGAGGTTAATTGTTATTGTTATTAATTACATCCACATTTATTAAAACATAAACACGCACGTTTCGTCTGATTAATCACTTGGTTTGTTCTATTTTTTGAATTTTTGAACGATGCCTCTTCGAGAAAATTTCAGATTCACGCCCTGGTTAAACATTGATTCATAGATGCAAATACTCCTTTTTTCTTGGGCGAAGTCTAACGGTTACGGAGATACAGAGCCGGTTACGAACATTTACGGAGATAGTTGTTGGTTATTCATTCGTTTATTTGTGTAACTTTTTACTGAAACTAAAATATCTGAGCAATTCTTAATGTTTCTTCAAAACAATTCGCTGAACCTCGGCTGTGAATGCAAAATAAATATGAATTGTTTAAAATTATAATGCGTTGCCGTGAATTATGAGAGCTAACAGAACATAATTAATTTTGAAATCTGTCCCAGCTGTTTGATTTGCCAATCAAAAGAGTAGGTTTTTGAAAATATGGATATTCCAGGCCGATGGTTTTCTTTTAATTTATTACTGCAAAGTCAATTTGAAATCTCCCAAATAATATTGTTGATATTATGTTCTACAGAGAAATTGGTGTCATCAAAGAAAATTGTCCATTTCTCTACTCCAATTCCTTTCTTCCGGTCTGAAGAACCTAGATCGCTGAGGTTGAAGGGCAGTAGCAGTCTCGTTTCGAAGGATAGCGGGTTCGAATCCCGCCCCGGCCATGGTGTGTGTTTGTGTTGTTCCTACAGTTAAAAGAATCGCATTGTGTGCTACAGTCACAGCGATCGCTTTGTGACCAAGTTGTTAAAAAGTGACCTAAAAAAGTCCTTTTTGTGAATTTAAAGGCCCGTGATCTCCCTAGGCACATGATAATTTGTGAAGGGAAATCCTTAAAATTTCATAGAGGAGATGAGAAATATGTTGCTCACTCGTGAGAAATTTGTAACGAAATATCTCACAACTGGACATTGTTAGAAGTGTAATTAACTCATTAGCCAACAAGTTGTTAGTGTTTTGTAATGTTGCAAAGCAAGTTTCATTCTATTCTGTATAACCCAACATCCATTTGTTAAGATAATGAAGTTAAGGTCAATGTTATACTGAAGCGTCTAATTGCCCAGATTAAGATTCGTATCTATGTATGAAACAAGAATCCAAGTGTTAGTTCGGATAAATCAGAAAAGCTTGTATCAAGTTTTAAATGGTAACCATAACAGTAAATAATAATAATAATAATAAAAAAACATATTTAATAATATTAAACATCAAAAGGTTTTCAGGTATAATTATCTTTATGAATTAATGATTGATTGTGAGATAGAAATAAAAAGTCTACAGTTCATCATTTCCCAGGTGAAAAAAATTATTTCATACCTAGAAAATTATCCAGTGTGTTTACGACGTTGCAGAAAACTTGTATTTTTGCAACGAACTAGGAAATATCGTAGCATTTGAGAGAGCCATCCATATTGTAAATCTCTTTTATATATCAGCATTTTAAACAACCCTTGTCGATGAATAAAATCATTCATATTATTGTTCGATACAGTACATTATCGGAATTTCTCCACAAAATATGAGTCATCGCTGTAATATTTATAGCGTAACATTCATTTCACACAATATTTATAGCGTAACGTAATATTCACAGATGCCTTTCACCTTCTAGTTTTGGAGATTAAACATGGCAGAAGCATCATGTAAGTAGATTCTAGCACTCGCTGGAAAATCAACATCATTGTTAAATATTTACTTCAAAATTAGTTAAGTAATGTTTGTACTCTACGGAGAGTATGTTGTTTTATTTCTGAAAACATTACAAACAATGACAATGATCTATTTCAAATAATCTATTTCAAAGCACATGAATTGCTTATAAATGTTATTTTAATGCCAATGAATTCAGTTGACAAATGACATTCCAGAAGAAGAATTCAATTCCAATGTGCCCGTTTTCCTTTAATAATTTTTGGACTAAACATTATAATAACTACCGTCTTTATTCTCCGACATGTAAAAAAGAACACTAGTCTCCCATATAAAGTTCGATTTTTAACATCCCTTCAATTCTTTAACTTTGAGTATTCCTTATTTTACAGTTCGTTAGGATTCTTTGGAATTTATGAATTTTCTACTTTTGCAGATGTTTCCAAAATTTCTCGTGGCACAGAATCCATTATTTTCATAAAACGTAACTTCAACGATAATTACAATTTCTAAACAAATTAGTTGTTTAGGGAGCACGCATATCGTTACAATATAGATCGGAAACTGTAACTTGATATTCAAATTAAGTTCGCTTCCTTAAATCATGATATTATTGTTATACAAAAATAGCATGCTCATATTTTTTTTGCATTTATAAGAATTACCAAATCGCTTCTAACATTCGGTAATATTTTCTTAATCGTGCAAAAAACCAACATTATAAACTAGTTTCATAATCTACTATTAGTGAACGAAATACCCCTCCTTCAAAACGGCATGGAATGTTGATGCTTTTCAACGATTTATCTGTCGCTTTCAAGAGAAACACGTAAATCTGTTAGAGATAGATAGGGACGAGTTGTTTGTTATAATCTACGAAAAGATTCCTTTTTGGAATTTATGCCACATTTCTTTGAGGTTTTGCTCTTTGGCGTAACTGTATTCCAAATCACGGTAGTCAGAAGCTTACCCAATCTCGAAATCCATAAATACTTAATTTATCTGGCGCAATTTATTAGTACAAATGTTATAGTATTTTGTTCTGTATGATAAGTGCCAAGCAATGTTAGAATGGTTATCCAGGCACAGTGCCGGACATAAACGAACCTGGCCTAGAAAAACAGTCCACAAACGTGTTCTCTATGAAAACCTCTAGAAGCCCTGTTTGTTCTGCAGAAGACTGGCCTTGTTCGTAAACTTTAAGAGTTTACAACATCCATCTTTCAGCAAATCACAAGCATTGTGGGTTGTGAAATTTCCAATTAATATTATACATAAAACTGTCTCATTTTGCTTTGAAATTTGTTTTAAAATTCCTTGATCATCTTCAGATATGTTATATTAAGCATTGAATGAAATAGATAAACATTTCTTTTCTGATGAAAATATTACAACATTATTTAAAACCGTTCAGTGTTTTGAACGTAATTGTAAATGGATGGTAATAGTAATGGTAAATGGATGTAATGGTAAACGTAATTGTATTGGATTATTAAAACATCAACTACTTTGGTCCTTAGCGTCGTAAGTGGAGTGCAGGTTGTATTTAGCGATGTGTTGGTTTTCCTCTTAAAACTGCGCTTTTTCAGAAACGCTCAGACTATACTCTCTCAAACAAAAAAACAACAACAAATTACAACATCGGATTCAAATTTTTCCATAAAAATGTCCGTATGAAAAACGGTTTTGCTTTTATATTATCTCTCTACGTCTAATTTCAGTTAAACCAATAGTAGACGGAAGAAATGAGAAAATGTAAAATGATTTACATATCTTTTTTATAAAATGAAATAATTGTAAAGGTTGTCATTGCCAACAAAAGTATTTAATGTAATAGCAGCTTTCGATGGCTTAGCCATCATCATCAGTTGTCTGATACAAGTAGAAAAAACAAAACATTAGAACGTGAATACAACAAGATTATGATAAAGGTTACAAATAATTTACAAATTTTTTGGAAATAAATTTTAACATTCAAGAAACAGGAAGAAAAAAGTGGGGGGGGGGGCTTAAGTCATTAATACTAAAGAAAAGCGAATGAAATAGAAATAGGAAACGTAAAATTTTTTTAAAACAGAGAAACATAGAAATGTAAGTTGAGCCACTCCTTACCTGCTGGATGGAAGCCACAAAACGACTACGCGTTTTTCTTTTTTATAACTCACATTTCCCTCATTATATGCCTAAATATTTCGTGAAAGATATCTTAACCATTCTGTTCATTTAGATGTTATTACAATATTATATACATCATAATATTATGCATATTTAGTAAAGTTATTTCATTTTGAGAATTTTTTTATTAATCAGTGAGAGGTTGAAATATTAAAAAGAATAAGGTTTTTGCCACGGTAATGAATGGTGCCAAATTGTATGTAGATAAATAGATCCAACGTTTTAAAGCAATTTCGACACAGCCGATGGGGCTCATTTTCGACCATACACTAGACACCAACACACTTGCTTGGCTTATCTAATCTGGGGTCAGCAGAACACGAGCTTTCCGCAACAACACATACTTAAGAGAGAAACAACCATGCCCAAGGCGGGACTCAAACTTGCGGCCCTTCAGGCCGAAGTGCTATACGCTTTTATCCCTCTCGGTCATCCAGATCGAGTGAAAAAAATATTTAACCAATAAATCTAAATGAATTTCGAACTCAAAGTTTTGAAACTGAACTTATATGGTGACTACGATGCCGTTCTTAGAAAGTGTGAAATTTTACGGCTGTCCGTTTGGCTCGGAAACCTTGAAGCTGCCGTGGGAACACGGAAAGGCAGGTTGCGTTATGACGCACGAAAACGACGTTGAATTGTACGTTTCAGTGTTTTGTTGCCACGAGTCCACGAGTTACGGGCACGCTGTGTGCTTATTCTCACAGCAATTTCTCTTTCCACTTGTTTACACATTCCGCGCACGGATACAATTTTTCCACAAGTGAATGATTCTTTAAGAAAATAGATTTTGTTCGTTGCACTACAGTAAGGTGAAAGCGAAACTTCACTTTATTTAAACAGTTTAGTGTAATCTATGTTTACTTCGTAATTTAAAGTGTAGATCAATATAAAATTTGAACCGTGATTTATTCTCTATTTTAACTATGTGATGAAAACCTGCGAGGCAAATTAGAAACTGAAGGGAACTCTAAATCTCATTCTATTTTTATATAAAAATTGAAAAATTGGCTATTAAAAATATTTACGTACATTTACCCTTAAAATGCAGTAATTATTTAATCATAATTTCAGCATGCATTCTCTCGTTTTTAATTAATATATTTCTTTGTTCAAATTTTTGTAGGGAGAATGTAATGTCTGAAACTTATATTGTATACATTATATGTCACAGAAAATAGGTTAGATTAGATTATAAAAATATAAGAAAAATATAAGTCAATAACGTATTTATAAGACAATAGATTATATATCTGAAACTTATATTGTATAGATTACATGTCACAGAGGGTCGACGCTGTGGCGTTTCTCCCCTCCCCCTTCCCCGGTCGCCTTTGTGGTATACCAAGACTTCTGTCTAGACCTCCAGCCCCGTCCATTCAATCTATTCTGCTTGGCCAATTCTTCCCACTCATAACGCTTCGTCTGCCGTCCCAGTCCATCCTATCTGGGATGCCGCGGACGTCCTGCACGTACCTTCCGCCCTGCCCATCCACACTTTCGTACTCCTCTGTTTCTCCACTACGCTTCGACTGTCTTCCTCGTAAGTAGGGATGCGACGTCGGCAACAAAACATCAATGTTTCTAAACATCGATGTTCCAAATTCTAACATCGATCTTGATAAAACGTCGACCAAAATCCATCGATGCTACTACCCATCGTTGTTTTCAAAAATGGATTATTGATCATTGTAGTTACCCAAGGGGAGGGGATTTAATTTGGAAGTGGAATCATTTGTTACTTTTTGACTAAGATATAACTGACAAAAAAGTTTTAAAAAATCATCAGGACAATCAAGAAAGCTTATATTATATTGTTCGATAATTCAAAAACAATGTAGACTTCTTTATTGACAAAAAATCTATTTTATTTATTTGACCCATTAGTTTGAAGAATATTCACTTTATGGATATCTGAAAATTTGATATAAAATTTTGCTACGGTGGACTTTTTTCTTTAAAAAATTACAATTACATAAAAACATCGAACTCAAAACTTCAATTATAACAAAACATCGGCTTCAAAAACCCGTTGTTACATACATCGATGATTGTATTAAAACATCGACACCGATGTCGCATCACTACTCGTACGCCCTATCTGGTATTATCATACCCGTCCTGCAAGCTCCTTCCACCTCCTCTCGCTATCCAGTTCCTTCCGCTCTATCTGTTCCTCCCACTCATGATGCTGCGTCTGTCTCTGCCGCACGCCTTGGCTGTCTTGCCAACACCTCCCATCCCGCCCTCCAGCCGCCTTCCCCTCCATGTTCCTCCTGCTCATCAAGCATATCCCGCTTCTTGCGCAACGCCCATTCCTTCTGCTCTTTCGCTCCTTCCCCCTCCACCGCGCCGCTCTTCCCCCTCCTTTCGCATCTTCCTCTCCTCTTGCTCTTTTCACTCTATTTCCACCGTTCCTTGCTGTCCTGCTGCGTCTACTTCTTCCGCCCCTCCCGTCCCGCCAGCTCGGCCCGCTCCATCCGGTCCTGCACGGCCCCGCCCCCGCACAACACGGCGACAATGAGGCTCAAGTGAATTGAGGATGATATTACACTGAGTATAGAAAAAGAAGGGTAACTGTTTTGAATCGCAACCGCGCTTTTTTCATTCTTGGCTCCTCAAAGGTATTCGTGACAAATTTGGGAGCAATAACTCCAGAGGTTGTAAAGTTTTTGTAGCATTTACAAACTGTAGGTTCACGAAGCTGAGCATTATTGTGTGCGTGTTTGCCGGGGGGGCGTGTCAACAACAACAACAAAATCATATCTTCGGAACAGTTAGGGATATCACTGTAAAACAAAAACTACGTTGGTTCCATAGAGAGTATTGATTGTTGGATGAAAAGATGTATGGGCAAATTCATATTGAGACCGCTGCTGAGACAGAGTCCCTGTGCCACCCCAAAGAAACTACCACTGAGCATAACTCGCATCTACTACCAATGGAGTTTGACCACACTTGCTCTCGTGGCAGGCAGTGGATTGTGCTATCATTGCCTCGATTTAAAGGTACTCGTAAGAAGCAAATTATTTAAGTACCATTGGCGTTATGAGTGTTCTAGTGATTGAGAGGCCTCAAAATGTCCCAGGGCCTTTGGTAAAAGGGCTTTTAGTCGCCAGAAATCATTAGAAAAAGCAAACGCCAGTGGTGTATACAAAAGTTCATTGTTTTCATAACTAGAATGGTTCTGATTTTCTTATTTTCTAATTAATTAGATATTGACTTTACTTGGTTTGTAATATTTTTATTATCATCTGTCATTCCAATATTTCCTTTCTATAATTCCCTTTCATAATTTTCTCTCTTAATTCCCTCCTTGCGAGAACATATAGCGTCATTCAACTGTTTCCATATATCCCTATGCGACCACGATCACCTTCAAGTTCTGCAGCGTATATCGAGCTCCTTATCGAAGACAATAACAAGAAATAACAGTTCAGAAACAAATAAACATTTGTCTTCGAAATTCCTGGATGTGAAAGCAATATGGAAGTGCTTGTGGGGGCGCGAGGCGCAGTACTCACGCAGCAGCGGGTGGTCGGGATGCGGGGGCGGCGTGGGCTCGGGCTGCGGCGGGGGCGGTTGCACCTCGTTGGTCTCGCGGCCGCCACGGGCCCTCTGCGGCCCGCGCAGCGAGTTGACGGCGTTTGCCACGTGCGATGCACGTGCCGCATGGCCCGCATGGCCCGCATAACCCGCATGACCCGCATGACTCGCTTGGCCCGCATGTCCGGCATGACCTCCGTGGAAGCCGGCGGTGCCCCCAGCAGCCGCCGACGCCGTCGTCTGGCCGCGTGGGGTGTCGTAGGCGCGCGACCCACGGAAATTGCCGACCGCGCCGCGCGTTTCGCGGGAGCCGAACGACACGCCCACGTCGCCGCGAATGGACGCCTCCACGCCCACACCTCCGCCGCCCCGGGCGGCACCTCGGAAGACGCCCCCACCGCCGCCACCGCCGCCCAGCGCGGCCGTCGCCAGCGCCGTGGCCACCGTCAGCGCCACCAGCAGCACGCCCAAGCCCATCGCGAGAGTGTCTCGTGGCGCGCGCGCAGCCACCCGCGGTTATATACCTCCGCCCCGCCGCCTGACCCACTTGCCCCGCCCCCCCCCTCTCGGCTCCAGCGGCGAGAGCGCTCAGCGCGCCCGCGACGACCAGGGGTCGCGCGATTTCCACGCGTGGGCGCCGCGACGGCGGAGGCGGCGGTGGCGGCGGAGGCGGTGATGGCGGCGGAGGCGGTGATGGCGGCGGAGTCGGTGATGGCGGAGGCGGTGATGGCGGAGGTGGTGATGGTGGCTGCAGTAGCGCGGTGGCGATGGTGAAGGCGCAGAGATAGATATCCTGGTGGCTGTGGTGATTTTAGCAGTGATGAATGCAGTAAGAGTAGTGATTAAGTCAAGGCGAAGGTAATGGTGATTGTAACAGTGATGATTGCAGTGCTAGTAGTGATGAAGTGAAGGTGGAGGCGGAGGCGGAGGTGACATGCTTGACAGACGGAGCGATTGTTTAGTATTTCCGGGGGGCGTCAATTGCTGTGATAGTAAATTAGTCCTATAGATGTAATGCATGTTACATCCAGAGAGAGATGACGTCGTTCTTCCCCCGCTGGAACATGACATCTGTCATCGACCTTCCCCTCGGCTTGCGGAGTTTTGTCCTCCAAATATCTTCTCCAGCTGAGGAAGATATTTGCCCCACCAGGAACAAGCTGTATCCTTCACCCAAAGCTCATTTATGTGTTGTATTGACAAAGCTGTAAGTATATTTAAGGGAAGAGAAAGGAGCAAGGATGAGGAATGAAAGATCGCGAGTTGTCCGTGACCCTTTCTTTAGGGTACTTCTCAAGCATTCACGGAAAACTCCAAATCAGAGCAGCCGGCCACTACAATTCTTCTCCAGAGAATAGTTGAATTCGACATATCTCTGTAGCTATTGTCGAAAATCCTCCACCGTCAAAACTTGAGTTCTCGGATCTCCCGTTCAGTGACTGCTGAAATACGTCAATGCCACCTCTGAGCCATCCCATGACGTGAGGCGGTGGCGATGTGTTTCAATGTGGCTGAGATGCGGCGATGTCGGACGGGGGAGATGTCGATGAAGGAGGGTATGGTGGTGTGGGTGGTGCCGAGTCACGAACCGCCTGGCGCCCGAAGCGCGTAACGCATGCACGCAAAGTCGCACTTTTCAGGCGATGGGTCCCACGCACAACCGAATCGAGATGTCGACCAGGAACCGAAATGTTATCAGGCACCTCACGTAACCACTGCAGTCGCCAGAAAAGGACCGAAGACGTAACAGAGTTATAATACGTAAACTTAATCTACACGGAATTGTTTCTGAACCTCTATTACGCACACATGTTGTTTTTGTTCACATATTAACATGATTTCATATACGTAACGGAAAATATCTGATATGGTTAATGCAATCAGTTGATTTATTTTTTCATATATTTCCTCTATTTATGAAAAATTATTTATGTTAACTAGTCTGGAGATTAACTGAACCAGACCTCTTAAATTTTCTTGTAGGAACATTTTATTTTAATTTATATTAGAATTTATTAGGGATGCTCCATTGCCCATTTCCAGCTGTTAAGTTGCTGGACGAGGTTGCTGATTCAGGAATTATTTTGTCCTTTAAATTTGAGAAAGGTGAGAGTAATTTTATCCGATTAAATTTATTCTACTCATCAATACGTCGTCAGTAAACCATGTCAAATTATTAAATGAACATCTTGACAAAATATAGGAAATAATGAACTTGTGGCATTTATTAAATCGTAATTAGAACAGCTTGTGATGCTTGAGGTTAGGTTAGCAAAATTTTAAAAGTACCATCGGGATTAACGTAACCGAAGATTTAGAGGTGACGTGGGTAGTGGCTCAGGTAACCACTCAGAAATTTTAATGTATGTAATATCTTAATATTTATAATTAAGAATTCAGAATGTCCAGAGTAAAAATTAGAACTACCAATTATGGAGATTATGCAAAAGAGCACCAGCTAAGGTGAGTCAGTGACAATTATGGTTATTGTCACAGATACTACGCCGCTGAAATTTCTCTGGCCAGATGGATCTAGTGTAGTACTCTAAGGAACGGGCCACGAACCGCGCGCGATCTTTCCTTCCTTTTCCTTTTTTTTAAGCCTACTCCTTAAATTACATGCACTACACTACCATACTTGTAGGGGGCCAGTCTGGAGATTACAGCTTGTCCCTGGGCTGGGCGGGGACACGCTGGTAGGAGATACCTGGTTGGGGAAAATCCCCGCAAGCCTATGTAGGCTGGCATGAGATCGCGCCATCCAGCGGGGGGACATCATCGCTATCTTCCGCGATAAAAAAACATACACTACACTTATGGGAGTAATGACCTTAGCAGTTGTCGCGCCTAGAATCACTAATCAATCGAACGAAGTCACATAACAGTCTGGAGGTGAATTATAGCTATCGACTCCACGGTAGTTGGAGTCCCAGGCGAATGTCAGAGCGGTATTTTTCAATGGAGCCACAGACTGCCCACGATATTTTCTTCCTCATCCTCGTTATCTCTTTAATTTCACACACAGTTACATGTGCACTCTTATACGCACCACACTACCACACATGGCAGGAGACTAATCTGGAGCTTGTCCCCGATTGAAGCGATGTCCTGCTGGGGGATATACTTGGAGGGAGAAAACTTAAGGGGATTGGGGCCGTATCTCATGTCCATGAGAGTGAGGAACACTGCCACCTCTCGGTTGCAACAAGCATTTGAGGGAACCTGTGATGAAAATGTGAGGAAACATGTAGGGTATCATATATGGAAAGTGTGAAGGTATCCATGGCGTAACTTGTCGAACACATTGTGAACGCGCAAGGAATCATGAATGCATGACAGCATGCGAGGGAATATGTGAACATGCAAAGGGGCATATGAACATGCGAGAAAACATTGTGCTAAACATGGGAGGGAATATGCGGAGATTGTGCGATGAAACATGATGAGAACCGGCTAGGGAAGTATAACGGCGAGCATGTAGTGAAATATGTGCATGTCAGATGGAGCGAAGAATTGACTGAAAACAAAGCTCTTCTCGTGCCCCTTATTCCTTAGCAGGGTGCTCAGATATACACAGAAACTAGAAATTATGTAAAATTAAATTGATGTGCTAATATGCCAATCATGATGGACCTACAAGTGTCACTGTACCGCTTAGGGTCTGTAGTTGGTGTTTAAAACAAATTTACATATGTTTAGTGCGATTTACAAAGTGCGGTATTATTGGGCGAAGCCAGCTAATAATAATGTAACAGATGGAGTAATATCGGTCATAAAAATACAAACAGTAATGTTAACGAAAGTGTTGATACATTGTCGTTAGAGTCCCAACCGTGGCAGAATTTTCGACTCTAGCTAGATAGATAGGTGGCAATCAAACGCCGTCTGGAGAAGAATTCTATTGACCGCCTGCTCTGATAGGGAATTTTATGTGGTTTCTCCGATCAACACTAGGCGAATGCCAAGCAGTACCCTAAAAGATGGGCCGCAGATTGCGCGCGATCTTTCCTTCCTCTTCCTCGTCCTATCCTCTCTTCTTACTTACACACACATGCACTACACTACCACATATGTTGTGCTGTCAGAAGAGAGCTTAGAGCTTATCTCAGGCGGAGCGGTACATTGATGGTGGGAGATACCTGGTGGAGGAAAACCCACAAGCCGACATGTAAGTTGGTGTCGAATCTAACCAACCAGCGGGTAAAGATCAGCGCCACATCTCGTGATAAAACATCCACTACACTTACGGGACCAATGGCCATTACAGTTGTCGCTCCCGCAATCACTAATAAATCAGTTAAAAATATATCTAATGATACTTGTTGTGCGAATGAAGATGTTTAGATGCAAAAATACTTTGAACATGTCTTTTGGAGACCGATCAGGATTTTCCCTCGCAAGTTGAGTTGTCAGCCGAGACAATTTACTTCTCTACCGACATTTTTTTAACGTCAGTCAAGTGTCAATGTCTAGTGTGGGGCGAGAATAAGCCTACACAACTCTTGCAATAAGAAAATAAAGTTAAAGACATTTCCCAGTAAAAAAAACTGAAAAAAGTGGTAGCAAGAGTGATCTTTCGTAATGTGAAGAGAAGATGAATTGCATTTCCTATTCTCATGAATTGAAGCACGACGGTTTGGATCAAGAAAATTTAAAAAAATGTATGCAAATAATTCGGATATAAGTGAAAGCTTTTAGTACTTTCTACGTTGTTGAGGTAATAAACACTTTTATATGATAAATGTACAAATAAGAATAAAATGATCACATTGCCAGGATTTTTTCTAACTATACCAACTAATTGAAATAGTAAGTGAACGTATCCTTAAAAAGCTATGAAAAGTTATAATGACTCATTGATACAACCGATTTAAATTAAGTTTTATCTTGTCAATAATGATTTAATCTCATGTGTTTTCTTCATCTTTTTAGTTGTCTATCATCGTCAAACCACATCAAGGCATTTAACACCTAATATGAGCAATTGCCGGCATTATTGCAATTTGATTGTGGCGCTAGAATTAATGTAATCTGAGGTCGCAGTTCTAAAATGCCTCCATGAGAGACAAATCAATCCTAAAAAGCGCTGTAAATCCGCTGCAGAGATAGAATCAGCAGAAAGAAAGCTCTCGTTTTCTCGCTTGCAGTGAACGGCTGTTCGGCGCTTTTTCGTCGTTTTGCTCAGCTCGCGCACGCGCGCGCGGCGCTGCAGGGCGGTGCAGTGCGACGGGCGACCGGTCGCCCGCCGTCCTTTTAAAAATGAAACTAGTTACTCATGACGGCGACTTCCTAGTGGCCGCGCGCAGCGCCGCGCCGTCAGCAGGCCTTGCGTAACCGCCCATTATGTGGTGGCGAGTGGGGCAGGCATATCTTATTCGGAGCGTGCGAGAGACGGTGAGATGGGGAGATTGGCAAGCGGCGGCGGGGGCGGCGGGGGCGGGGGAGGGGGCGGCGGCGAAGGCCATGGCCTCCTGCAGTGTCCCGTCGCTCCGGGGTGCAACGGCCTTTCCGTGCTGGTTGGTGGCGGGAAGGGCCAAGTGAGGGAGGAGGTACAGGTAGGACAAAGGTGGCCATGCGGAGAGGGCAAAGTTAGAAGGGAGAGATCTGGTGTGACTGAAGGGATCGCGCGCGCAAACCGTGGCCCGTTTGTTAGGATACTGCTCTGGCATTCGCCGGGTATTGGTCGGAGAAACCAGGGAAAATTTCCGATCAGAGCTGGCCGCTAGAATTTTCCTCTCGACCGCGACAGAACTCGACCTAGCTATCTAACTAGTGTCGAAAATCCTGCCTCCATCAGGACTCGAATCAAGGGTCTCCCGGTCAGAGGCAGTAACATTAGTTGATGCCCTGAGTCGCCTCTTCCGGCGAGAATAATTGGGAAGGACGAAGTGGCTTTGCGGAGAGTGTAAGGGTACGAATACTTAGAACGCTGTCACGCCGACGCCTACATCCGCTGCTAATAAGCAGCTCTGCTCTCTAGCAAGGGCGGACACAAAGCATGCTGATTCGAAAGTGTCGAGATATAGCGATTTTTTCTAATACTCCACTTCCACGCCTGTACGAGGTAGAAAGTGCACTGCGGTCCATGCATTTATCGATCACAGGCGAGAGTGGCGTTGGGAGGAGTTCAATTTCACAGGCACACAAAAAATCTTTGTCAGATCCAAAGACTTGACACATCTTTTTCTGTGTATTTCGAATCCGAATCTGAAGGCATAACTGCACCACAACTCTCCAATTTTCTTTAAATCGCAATAAATCACCGTGAAATTGAATTATTTTTTTCGGGGGTTGTTGTCAGACTCAATGACTTCACGAATGTTTGTCTACGTATGTCGACGTGCTGAATCCGAATCTTATGTCTGAATTGCGCCACCACCCTTCAGCTTTTTTAAATCGCGAACACACCGTTCAATTGTAGATTGTTCTTGGAATACAGTTGAAGCAGAATAAACACCTAAATGTTCTACATTATGCAGACGACGTAACAATACTGCAAGAAAGTGAATATGATCTGCAAAAAGCTGTATACACACTGCATCACCTGGGAAGAAATGAGTATAATCTCCGAATATCTAAAAAGAAGACTAAAGTTATGGCCCATTACGGTAAATATCCCATACGCTCAAAAATAGTTATTGACAGCACAGTGATCGACCAGATTTCAAATTTTAATTACCTTGGTTGTGACATCAGTTAAGACACAGATAAAGACATAGAAAATAAAACAAATAAATTTCAATCAATATGTGGAATAATAAACAGAACACTACAGAACAAACCAAGGAAAGACACAAAAATGAAGTTCTATAAGACAATGGCTGCTCCAGTTCTCCTGTATGGAAGTGAATCATGGATAATGAAAAAAAAGAGACCAAATTTCCAAGCAGCAGAAATGAGATTTCTTAGGAAAGTTAAAGGCTGCATTAAACAAGACCAGACAAGAAATAAGGATATCCGTAAAGAACTAATATATATATATATATATATATATATATATATATATATATATATATATACAACATAAATGAAAGGATATTAGAAAACAGGAAAGAATGGCGGCGCCATATCGAAAGAATGGAGGAAGATCGTATCCCACAATTAGTGATGAACTACAAAACCGAAGGGAAGAAGAGATATCGGCCGCCCCAGAAAGAGATAGTCCTGAAGTGCAAAGTGAAGACGGAACAGGCATTGCTGCCTAATCCTTGAAATGGAGAAGAAGAAGAAGAAGAAGAAGAAGAAGAACAAGAACAAGAACAAGAATTGTAGATTGTAAATTTCACGGTGTTTTTTTTTACGATTTATAAAAGAACTGGAGGGTAGTGGCACAATTATGACTTCAGTCTCGGATTCAGCGCTTCGACATGCATAGAGAGACATGTGTCGAGTCTTTTGGTCTGACAACTTTTTTTGTGTCTGCCTGTGTAATTGAAGTAGCTGAAATGACAGCAGTTACGGCTGAAGTTAGTGAACTGCTATTACGGAGATGCGTTTTTATGACTGACGTGAGAGTATGATGGCGGAAGGGGAGAAACACAATGCGAAATGTGCGTTGCGAAGAATGCAAACATGAAAGTCACTTACCAGCAATTGCTGAAGTGACAGATCTATTGCTGAATTGCTGAAGCAAGTCTGACACGAGAGAATAACAGCGGAAGCAGGAAATCATGGAAAGGCGCAAACTGCAACAATAGATGTGATCAACGTAACAGATGTTATATGTCTGGGACGAGATCTTTATGACTCAACGACTGACATGAGAGGATGATAACGGAGGGGAATGAACAGAAAGGGCAAATGTTGCATTGGGGGAATTCAAGGAAAGGAATGGCTGACGTGACAAGCTTTATGACTGAAATGTTACAACTGAAGAGAGATTTCGTGCCTGAGGCACGAAAGAGTGGTAGAAATGGCAGAAATAACATGACACGGTGAGCGAGGGGTTAGATCAGTAGCCACTGAACCCCCAGTGTGCGTGTTGGATCCAGGCCCAGGTGCACGGAATTACGAAGGGCGGGAAATCCACAGGAGCCATGTCACTTTTATGGAATGTAAAATAACCCTGCTGATATGTCCGACAAAATTAAATCCCTCCGAGTCTTAAACAGATCTCACTTTCTTTCGAGGCAGTTCAAATACTAAGACTGAGAGCGACATCTGGTGGAGAAAGTCAGATCCCAGGCGCATTTAGGGGATCGCCCGCGAGGTGCGCCTTCTCGATAAAGGTCCCCAGACCCGTGTCGGAGGTAGGCTTCCAAGGAAGCCTGAGTCGAAATCCCGGTTCCAAACAACTGCCTAAGGGTAGTCTCCCCGCAATAAAGCCCAAATGATAAATAAAATATATGGCAGAAATTGCTGACGTGGCAGAAATTATGGCTGAAATGATTGATCGGTAATGCCTGAAATGAGACTTGGTGTTTAAATGGCTGACATGAGCGAATAATAAGGCAGGGCAATGCACTGGAAGAGCAAATATGGAGAATACAACCATATAAGTGGCTAACGTGAGAAACGTTACGGCTGACGAAACTATAATGATTTGAGTTGTTGTTTATGACTGAGCGGCTGACATGAGAGAATATTGACGCAAGGGATGCACAAGAAGGTAGGGCCGTTTTAACAGACTTCTACTCGTACTTTGAGCGGTTCCCCCCACTGAATTTAAAGACAAGTTTTGTTTAAAAACTAAACGTATCATCACTGAGTGACATTCTCGAATCAACCAGCAACGTTCCCTATTATAAATATTATCCATTGATGCTCGACACAACACTACGTTATGCCAGTTTTGCGTGTAGTTTAGCCCTACATAACTTTTCATAGGATTTTCATTTTTGTTTGAAAAATATAGTATTAAATATTTTTTTAAGAACTATTGAGAGCCTTGGGCCCGGACCTGTAAGAAGAACAAGTGAAACGTTGATTGCAACGATTCTTTAATTTTATTGGCTGTCATGACAGGCTGAAGTGATTGATTTGTTGTGACCGACATGCATTTTTATTACTGAGGCGACTGACACTGCAAAGAGCGTAATGATACAAGTGGGTGACGTAACAGGCGTTGTGGCTGAGTGACACTTTACAGTTGAAGTTACGAGCACAGTGCGAGGTGACAGAAAGGGCAAAGGTGGCGTCGCGGGGAGTGCAGCGATAGAAGGTCCTGAAGTGACAGGCGCAGCGGCTGAAGTGAGTAAACTGTTGTAGATTAAGTGAATTTTTTTTTATGACAGAGCAACTGACATAAGAGAATATTGGCGGAGGGAAAGCACAGGAAGGGCAAAATAGGCATTGAGGAGAATGAAACGATAGGCGTGACTATCGTGACAAACAATATGGCAGAAGTGATTGAACAGTTGTCTGAAGAGAATCATTTATCAGTGACAATAATCCGTTTACAATAGATCAATTTCAAACATTGTTAAGAGAAACTAGAGTGCCTTGGTGAGATAGAGCGGGGAGAGCTATTCTGCTTTAGCCAGTGGGCAAAAAAGTTGCTGTTTTTCAGCGCGCTTTATCGCCTAAACCATTTAAAAATAATAAAACTTTTTAAAAAATTTTTGTAGGGAATTTTGTTCACTTAAATTTTATAAATAACTAGAAAAATGATCGTTTCCCTTTTTCATATCTCAATGTTACATAAACCACAGCGTTTATTTTGATAGTAATTAGTTCAAATTTATAAATTATTCTATAATTTTCTTTTATTTATTTTACAGTAGTACATTGCTATTACATTAAATGATTATCTTACGCACTGCTACTGCCTCTAGCGGATTCTTAGGTACTAGTTCTGCTGCACCGCTAATGGCCCCTGACAGAATATACTAGGAATCAAACTATTAGGTATCAGTTTCACCGCATCGCTACTGTACTCCGGCGAAATATATTAGGAACCAATCTCTTCTTAGCGACAGGCGAAAAATAATGATTGTGGTGTATCTATCAACATATCATTTAAATTATTTATTTTACGCATTGATGTTCTAATTATCTTTACCAAACTTTGCAAGAACACCGCGACAATTCAGAAGTAGAGCCTGAAAAAAATTGTATCTATTCCTACACTACTTTTTGTGATATCGATGTCGGTTACATGTCGTTGAATTCGCTTTTTTTAGTGTAGAAGTATTTTGAATGTTAACGCAGGAATTACAAATTTGTTCAATATTGAGAAGTTGGCCTTCTGAAATGTTTGAAGAGAATTGGGCTCTTGATATCGCTTTGCCTCTACTGGTATTTGTTTCGATTTGAGCACCAGAGCACACCTTCGACTCCTGTTGCTCTTTCTCATTTGATGTGAAACTTGAAGTGGGTGCAACTGCTTAACGAGAGAAAACACGGAGCACATCCGTTTTCTCTCTCAGTCATCTCGCTGTAATTCCACCCTTACTCAACTCCATGGTATGTGATTTTCTAGAAGAAATGAAACTGTTTTGTAATTGGAATACATAAGTGCGCGTAAAATAACTCAACTACGAGTACAATTATTATTTTGGAATAAAAACGTCTGCATGAATTGTTAATTAGAAATGTTGTCGGCTAAATGAATAGAGCAACTATTATCGTCAGCTGGATCATGCGATATAAGCCTAATAATACGAGTAATTAACTTTAATTGTACTAATAACAATACTAATATAAATAAATAGATATTTATGATACGTCTGATAAAATTGACATTTTATTTTGCGAGTAAAATATGTTGAGACATGAAATCTATCGATTTCGTGTCATTTTATAAGCAAAGTAAAATTACTTTTTTCAAATGTGTCACACACCTTTTTAGATGGCCTTACTGAGTTTTTATTCATTTTAACTCAAGTATGCAAATGAGTTACACGAGGAACAGTTGTAGCTTGCGATGTGTATAATCACCACTAGATAAAAGGCTCTTGCTTTTGCGGTGATGCAACTCAAGGGCGCCATTTTGCACGAGCAAAAATTTTATTACGGAACGCGGTATGGTATCGAGTTTTCTCGTGAGTGATGAGTGTTAGCGTATGAATCTGTGTTGTTAAGTTTTCCGTGTAGTAGATAGAAACCGTTGAGTGTAGATAGAATAACGTTTTTGCTGAGCAACATTTACACTTCAAACACAGATTTGTCCTTTGCCGCAATTTTCCGTTCGAATCTTCTGAAACGTACTTTCAGGTATCATGCTACTTCTGTATGAATTATATGGGAATTCAAATTAAATGGAATTGGATATGCAGTTGTATGAAGGAAGCAACAGTAACTATTTAAAAATTCGATACCAATGTTCGCGGGTTCAAATACGAGTAAGGATTTCCGGTAGTGGAATTTTGAGGACGAAAATATTCTTTGGTGGTGAAGTAATGTCTGCTTTCCAATATTGTAGATTTAGTGCATGTAAACTCTTCTCAAGCCTAAAAGGAGCCACTGAGATAAATTGTAATTGTTTGTTTTGCTGCCTGAGTGATACCTTCTTTCGCTGCTAGGTAGTGAAAGAAGCGTAGCGAAAATTGAGTGGTCGAATGAAAGTCGTGATGGTCTGAGTATTGTCACAGAATATAAAGGTCAGTGAATTAAATTGGAAAAATAAAGGGATGACATGTCAGAGGTAGAAGGAGTCGCGTTTCGAAGCAACATATAGCGAAAAACCTACTTTTCTTGTGCCCCTTGCATGTGCTCTTGATAGTCAACGCATGTCAGAAACTGTTCTCACTTAGAAATCAGAATTGGTCACATTAAAGACCCCATTTTATCTTGCTATTCCAATCACTCAGTTGTTAATCACCAATCAGTCAACAGTCATCATTGAATAAGGAAAGTAATTGATTTAAAGAATTGATGCTCGTCGTAAAGTGATCACTTTTTCACCTGCGGGAATTTTTAGATCATTAAAAGGCGAGGCAAACATTACACGTTCGTGACATGTAAAAGTGGATATGTCCCGTAACGATGACGTGTTTGTTGGAAGCTGCGCTTTCCATATCTTCGTGCTGATAGCATTGACGTAAGTACAGTGAATAATTGAAATTCTGCAGCAGTCTTAAACAGAGATCACTGGATGCGGTCAGTTACCGCGACCTGACACTCAAGTGGGTCGCCTCTAGTCACCCTCACAAGCATAAGGTGCTTGTCTAGAGAAGGTGCTTGTCTAGAGAAAGTGCTGTCAAGTACTTATGTTTTACATAACACAGCGGGATTTCTCTGCTTTAGATCTACTTCGAAACAAAGACTTATTAAACACCTTCATTGTGAAATAAAAAAAAATTAGACATGAGAACACTTAAACCTTATCTTTAAATTACATATTAATGATAAGGAGATGATGGAATTAGTTTGAATATTATGTTATGGGGAAAACGAAACAAAAATGCATTAAGTACTCTGCGGAAAATATTCAACCAATTAAACCCATGTAATAATTGTCTGCAGAAGCATGTAAGAATTGTCTTTAGAAGTTGATTCATGAAGATTGGAAATAGATTGATCAGCTCTCACTAGTCACTTCTCACTCATGTTTCTTCACTTCCCTTTTTCTCTTTGACATCTACATTTTGTCTTGCATACTTCTTATGTCTGTCTGACCGTAGGATTCTGCTTTCAACTAAAAATGAGTCTACTTGCTCGAAAATTTGCCTTACTTATTCTCTGTGCGAGCCATTATGTCTTTATTGGTTATTCCATAAATGAATTATTTAATATCAAAGACTGTAAAAATCGTTTGAAAAGTATAATTAATAATTACATTATCTACCTTCCACTGAAGGCCTTCTTGTTTTTATTATATTTTCTCTCTCTGACAGCAAACTCTCTTAATAAACAAAAGTGAAAATATCACAAAACAAATGCATATACTAGGGATCGTTGTTATAGAATATTAATTACGTACTTACCAGTGAATATAACTATATAACGGTAATTGCAGAATAGTAAATTTATTATTTACTATTCTTCTATGAATATTGTCAATAAAGGTGGTTAGTGGAAGCATTCTAATATCTCCTACAGTTTGTTCCTTCACCGACTTTATGAATTGAAACTGAAAGTTCTATAAAAAGAGGTCTCGCAGCCTTGCTTTTTGTGAGAATCACTTTTTACCTTTTTCCTTTCATTCTACTGTTGCGTAGCGGCGTAGTGTTCACATTGAGGATAAATCATCTCCGTTCAGATTTGTATCAAAACTAATGGTGCTAGAAACAGCACATACTTTCTCGCAGTTAGAATAGTTATGTTTCCCGCAATGCCTGTCCGAATTAACACATTTCAGTCATCATTTTCTGTAACACTCATAATAAATCGTAGAATATTAGGCGCGTAAACTAATTATTTTCAAGAAAATATTAGGACAAATTCGACAATTGCAACTGGGTTTCATACGGCTAGATCACGTCCCAAAAATGAGAAGAAATTTACATAACTACAACTGCCGCGTCGCGGGGTGGAATACCATTGTCGCATTCCTATATGATATTTCCTTAAGTCTAGCAAATAGGGCACGAAAAATTTGTAAAATTACGCCAAACTACCAGTATTAAAAAAAATTTACATGACCATTTTTACAGAACTATTTTTTAATATAAAGTTTTTTTAAAGAAATTATGATTGAAATATTTTTGTAATATTTTTTTGAATATTTGTATTTTTTTGAATTTTGTAACTTGCAATTTTTTGCTCAGTAAAACCTAATTGAAGTAATTGCAATTAATGATATTATATATTGACACTAAATGACGCGACGGCCTTATTATATATTGATACCACTGCAAACGAAGCGCGGGAAATTCGAATTTACAATTTCGAATTTTTTCCTCTTTTGGTAAATTCAGAGCGTGCGCCGAAATTGAGACCAGAACAACTTTTTCAACCATTCATTGCTACAGTGTAAAAAAAGAAAAAAATATTGGAGCCGTTTCTGATTTGTTTAAAATTTTAAAATTGCCTATGTTTGAGGCAAATTACGCAAAAAACAACATCTTTTTGAAAAGTTAAACATGGCCTTACTTTGAGATCTGTTTTTGATGAAATCATTTCATTAAAAAAATATCTTCATAATCATCACATCTTCTTGTA